>CM065794.1:6620432-7369374 GCA_033296515.1 Macrochelys suwanniensis | reverse complement strand
TAGTTTTGAACACTTTCAAGCATTCGACACTCGTGAGGTAGGCCCTCCAAAATAATGAGATTTAAAACAATGAATTGTATTTATTTATTTATTTATTTATATTGCGGTAATACACACCAGCCCCAGTCACGGACCAGTATTCCACTATGCAGGTGCTGCGTAAACATAACAAAAAGACTGTGCACACCTCAAAGGTTCAGTGTTTGTTCTCTTTTGTCTGTATGTGGCCAAGGTGTGTGTTTTTTTAAAATGGTTTTCCTTCTGCATGTGTAGTTATGTGTGTCTGTACATAAGAAACGTAGGTGTATTTAAAAAATTTCAGTGTGCAGTTGTGCACCTCTGGGAGTCGTGAACTGCGGTGCTGGTGAAGGAGCCAGACTGACAGCCCTGGAGACTCAGGTCCCATCTTTATCAACGAAACAGACACAGTATGCGCAACATGAATGCCAGCTTTGTCCACACTGTCCCCCAGGGCTCTGCTCTGAAGGGGCCCTCTCTAGGAGTGAGGGGGGAGTTCACTCTTAGACTCATCACTGAGATTGCTGGCACCAAATGGCCCCCTTGTGAGCAATGTGGGTTGTTTTGTGATGTGGGACCTAATTTAGCCCGGATGAAACCAGATGCATTGGAGTCAATGGGAGATAAGCCTGCTTATATGAGGCCCCTCATCTCTCTGTATGCTTTGTAAACTCCTTTATTTTCTACAATGGACAGACAGGTGTGCAGCATTAGCTGTAATAGATCAAACCTCTGAACCCTCTTTCTGTGTAATACAAGCCACAGACTGATGATAGCAGGAGAGAGGAAGAGGTGCCAGTTCTGTTTCCAGAGAGTAAGTGTGGCCAGACTTCTCCCATTCCGAATAAAGCAGAAACATGGACATCAATAATCCCAGCTGAGGGTTTGTTGTCAGCTCTGCTCCTGCCAGAACAAGAGAGGGCAGCACAAGCTTGTGTAACAAACGAATGAGGTTGGGTGTCTTCACAACCTAATGTGAACAAACCTCGGGAAACGTTTTTGTGAGTGAATGTTTTAAAAGGCGCTGAAAAGTGACGTGTTTAAGTACGTAACCGTTTCTCTGGAGCATCAGCAATTTTGACAACAGCATGGTGGTAGTGCATGAAACCTGCTAGGGACAGAAAGTAAAACTGACCAGTCTGATTTCCCCTCCAAGTTAAAACTTATTGAATTTCCAGCCCCACTTGATTTAGCAGGATTTTGCAGTGGGCTAAAGAAATTCCATAATCTCCGAGTTAGGCAAGGCCTGGCCCTATAACATCAGACTGCAATATTGCCATCCCCAAGTGTTCAAAAATCATGAGTCAGCCCTCTAAACATTATACAGTTGAATTAAAGAAGAAATTAAAAAATACATTCTGCGTTCTTTTCATTTGCCTTCTGGTTTTTGAGTTTTTATGGTGCATGCAGATCACATTTTCCAGCTTTTCTCTTCAACCATGAGGGCCGGAAACTTTTGTTGTTGTTTTTAAATGAAAGCTGAGATTCTCATGTATTCACAAGACTCCAGGAGTTGGGGCTTTAATAAAAGCTGCATATAGTGCAAGATGATAAAATCATGATTGTTTGCAAGACTGATACTGTCAAGAATATGGCCTCCTATTGAGTAATTTTGTTTTCATTTAATGGTGTAAAGTTAGTGCTTAAGAATGGTGCTGTCTTGATAGCTGTGGGGTCTGATGTCCTCTAAGAACATAAGAACGGCCATACTGGGTTAGACCAAAGGCTCTACCTAGCCCAGTATCCTGTCTTCTGACAGTGGCCAATGCCACTTGCTTCAGAGGGAATGAACAGAACAGTCAATAATCGAGCGGTCCATCCCCTGTTGTCCACTCCCAGCTCCTGGCAACAGAACAGATACAGCATGGAGAGCAAAAGGCAAGCTTCCTCCGCACTGTTCTCCTTGATGTATCTCAGCTGGAGAAACCACCATCCCTGGAAGTGGGAAGGAAGTTAATCTTAATAATAATATTTAGTTATAATCTAGTGCTTTCCATCCATAAATCTCCAAGGTCTTTACAGTGCTCGTTTTACAGACGGAGAACCCTAGCACAGAGAGGTAAAGTAATTTGCCCAGCATCATCAATCAGTGAGTCGGGCAGAACTGGGAACAGATGTTCTGATTCCTGGTGTTATGATCTGAACCACGCTGCCTCTTCAAGGCCTGCTCAAATTGGTGTCTCTGTTGAGACTGCTAGTCAAGGAGCTGCGGGGACGGTGCCTGCGGATGGGGGCAGCACGCAGAGACCCCTTGCCCCCCACAGGAGCCGCTGCTGGACATGGCGGACACTTCTGGGAGCGGCGTGGGGCCAGGGCAGGCAAGGAGCCTGCCTTAGCCTTGTTGTGTTGCCGCCTAAGGTAAGTGACACCCAGCCGGAACCCACACCCCAAACCCCTCCCGCATCCCAACCCCCAGCCCCTGCCCTGAACCCCCTTCTGCACCCCAAACCCTGGCCCCAGCTGTGAGACCCCTCATGCACCCCAACCCTCTCCCAGAGCCTGCACCCCCTCATGCACCCTAACTCCCAGCCCCAGCTCCCTCCCAGAGCCCACACCCCAACCTACTGCCAGAGCCCTGAGCCCCCTCCCGGAGCCAGCACCCTGCACTCCCTCCTGCACCCCAATCTCCTGACCCAGCCCTGAGCCTCCTCCTGCACCCAGACTCCCTCCCAGAGCCTGCACTCTACACCCCAACCCACTGCCCAAGCCCTGAGCCCCCTCTCGGAGCTAGCACCCTGCACTGCCTTCTGGACCCCAACCTCCTGACCCAGCCCTGAACCCCCCATACCCAAACTCCCTCCCAGAGCCCGCACCCTGAACCCCCTCCTGCACTCCAACTCCCTGCCCTAGACTCAGCCTGGAGCCTCTCCCGCACTCCAAACCCCTCAGCCCCAGCCCAGAGCCTGCAGCACCCCAACCCCCAGTCCGAGCCGGTGAAAGTGAGTGAGGTGGAGGAGAGTGAGTGACGGAGGGACAGGGGATGGAGACGTGAGTGGGGTGGGGTCTCAGAGAAGGGACGGGGCAAGGGTGTTTGTGTGAATACTGTTATTTTTACATTTTCTTTGAGGTAGATCCTGGGTTGCACTTATATTCAAAAAGTGATCTTGTGCTTCAAAAGTTTGGAGACCACTGGTTTTGATAATAGAGTTTGTAACCTGGACACTTTTCCACTGGGAACTGGACTGAAACCCATCAGAGTCATTTTTCACAGCCCACCAAATTACTGCTCACTGATTGTTATTACATTATGACATTCTGCAAACACTTTAAAAATGTCAGTGATTTACTCTTTGTGGTAATTAGATAAAGTGGTTCCAATATCTTTAAGATTCTTTTGCATTTTTCCTGCCCAATTGGATAAAACAGAGCATGCCTTCTCCTGGGATAAGCCACAAAGGGTAGACTGGAAGCAGTGAAAGCACAAACAGAAGCCCAGATCCCGTGATCACATTGACCAGACAGGAGGTAAGAGTTTTACTGACCATTCTTCTGATGTGACTGCTATGCACAGAACAAAACTTTGCAATGGAATAGAAACAGTTGTGCCAGAAGAACATTATTCCCTTGAGAACTGATTTGTTTCCCCTTTGCTAAAGATGTGTGGTTTGACAAGGAAGCAGCAGCTCACAACAGGAACAAGTGGGGAATCCTCTATTATTAGACGGTTGTGTGTTGGGGTTTGGAGTAGGAGCTACTTAACAACTGGAACATCTGCATAACTAGTCAGTGTGGGTGGGACCAGGACCGGCTCTAGGCACCAGCAAACCAAGCACGTGCTTGGGGCAGCACATTTTCAGGGGCAGCATTCTGGCCATTTTTTTTTTTTTTTTTTTTTTTTGCTTGGAGCAGCAAAAGCCTAGAGCCGACCCTGGCAGCAGTAGCAGCATGTCGTGCGCAGGGGGCACCCTGGGGCTGCTGTGGTTTGCGCCGCTGGACAGGGGCCGAGCAGTTGGGGAGCAGTGCCCGCACCTTGTGGCCGGATCAGGCGGGCTCTGAGTGCAGGACACTCGGGCTGGGGGCCACCCTGCAGGGCGCATGGAGCCGCCCAGGGACTGTGGCAGCAGGGGCTGGGCAAAGCGGCCCAAGCCGCCCAGGGGCTGTGGCAGGATGCCAAGGAGCAGCAGCGGGGCCAGAGAGGGGCCTGGGGTGCTGCCGTGAGGGGCCCGCGTCCCGCTCTCCGGGGCTCCACTCCTTCTGAGGCTGCCCAGGGCTGGGGCAGCAGGGAGTGCGGGGCGGGGGGGGGGGGGGGGGGGGGGGGGGGGGGGGAAGAAAGCCCAGGGCTGGAGTGGCAGGGAGGTGCGGGGGGGTGGGGGAGGGGAGGGGCAGGGTTGCGGGGGGGGCGGGGGGGCAGCCAATTTTTTTTTGCTTGGGGCGGCAAAAAACCTAGAGCCGGCCCTGGGTGGGACACTGGGGACCTCTTGTGAATCTTTAAGGGCCTGATCCTGCAAACTGCTGAGATCTGTCAGCAGGCTTTGAGGGAACCCATCGAAAGCATCTCACAGGATTCGGGAGTCCCTAGTAGACATCCAGTCATTTCCAGTTCTCCTTGTTAAACAGATGCACATTCAAGATGCTTGACTGGATGAAAGATCTAGGGCACGATCCTGTGGGCTGCTGAGCTCCTCGACTCCCGTTGACTTCAGTAGGAGTGGAGGGGTTCTCAGCCCCTCCCCTGAGGAGGTCCCAAGTGATCTCTGCTTTTAAAATTAATGGGTTTGTGTGTGAGAATCCAGCCTGGGGATGGTTAATTTTAATTTACTAGTTTTAGCTCTGCATTTGAAATGGACCCAAATAGTTTTCTCCTCTGTGATACTGGCAGTTCTTGAGTAAGAGCCTTTCCTATTATGGATCTCTCAGAGGGGCCTTCCCTTAAACCAGTGGAGATAGATTAGGGATGGATTTGGCCAGGGATGCTTTACATTTTTTTTTTGTGGATGCATGGAGCAAAAGCCAGAGGCTTGGGGAGGCTTCTGGCATACTGAAAGTAATTTATAAATTCAACGAGGAAACTATGTGATGAAAATTATAACATAAAATGATGTCTTAAATTTTGATTGAAAACACTCTTTTTTTGATGAAGATAATGTAGTTTGATGGGACTCATAAATCTGAGAATTCTTTCCCCGCGTGATGTTTTCAAATTAATATAGAAGCTTGGCTTTTTTTTTTTTTTTTTTTGGTAACAACTTTGATTCCTATCTCAGCTTCACAGCAGGTGAAACATTTTCTTGCCCGACTTTCAAAGAAGTGGTGGCAAAACTGCATTACAGACACAGACGTATCTGACGGTTTTATTATCCACACTCCATTTATTGGGATTCAATATTTTGCAATGGTGGAGACATGATGATTTCTCAGACACAGATCTGCCCCTTTGGTAAACAGTATCTATTGCTGGAGACTGCATCTATAATGTGTGTGTGTCTCTGTGTGTGTGCGCGTGCACACGCAGATAGTAGGGGGTTTGCGCTGCAATCCAATGTGGGTTCGTAAGGTTCCTTAAAAGATCAAGGTTGGAGTGGGCTGTAGAGACTGTACTCCTCCCTTACCCCTCAAGGGGTCCTTCCAGATGAGGGTTGAGGCCCATTGGCAGGGTACATAGGGGGTTGTTGTGCACCTCCACTGCCCCTTGCTGATCTGTAGATAAAAGGATTTCAGTTCCCAAGGCTGTCAAGCTATCACCATCCACCAGCACTCGCCTTTCCTGTTTTTGCACTTTGTCCCATGTCATTACTTGACCCCTGTTGTTTTGTAGCTTTTGCCTTCCTTATTTTTTTGTTTGGAGTGGGGTGTATTTCTGTTCCTTTTGGATGGAACTCCTTTGGGATCTCAACCCATCCCTACAAGGATCAAATAGGCCATCTCCTTTCACCAGCCCTAAAGTCACAAAATTCAAACTTCTCTTTACTACCAAGAAAATAAAAAGTTTGACGTCTTGTCTCCACTCGCCCAGTTGAAATGTTGCTCTCCCTCAAATATCTTATACAAATAAATGAGAGAGAATTTCAGGAGTTAATAATAATTCCCCGTCTGGTGTTATGTCTCATATGTTTACATCCTACACAAACGTCCCATGGAACAGACTCAAACCCAGTGACTAGATTTCATTTGAAGCAGATGTTGGGGCTCTAACCAAGGTGTTTGTATCTTACACGCTGTATGTTGTGGGACTCATGGAAACAATCCACTGGGCGACCATGCTAGTGGGTACCTTCTTTAGGTTTAAAAAAAAAAAAAGGCTCCAAATGGCATGAACCATTTAAAACTATCTTGATGTGTAACTTGAAAGGGGATTCAGTTAATTTTTTTGATCTTCCAAATGCTTCAGATTTGGCTGGAAACAGAAGCCACGGTTTGATGTCGATCGTGACTGAACTGGATGATTCAAAATCTGGATGAAACAAAATCTAATTCACCTTTTACAGTGTGTTGTGTTAAGGGGATGTAGCACTGGTGAAAGGTGGTGGCTTGACAGCGCTGCCTCTTTTTAATCTCTAGAATAACGCAAGCTGCAGTGGTACAGGCTTCTCCATCACTGCCACATTAGAGGGTTTGATTCTCCGCTGCATTGTGCTCTATGAATGCAGCTGCATCTGGCAGAATCAGGGGCCTGATTCTCCAAGATGTGCTCCTGTGTGGTTATTTACCCCTGTGCAAAATGGGTGTAAAATACTGTTCAACCAGACTTCTCCATTCTCTTACCCTAATAGTAATATTTTCCACCCACTTTGCACAAGGGTAAATGACGGCACAGGGTAGGGTGACCAGATGTCCCAATTTTATAGGGACAGTCCCGATTTTTGGGTCTTTTTCTTATATAGGCTCCTATTACCCCCCACCCCCTGTCCCAATTTTTCACACTTGCTGTCTGGTCACCCTAGCACAGGGTGCAAGGCAATGGATATACAGGTTCTGTGGTCTTCATCCTACAATCTTTCCTTTGAGTGCTACATGCTCAGGCAGGTGATCTCATTAATGGGACTGCTCGCATAGTGCTACTTAGCATCAGTAAGGGTTGTAGAATCAGCCCCAGGAGCATATCCGATCACATTACCGTGCTCAGTCTTAGCTATGGACACACAAACCTATTTTGCTGAGCGAAGGAATATTAGCCAGGATGCTAGGGTGTTTGATAGATGCCCTGGGCACTTTAAATTCCACCTGCAGCAGCCCCTAGAGATAGCCAGAAAGGACTTTGCTATAATAGCTCAATCTTAGGATGGCATCTGTAAGAGCTGGTCTGTACTATGAAATGTTACCATGTTTTAGGGTGACCAGACAGCAAGTGTGAAAAATTGGGACAGGGGGGTGGGGGGTAATAGGATCCTATATAAGAAATATCATGTTGGTGATATGCCTATCTCATAGAACTGGAAAGACCTTTCAAGGTCATTGAGTCCAGTCCCCTGCCTTCACTAGCAGGACCAAGTACTATTGCCAAAAGACCCCAAAATCGGGACTGTCCCTATAAAATCGGAACATCTGGTCACCCTACCATGTTTGAACACAGCTGCGAAAAGCTGAGTTAGCTGACAGAATGCTGACCACGACTTTGTGGTTAGTGTACATGGAACAAACCAAGTTCAGCAGCTTACTTAGTTCTTCACAGCACTAAAATAATTTAATGTAGCCCCACACTGTCAGTGCAGGTACATTACTGCAATGTCTGCATTGGGCGGGAAGGAGTCCTGCTCAGAGTAATGCTTAGAGAGGAGGAATGGTTTAGATTAGGACATTAGCCTAGCACTTGGGAGGTGGGGGTTTGAGTTCCTGCTTCATCATGCACTTCCCGTGTGACCCTAGGTAAGATGCTTAGGTTCTCTGTGCCTCAGCTCCCAATCTGTAAAATGGGGATCATGGCATTTTCCTACCTCAAAGGGGTGTTGTGAGGAGAAATACATCAAAGACAGCATCTGGGCACCTCACAGTGTAATGGGTGGGTATGTACCATCGATAGATGCATGTACAGCATGTGTTTGGGATGGCTTCCCTGTCTGAGCTTCACGCTTGGACTAGGCAGAACTTCTTCGCTCCAGTCCCAGCAGCATCGACTCAGCCCTTACACACTAGCCAGTACATTACAGCAGGAAGACATGTTGGATATTCAACGGACACGGCATTTGATCCTAGCCAAAGGCCAAGACTTCAAGGGAGGTAAAACTATAATAAATAACAAACACCGAAAGTGAATTTGCAGCCAGAACATTTTAATAGATACAAAAAAATAGAGGAGAAAAATTTCTGCAATCCTGTTGGCTCTCACCAGCTCTTGTAAAGATTTTCTTTTTACAGTGAGGCTTCATAGCCAAATCAGTGAAGTAAGCTGTGCCCCAGCTAATGCAAAAATTAGCACTTAGTTCTGTTGGGAGGTCAGATAAGAGACCCAAACATGCACGGCTGGAACAAGGAAGTTTATGAGAGTAGAGATGTTTTGGGCATGCTCAGTGCTAGCTGTAATTATTGTATGGAACTTAGACACTGTGGTGATAGGAGGCCACTGCTGGATGGATTGAGGAAATGAGCAGGGGAGAAGAGGCAAAGCCAATGAGGTTAGCTTGAGAATATCCATGGGAGGTTTAAAGGACAATGGCCAAATTCAGCCAGGGTGCTGGAACAGTTTTTATAGTGGAGGTGCTGAGAGCCATTGAACCAAACTGTAAACCGTGTATATAATGGAAATCCCTTCAAACCACAGCATTCCCAGTTCCGGCACCTATAAATTCAGCCCGGATGTAAGTGGCTGAAACTCCATTGGCTTGGATGGAGTTGCACGTGTTTACATCAGGGATGGTGGTGGTGCAAGGAGGGCAATATTGCACTGGTTCCTGAAGTGAGCAGGGAGCCAGTGAGATTAGTTCTTGGTTGCAGGCCTGTCAGCTTTGCCATTCACCCAGAGCTGCTCCGTTCGTGATACATTAACTTTGAAAGTTTCAGGGGTTTAGTTTAGCGAAAATCAGTCAAATGTTTGGATTGCTTCTCTGATTCCAAATGTCTTTGATTGAGGAGTTAGGTTTGGAGTTTTGGGAGCACAGGCTTTCTTGTAAGGCAGTGGTTCTCAACTGTGGTCCACCGCTTGTTCATTGAAAGCCCCTGGCACGCTGGGCCGGTTTGCTTACCTGCCGCATCCACAGGTTCGGCCAGTCGCAGCTCCCACTGGCCGCTCCAGGCCAATGGGGGCTGCAGGACGCGGTGCGGGCCGAGGGATGTGCTGTCCGCCGTGTCCCGCAGCCCCCATTAGCCTGGAGCGACGAACCACGGCCGACTGGCCAAACCTGTGGACGTGGCAGGTAAACAAACTGGCCTGGCGCACCGGGGCTTTCCCTGAACAAGCGGTGGACCACAGTTGAGAACCACTATTGTAAGGAAAAACGGGCCTGAAGAGAAACCTCAGATCCAAACACCCTTCATCTTCATGGTGTCTTTTCTCCAGATGTGAACCCTGTAGGACAGGCCCATCTCCATTCATAAGATTTCCAGTAGATCCTGGTTTTGGCTGGGCCAAAACCCCCGTGACAGAACTTCTGTTGAGCCAACTTCAATTCTGGCTAATGCCAGCAAAAGCAGAGGGAGGAGAAAGTCAGTGAATCAGCTTTGAACCTCAGAACCATAAGGTGTAGGGGTCTGTTGGGTTTGAGTTTCTAAGCAAAGGCTCAGGTTGGTTTTTATTTCACCCCAGCCAGTCTGTCCCATCTTTACTCTTCATTGTGGCATGCTGATCAATTTAAACTCTCTGAAGCAGTTTTCTGGGGTTTTTTTGGCTTTGCCAAGGCAGAGCTATTGCCTACATCAAAAGCAAACCGGGAAAAGTGAGTAATTTCCTCCTTTTGTGTGGTTGAAAAGCTAAAGGTGCCACCTCCTAATTCTCAGGATCCACTGCTGCAGCTGGCACACAACACGTGGCTTTGATCTCACACTCGTCTTTGAACTACTCCCTAACCCAGAATCCCTTCTCCTCTCCACTGAGTGGTGTCACTTTCAGAGCTTATGCCAATTAGCTGAACCCTGGGAGAAACCCTTTAGAGAAACACAGGTAAACTGCTCATAAGGGTATCTAGTTTCAAAGCTACGGCTCTCCACCCAGTCGCTCTCCCACTTCCCTATTGCATTTCTGTGGTGGAATGTTAACTGCAGGCAATTCGGGATGTGTGGAGCAGGGGGAATATGGGGTTTACATTGATTCAGCAGGTCAGTGTTAAGAGTGGAATCCAACTCTTTTGCAAAGAATTGCAGGCCTTGGGCAGCCATCTCCTGTCCCTCAAGGCCACAGATGAATCCAGGGGCCTGGCCAGCACTAGGATTTGTCAGTTACCAACAGGTACAGCTCCACCAACGGTAGCAGTCTAGACACAGGTCAGATGGGCTCAGGCATTTTTACCACAATATCGTCTAATTCTGCAGCACATGGGAAACATGATCTGAGATATTTAGCAGAACTTCCAACCCGGGCTTGACATTCTTGATATTTCTAAGGTACAAATCAAGCAGAGAAGAACTTTTCCTTGGGGGAGGAGGAAGGAAACACCTCTTAGGCCTTCTTTGTCCATCACAAAGATGCAAAAAAAGGCACAATCCCCAGTTAAAAGAAAATCTTTTGCAGGCCACCTTTATCCTTAATGTCCCAGCCAAGTTCTGAGTTTGGTAATAACATTCTGCCTTCATGAACTCTCCCTCTCTTGGAGATTCAGTTGTGTAGAGGATTCTTTTTCTCTTTTTGTGTGTGTGGGTCTTGTGCTTTGCTAATGGGGACCTGCAGTAGTTTTTCTAGCGACCTTTTTTGTTCCTTTATGATATAGTTATGGGACTTGAAAGGATTTAATTTTTATTTTTTTCCCCTTTCTTGTTTTTCCTTAGAAATATCAGGAACATCAAGTCTGCTCTTCCCTATTTTTTCTGGAGAACCTTTGGGAGCTCAGGGATGTTTTATTGTGAGTCACTAGTTGGTGTGTGTGTGTGTGTGTGTGTGTGTGTGTGTGTGTGTGTGTGTGTGTGTGTGTGTGTGTGTGTGTGTGTGTGTGTGTGTGTGTGTGTGTGTGTGTGTGTGTGTGTGTGTGTGTGTGTGTGTGTGTGTGTGTGTGTTCTTTAACAAAGTCTTCCTTTCTCCAGATTGTTAATTAGTCATTGAGGTCAAGTAGGTGTTAAGAAACAAGGAGTTTGTAACAGTCTGATTCGCCTTCCCTTTCCCTTTTTACAAATCAGTTGTTACTCTCTTGCTTCTTGTGAGGTCCCCGTTTTGCTAGTTTTTCAGCAATCATAGAATCTTTCAGCCTAGACAGGACTTATATTTCCAATGTGAAAAACAAGCAGAAATCCCTTTGCAGGTGACGTTTAAGCAGCTACCATGTTTTGCGACTGCATGTCAGTATTGGGTGAAGCGATTCGTACGTATATGATGCACAAAACCACCATTAACTTTAAAGCCTGCTCCATACCCAGTATTTTGTACGGGTATCTATGTTGGTTAGGAGTGTGATATTTTCTTTTAACCTAGCTAGTTATACCAATATAACTGCATCCATACTAGGGGAGGTTGTACTGCTTTATACGGGCATAGATTTAGAGCGGTACAGCTGTTGTGTGCAGAAAAGTGAAGAGAGGAAGAATAGTCCAGTGATTAGGGCACTAGCTCAGGACTAGGGAGACCAACGTTCAATTCCCTGCTCTGCCGCAGACTTCCTGTGTGATCTGGGGCAAGTCACTGAGTATTTATCGCTCTGTATGAACAATGTGAATAGCAAGAAGAGGAAGCGACCGCATGAGTCTTTCCCGCTGGGGCCTGCAGTTCAGCATGGCCAGTTTTGCAAGACCTTGCAGTAAACGGCAACCTTTCCCAGGCTTCTGTGTTCCAAGTGCCAGGGCTCTATCACAGCAGTCTGGTGGGCAGATGCAAAGAAAGGCAAGGAGGGGAATGGTCGGCTTCCTTTCTTCATGCAGTTGGCAGTCTCTAGGAGGTGCAAACATTCTCCTTGCTCCACTGGGCACAGCTTCCTGGGGAAAGCAGCCACCGCCAACATTAATTTGAGTAACACGCTGCTGCCCATCCCTACTGGAGTTACCATCAGTGCCCTCAAGGCTCCATATCTGATCTGGCTCAGGTCTTCTAAGCAGTGCAAGTTCCAAGCCACCATCTGTCAGTGTTAACGCTCCTCTGCCTCCCTTTCCTTCGGCCGATGCCTTGGTGAGTGAGTAAAAGGAATGTTGTTTGCTTTGGACTCCATCCCTTCTCCAGGTGCACCGACAAGACGGGAAATTCTCCTGAACCACAAGGACCTGGAACGTGGCTGCTAGTGTCCTCTGGGCCTTGCCCAGAGCTCAGCCCGGGTATTTAAAATTTATTAATAGTAATAGTTAAATGAATAGGGGGGGGGTTCTATCAACCAGGTTATTTCCTCATGCTGGACTGACCAGGTCATGTTAGATGGTCACATTGTTGTTGTTTAAAGTGCCAGCAGAAGCCCTAAGGATGTTGATAGGTTGAGGCGCAATAAACAAACTGGAAGCCTAATGGGGATTTTGTCTGGTGGAAGGTTCTCAGAGCTGGGTTTGGATAGACCCCGGTGAGATATGCAAAGAGTAACTCCCAACTGGGACAGGCTCAGCACGGATAAGGTCAGACTAGGGGGACTTCTCTTGTGGCCTGCCCGTGGGTCATGAGGATCTCAGAATGATCCTTCGAGGGATGAAGGCACCTGTGTGCCCAGAGACACAGACACACGGAGCTGGTCCGGCACTGGATGCAAGGCTGGGCTATTTGCTTAGGTCCTAGTGGTGGGCACTGCCCTCTTTTGAAAGTTCTGGCCACGGTCAGTGGCCTCAGGTTGTCGATGGAGGAGCCGGTTAAAAGAAAGGCTGGAGGTGTGTTGGGTTTCACTAGACTTCTGAAGGAATGTGGTTCTTCCATTGTATGTCAACCCAGCAAGAAAGACCCACGGTTGGCCCATGTTAACCATCTCGGGCTGCGGGACTGCTTAATTGCTGTGTAGGCCTTCAGGCTTGGGCAGGACTTCGAGAACCCTGCAGGATGGGAGGGTCCCAGAGTCTGAGTGGGCTGGGCTGGGCCAGCCACAGGTTTTTCTGTGCCCGAATAGGGCTTCTCTCATCGCCTTTTTGAAGGGAGGAAGGCGTCTTTAGGGAGGATTCCCCCAGCCAGAATCACTGCCTTGCTGCACCGGAATTGGCAACCTGGTAGTAAAAGCCTTTCTAGCCCACATCCAATCTCTTGAGCCGTCCCGTTCTCCTCATTTTCAATGTCTCCGAAATGAGGGCATTAGTTTAATGCTTAACACCAGGAATGTGTGTGTGAGAGCGAGATATTGGGGTGGGGAGAAGGACAGATACTGACCGCTGCAAGAGAGGCCCAGGCCACTATCGGAGACAGGCTATCTGATACGTCGGAGCATTCGTCTGACCCCCTGTCAATTCCTGCACTGCAGCTGGGTATTGTGGAACTTTTAAAGGGTCCCTTCGTGACATCCAAGGGCAGCCCAGATATATATTCTGCCCATCTCTTGTTGGGGAACGAAGGGCCCGATCCTGCAAAGGGCTGAGCCCCTCCTGCAAGATACTGAAGCACCGTCCTCTTCCATTCCCCCTAGCTGGAGTGGAGAGTGCACAGCACCTTGCAGTATGGAGCCCTAACTGACATCTAGGCATTAATCCAGGGTGCTTGGGAGAAGGTGTGTTTCGGCTAGCTGAGCGGTGGAAGGAGCATTTGGAAAGAGCTAGAATGGGCAAGCATAAGATGAATTGTGTCCTGCCTAAGAAAAGAGAGTGAGCATTGGGGCTTCCCCAAAAGATCTGACCATCTTCACCCGGGGAAGATTTAAATGGGGTGTAGGCGTCAGGCTGGCCCTCTGTTGGAAAGACTTTCCATCGAAACGGGGGCCTGTATTCTGCTGTGCTTCATAACCGTTTATTCTGAAGTGTGTTCTCTGTATGCAAAGGAAGTTTCTTTTGGCAACAGCGCATGTATGGAGCCGCTCTTGTTTCTTTCCCTCTACAATAGTCACTCACACTTAGCCCATTGTTTTGGGGATTTCCCCCTTCCCTTTCCCCAAGTGTTAGAACTAAGAATAAGCTGGTCTAGTAATTTTCCTCACTTTAGGATGTTTGTAATTAGATGGAACAATAACCATACCTGGGAACAAGCCTAACATGAGCACCCTGTTTATGTGCTACCGTTACCTCCATGTAGAAGAGTCAAGGACTTTACCCTTAACCTGAGCATCCTAAACAAATTCAGTGTTACTATAAAGCAAGATCCACCAATTCCCCTTATGAGGTGGCTGGAACATGGGCTTGCTTCCTTCCTTTAGGCTCCATGGTATGGAGTGGTGAATCACTGCTTTGCAGAGGAGGCTGGGGACTTTTCTCATGATATGTACGAAGCGCTATTGTGTTGATTTCAAAGTGCACGGGAGAGCAGCTGTGGCTGCCCCCATTACTTGTGCGTGACCCATAACAAGGCTTCCTTTCTGTTGACATCTTAGCTGACCTTAATTTCACTATTAACTTGTCCTGTCAAGTTAGTAGCCCCAGGGCATGCCGTGGCTTCCCCATGCCTTGCTGACTGGGAGCTTTGCCAGGGATTGAATCACCAGCAGCACTGCCTGCAGCACTTGAGTGTTCCTTAGAGGTCAGGTCTTCTCTCCAGATACTGATCAGCTGGATCCCGTCTCTGCAGGGCAGTGAGGCCTAGCGGCCAGAGTCCATAGGGATACCCTGGGTTCACAGAGTAGTACGGCCTGGTGGTCAATAGAGTTGCCCTCAGGGGCAGGACTGTATGGCCTAGCAGCCAGAGTCAGTAGAGTTGCCCTGGGTTTGTAGGGCAGTAAGGCCTGGCAGCCAGAGTCAATAGTGATACCCTGAGTTTGCCAGGCAGCAAGGCCAAGTGGCGAGAGTCAATAGAGTTGCCCTCTGG
Organism: Macrochelys suwanniensis; assembly: GCA_033296515.1. Lineage (NCBI taxonomy): Eukaryota > Metazoa > Chordata > Testudines > Chelydridae > Macrochelys > Macrochelys suwanniensis. The sequence goes on along the minus strand of CM065794.1, from coordinate 7,354,439 downwards.
GGTGGGGCTGTATGGCCTAGCAGCCAGCTGGGGTGTGAGGGCTGCCACCCAGGGGAGAGTGGTGGCCAGGTAGGGGGATCTGGGCCCTCCCTGCTCCACCAGTTCCCAGCCCATGCCAGGGACCTGTCAGTGGCGCATGTGTCCACCACTGGGTCAGCAGGGATCCATCTGCAACATGCTGACCATCATCGGGACAATGGCTAGTCCCCCCTGGGCTACTTCCTGCCGTCTTACTCCTAGGGGCGGTCTGTGTGTCTTCGGGGTCTCCCGGTTCCTCAGCCAGTGCAACTTCCTGTAGCTCAGACCTCCCTGGGGTATGTGCAAGCTTTGACCACTGCTGTTTTTAGCTTGAAGCTGTGGAAGTGTGGATGGTAGGAAGGGCTAGCCACCTGAGTACAGTCCTGTCCGAGACCCTAGATACGTACGTGGGTGGTTAGCCCATGCCACCGCTAGTGCTGCTGTGCCTACACTGCTGTTTTTAACTTGCCACCTCGATCAACGCTAGCACAAGTATATCTACCCACGCTGGGAAGTACATATCCAGCTGCAGTGATACACGTACTCTAAGAAAGACGATGTTTTATATCTGAAACAAGTCACACCAGCAAAGACAATAGCACAGAGGCCAAAGACTTTCATATAGACAAAAGATATATACGGTGCTTCCCATGTATTTATTTTTGTGTGCCATAAAATTGGAGATCCGTGTAAGATGCATATGGCAGTATATAAAAGATTTCGACGGTGGTGGGTCTCTACTTAATTTTGAGAGCACAGCTGTTCATGTAAAGACCGCCACAGTCTGGCATGTATTGGCCCACGTTGGAGGTCTCCACCAAATCAATTTGCGCGTGACTCCAGGCAGCCTTGGATGGTAGCCGGTGGCAAATATTCCCGATCTGGACTGGATTTGAAGTGATGACCTTAAAGTGTAAAGTGTTTGAATTCCTCACCACTGAGCTGAGACGTTCTGTCACCTCTGGGTAAGGCATCTTGTACAAAACCTAAATGAACCGCTGCAAAGGAATGCCTTGTCCCAGGTGGAAAGTTTTGGGGCCTGAGTCTCCTGTCAGTTACACTAGTAACAAATGTGGAACAGCTTCATTGAAATCAGTGGAGTTACACAGGCGTGAGAGGGAAATCAGCCTCCGCGAGTTCCCTAGAAAGACCCCCTGGGTGTTCTTTGTCAGAGGAAGCAGAAGCTGTGGGAATGTGCTCTACCCTCTAATGATGCAGGGAGCAAAGAATCGTAACAGCAGGGCAGCCAGAAGAGAAAAGAACATCCAAGTGTCACATCCTCTTCCCAGACCGGATGGGCAGCCCCATTTGTTTCCTCCTTGTATTTGTGCTCCCACCTTGTCGATGCCTTCGTGGGCCATGAAACATAATGGGAAAAGACAAAGGCCGAGAATGGGTGAGCCAGCGCTCCCCACATGTACTTGGGATTACTCAGTGCCCCAGCTGTCAAGGAGCTGCCAAATACAGCCTTTCCTCCTGGCACTTAGGGAGAAAGCATATGTAATAAAATATGTGTGGAAACAAATGGGCTTTGTGGTCAGCTGAGTTTACAGCAGGACAGTTGTTCTCTGTGTGGGGAAGTTGCTCCGGCCTGTGTTGTACCTGATTCTTCTCTCACATGCACTGGTCTGACCCTGGTGTAATTTCACTGGCTTTTGTGGAGTGATTCCTGTTCTACACCCGTATAAGTGAGAGGAGAATTGGGCCGCCTATTCTGTCGATAAGCAGAGGACTTTTTTCGCCTTTGTCTGCAGCGTGGGGCATGGGTCACTTGCAGGTTTGAACTAATGTAAATGGCGGATTCTCTGTAATTTGAAGTCTTTAAATCATGGTCTGAGGACTTCGTTGGGGATTGGTCCTGCTTTGAGCAGGGGGTTGGACTAGATCTCCTGAGGTCCCTCTCAACCCTGATATTCTATGATTCTATGACTTCAGTAACTCAGCCAGAGGTTAGGGGTCTGTTACGGGAGCGGGTGGGTGAGGTTCTGTGGCCTGCAATGTGCAGGAGGTCAGGCTAGATGATTGTGATGGTCCCTTCCAACAGTGCTTAATTTGTGCCAGGGTTTGCCAGAGCTGAGCCCCAGCACTTCAAGGCTCGGCAGTTCGTAGCCCCGTCACCTCTGGGCTTGCTGCATTAGTTATAAAAGTAAAACAATTGCATGAGCCCCCAATACCTAATCACCTGAGCCATGGCACCTCTTTCATTACAAATTAAGCACTGACCTTAAAGTCTATGAGTCACCAGTCTCCATGGCTGTCAATCCAGCACTTTCACTAGCACTAAGGTTCACTTAAAAGTACTTGAAGATGGGCAGTATTTCTCCAGTATACAATCTAGGAGAAATCATGTGAATGGAGTGTGGATCCTATCTTGAGCTCCCATACTACTAACAGTGCAAAACCTTTGATCTGAGGCCTGCCCAAGTGGCCCCAATATCCCTGGGTCTGGACTCCCAACAATCTATGTGGAAATTCAGATTCGCATTCCAGTCTGAACATTGAACCTTGGATCTACCTTTGGGACAGGTGGGACAAACCCGCAAGGCCAGGAAGCCAGTCTTTACCTGGTTTTTTGGGATTGTGGCAAGAAATCCCGCTGGACTCACATACAACGAGCTTTGCATAGCTAGCCAGGTGCCTCTGGGCAGGGGGAAAGGGATTCCCTTAATGCATCAGGGGCTAGTTACTGCCAGGGGCTTATTGGACCAATGGTGTGATCCGGATCAGCAATTCTTGTGTTCCACAGATGCATGGTCAAATCTTTTGTCTTATCTCAGCACCACTGGAAGTTGCTGACTCTGGAGAAATGGGAGGACTGGCCTCGTGCGGAGCCTGGCCCCACAATGCAGCCTGTGTCGGATGTACGGCCCGTACTCCAGGGCCAAGGAGCATGTGTGGTGCAGGGAGCTCTTCTGGCAATCTACAAACTAATCCAAATAAACAGAGGCTGAAAACAGCCTGTCAACAGCCCCCTGAGAAACCGTGAGACAGATGTTGGCAATTACTGTAGAGCCTTGTTGGGAATCCCACGGCTAATCACCGGCAGCAGGGAAACACATGGCATCATGCTGCAACTCAGAGAGGACCCTCTTTGTTCACTTCATTCACAAGGAGCCCATCTTTTTTCAGTGAAGAAGCACTGACCAGGGACGGAGCAGATCTGCACTCTATGCTTGGCTTTGCTGCAGACGCCGTGGGTGGCCATGAGTCATCGCTCCACTCTGCCTCAGTTTCCCCAGTTGTGAAGTGGGGTTAGTCATTCCCGCTTCACCAGGGATTTGTGGCTTAGTTCTTAATCTTTGCAAAGCGCCTTGAAGATGGAGCGTGCTCTATATACAGCATCAATAAGTGCTCAGTGCTGGTATAATTATTTCTTATTATTCAAAGGCTGTGACAAGGCTGAGAAGCTGAGGCTGAAAGGCAGGAGTTCAGAATCCCGAATGAAAACTTCCAGGTGCCATCTAAAAGAGGAGAAATGAAAGCGAGAGAGAGAGGAATGTGCTGGTTGGGCATGATCAAAGGGGAAGCCACAGTGAGAGAAGGAGGGATTGGGCCTGTCTTATATCTGATAAAGGCTTTTCGTTCTTTTTGCTGCATCATAATTTCATCCTCTGGGGCGTTGTTCCTGGGGTGATCCAGGGGTCAGCAGTGAGAGACAGGTGGGGCAGGCTGGACAGGAGTAGCCAGTGTAGGAAGGCAGTGCTCTGGTGTGTGTGTATTGGCGGGGGGAGAAACTCAGGCTTGGATCAGCAAGTGGGCGCGTCGGGTCAGGACCATGGCACATTGGCCGAGCTGTGTGAGGAAACACCCTGCTGTGTTTGATTCTGTACATTGCTCACGGGCACGACGTTCAAACCGAAAATAAACGCGCCTTCACTTGGATACCTGCCAACCTTGTGAAAACTACGTGGGTGGGATAATCTCTAGCGTCCAAAGGAATGTGGGGCGAGTTCGGTGCTCCCCAAACTTTTTCCATCGCGCCCTCCCTACTCATAATGGAACTTGTCTGTGCCCCCTGCCTCCCCCAGAAACCGTGGTCAGGAGCCGGGCAAGGCTGGGGGTCAGGGCTGTAGCCATGGCTGGGGGTGGGGCCGGAGTGGAGCTGGGAGTAGAGCGGCGCTCCCTCCCTCCCCCCGTGGGGGCTGGCCCTGCTGTGCCCCCTGAACATTCCTCCATGCTCCCCTAGGGGGGCTGCACCCCACTGTTCGGGGACCACTGGTCTCGTTGTTGCCTCCTTCCCATCTAAAGAGGGGAACATTTTTCAGATGTCTCCTTACTAGAAACAGCCAGATGACAGCTGAATGATTAAGTCAAATTGTTGCATAAAGCCTGAAAAACTTGGGACCACTCATTGACACTCTCTGAGATACCCCGTCTGCCTCTGAGCATCTCACCAGCTTTTATGTATTTATTGTCCCAACACCGCTTTGGGCAGGGCAGTGAAGTCATCCCCAGCGTACTGGGGCACAAAGAGTTTCAGTGACTTGCCCAAAGTCACACAGGAGATCTGGACCATCCTCACCGAGGCCTTTTTATGACAGTCTTCATGTCCTTCCTGTCTTCATTGTGTCCCAACAACACCACCACTCTCTTCTCCTGTCCTCGGCTCTTTCCTTTCTCTACGCCCCCGCTTCCCCATGCTCTCCTGGGATAGAGGCCAGAGGATGGGTCTGCCTCCCTCTTCAAACACAAGGTGACAGGTGTGACAGCATGAATTTGCGAGTGTCGCTCTCCACGTGCAGGTACATTGCAACCCTTATTTTCCCCTCAGCACCCCACCCGTGTTGCCCTCCCTATAAACCCATCATTACCCCTCTCCTCTCAATGGCTCATTCATGGATCGGTCCATTCATAGCCTGGGGAGGTATTTTTAACCATCTGCTGAAAGCTGTGTTTCATGATTCAGGGGAATTTTAAAGTTGAGGGGGCCTAGAATAGGCACTGGAAACGTTTTGTGTTCGGGGTCAGGAGTAAAGCAGCTGTCAGTACATGTGGGCTAGGGAGCTTCCTACAGAGGGGCACCTGTGAGGAAGGATGTGCCTCTGACAGGTGTTTATTGTAAGAATATACAGGCCCACATATGGGCCCCAGAATCTCCAGCAAGCCGGCACCAGTGTTTTCCATAGGCAGACTTGTTCCCCTTACTGCTTCACCTTTTATCCCCTGTTGGGGCATTTTCCCCACATCCTTAAAAGAGCCCCAAAGTTCTGTTCTCCTCACCCCGCCATCCCTGGCAGCCACAAGATACCTTGCTGCAACCAGCATCCTTCTGGTTGATGGGAACCAGATTCGATTCCCACCAAACCCCATCACTGCTGCCACTCATTCAGCCAGAGAGGGCAGACTTGGGTCCTGCCTGATCTCACACCAGTAGAAGTCGGGAGTAATGGCAATGAAGTGGAGTTACACCTGTGTTAAACCAGAGCCAGCGAGAGGAGAATCAGGCTGCATGACAGACAGTCAAACCTAGGTGTTTCCTGGAGAAGTTATTGCAGAGCATTTACTCTCCTTGCTTTCAGTGGCTTTACTTCTGATTTACATTGGTGTATGTGAGAAAAGAAGCAGGACCATAATTTATTTAAGATAGTGAGTTCCAATTGGTTAGATAGAACAAGGAAGAGACTGGTAGCCAAGAGTCCTAGGCTTACATTTTCAAAAATGACTGATGATTTCATGTGACTCCTATTTAAGGCTACTCAATGTGAGACACCTTAAAGGGATCTGATTTTTCACAAGGTGGATGTCCAGCATTTTCTGAAAATCTGGCCCCTATAAGGTATCTGAGGTCGGACACCCCAAAATTGAGGCACGCAAAATCACTAGTCACTTTTGAAAATGTAGGCCCTAGATCCTAGTCTGTCTTTAGAGCTGCCACTGCCTTGCTGGGTAACTTTGGGCAAGTCACTTAACTGCTTTATTTCCCCATCTGTAGAATAGGGATAATACTTATTGACTTTTGGTTTGTGCTTTGAGATCCTCATATGAAAGGAATGTGGCCATGTTAAGTATGGAGGAAAGACTGGTAGCTCCTACTTGTTAATTTGCTAGTTTGGAGGATACAGTCCACCTCCGTCAATAAAGAGATATATTGCTCAAGGCAGAGGGAACTGGGCACCTGGAGTGATTTCAGGAGTGTTACTCCTCATTTACAGCAGCCTGACATCAGAATCAGGCCCATAAAGAGTAAAACCCATTTTCTGGTTGTGTTCTGTGCAGCCTTGACTATGTCAATGACTCTGACTGGAGTCATTTATGGTGGACAGTCCAGGAGAGGAGACGTCGCTCCTAGTACAAACCCTGTTTTGAAAGACATTGGCTTTCATTTGCCCACGAAGGTTATAAATACTGTTCCCAGGACAAATGTTTCTCCATGTCTGGGCGCTAATGAGCCAAATAGCTGCTCTAAGCTTCTCCACCGCTGACACCAGTAAGCACTCAGCCATGTGAGAAAGATTTTAACATGCCCAGACACTCGTGTGTGTGTGTGTACACGTTTGATATAAAATGTCGTTCTCCTGCCATAACCGTTTTGTACCTTCCGAGGAAAAAATGCTTCACTGTTTGTCTCTAAGACCTGTAGCTGCCAGGACAAGGAGCCATGGACCATAATCTTATTTATACTGGTGTAACTCAATTGTCTTTAATGAGTTACTCTGCATTTACCGCAACTAGAGCAGAAATTGGCACAAACTTGTATTTTAGGAAAGTGTTCACATTTTTGAAAGCATCCCTCTGATATTTGCTCAGAGAGGCCCAGATTTACCGATATACTTCGTCTGCTTTGTGCCACTCCAGCGCTACAAAGCAGCAGAAAATCCACTTTAACTGGCTGGCTAAACTGAGTGTATAGCTGCTTTGCATTGCCTGACCAGTGGAAAGTAGCCTGGAGAGAGTACTGCTGAATCTGGTCCAAAGTTTAAACGAATTGCAAACTCGCACTGGGGACTATTTGAAGAATCAAATAACTTTGCAGCACAAAAAGTCCAAGATCAAATTCACCGGTGACATAAACTGGGGTGAAAGTTACATGTCAGGTGTAAATTGGTCAGAAAATGAGTGTAAGCAATAAAGCACTGTAACTTACGACTACTAGGAACTCAGTGAGTGTACAAACTAGGTGTAACTTACACATTCAGAGAAAGAAGAGGGAGTGTTCAGGAAAAGGAATTAACACGGGGTGTAGGATAAAGCACAGGATGGGTTGCAGCTGCTATTCCAGCAGATAGGATAGTTGCAGCCCTATGGGTGAGAAGGACAAGGGACCTTTGTGGCATAGCTGAACGCTGGCCATGCTTTGGAAGGGTTGTGAGCCCCCTGCTTTAAGGCCTGTTTATATGATCCATACTTCCCAAAATTCTGATCAGTGTTAAAACTGGTTCAGTGAAACTGATTTAAAATCCAGTTGGAGGTACAGTGGTGAGCAGGCGCTGGGTTTCCAAACCACCTTCAGGAATTAGATTTTGATCTCAGTTACATTTATGTCAATCTGGAGTGACTCTATCTGAATTACTCTGGAATCACTCTGGTGTAACTGAGAGCAGACTCTGTTCCAATAAATGGAACTGAGTCAAATAGCAGATCTCAGACTGTGGGAACCACATTCCCTCATTCTGACACCTGACTCATGTTGCGCTAAACCCAAATGACCATTCAGACCACGTAACAAAACACCAAGGCAAAGAGGTAAACAGGACCTGTTCATTCATGCTCTTAGCAATAACATGTCCTTATAAGGAGGAGAAACTAGGACACCTTAAAATGAATGGTTTTGTTTTTCTTATATTGGATTAAAAAAAAAAAGTCCCTGTTGCATAAGTGCAAATTGCTGTGACTTTGAGAAATGTGTGTCCTGGGGCTTCTGTTTAGTTGGTTTGTCATTTATCACTTTGAAAGTCTAGGAAATGTATTTGGTTAATTTTCCATAGTTATTTATGGCCAGATTCTGATCTCAGTTATGCTGCTGTGCATCTGGAGTTACTCCAATGGAGTAAAAGGAGTGATTTATACCAGTGGAAATGAGAGTAGAGTCTGTCCCTTAAAATGCTCTTGGTCCTGTAGCACTTGGAGAGAATGACATGGTTATAAACCACACCCCCGCCCTAAATATTCAGTGATAACTGCCTTTTAATATTCCAGTTGCAAAATTCTCCCTAGTGGGAGATTGTGTAAAGGTGGGAAGAGAGCTAAAGTTGTGGGGAGCAGGTTATGGAGGGTGGAGGGAATTAAAAAATTTGGCCCTAAGTTATTGAAAGGATTGAGCCTGATTTTCGTCTCAGTCTGGATTCACCCTGCTGTTGGCTCCTTTGGCTTCAGTGCAGTTACTCTTTGTTTGCACCGGTTGGAATGGAAGCAACATCGGACCATTTTCATGAGCAAACCAAACATTTGTTACTTGGAAATAAATAAAAACAGAAGAGTCTTGGAATGAGCTGAACAGAAATTCTCAGTGACTGGGGCAAATTTGGGTTGCTGTAGCTTGCAAACAAACAAACAAAAGGAACCCTTAGAGGAGCATGTTGAGTGATGCAACTTTCTTCTGAGCATGGGGGATGATGTAAGGGCTGCTACTGTGCCCTGGATCTGGATTTTGGGCAAGCTCAGAGCAGGATTCAGGTTGGAATTTGGCCACTGGCTCTATAAACGGAGTCAAACCAAAACCTGGATCCAAACACCCCCAAATATTGGGAGAAATTTGAAATGGAAGCATGAATCTAGGGCCAGATTTTCAAGGTAAATAGGTGCCTTAAACTGCAGATAGATACTTAGAGAGATTTTCAAAAGTGCCTAAGCAGGTAGGCACCTAACTCCCAATGGGAGTTGCGGCCAAATCCTCAGCTGGTGTAAATCAGCTGTTTCTTGATAATGCGTCTTTTCCACCTCCAGATCTCAGGCTTTTGTGGTCTGGTAGAACCATTCAGTGTGCCTCAGACATTCCCTGATCAGCAGTGATGGATGGGATGAGAGACAAAAGTAATGCTGAGCCAGGACTTCCCAGAAGGAGGGGAGGGAATTCTACCTGAAGGTCAGGGCCCTTGATGGAGGGACATGTAGCTTACGGCCAGAAGGGCCCACCAGATCATCCAGTCTGACCTCCTGTATGTCACAGGCCACTCTCCGCCCCCCCCAGCACAGTAAACCCAGCAACTGAAACTGGTCTGAATTATAACAGTCCACAGGAAACTAGACTGTTACATGCCACAGGTAGAGAATAGGAGGAACCAAGGTGCATCAGGCCTGAGGTCTCTGGAGTATCAGGGAAATGATTAAGTGAGATATACCCAGATAACCCCCCATGTTGCAGAGGAAGGCAAAAAAACCTCAAAGTCCCAGCCAATCTGACCTGGGTGAAAATTTCTTCCTGACCCCGCATATAGTGATCAGTTAGACCCTGACCATGTGAGCAACAACCAGCCAACCATGTACTTAAGAGAGAGAATTCTCAGTGATCTCAGAGCCCTGGCCCACCCCGCCCAATGTCCCATCTCCAGCCCTGATGCTTCAAAAAGAGATTTAAAAAACCCCTTGCAGAATACATTGGAGAGGTGGGGGGAGAATCCCTTCCTGACCCCTGCAGGGGGCCACCTGAAACCTTGAAGCATGAGCTTTAGGAACACAAGACATCTTGCACGGTGTCCCTTCCATGAAACGTTAAAGCCGTGCTGCTTTGAAATGTCCACAGAGCCTGAGTTACATTGCAGAGAGCTGGCCAACTCGGCAGCCATCAGTCAAAGAGCGAACACCCAGAAAGAGCTTCCCTCCAGCAAAGGAGGAGAAATATACACACACAGCTCGCTGAGCACAGTCCATTAAACTCAGCGTGAACTCCAGGCCCTGCCACAACCCAGGATATTTAGGGAGTGAATATCTTCCTGTAAAGGACGTGATAGAATAATGCAACTTCTCGGCTTATTGTACCCTTCCCCTCTCATGCACACAGGCTCTCCAAGCCCTTTCATTTAGCTAAGATTGTGGGTCTCCTCCTGGCTGCTCCTGCAGGATGGATGAGAACTCTTCTCCCCACGCCTCCACATGTGGGTGGCCCCAGTGCAGGGATGTGGGGCATGCACCCTGCGTGTCTGAAAAGGAGGCTTCGAAGTTGCAGCTGGGCCCATGGCCGCTCCCAGCCCAGGAGAGGCGCTCTCTGCCTCAGCGTGTCACAAGCAGAATGTCTCTGGCCAAGCTGCTGCTGGGGCTGGGCCGCCGTCGCACACCTTCTCCAAAAGGCGACCGTGGAGCCCAGAGAACAGGAACAGGATACTGGGAATAGTCATTACCGTGCAGCAGCATTTTAGCAGCCCATCTGACATGAGTTAGGCCATCCCAGTCTAATTTTCCAGTGTCTACATCACCAAAACCAACACCCACTCCATGGCCCACTCTGGTCATCTCAGCAGCGAGGCGCGGGGCTGAATAGGCCATGGAAACAGAACTACCCTTTCACTACGAGAGCTTAGGCTGAAATAAATGTGTTAGTCTCTAAGGTGCCACAAGTATTCCTGTTCTTCTTACTACGAGAGCTGGGTCACCTAGGGGACGACTGCAGCAGCGTTGGGAGAGCTTGCTTTGTTGTGGCCTGTCCTGTGCATAAGTAGAGTCCTCGGGGCTCTCAATCTGATACCTATCAAAATCCTAATGTATGCTAGACCCACCGCCATGATGCCTGAGGCAGGACAACCCTGGCTGCTTCAGGGGTGGGATCCACGAGCGTTGCTCTCGCTAACGTCTCTGAGTGGAATGGTGTATCCTGCTACCCCCGGTCCATGGACGAGGCCTGATTCTGGTCTCACACTGGGATAAATCAGGAATAACTTCCCTGAAGTCAACAGTTCCACCACGGTGAAATCGGCATCAGTGAGACCAGAATGAAGCCCATTTTTGCTCTTCAGATTGATAGGATCCGATCACCATGGCGTGAACCTACAAATCTGGGGCAGACTACGGGAAAATACCTTTGGTCTTCCCCCTCCTTGGCTGAGTGACCGAAGGAGTGTAGGATGATGCAAATACAGAGTTGCAGAAGTTGGCGAAGGGGGCAGGGAGAATGCTGTAAGTGGCACAAAGCGCTTGGCCAGACAAAGGTCTCTGAGCAGCTTGTGGCTAGAAAAAGAGACAGGAGCAGGATGGTGCTCTGTCACAGGCGCTTTCGTACCGCACTCATTTTTCTTCCATCTAAATGATGGCAACTTGGCTCCCCTGATTCAGCCCGGCCTAGGAATCCACGCAAGACTCCCTTCCCCCGCCTCCCTATCGCAGATGTAGGCTGGGAGATCACCAAGCCACCCTTCCAGAGCTGTCCACGCTCTTTTGCCAGGGATGCCTTTCCATGCCTCATTCTGGTCAAACAGATGGACCCAATGAGAGTGTGGGTGAACAAGTTCTTCTATTCCTCAGTCTTCTTTTCCCAAACTTTCTAAGGGACAGCGAAGCCGGTCGAGCTGACACATTCTCTCTAGAAGGACTTGAGGAACTGGAACAAAATCTGTTTGTTTTCTTTGCAGAAGGAAGGATGTCCTCAGCGCCTCATCAGCTCCATGTGTTAGCGGGAGAATGAAGAGGCAGCTGGGGCCAGGCTTTCGCATCATATCCTGTGAGCTCTCTTTGGCCTTGTCTACACTGGCAAGTTTCTGCGCAGGAACGCTGCTTTCTGCGGTGTAACTCCCGAGGTGTGCACACTGCCAAGCCACTTAGTGCGCAGAAACTGCGCGGTTACAGCGCTGTAAAAAACCCACCCCGACAAGAGGCGTGCAGCTTTCTGCGCCGGGGCTACAGCGCCGCAGTGCCAGTGTAGACACCCTGGTCAATTACAGCACTGTGATTGGCCTCCGGGAGGTGTCCCACAATGCCTGTTCTCGCCTCTCTGGTCATCGGTTTGAACTCTACTGCCCTGCCCTGTCCTCAGGTGACCAACTGTGAGCCCCACCTCTTAAATTCCTTGGGAATTTTGAAAGTCCCCTTCCTATTTGCTCAGTGACGTGTGCAGTGGTTTCAGCACATCTTTCCAGGTGACCATGCCTGCTCCACACAGCACCTGATCCCCCGCTTGGAGCAGGGTTGAGGCTTTGTAAAAGTAACTTGAAAATTCACATTAATATAGTTTTAGATTATAATTTATAATTAACTAAATTATAAATGTGGGGTATTTTTAAATGCCACTACTAGTAGGGTATGTAATTTAAATATTGCAAAACTGCTATGGGCAAAAGTAAATATTGAATATCATGGCCCTGATCCTGTAGACACTTAACAGGTATATACATTTATTCTTAAAAATAGTCCCATTGACTTTGATGGGAATTCTTGTGCTTAAAGTTAAGCATCTGTAGAAATGTTTGGAGCAACAGGGGCTAATGTGTTTTTATTAAAATCTTTTTCTCTCAGTGGCAAAAAATCTTTGTCACATGAAAGCAAACTTGCTTCAGTGCTAACAGTGAGAAGTTATTTAGACTTTTTTGATACATTAACAAAAGTGAACTTTTTTTTTTTTTTTAGATCTACAGGGCAAAATTCTCAAAAATAGAATTCTGAAGTTAGGCTTCTAAACTCATATTTAGGGATGTAAAGGTAGGCTTTTCAAAAGCAGCTAAGTGATTTAGGGGCACAACTCCTATTGACTTCAAATTCTGATGGAGTATAGCTTGGTTGAAGCATTTCAGCTTTTTTGACTTGTGTAAATTCAGTCTATTGCAAGCTGGTGTTGGGTGAAAAAACAACGTGGACTATGGCTTATCAGTTTTGTATTTTGAGTTTGTGGTGTTCTCAGAGTAAGGATATCAATGAGGCCCTGAAAGTGTCTTTTTCAGCATAGATGAATATTTTAAGTATGAAACTTCCTAGTAGATAGAAAATCTAAATGTAAAATCTGAAATTATAATAATTAGGAAACCAGTCAAAGAAGCTAGTATAAAACATCCACTTCAGACATTTAAGACTATGAAATGGAAAAAGTAAAGAACTAGCAATATGTAAATTAAAAATAATAATTTTAAAATCAATTTAAACTTAAATCATGACTTTTTAAATTGAAAAAAAAATCAATCTTTAAGTTTTTAAACGTGTGGTTTTTATCTACCCTGCCACTTATGAATGCGTGCTGCCCTTCAGAACAAAAATCATCTCTCCCCTTTCTTGTGTGCCTTAATTGGCAGTGAAATAGTTAACAAAGATGATTTTTAAATTGCATCATTGCACTCCAGAATCAACAGTCCCTTTGGCTGGGTGGGAGAAGTTATATTTCTTTCAGGCTGTCTGTAGATTCAGACCAACAGCAGAACATTGCATTGCACTTGGTTCACATTTTGAAGGTTACCTTTACCTTAAGGGCTAGAAATTTAATTTTCTTTCCCACTGAAAGCTGAGATTCTGTTGTACAAGACAACAGCCAGCAGTCAAAGGGTCCTGGCTGGCCAAGCTTCTGCATGCAGAGCCAATGCAAAACTGCTCTTCTTTCTGTCTCTGAACCCTTCCTCTCCTCTCTCTGTTCTCACCACGTGGTTCCAAGAGGGAAGATGTAGCCTGTTCTCTGTCCGCTAATCTCACTGGTGCAGAATGAGTGGCTTGTGTTTGCATTGGAGCAACCTTTCCAAAAATGTAAGAGTTGCCCCCCTTAGGCAGTGTGAGGGATACAATGCCCAAATACCCAGGCATCCATTCCCAGCCCTTCGGAGTCAGATTTCCCCTTTGCTTCTAGCATTAGCTGGTGTGATTTGGCATTCAGTATTTTAAACCACCCTGTGAGGAAGGTAAGGTGAAAGATTTGGGATGACAAAGCAAACTACATAGGAAACATCAGTCAATAAGGGCACAGGGCAGGTGGACTGGTTTCTACTTTGTTGTTCCCCCTAGTGGCTGCTGTCATTGTTATGCCATAGCAAGCACGCTTGATTAATATGTTACTATTTCTTGAGCTCATCAAAGCCTCTGTGCAAAGCATTTGACTCAGCAGCGCCCTTGTCCACCTCTCCCCTACATAGTCTCCCCAGATTTGTTTTGTTTTAGGTAAATGTGGGACACATATCCCTTTTTATTTTTAAAGCTACAGGTTACATAAAAAATGGAAGGTGTATCCAGAGCCCACTTCAGGGTGAACGTTACAGGCACAGAAACAGCATCGTAGCCAAATGTGGCTCTGATGGGCCGGTGCGGGAACATCTTGTCCCAGGACCTCTCTCTGCCAACCTCCACAGGCAGCTTCAGCGTTGTCCTTTGGCATTACAAACGTAAGCCTCCCCCTAGTGAGCTTGAATTTTCATGGGAAGGGTGTGGGTAACATTCCCATTGCAAACCTGAGTCTCTAGTGCAGCAATCACACGAGCCCAGACTATGCAGCATCCTGACCACGGTGCCCTGGGCGGTTGCCCACGCTGGTAAAAGGGTGGATGTATATGGGAGAAGGGATTGACAAATGGGGAACTGGGGCACAGAGAGCAATGCCTAAGGTCACACATAGTCTGTGGTATGGTAAGGGATTGAACCCAGCCCCTGAGTCCTAGTGAAGGCCCTTGGCCACAAGGCCATCCTGTGTGCCTCATATGCATAGGGATGTTTTATCTGCTTGCAGCCGTTGTTGACAGTGTTTCAACCCTGCTGTGGCCAGTATCATTTAAGGAGCTATTAATAGCTGTGAAGGTATGTGCTTTGCCAGACTCAGGGACAGGGCTGGTAGCAAGAAGGCTAGTACCAGAAGGGAGGAGAGAAAGAGATGGCAGCAACCAGCCATCGGACTCTGCACTGATTTGAAAACATGGGGCTAAACCCCGCGGTGTTGACTCAGGCCAGCTTCCCACTGAAGACAGTGCTGCAAGATCTGGCCCACTGTAGGGGTGGCATTCTCCAGGCTGTCTTGTGCAGGAGCTCAGACCAGCTGACCAAAATGGTCCCTTCTGGATTTAAGAACTATGAATCAACTCAAATGCCCTGGATTTGGCGTATGAGCCAAATTTTCCCCAGAGCCCAGGGTCAGATTTTCAAGTGTTCAGCACTCACGACTGGGACCCGATTTTCCAAAGAACCCAAACATCCACCATGCTGAGCTCTCTTGAAAATCTGGCCCTAAAGGTTTTTGTTTCATATTGTTTTACCTGCCTGGAAACAGGAGCCACCAGTGTTTTGATAAAACAGTATGTGCTATGTCACTGTAGCCCCTGTAAGTGCCTACATACACTCTGCCAAAGTGGTATTTTATGCCATTGGACCCATTGCCTGGCCTTCTACAGAAAACATACACCTGGGGGACTGGTTCCCCCTTCTTTTCCCCAAAGCTCTGCACATCTGGGAATTGGCTCTGAACTGGGGATGCTTTTTAATGTCTTTATTTCATTTATAAGGCCGTAAATAGACATCCGCCCATCCCAGCCTCCGAGTGCCCCAATAGAATTGAATCTCACAATAAATGCTGAATTACAATGGGCTGCTCCTCTCAGCACCAATGTAAATATATCACATATTGTGTAACCTCAGCCAGGGACACAAGCTTACCGTCCTTGGCTTGCCCAAAAGGTGGATGCTGCAGCGTGCCCTGGAAGCTAACAGGTCCTCCTGGCCCTGTTGAAATCAATAGGAGTGGAGACAGGATTCCATCCCTGGGCTCTGGTGGACAGGGGATGGGTGACCTTTCCCACCCTTTCCGTCCTTAGAACTGTGTAGCCTTTCCCACCCGCGGGTGAGTCAGAGAGAGAGCAGTCTTTATATATCGCTTTTCCCTGCCCACTTAAAGTGCTGACACAACAGTGCAGTGAATTCATATGCCAGGTTTGTTTTTCACTTCCATTTAAATGGGATGAATGTTTTAGCTCTCATGAGAGAGCTTCACAGCAATAGACTGTCTATGTTGCACAACCTCACAGCCCTACTAACCACAGAAGCATTGCATCTCTCTTGAGGTTTTCTCTCTCCAAGTCTCCACTGTCTCATCTGAGTTTATGATAAAATGGATTTAATTAATCCTTGGTGGGTAACCCTGTGGGACGAGTCTCCTGAGCAGAGACTGTGCAGTAAGAACATGTAGGAGGTCAAACCAGATGATTGTAGGGAGCATTTCTGGTTTTATAATCTATACTTTATAATCCATACTATACTCTAGTTCAAGTGGGACTGGGCTGAATTCACCAAACTGGCTGTAATTGGCGTTGAATTTGGACTGGATCCTAAATCTGGGGAAGAGGAAGACAAAGGAATGGAATCCACATTCTTCCTGGATTCTCTGCTTATGAATTTCATCCAGCTGGGTGAAATTCAGCATGTTCTATTCATAGGGCCAAATTCATCCTTGGTGTAACTCCATTGAGGGCAGTGACGGTACCACAGGGATGAATTGGACTGATTGCCAACACAGAGAGTTTACTCCTACATAGGTTCTTTCTAATCCTTTCTGTTGCCCTTCCTCAGACCTCAGCGTTGTTTTATTTTTGCCAGTAAAAAGCCATGCGTTCTATTGCCAGGTATCAACTTTTAAAATAATGTGAAGTGAATTTAAGGCTGGTTAAAGCTGACTGCTTTGGAAAATGAAATCCTCCACTGCTCTGCACGTGGGACTTATCCTTGACCCAGAGGAACCCCTCCATAGGGCTTGAGAATAAATATGGGAAAATACAGAAATCCTTTTGTTTTTACCTAGTCTAATCAAACAAGTTTTCTTTTTGTAAGACCGATCTGGCGCCTGTTTTATCTGAACATTCTGATGCCCGGCTCCGGGTTTATCCCACTTCTGTTTCAAATAGTGGTGGATAACACAAAGGGTGCTTTTGGTTTGCCTGTCAGGTTGGATTTTGTGTTGCAGCTGGTTCACGTCCAAGGTTCCCTCTCCTACCTAGGGATTGGCATACTTCACAGCGCTTAACTCTTCTACAATTTAGGGATATTCTGAATCCAAACCTGGATCTGGATGCAAATGTTATGACTTGAGCCATTTTAGTTTTATTCTCGTCCCCAGAGTTCAGGGGAGTTAGGTAACTGGAGTTGGTTTTCATCTCATAATTAGTTGTGAGGGAAATCCAGTCTCCGGCCCATTCCCTCCTTGGAGACTGCTATCAAGGGGGCCAGTTATGATGGTAGTTTTTATGCTGTGGACCCCTTTCCATGAGGAACTGTCCTGAGATCCACCAACATTTCACACAAGGCACTGAACACCCTCCAGACGGGACAATATTTTTTAAAGCAAGGGTTGAAGGAAACAGTGACATCTTATTGATAACACTTCAGCACCTGAGTGCTCCAAGGAATTGTACCAACAAGGTGCTGTTGTTCTGGTTTCTGATGGTGTTTACTTGCCTGATATTCACTCTGCAGCCTTACATAAGTTTTTAGCAATTATCCAAACTTCTTTTTAATAAATTAATAAAAACAAATTCAAGAGAAGCCATTGGCAGGACATTGAGGGTGAAGCACAGAAGAGCATAACAATTAAATGAATTAAACACCAAGCATTCTTCGCCCCAGGGAGATATTAAACACGGTTGACGTCTTTATCCCTTCATTACGAATGGCTCAGGCAAAAAGAAGAGACACAAATTGCTCCTAACTTGGGTGTTTCCTCACTTTGAAGGTTCTGAGTCACTCAGCTTTAATGTTCTTCTCTTGGCTTTTGGCACTGGCGGTGAATAGCTCAGGCGTGGTTTTAATTTGTCCAGTGCCCTGAGGAAGAACTCAGTCCTTGAGCTACTGATGGTATATGCAAGGGATCTCAAACAGTCACTAGTCCTTGTGTTTAAGGCCTTCTGCTCCAATCCTGCTACCAGAAGAGGGTAGATGTTGTCTGGCAGACCTTCTCCTCTGATTTAGCTCCTGGAAGGGGGAAGCTATGCATGAGCTGCTGTATGCAAAGCTCCAAAGTAGTCATTTGTCTTGCTTGGACTCTGCAAGAGTAACACTGTGGGGATTCCAGGCTCCAGATCTAACTTGCTCAGCTTATAAGTACAAAGGTGCTCTTCACCTTACTGCCTTTGGTGCAGGTTCACCCTGAGATCTGAGACTCGTGGTGGGTTCTCTCATCCCCAGGAACCTTCACCCAACTAAGATGGAAACTTCTGAGCACTTTGAAGTAAAGATTCTGGAACTGGGTTATCTATTCTGTTATTGATAGAGGAGCCAGAATAGAATCCAGTTCATGCTGTTTTAGCAAGGAGGGGAAGATAGGAGGTTGGCATCTATACAAAGGCAGGATTAAGGTGGGTCGTATGAGAAGTGCAACTTTAACTTGGCATTGCCTGTTTTTAACATTGTGAGCGTTTTATTAGCAACATTCTCGCAAGGTAATATGCATGCAGACCACCGACAAAGGCCTGCACTGGTAACTTCACCTTGACAATATTTTTTTCCGTAGAGGGATTATTTTTGCCGTGTGCTGAAAACGTGCTCAGCGCTGCTTAACAATAATTATGCTGATAATATTTATGCAGTGTAGGTGAGTATTATTATCCCCGAGTCATGGCGTGGCTGGAGCTTGTTCAGGGTCATGCAGCAAGTTTGTAGCAGAGCCAGGGTTAGAACTCAGGAGTTCCCGGCCCCACCTCAATCGACTGTGCTACCTTTTATAGCGGGGTGATCGCCATAAGTTACTGAGCAATAACAAAAGTGTCTAGGATTTACAGAAGCACAGATGTCACAGCTACAAAGTGGTCAACATGATTTGCAATCCAGACGTGGGTTATTTCCTTGTTGCAGGAGGGAAATGAGAACAGAGGCGCACCGTGCGCATGTCCCACAGAGTACGATTTTGAGCAGCGGGTATTAGACAGCGCAACTAAATCACAGCTTAAAGGTGCGACAGCTTCCAAGCCCAGATTTGTATCAATGTCTGGCTAGACTGCTTTTGTCTTGTAACTGCTCCTGGGCACTGTGTGTTTATGCCACTTCCAGTTCATTAACTCCTCTGTGGAGAGACATAATCCTCTGTTTGTGGCGTCAGAACCAGCTGCTATGGAAATGATTGTGGAATCCCTGATCTTTAGGTGGGAGAAGAGCAGGAGGAGCAGATAATGCGGTTAGCACTTTACTGGTGCCTTCCGTGCCAGGATCCCAAAGGGTTTTACAAGTCTGAATGAAACGTCACAACACCCACTCTTACCATTGGCAAAACAGAGGGCAAGTGACTTCCTCGTCTAACTCACTTTGTGACTCTGAACAAGGAATAGAATCTAGGATCCTATCCTGGGACAGGAAAGGGCAAGGAGGGAGACTTGATGTTGCTTTAGGCCACCTTTGCGCACCCTATATTCTGAGGCTGTAGAGGGCCCAGTACAGGACCTGGAGTAAGTTGGAGCAGCCTCAGGGCTGCTCCGACTTATGTTCTGCTTTACCTCTGTGAGTGTGGGAGGCAGAGAATGGCCATGGTGTAGTGCATTCTGCCCACAACCCTTATAGTTGTGGTTGGAAGCAGGGCTGGGGTAGAGCCAACACTGGCCAGGGAGGCCCCTTGCACAGGGCATATTGTCAAAGGGCTCCTTCTTTCACCCCCCTTATGGCCCCTTTACACTGCCCGAGCAACATAAAAGGGCTCTAGTGTAAATGAGAATCATGCCCCCGGTCTCCAGACTCTTGATTTAATTGCGAGTGCACCCGTCCTCTCTGTATGCACTCCAAAGAAATAAAGGTCCTGCTTTCACAGTCGCCCTGAATAAATAGAGAGGGATGGAGAAGGAGCATAGAACGTATAATAATGTGTGGGAAAAACTGTTTCTAATTTAAACAGCACATTTTGCATCAGGCAACATTGTTTGCAACTGCCCAATATATTAAATCAGTAGAGATAATGTTGTTGCTTAAATGTTGGCTTAATTATTCCTTTTGAGAATTTACCCTGATGAGATATGGCTGCTAAGCAGCTTCATGGAACAGTAAGGCGAAGTTTTGATGTGTGATTGTTATTTTCCATAGCAGTTTCATTTCATATTTGCAATGTTAGCTATAAATGGCGCGTGTGAGTTGACTGACCCAGAAACTCCTGAGTTCTAATTCCAGACATGACTAGCTCTGGGACAAGCTACGCCCCCCCCGGCCTCAGTTTCCCCATCTGTACAATGGGGATAACTATATTTGATGAGCCCTCGTGGAAGTGGTGAGTATTGGCTAGTCAATGTTGGCGCAGTGCTTTGAAAATAAATAGCTGTTTTGTTGTTAGGAACCCTGGTTAAGTATGGTTCTCTTATTGGCATTATATGCATGTGTAATTTTGTTGTGCTTTTGTTTACTAACAATACTGAGTGTTTTACCTTTCAAAAGCAATGGAGAAATACTAATGTATACATTTAAACTCCCAGCACCCTTGGTAGGTAGCTTATTTTCTCTGCTCTGTTGTCTTATGCCTATATTGCAGGTAGAGAAACTTCAGAGACAGAGGTGAAGGGACTTAACCAAGGGCACACAATGACTCAGTGGCAGAGCCAGAACGACCCGTCAGGAGTTCCTGGACCCCCCCCGCATTGCTAGTGCCACCGCCATTTCCCAGCATTCTGAGGCCAGACCAATCAAAAGTGCCGCCTCTTGGAATGTTCAGAAGCCGAGAGCCCTGATTGGTGCAAACCACAGTATGCTGTCCTATGGGGTTCCTTCCTGGATCCATTTCCCAGGCCTGGTCTGTCACTGCCCAGGCCAGCATGGACTCTGGGCTCATCTAATCTACGGGGGCTGTAGCAGCCTACCTACAGCGTCATAGCTATGCCTCTATAACACTGTGTGTAGCTGCAAGCTGCAGCTACGGAAGGGGCTTTTCATCACGGGAGGAACTCTGCCTCCCCTAGCGTAGCTAAGGTGATGGAAGCATTCTTCCATAGACCTAGCCACATCTACACCTGCGGTCAGGTTGACATAGTTACAGCAATCAGAGGGGTGGGTTTTTCAGACCCCTGAGCGCCACAGCTAAGTTGACCTAAGTTTTCAGTACAGGCCAGACCTGAGATTGCTCTCCTCCCGGGGTGAAAGTGAGCCGGTATGAGCTGGTATGGTGTACCGACCCATACCGGTACCGGCCCATACCCAGCTGACTTTAAAGCGCTGCTGTGGCAAAGGACCCTGCTTAAAGTGTTGCCGCATCAACGCTTTAACGTCGTTGCCCCTTTTGCTCCCACTCCCAGCCGCTGACGTGTCGGGGCAAAAGCAGCAGCTGCCCCGGGGCCGGCGATTTAAAAGGGCCTGGAGAAGCAGCCAGAACCCTGGGTCCTTTAAATTGCCGTTGGCGCCCTGGGCAGCGCGGGCCAGGCAGTGTGGAAGGGCTGGCTGGGGGACGCTGACCCCCACAGCCCTGCCTCTTCCGCCCAAGGCCCCCAAGTCTTCTGCGTTTCTTTCACCTCTGCTCTCCTCTGTCATATACATATCCTGATTCCTGAGTTCATTTCCCAGCCTTGCTCTCCTATCCTTCTCATCTCCTGCTGGGTGCTTGTCAGGCAGGTGTAAGCAAAACAGCTGTCCTGTATTGTAAAAGCTGTCCCTATATGACCCCACGCTCTGACTGTATAGGAGACATTAGGTCCTGTATTATGCCATAATCACTGAAAAGATCATACCCTGTAATACAAGTGTGTGTAGGGAGACCAGATAACAGGTGTGAAAAATCAGGATGGCCGTGGGGGATAAGAAACGCCCATATAAGACAAAACCCCAAATATTTGGGACTGTCCCTATAAAATCGGGACATCTGGTCACCCTAGGTGTGTGCTCTTCCTCTCTAGCCATTGTGTGACCCAAATTAAAACATTGTGGGAAGCGGCCGTCCCTTAAAAGCAAGCTTGGCCCTATTGCCTTTCATTTCCCTGAAGTGCAAGAAGCCACCCTAGGCAGGAGCACAGGGATCAGGGCCTGTTGTCTTATAGCTTTGACTCCCCTGGGCCGGGTGGGTCTGCAGGCCCTGTGGATGCACTATCACTTATGGTACCAAATGGCTTCTAACAAAGTTAAACTTTCCATCCCGTTCCCCACCAAGGGGAAAAGATTAGCCCAACAAAGCTTGACTTATTTAAGAGTACAGCTCTTGTGGCCAAAAGGAAGGTGGAGAGGGGGAGTGGAGGAAGCTGTTTCAGGCTTCATAGTTTTAGCATTAAAGAGGGAGTAATAATAATAAAATCCCAGCAAAGAGGTTTTTTTTTGCCAGGATTTGATTTCCCCAAGTGGAATGCAGCCGAGTCCCAGACTCCACCAGCAGCCCCGTGACTACCCGGCGCACAGGAATCTGCTCATGTTCTCTGGAATTCGAACACTTTTTGGTTCACCCAGTTTGGGCCGCTCTCCAGCTTGTCACTCAAGTGCAGGGCACACCCCATCAGGAGGCTATTTAAAGAGGAGCTCACGTGCAACATTCTCCAAACAGAGCGGCGAGCGAGCAGGTTGTCAGTCTGAAACCCCACCCCGCTCCACTCAGGATGTGTGACAGCTTTGGGATAATAACCTGGTCTCTGTTCCTTCTCCTCCTTGCGCCGGGCTGGGTATGTACTGTTCTGCAGTGGTTTTATTTACCGGAGGAGCTTTGCAGCTTCTTGTTTTGATGCGTGCGGAATGCTTTCAGCAAGCCTAACTGTTGCAGCTATCACCTGCCTCTGACAGCGCTAGGAGGAGATAGCTGTTAACTTGGCATCCCAGCGCACTGCCTCGATAAGTAACACTCACGCGGCAGACACACAGTGACCTGCGCAGTGCTCGCCGTCCAAGGATCTCAAAGCACTTCGTAAACGTGTGTGGATGAAGCTCCCCTGTGCTCTCCTGCTATCCCCGATTTACAGGCGGGAAACCCAAGGCACAGAGAGGTCCAGCGACTTACCCACAGCATTACCCGCCAAATGTGTGGCAGTGCTAGGAGTAAAACCCTGATATCTCAGCCGTGTGCCGTCCTGCCTGCCAAGAAAAACAGCTGTTATTGAAATGCAGCTGTTTGCACCTGGAAACCGTGCGCTTGAAATCTAAAGGAGAAATTGGATTGGAAGCTCTGTGGGCACAGGGACTGTGTCCCGCTGCGTTTTGTGCAGTACTTAGCACAACGGGGCACTGGTTCTGATGGGGCCTGCGGATGTGACCTCAATCCAAATGACACCAGTAGGGGCATTATTAATCATAGAATATCAGGGTTGGAAGGGACCTTAGGAAGTCATCTAGTCCAACCCCCTGCTCAAAGCAGGACCAATCCCCAATTTTTGCCCCAAATCCCTAAATGGCCCCCTCAAGGATTGAACTCACAACCCTGGGTTTAGCGGACCAATGCTCAAACCACTGAGCTATCCCTCCCCCCTTAATGATGATGATGATGATGATGATTGATTTGTTATTATAGAGCCCGAATTGTACCTTGCCGACCAGTAAGGAGGCGAGGTCCATGCCACCAGCAGCTATGGATCTAAATAGATGTTTTGTGGCTTATCGCACTGATGTGTGCAAAATGCTTTCAGTAGATGAACTCTGTGTATTGATTGTTGCTGGTGACACCAAAAATGTGCCCCGTGATTTCCAGACAGAAAGAATGCTGATCTCTGTACGGAGATACTTATAGTATAATGGTATCAAGGGCTGGGCAGCTTCTGCGCTGAGGGGAAATTAGCGAACTCTTTGGGGCAGGGACTGTCTTTTTCTTCTGTGGTTGTACAGTGCCTTGCGCAATGAGGTCCTGGTCTGTGACCCAGGTTCCTGGATGTTACAGCAGTGCACGTAATATATAATAATAATTAAGAACATAGTTTCTGAAACACTTTACAGTTAAACTTTGGCCACAAATTTGATTTATCCAAATGAGATCATGTTCTCAAGCATCTGCTGAATGCTTTGAAAATGGGACTTTGGACTCCTGTTCTCTTCCTAGCTCTGGGGAGCAAGGATCTGGTGGTTAGAACAGAGGAGCAGGAGCTCCTGAGCTCTGATCCTAGGTCTTGAGGAGGAGTGTTGTCTAGTGGTTAGAGCGGAGCACTTGGATTAAGGATTCCTTGGCTCTGCTCTCAGCTCTGCCACTGACTTTTGTGACCTTGGGCATGCCACTGCCTCAGTTTCCCTATCTGTGAAAAGGAGATAGCGATTCTTACTTATCACGCCAGGGTGTTGTAAGGCCTCGTTTATCAGTGCCTTGAAATCCTGTACCAGAGGGTAAAGCTGTGTTATCCAAACTAATCCACGGTTAGGACTCTTGGAATGATCACGCTTTGCCTCCTTTATCCTTGTTAGTGTCCAACCATGCAAAGAGCATTAACCATACCTGTCTTGCACCTTTCATCCCAGGCACCCAGGGTGCTCTGTAAACATTTAATTGAGCCTTACAATACCCTTTCCCACCTCTTTGAATGGGATCATGGGCCAAAAAGCAGGGTTTTTAAAATAAAGAATCCTTTGTCATTGCCTGCGTTTGCCCTTTCCCCTGGTGTTAGAGCTGCTTGGTTCACTGATCGGTCCCAAGATTTCCCTGCTGTCCGTGCTGCAGAGCCAGCAGCTGCAGAGATGTGAGCCGGTTTCTCCCACCCCACCCTAGATTCTTCACCAGTGCTAAGAGTTATGTGAAGCAAAAAGAACATTATTCGTCTCTCTTCTTCCAGGTACCTAGGTTCAGCCTGCAGTGCCGGCAGTTAGGAAAATCTTGTTTTGACTTGTAAACTGAGGAGATGGGACCGGGGAGCCAGTGATGGGGAATATCTATGCAGCTCAGAGATGTGGTTCTGCTAGTCAGCTTTTTGCCCACAGCTGCGGCTCAGTCAGTGCTCAGGGCTACTGGGAGTGGCAGCTTTGGAAATGATATTTGTGATGCATGCAAGAGCTGCCAGCAAAACCAGAGGCAGGGGAGTCATCTTTTTGGGTTTCTTTTTCTTTTTCGATTCCAGTCGCTCTGATCCATAATATTGGCCCAATTCTGTTTCCACTGACATCTGTAGATGTTTGTCACTGACTTCAACAGAAGCAGGATCAGGCCTTTAAAGAGAAGTGGGGCTCCTTCCATTGACTCCAACAGCATGGAACTTCAGGGACAGCGACTTTTGTGGGTGGGAGGAAGATGAAATGTACCTTGTCTGATCTGCTGCCTGGGCTCCTTTTCTGCTGTTCCCTAGAGCATTCCCATCCTTTGGACCCAGCCCAACCCTGTTTACCATGTGAAATCAAACAGCAGAAATACTGAAGTGTGAGTTTTTGAAAGGAGGGAAGGGGCACCCTGAAGTCCTTTGAGCAGGGAGGGCATTACTTTTGTACGGTCCCAAGGAAGGAGGTTAAATTAAGGTCCCCAAAAAGGTGGGGCTCACCTCTCAGGGCCTACTTGGAGAGGTAGTGTGAATATAGCACGGCACTGGGATTTGGAAAACCTGGGTTCTATTCTTGGCTGTGCTGCTGGGTGACTTTGGGTCAATCCATTCCCCCTCTGTGCCTCAGTTACCCCATCTGTAAAATGGGAATAATGATGGTGACCTCCTTTGTGAAGGGCTTTGAGATGTACTGATGAAAGAGCCAGGTATATTGTTCTTGATACAGTCAAAGGGAAGGGGACCGATTCCACAGAGTGGGGAATTCCAAGCATTCTCTTGCCCTGTTAGTGTTTAAAGCTGACCCTGCCTCCAAGGGGGATTCTTCTTGCCTGGACTCCACTTGATTTTAGGGTAAGGGGATTGCTCATCTGGAGCTGCAGGGAAGGTCCTTCCTGGCACCCAGACTGGGGAGGGGGGAGAGAAAGGTGGGTTTATCCTGCTGGAGCTGGGGCAGCAGATTCATGCACTTTAAATCTCTCCACCCTGCGGGTTTGTGAGAAGAAGGGTTTTCATGGGTCTTGTTTTCATGGCTTGTCTGTCCTCCAGGCAGAGTCGCAGCCATGTTCCTACCCATGCCAGTGCCCTTCTCAGCCACTGCAGTGCCCTGTGGGCACCAGCCACATGTGGGATGCCTGCGGATGCTGTAAAGTGTGCGCCCGGCAGCTGGGTGAGCTGTGTTCCCTTCAGACACCCTGCGATCACCACAAGGGACTCTACTGCGACTTCTCCAAAATCCACAGAGACGCTGGGATCTGCTTAGGTGAGCGGCTGCGTATCCCTCAAACGTGAAACTGCCCTGCCCCCGGGCCCGACAGACCACGGGAGAGCCAGAGGGACATCAGAACCTCCCTTCGGGGACACACAATGGCAGACCAGACAAGTGGCCTCCTTATGTGGTTCGGATGCTCTGTGCTGGGTTAGTGTTAAAATCAACCATACAAACATGAGGCTGCAAACTGACCCCCGGGGCTGCCGTGTGTGTAACTTCTGGAGAGATGGACCATGGGAAACGTTGCACTAAGATAAACTGCTGTCGTGTTGGCACTTGGTAGCCAAGGCAAGAAAGGTTTTAGGATGCCCTCAGATGAATGCTGCAAAGACAGGCTGCTTGTTTATTGCTACGGTTCATTCTCACCGAGGGAAATGGTCCCCTTACCTGGTTCAGCGGTAAAGCTGTATTGGACCATTGTGCAGCACAAATGAGGGAGGCTGATCTTGTGGCTAAGATAGTGGTTTGTTCCTCTTTTTGCTGCTTTATGATTTATAAAGATGATTTTTTAAAAAAAAATTAGGGGCTGGGTCTATTTGTTCTCCTTAGCTTAGAAATATCTGTTCATTAAATCTGATGTCCCTTGGCTTTGCTGGAGAACTTCTTGAAAGTCTCTGCCATGGACTGGAAGATTTCTCAGCCCTCCGTTGAAGGGTTGGTATGGTCAATCTTTAAAAAAGAGCACATTTCTCCCAAGTGTCTTCCAAACCTTTGAGTTGAATAGACATCAAAATAAACAAATGGAAACAAACAGTTGGGAGGGAAAGTGAGATTTTGATTGGATTGTGTTTCACTTGCACGGTCACAACCCTGCCAAGTCTCCAGTCACACAGGTTCTTTTAGGAAAATCAGGGTGGACAAGATCTGGACACCTACTGGAAAAAAATGGTGGGGCAGGGAAGGATCCTTTTTTTCTTTTCTTTATGACATGTGAAGAACGCCTGAAAGGGTACAAACCCTATTTGCTTTTTCCTTTCGCAAGCCAGCTTTAAACGTGGGAAACTGACTGCACTCAGAGGAACGTTGCCTTTTTGTCTTGTAGGGATAACTAGCAGCAAAGCCTTTGGCTCGTGTGTCATATCAGGAATGCATCTTGCACCACACCATTGACTTGGGGCGCTTGCTTAGATCCTGGCAGGAGAAACTCTTTGAGTTAAGGGGAGGCTGTTTACAAGTTGGATGGTTGTAAAGAGCTGGTTCCACTTAACAGCCCATCTGACAGGAGAAGTTTCTCCAAGGAACATCAGACTGTCTGGCATTAGTTCAGCGAGCAGGTGGGGATGGGGAGTGGAAGACACGTTTCAGAAAGGAGACCGTAGTATCGGGAATACCCTAAATAGCCCAGCAAGCCAGATGCGAGAGACTCCAGTTGCACCAGGTTAGCTGTGTCCTTTTCCCAGATCCAGCTCTGAAAGAACCAGGTTAGTGAGGACCAGCGAGAGCTGCCCCCGCAGCCAAGAGTTTGACATGATCATGAGCCAGATTGTGAATCACGTGTTTACACTGCTGAGCAGTTATTTATTTGATTATGGTAGCGCCTAGCAGCCCCGTGTGCTCGGCCCTGTACGAACACCCCCGGGGGCATAACTCACATGAATAGTCTTGTCAATGGGGTTCACAACCTGGCCCTAAGCGATGGAGCAAAACCAAGGCACTGGATCCAAACTGCCCAGAACTTTGGGGAGTTTGAGATCTGGCCTTGAGCCCGTCCCTACTCAAATACTACGTGAGGGGACCGGCTCTCTGCCACAGAGAGCTCCAGGCAATAGTTCTCCCTCCGGGGATTCATAAGGCCTCAGACACGCAGGAACTGTCAGCCAGCTTCTTCATCGCTCCTCATGATTCCTGGAGCCTCCACTTTCTTCTTTCCTGGGCACTCGCCCAGTCCTGTAGATCTCGATGCCGCGGTCAGTCCTGCAGGGTGCTAGTGCCCTCTGCTGTCACCTAAGACGACAGATCCTAATGTCGGCACCTCCTGCTTCCGCGGCACTGTCCAGCCAAAGCATTTCGCTGGATCGTAGCAAGGGAGGCTTGGAGCAGACGTCAAGGTCACCTAGTCCATCCCCCACATGGAGTCAGGATTTTACCAGCCAACAGGATTTTACGGTGCATTACCGTCTCGCTCGGTGGGTTTGTGAACAGAGAGGTCACACCCGGCCCTCCTCATTTTTGGATGGGGGCTCAGTTCGCTGCAGGTGAAGCTGCCCTTGACGAAGGGTTTGCTTACCCTGGGGGGAGGGGCGCAGCCTGGTCCCTGGTGAGCTCAGGCTCCCCTCGGACAGGCACTCAAGGAAAAGACTCTAAACTGGGTGCTTGGGACCCCGGATGCCGGTGGGAAGATCAGGTTACACCCCCAGGAGTCATAGATCTCAGGCCGGGGGAGCTGATGTTCACACGCTTTGGTTTGTGGTTACCATGCAATCCCTTAGAGGAAGAGGCCTGGCCCTCCGCACCTGGATCTGAATCATTCCATCAATTCACCCCCTCTTCCCGCCTCCCCCCCATCATCTCTCCCTACAGCCCACGAGGGGGCGACCTGCGACCTGCTGGGAAAGATCTATCACAACGGCGAGAGCTTCCAGCCCACCTGCAAGCTGCAATGCACCTGCATGGACGGCACCATCGGCTGCATCCCCCTGTGCTCCGACGACCTGCGGCTCCCCTCCCCAGACTGCCCCAACCCCCGCCGGGTCAAACCCCCAACCCAGTGCTGTGAGGAGTGGATTTGTCAAGGGGGCAGCCAGGAACCGGCCCTGGCAGGTGAGCAGAGCAACACGGGGCGCGGGGGGGAGGGAATATCTTTTATTGGACCAACTTTGGTTGGTGAGAGAGACGAGCTTTTGAGCCACACAGAGCTTGTCTGCAGGAGGTCTGGGAAAGAAACTCCCGCCTCACAGGTGGAATAGATCGCTTAGGGTAAGGAGTTAGCACCGATTTCAAGGGATCATTCCAGGTAGAGCGGCCCGTTAACGCTCTGCAGTCATAGGACAGCAAGGGCAGGGTCAGTGGGTTACTAATAAGCCAGGTGTGGCCAAACTTCCTGACCCTCTGAGCTGCTGATGGGGCTGGGGGCTTCAGCCCCTGCAGGGAGGGGAGTCTCCGGGCTTCAGCCCCATGGGACGTGCCTGCCAGGGCTTGATGCTGAAACCCTGCTCCCGCTGAGGTCCCGAGCCCCGGCAGGTGTGCCCGGTGGGGCTGAAGCCCCAAGCCCCCGCTCCCTGCTGGGCAGAAGCCAGAAACAACACATTGGTGGTGGTGGTGGTGGGTGACGGAGATTCCACCACCCCCTAGGCAATTTATTCCAGTGCTTAATTTATCCAGTGCCTAACCTGACAGTCAGGAAGTTTTTCCTAATGTCCAACCTAAACCTCCCTTGCTGCAATTTTAGCCCATTGCGTCTTGTCCTATCCTCAGAGGTTAAGAAGAACAATTTTTCTCCCTCCTCCTTGTAACAACCTTTTATGTACTTGAAAGCCGTGATCATGTCCCCTTTCAGTCTTCTCTTTCCCAGACGAAACAAACCCAATTTTTTCACTCTTCCCTCAGAGGTCATGTTTTCTAGACCTTTCATCATTTTTGTTGCTCTTCCCTGGACTTTCTCCAATTAGTCCACATCCTTCCTGAAATGTGTTGCCCAGAAATGGGGGTATGTGAGGGGCTCACACTTTAGCTGTAAACGAGTTGCATTCCGCTTGCGAGCCACAGTTTGGCTACCCCTCTAATAAGCCCTAAATCCAGAGTCTCTGTTCAGTCCATGATTTTTAGTGTCTAGCAAAGTTATGAATTTAAACTCCCAGGCTCGTCGTTTGAAGGCGTTGTGCAGGTTTGAGGACGAGGACTGAGGGGTCAGATATGGAGTGATCGCTTTGTGAGAAGTGTTCACCCTCCGGACTTCGGGTGTTTTTGTCTTTTATCCTTTTCCTATGTGAGTTCATTCGATTATCTGGTTTCACCCACATAGTTGTTATTGGGGCGTTTAGTGCACTGGATGAGGTACCCCCCGTGCTGTGATAGGCATGTGTAGGACCCATGGATTTCGAAAGGTGTGTTGTAGGGGATGTTGATCAGTGTAACAGTGGAGATACATCTGCAGGTTTTGCATCTGTTGTTTTGACAGGGCCTGGTGCTGCTTTCAGTTCGTCTGTCCTGGTCTGTGGGGAGCTTGCTTCTGATGAGGTTGCGGGGGGTTGTTTGAGGGCCAGAAGAGGGGGTTCAGGAAAGATTTCTTTCAGAATGGAGTCCTCACAGAGTATGGATAGTAGTTGTTTGATGATACCCCGTATGGGTTCCATTGTGGGGTGGTAGATGACAATGAGGGGTGTGCGGTTGGAGGAGGTTTTATTGATTGGCAGGTGAGTGACAGACAGATGAGGGTGCAGCCGATTGCACTGTCAGGGAAGAGCTATTAGCTGGGAAATAGAGATGGGCCCAAAGCCCTGAAGTTAGCTCCAAACTTGCCCAGAGTCTGGGATATTCAGATCTGGGGCTTTCTCTAGAAACCAGCGATTAGCCAGTGGAGCAGTGAGTCCCCGCCCCCTATCAGTACTGTGGAGTGGCAGAGGGATGGGCGACCAGTTCTGCACCAGGAGCTGGTTCCATGTGAGTGCCTGTTAGTACCAGAGGGGAAAGAAGCTACTGTATCCGCGGGGACTGGGGAGGAAGATTGAGGGGGCAGAACTGAACTAGCCACATTGGATCTGGCCAGTCCACCTCGAGTAACAACTAATCTTCTCTGGTCGGAGCTAAGGACCATTGGCAAGGTCTTGTGGAAGAGGTGGGTGCTGCTGCTGACTCGGCTGCTCCTGTTTTGTGGCTACAGGGCATCCCTCTCTACAGAGGTCACGGATGCTGCCTTTTATGGCCACCAGAAAGGGGGGAAAGGTTCAAACATCATCCAGTGACCACATCAGAGCTGGGTTTACACTGACTGGAGCTGACAGAAGCAGGGAAAGGAGACCAGACCCTGCTGGCCCTCGTAGTGAAAGGGGGAACAGCTCTGGCAGGGCCTTGCTTACTGCCCCTCCAGCCCCATCGCTGGAGAGCAAGACAGCACCAGCTCGTGAGCTGCCCGGCAGAGCAAGGCCCCAGATGGTCGCTTGCTTTGCACCTGGCCGTGTGCCTTGTGCCAGGTCCCTGAACGCTCTCTTGTGTCCCTCTTGACCTGGGTCAGTTTACAGGGAGAACCCAGCAGCCAGGCCTGAGCTGAACGACCTCCAGGAGAACTGCCTAGTCCAGACCACCGAATGGAGCGCCTGCTCCAAGAGCTGTGGGATGGGCATCTCCGCCCGCGTCACCAACGACAACCCCCAGTGCCACCTGGAGAAGGAGAGCCGGCTCTGCATGGTCCGGCCCTGTGACTTCCTCCGGGAGAAGAGCATCAAGGTACTGTCTGCTGGGAGCGGAGGCCACCAGCGTCTGCGAGACTAGACGGGGCAGGAGCCGGGCTGGAGCGGGTAGGACAAAGCAGGACGAGGCTGAATACACAGCAGTCAGTTCCCTGCCATCACAGAGGCCTTGGGCATGGGTGGCACCATGGCTGGGTGTCCCTGGGACACGCATCAGTTCAATCCGGGTCAGATTATATGGCCTAATTGTCCCTTCTGGCCTTACAATCTATGAAACTACGAATCCATGCTCAGGAGGCCACCAGCTCGTTCCCCAAGATGCTGGTCATTGCACACCTGCCCTGGCTAATATTCAAAGGCCCAGTTCAGCTCTGGCATAGCCAGGTGCCACTCGTATTGCTCCAGAGGCCTGGGCCGGGGGTGCTCGCTCTGCAGGGCTATCAAGCACATTACTAGACGTAGCCTCACCCCTCCAGCCCTGAAAGCCTAGGGGATGTTCGGAACATCAGTTCCCCCTAATACTGCATCTCATACAGGGCCCAATCCTGAGAGGTGCTGAGCACCCTTCACTCCCATTGACATCAGTGGGAACTGAGCGTTGGTTCCTGGCAGGATCAGGTCATGTAGCTCGAGCTGGTCAAACACTTTATACCTAGCTATATCTATATCTATATATCCATTGAAAACTGGTGTTTGGGTTCAATCGAAGCGATTCACCAAAGTGTTCGGAGCTCTTTGAAAATCCCCATTTTTCCTCCAATTTTTTAAAACGTTGGAAAAATTTAAATTTTTGTTCTCATTTTGGTGGGAAAATCCCACTTCTCGCTTTTGAAAACGGTTTTCCTGCAGCTACGTTTCGTTGCTTTAATTTTCCCCAGTAGACACTGAAACAAAAAATGTTTAAAAAAACTGGAAAAAAAACCATTTTGAATTTATTTCCTAGAAAACCAATGAATTTCAAGCCAAACAGAATCACTTGTATTTCCTCTGAGGGTTTTTCTACCCCTCCCACCTCCCTAGGTGCCTTTTTCCATAGCGCGATCCCGCCCTGCCGGTTTAACCCTTTCCTCACTGCTGCTCTCTCCCCAGAAAGGAAAGAAGTGCGTACGGACCCTGAAGTCCCGCCGGGCAATCCGCTTTGAGTTCTCGGGCTGCATCAGCGCCCGCTCCTACCGGCCCAAGTTCTGCGGTAGCTGCACGGATGGCCGCTGCTGCACACCCCACACCACCAGCACCACGGAGGTGGAGTTCAGGTGCCCGGAGGGGGACGTCTTCCAGCGTAAGCTCATGTTCATCAAGACGTGCTCCTGCCACCATGACTGCCCCAGGGACAACGACATCTTCCTGGCCACCTACCGCAGAAGGTTGACCGGTGACCATGTCAAGATAGAAAGGCAGTAGCCCTTCCTCACCCTGATTAGGCTAATGCGCTGAGCGCTCTCAAGTGCCTGCCGAGCCGGGTCCTTTTGAGGATGCTGAGGCAGAACAAGGCGAGCCTGGAAACAGAGATGGGCCTGGCCTGAAATCCTGATCCAAATTCCCCAGACTTCAAGGCAGTTTGGATCCGGATCTAAACCTTGTGGCCCAGGCCCATTTCTAACTGAAAGTGAAGTGGGTGAGCAATTCCTGAAAGCCCCTGCTGTGCCGGTGCCTGGCAGCAAACCCAGGGCAGGAGGCAAAGGAGAGGTCCAGGAGGTCTGAATGTGCGTCCACGTGCTAGGCCTGTTTCCCATTAAACAACAGACTAGGGCCCTGGTGCATCAGCATCTATCTTTTTGCAATGCATCCCTGTAAATGAAAGTAGTCCTGGCCCAGTGCTGGGTTAGTGCTGTGGCTGTCAGTCACTCTTGACTGATTGACACCTGCCACGTCTCGGTGCTGTTTGACGAATTCTCTTCCCCTGCTCAGTGCCCCTGTTCGATACCCTATGTCCCAGAGCAGTCAGCAGCTCGAGAGCCCTGTGCATCCACTGCGTGTCTCTGACAGCAGCGTTTTTCAAAAGCCAGATGACCCTGCATGTGCCCTGGGGTGTACTGAGAACGGGAGAGAGAGTTACAAGGGAAACAATGGGTTGGCAGTCAGTCCCATTGCAAGAGACCCACCTAACATTGCTGCGTGGCTGTCTTTTGAAAATCCAAATCCAGTACGAGACATCTCCGTAGACGATGGGGCTGTGCTGGGCTGTCACTCTGCTCACTGTCAATGCTGAAGGGTGGCTCTAGGGCCTGATTCTGATCGCAGATACCCCAGTGTAAATCAGGAGTCACTCCAGAGGGCACTGCCAGTGTAAAACTGGGCTGTGCTAGATTAGAACCAGGCTCCCATCCTGAAAAATCTCAGCCAACAGATCTGCCGCTGTAACTTCTGAGTCCCATGTGTAGACTTTACTGCCAGAAAATGAGTGTTTCCTACTTTTCACCTCTGTTACCGCATCCAAGCCAGATCTGTTGTGGGAGAAGGGAGCTGGCTTCTCTTCTGGCTCATGCATCAGCAACAGAATTGCAAACTATGTTTCAGTTGTAGAGTCTTTATTCCTGGTGGTGTGTGAACAGGAAGAACCCAGCTCAGGTCAGATCCCAGGGAGTTTGAAGTGCTGGAAGGGGGAAAAAACAACAACCTTTAACTGCAAACTGAGCAGAATTGACCTGGAGTTATTGAGACAACAACATGAAAAGCTCTGACTGGGGCCCTGTGTGTCAGTCATGGGATGTATCTCTTGCTGCAGAACTATGCTTCATAATCTCAGCTTCCAGTAGAGAAAATTGTTGCTAGTCCTCCCAATTGCAAACAAAAACCTTAAAATTGTAGCCCAAGTGTAGCCAATGCAGGGGTATCTACCTGAGTGTGCAACCAGCCTGAAGCAATAGCTTTGAAAGGTGTGAACTGCCCTGTTTGCTTCAGTGGGTGTTATCCTCAAGGAATCAATTCTGAACCACTTAAAGGAGGGGAAAGTGATCAGGAACAGTCAGCATGGATTCACCAAGGGCAAGTCATGCCTGACTAACCTAATTGCCTTCTATGATGAGATAACTGGCTCTGTGGATGAGGGGAAAGCAGTGGATGTGCTATTTCTTGACTTTAGCAAAGCTTTTGATACAGTCTCCCACAGTATTCTTGCCAGCAAGTTAAAGAAGTATGGGCTGGATGAATGGACGGTAAGGTGGATAGAAAACTGGCTGGATGGTTGTGCTCAACGGGTAGTGATCAATGGCTCCATGTCTAGTTGGCAGCCGGTATCAAGTGGAGTGCCCCAAGGGTCGGTGCTGGGGCCGGTTTTGTTCAATATCTTCATCAACGATCTGGAGGATGGTGTGGACTGCACCCTTAGCAAGTTTGCAGATGACACTAAATTGGGAGGAGTGGTTGATACACTGGAGGGTAGGGACAGGATACAGAGGGACCTAGACAAATTAGAGGATTGGGCCAAAAGAAATCTGATGAGGTTCAACAAGGACAAGTGCAGAGTCCTGCACTTAGGACGGAAGAATCCCATGCACTGCTACAGACTAGGGACCGAATGGCTGGGCAGCAGTTCTGCAGAAAAGGACCTAGGGGTTACGGTGGACGAAAAGCTGAATATGAGTCAACAGTGTGCCCTTGTTGCCAAGAAGGCTAACGGCATTTTGGGCTGTATAAGTAGGGGCATTTCCAGCAGATCGAGGGACGTGATTATT
Organism: Macrochelys suwanniensis; assembly: GCA_033296515.1. Taxonomy (NCBI): domain Eukaryota; kingdom Metazoa; phylum Chordata; order Testudines; family Chelydridae; genus Macrochelys; species Macrochelys suwanniensis. The sequence goes on along the minus strand of CM065794.1, from coordinate 7,319,446 downwards.
CCCCTCTATTCAGCACTGGTGAGGCCTCATTTGGAGTACTGTGTCCAGTTTTGGGCCCCACGCTACAAGAAGGATGTGGATAAATTGGAAAGAGTCCAACGGAGGGCAACAAAAATGATTAGGGGGCTGGAGCACATGACTTATGAGGAGAGGCTGAGGGAACTGGGATTGTTTAGCCTGCAGAAGAGAAGAGTGAGGGGGCATTTGATAGCTGCTTTCAACTACCTAAAAGGGGGTTCCAAAGAGGATGGATCTAGACTGTTCTCAGTGGTAGAAGATGACAGAACAAGGAGTAATGGTCTCAAGTTACAGAGGGGGAGGTTTAGGTTGGATATTAGGAAAAACTTTTTCACTAGTAGGGTGGTGAAGCACTGGAATGGGTTACCTAGGGAGGTGGTGGAATCTCCTTCCTTAGAGGTTTTTAAGGTCAGGCTTGACAAAGCCCTGGCTGGGATGATCTAGTTGGGGTTGGTCCTGCTTTGAGCAGGGGGTTGGACTAGATGACTTCCTGAGGTCCCTTCCAACCCTGAGATTCTATGATTCTATGACTAATGACGGTCTAAATATCAACATTACTATTTTATGCCTGCTCGTTTTAGCAGAAACATCCAGCCAATGGGCTGCTCCCACCATTTCTAAGTGCCTTTTGTCTCCGTTCTTTAATTCATCTGAAGCTGGGACAGAATTGCTACCAGAATCATGCAGAATCAAGGGGCCTTGCTGCAGAACTGAGGTCCAGCCAACTGCAGAGGCTGAGACCGTGCCTATGCTGCCATCCGTAGCTGTATTTCAGAGCAGAGCTTCCTTTCAAATAACATTCCAGGCAGTTAGTAAATGCTGCCCTTCGCTTACAGGCTTCAAAGCATCATCCTTGACTTGGCCACTGAAATGCCCGGGGTATAAAACATCACCTCTTTTTCCCCATCCCCCAACAGCTGCAGCAGCATTGCTCCCGTCACAGCCGCTCCTGGAGCTTTGGCCTCCTGTTGTTTTCACGTCACAGTGTTGCTATCTGTCAAACAGCCGGCCCGGGGCCTTTCCATGCTGTAAACACCCCTGCCCCTGCCTCGTTCCTGCAGTTCTTCTGGGTTGGTGGCTGTTGTTCCTCTTGGCTTCCTGGCTTCAGAGTGTAAAACTAAAATGATGGTTGCACTTTACCTGATAACAATAAATGTCTCTTTATTTTGTATATAACCCGCCCACCTGGACTCCTCTGTGAATGAATGGTCCCCGGAGGGCCACTGGCTGCATAGTCAATGCAGAGAGTTGAGAGTAGCTCCCTGCTGAACAGAGGCAGGTCTCAGCTGTATGACCAATCACCGGCCACTTTCAAACCCAAGGCTCTCTGCCATTGGTTGGTGCTGGAGTCCTCAAAGCTCCAGGATCTCTGCCATTGGTTGGTGCTGGAGTCCTCAAAGCTCCAGGATCTCTGCCATTGGTCCATGCTGGAGTCCTCAAAGCTCCAGGATCTCTGCCATTGGTCGGTGCTGGAATCCTCAAAGCTCCGGGATCTCTGCCATTGGTCTGTGCTGGAGTCCTCAAAGCTCCGGGATCTCTGCCATTGGTCTGTGCTGGAGTCCTCAAAGCTCCGGGATCTCTGCCATTGGTCTGTGCTGGAGTCCTCTAAACAGATTCATTCCTCCACTCAAAGAAATGCTGCCAGTAAGTCATGTCCATCCAACATCTCATTGACTCTAAATAAGAGGCAGGGAGATCCTGGCTGAGTGAACCAGCCCCTGGATCTGTGGGTCAGGAGACACGGTTCTGGTCCCAGCTCTGCAGCTCACTGGGGTGTGTGACTTCATCTCGACAAACCTCTGGTCCTGCCTTGGCAAGGACAGGGCCTGGCATGATCCCAGCTGATGCTGACAGCACAGTGCATGCGCAGAGAGGTGCCAGCCTGTGTCCTCACCACTCAAGGCCCAGGTGATGCTCAGGCTACGCTAGCATCCCATCATGCTAGGATTCAGTTGGGTGCCGGCCTTGTGGTGCACGTAGAGGCAGCCATTTGCCAGACATGCTCCCTGCAGTGTTTAATACTCGGATAAAAATAAACCTGGGAGCAGATGTGGCCAGAAGTCAGTGTGAACAGGGGGAGCTTTATGGAGGCTTAGCAGCTTACAGACGATATTTATTATTTCATCATATTATTCAGGGGCGGTTGTGCCCCCCACATCTCTGCTCTCTTTTAATATTTACAGGAACCATTTCCCAGAGGTCATGTGTATGAATCTCACATAACACCGGCTGGGACAGAGCAAAGGTCCTTTCCTGTCCTATAAGCTTTGACCCTCCCCCATCTCTTTTGGGGGAAGACTCTGAGGCTACGGCCCTTTTGGAGACAGGACAAGTAAGCTGGCAGCGGGGACAAATCCCCCACCACCCCTGATTTACCGTATAACCAGGCCTGATTTCCTTCTCGCTCCGGCTGGTTTTACACCATCCACTTCCATCGGTTCCCAGGGGGCCGCTCCTCGTTCACGCCAGCCTACGGGATAGCAGAATCAAAATGTTCTCTGGCAAGGTGGGGCACGCCGACTCCAGACACGCCCAGATTTCGGGGATGTTTAGAGCTGGATCTGACCCAGGCGGCTGACCCTGTGACTCGCTCATTGCTGCGTGGTGGGAGGGGGACCCCTTCCCAATCTGTGTCCCACCAGATCCTGTCTGGGTACCCTTCCCTCTCTGCGCCTCAGCAACTATCTAATGCCAGCCTCACAACCCCGCACTGCACTGCCACTTCCATCCCATCCCCAAGCTGTCTGCTCCTAGGGCAGCGTCCTCAGAAAAGTAGGAAGGGAAGATCAGGAGCTGCTGCTTCTGGTACAATCCCACCCCTGGGGACCAGAGAAGTCACACAATAATCTGGCACTTTCTTATAGTGGTTCCCAAAGCACTTTGGAAGCCGGCATTTCTTCACCCACCCTGGCATGCCACCCCTTCGGGGGTGGACCATAGCAGGTGTTCAGTCGTGTAGAACAGCTTGCACACCAGCGCAGGGTGGGAAGGAGAGGTGCGGGGTGGGGGCGGGATAGAGGGATGCAGGTCGGATCATCCGCGCTGAAATCTGGCCGGGATGCTGGGCTAACCCCGTGGCTCCTGTGGGAAGTGCCCAGGGGGCTTTAATGACCATGAGTAGTTGCAACCTGTGCCATCCCAGAGCTAGAGCTGAGGAGCAATATGCCGGCTCCTGGCTGCCGGCGACATGGGGGCAGTTGAGGAGCTTGTCTCTGTCCTTGGTGGGAGTGGGGCACAGCACACAGAGATCAACGTGGGGGCACCAATGCATGAAACGACAGAGAAATTGGCACCGTCTGCTGCTTGTGATTTGGGGCTCCAGGAAACAAGCCCCTCACCCCAGCAAGGGGAAGACGGGTGAGGAGGATGGAGGAGGAAGACAGAGGAATGGAGAGGGGGACGGCTCACTGGGAAAGGGATAAGTGGCCCGCTTTGAGTATAGGTCCTCTAAGGACCCTCTGGTGTCACTCCCCATAATGTCCATGAGTTCTCAGTCTCTGTTGGGTACAGTCAGTGGTCACTAGGTGGCAGCAGATACCCCCCAAACTGGGTCTCTGGTTCTCCTGGTGGGTGGGGGGGCTTTCCAAGGCGAGGTGCGGAGGGGGCTGAGATTGGGACACACGGTTCCTTTGTGTCGCTGCCGCCTCCCCAATTCTAAGGGAGCCTCAGATTTCACACGAGATGCCCCCTTTGAATGCGCTGCAGTCTGGGGCCTGCCGCGGGACCCATGCTAGGGCCTGGAGGGGTCATCTCCCCAGTCACGATGGATGCTGAGAGCCCCGGGGTGAGGTGCCGGCTCTGCAATCACGAGATTCTTTTCGACACTGAATGGCCCCTGTTTCGCTGAGATGCAGTGAGCTCAGCGGGGGCCAGGCATGTGTGTTTCCCACTCTGTCATCAGCAGCTTTGCGAGTCGTCACCAAACACGCTCCACGTCCTTTTTAGGGAGCCCCGGGCTGTTGGAGTGTGCTGGACTGGCAGCCCGGCCAGCCCCTATTAGCCCCGGGGCAGGGGCAGCACTGAAGCAGGCATTCCCCACAAGGCCCTACTGATGTTCCCCGGCCCTGGGCCCTAGGCACAATGACCAGATCTCCGGACTAGAGCTGGTCCGAATGTGTCTGACTAAGGGTATTTGTGCTGGAATATTACTGGGATTTATTTGCATTCCCGTCGTGCCCAGGAGCCGCCGGTGGAATGTGTTGCGGAGATGTCCGGTGTTGACTACGTTTGGGACGGGAAGGTTTCTGCGGTCCAAGGCGGACTGTCCGGTCACTTCTGACCAGAGGGAGAGGGGTCAAACACCTCCTTTTGGAGCCCAACCTGGCTGATTCGACACAATCCTGTCACACAGAAAGTTTTTGGCCTGTTCCAATCTCAACCCCTCGAAAGCCTTCGCGAAATAGAATTGTCCTTCTCCAGCCAGTCCCGCTCCATCCCCAGCGAGACCCTCGTGGCATCTCTGCTGAGGGCTGTCAGGCTTCCCAGTGGGATCAAACCCAAGTGTCTCCTGCGGTGCTCTGAATCCCGAGGGAATTCTGGGGGGCTGGCGAGGGGTTATATAGTCCCCTGTAGCTCCAGCGTCAGCTTCTTTAACAGCAGCTACAGCCACAATAATGGAGATGGCTTGACTCTGGAGCAAAGTGGGATCATTCTATTAATGCACGCTCACAGGGTAAGATTGCCCAACTCGTGGGCTTGTCTACACAGGGGGTTATTCTGGAGCAAGGTAGGGCGTGAACTCAAAGTGCTAGAGCTATTCCGTGATATGAGTGTCCACCCCAGGGGACTATTCTGCAGTAGCTATTCTGGTCAATATCCCCATGTAGAAAAGCCCCCAGCTTCCCGCGTCCCCCGGTTTTACCATGGGGTACTGAGCTGCTCAGCTGTCCGGCTTGTACTTGAGTGGAACATGCATATGGGATATGTTCTTGGGGCCAGCTGGGAACTGAGAGCTGCCGCCCTCACGTACCTCAGTGACTTTATCGCTTTAGCCCAAACCACATCCTCGCTGCGTGTGTGGGGTGATATCCTGGGTGTGTCGTCAGGCCCTGGCTGGCTTGGCTAGGGATAAGAGAGCTGACGGAGTGGCTCCATATTCTCCGCTGTGCTCTTTGCCCCGAGAGCATGTCCCTTATCAGCCTGCCACACCGGTCCCCTGGGACTGTATCACTGTCCGCTGCAGCTCAGTGGTGCTGAAAACAGGCTCTGGGCTCTTTCCTTTGTCCTCCACCGGGCGCTTGGGAGATGGAGCTGTGCAAACATTAGTCAAGGCTCCCGCGGCTGCCCTTCAAGGCAAGCTGCCCTCATCTGTGTCAGCCTGGCCGAAGGTGGCGCTGAGCGTTTGCATCCCCCACAGAGGAGGGAGATAGATAGCCGGACTCTACTGACTCCTAACTCTTTAATAATAATAATGAATGCTGCGTATCACGTACATAGACCTCTGCATGCACAAAGTACTAATTAGCAATGCTCCCGTCCCTTGGAATATAGGGAAATATACCCAGGTCAGAGACAAGGCACCTGTCCTGATGCTATCGTAAGCACTTCTGTACAATGCTGGCTATTCTGCCTGTGCACTCTCTGAGCTCGGCGGGACTGAATCTGAACCGCTCAGTGGTGTGCCATAGCCCCTATACTGCGGGTAGCTCGTGGAGAATCTCTGTCAGCTCCAGTTCTAGCCATGCTGCTGTTGTGAAGTCCCAAGCAGCTGTGGTGTGCAGCACGTTGACAGCTGTGGAGCCCTTGCTGGTGATTATTACAGTCTTTTGAAAAGAGAACAAGGCCTCCCTCAGCAGGAATACGTGGTGAAACGAGGACAGATCCATAGATAGTCGTTTCCCTTGCTGTGTCTGAGCCTGCAGCTGGAGATGCTCATCTGGCTGGAACGTGGTGTCATCTGTGACGCTGACATCTTAGGATCCCAGCGACAGAGACTAAACTGGCTCTTATATTCGTCATTGTAACTGAAGATAATCTGACATTTCTACTGTGCCTTTCCGCCCATATGGCTTTACATGCTGGGGAGGTCAGAATCCCTGCACCCAGCCCCTGAAATGCAGCCACCTCTGGAGTAGAGCGCAGACATTGAGGCCAGGAAACGAGGAATACTGAATTCAGTTAAAACTATCAGGGATTTCAGAGAGACAATGCAATTGCCCAGTTAGAATTTGGCCAGGACACCATGGCTAGTGTCCCAACAGTTGTGAAAAATACCATGGGCTCCTTAATGACCACGAGTGGTCAGGACCTCTTGTCGTCCAGCAGCACAGCACAGCGCCCCCTTCTGGTGGTCTCAGTTCTGCCCTGACTCAGAAGGAAGCACACTACCTACGGAATCACCAAAGCCACTTCCTGATGACTCCTTGGTTTCCCTTGGAAACTGTTTTCTTTGTTTAGATGGAATGTATGGGCCAAAGGTGTTAGCATAACCCCCCATTATCCACCAGTGTTCAGCCTGCTTAGCACCATGGCAAACACACCATTAAAAACCCTTTCCACCATTTATTAGAAGGAAAAACAGCCAAGGGTTTGAAATGTAAAGTGTAACGTCCCTTGTTTCCTTTCCCTTTAGCTGGAGAGAGACGGAAAAGCCCCTTGTTCGAGGGTCTGAGATGGTATCAAAGATGGGAACAACCGGCCTTTTGGGGAGAAGAGAAGAAGGTAGTTGAGGTGGCTGGATCGGTTGTTATTGCTGCTGTTATTCATCTAATCCTGTTTCATCCCAGGTGGCAATGCCATCTGGGTGCCTCGCTCGGGCCCTCTCTGGTCAGGACATGTCTCAGGATTACAGTGAAAAAGGCCTGGGGTCCAGTGGCGGATTAGCCACTGGGCCAACGGGACCCATGCTCGGAGGCCCTGGCCAATTGGGGGGCCTCGGAAAAATGGGCACCCCTGTGCCCCGACTCACCTCTCCCGCCCGGTGCGCCTGCTGGGGAACGAGGGAAGCCCCTGCACCCCGACCCCGTTCCCCAGCAGGACCGCTGGGTGGGCAGGGGAAACCCCTGCACCCCAAACCCAGTCTGTGGCAGGAGTGCCAGACGGGGGTGGGGACTTCAGGCTTAAGGGGTGGGGAGGGGCCCCGACTCGCTCAGGCCCAGGGCCCCAAAAAAACCTAATCCGCCTCTGCCAGGGGCCCAAAAGATTGTGGGGTACCAGCCATGAGGGTGCAGCTTGCTCCAGTAACCAATTCCCCCCACCCAAAGTCTCTTTCTTTAAGGACCCCAAAAGGGAGCGATGAGTGGACTAGCCCATCCCCTCATTATTTTGTCTGCCACTTAGGCCTAGTTTCTGACACACCGACTTAGGTTCACTGATTTCTGGTCCCGCACTGTTCGTGTTCACCAGACACAATCTTCGTGTTCACCAGACACAGTCCTTGAGTTCTATCAGTCGGCCTTTTTGTTTGGACTAATTCCGTCTTTCTGTCTCCCTTTCGTACCCTTTCCCATCAACACCGGTTGTTATAGGTTATTGTGATGTCTACTGAACTTTCACTCACTTCCTACAGTGAAACTCACAATTAGGGTAACTCTGTAGGTTGGCTCAGTTATCACAAGACCACCCAGCCAGGTAGTCACCCGCCCTGCCTCTCCCTGGGCTGTGATCTCGTCCCTTCTCCCCCGTTGAGGTGCTGCACTGCAAACTGGACTGTGTCACTCTGGCTGTGTCTCTTTATCCCAGAATTGCTGGGGAACAATTACCCAGGTTCATAGAATCATAGAATCTCAGGGTTGGAAGGGACCTCAGGAGGTCATCTAGTCCAACCCCCTGCTCAAAGCAGGACCAAACCCAATTAGATCATCCCAGCCAGGGCTTTGTCAAGCCTGACCTTAAAAACCTCTAAGGAAGGAGATTCCACCACCTCCCTAGGTAGCCCATTCCAGTGCTTCACCACCCTACTAGTGAAAAAGTTTTTCCTAATATCCAACCTAAACCTCCCCCTCTGCAACTTGAGACCATTACTCCTTGTTCTGTCATCTTCTACCACTGAGAACAGTCTAGATCCATCCTCTTTGGAACCCCCTTTCAGGTAGTTGAAAGCAGCTATCAAATGCCCCCTCACTCTTCTCTTCTGCAGGCTAAACAATCCCAGTTCCCTCAGCCTCTCCTCATAAGTCATGTGCTCCAGCCCCCTAATCATTTTTGTTGCCCTCCGTTGGACTCTTTCCAATTTATCCACATCCTTCTTGTAGCGTGGGGCCCAAAACTGGACACAGTACTCCAAATGAGGCCTCACCAGTGCCGAATAGAGGGGAATAATCACGTCCCTCGATCTGCTGGAAATGCCCCTACTTATACAGCCCAAAATGCCGTTAGCCTTCTTGGCAACAAGGGCACACTGTTGACTCATATTCAGCTTTTCGTCCACCGTAACCCCTAGGTCCTTTTCTGCAGAACTGCTGCCCAGCCATTCGGTCCCTAGTCTGTAGCAGTGCAGGTTAGTTATTCAGGTCCCGAGGCAAATGGGCTTATGAGCTTATCAGTGATTCAGGGAGAGCCCGGTGCCAAACAGCTGATGGTGATCTTTAGAGCCAGGTTTTGGCCCAGGTGGGGACAGGTGGAGCCTTTCGTTTTCAGTGGTGGTATTTCTGAGCGAAAGCAAGAAACAGGTGAGGCTAAATTCAGTGCGGTTTGTAAAATGCTTTAAGACCCGTGAATGAAAAGGGCTGTAGACAAGACATTATTAGTGTCTCCCTTTTGGAGCAATAATCACACACGCTAGCTGGGTTCTCATCTATTCCTCTTTCTAGCTAGCATCTGTCGGGTTTAATACCCCTCCCCGGGTGTCAGCACTGCACCCAGCAGGATTGCTGCTATCTGTCAGCATTGCATTGCATCTAGCAGTAGGGTTGAGCCAGCCTCTTTGTGGTTTATTGCCAGTGGCCGGAGGCAGCTGCCCATTTTGCCAGTGCTGCAGTCCGCAGAGGGTTAACTGCTCTGCCAGGCTGGCTAGATGCCCCTGCCCTAATTTGTTTGATTTCCCAAGTGACTGCTTTGGGGCTGAGTGGCAGCAGCAGGAGCCCGCTGTGGTCCTCCAGCCAGCCAGTCCCCCATCAACATTCAGGCAGTGTTGCAGAGGCCAAAGGGACAAGCCTCTCTCTCCTGTCCCCTTCCAGATGCTCCATTTGCTGAGACACCCAGGGTGACTGGGGGTCATTTGCTGTGAGCACTGATGGTAGCACCTGGACATGAGACCTCTGGGACTCTCCCAGCAACGAGATCTCCCCCCCGAGCATTACCACTCCATGTGCTGTTCCCTATATGACACCTGCCACGGCATTCCCCTTATTTGCCGCATGGCCTGCTTGGGAGGACACCTCTGGGAGTGATCACTCATGGCTGCAAAGGGTGATGAGCTGGGAATCGATTTCCTTCGAATGTTGCAGGGGAATTAAATGCGTATCAAAGCGAGACACCGATGGTGCAGGCAGGTGCTGGGAAAGCGTCCTCGGTCCTGATCTCTGCAGCCCCCCCAAATCCCAAACTCCCTACACAGCTCTGCCAGTACCCCTCAATCCTGAGCCGCAGCCCCCCCGCTATTCCAGTCCTGGGCTCTCCCTGTGCAGCACAGCCCTGCATCTCACTCCTAGCTGGCAGCCCCCAGGCTATTCCACTCCTGGAAACTCCCCAGGATAGACTGCTAGCCCCATAATGGTTCTGCCTGGCAAATACAATGCGCACTCATCTCTAGGACTCAGGCCAAGTCTCTCTTGCCCCGTCCTATTCTGCAGGCCGCCCGCCAAGTCGTGATGCAGCTTTTCTCTCAGCCAGCCTGACTAGCCCGGCTTGTCGGATGCAAAGGGAGTAGCTCTGATACAGGCACCTGCCCCTTCCTCTCTCAATCCCTCTGTTCTTGCCAGACCGGGTAAGCGGGAATGAAACAGAGGCAGCATCACCAGGGCACCGCATCACTCATGGCAAAGCAGGTAAGAGAGCAGGGAGGCGGTTTCCGCAGCTGAGCGTGCCGCCAGGGGCAGAAACATCCTCACAGGAGGTTTTCCCCCCTGTCACCTGCTCCCACGAACAGGAGCAAAAGGTGCATCAGGGTATGAGCAGCGGATCTTCTTCGTGGCGGGAGCCAGACGTGCAGGGACCGATTCTCGTCTCCATTACACTGGTGCAAATCCAAAGTAACGCCATTGACTTTGGTGGGGTTACTCTGCATTTGCACCGGTGGCCACACGTAGGCCCGGGTTGGGTCCTGGTGCCAAGCAGATGCAGCGCCATTGATTTGAACAGGAGTTGCACCTGATTACACCCAGGTGAAATTTGGCCCCCAGTGTTTCAGTAGATTTCCTTGTGGACGCTGGATAAAGTTAGCCCAAGATTTGCTCCTGTGTTTTCTCTCTCTCTCCTCTTTCACTCATGCCCCCCGCCCACGTGCAGCTCCAGCTAGGACTCCAGGCAAACAGCTGCTTCTGCAGAGCAGACACAGACCCTTGGCCAATTAATCTTCCTCTGGTGGTGAGAGGACCCCCTGCTGCCTGCCGTGGCCAGAGGGCTCCTCTTCTGTGTGGGCAGCCTACGTGCCTCTAGCAAGCTCCCCGCACCTTGGGCTGTACAAGGGGGGCCATGACACGTGCCCAGGCATCAGAGGGATTGCTCCATCTGCCCCGGCGAGCTAAGTGCTTCTGAAAATGTTCTATAAAATAATTAACAGAGGCTCCTAAAACTGGTACAGGGGCCGGTGCCAAAAATCCCACCAGGGTCCTCCTGTCACGCTGATGACATCTGCTGTATTGATTACAGAGCCCTCTGCCAACCGCCCTCCTCCCCCCATGATCTTCGCCCCCTCCCCCTCTGCTGGGAGCCAAATGGGGCTCAGCCGCTCTCCAGAACTAGCGCACGGCCCCCGCCCATGGTTCTGCTCCCACCAGGGCCAGTGTCAAGATCCAGCCTCTGGGACCGTGCTGACGGGCCCCACCCAGTGGGTAGCATACAGATCGCCGCCCTCCTGGCGGCTTTATAAATCACATGACCTCGCCGTCCGATTGGCGTTCAGGATTGGCCATCGTGCTTAAGCACTCTGTTTTGCTCAGCATCACCTGGTGCAATGAAGTGGAGCCCTGACTGGCTGCTGAGGGGGGGTCATGCCCTCCTGGCCAATTATCAAAAGATGCATTAAAAATAGCGGCGAGAATATTAACTCTTAAAATGAGAGTGACTGAGCACAAAGCTACTGATTAGCATGAGAACTCCTCTTTGCTACACGGGTCTCTGGCCCACACTGAGATAGGACATAGAATATCAAGGTTGGAAGGGACCTTAGGAGGTCATCTAGTCCAACCCCCTGCTCAAAGCAGGACCAATCCCCAATTTTTGCCCCAAATCCCTAAATGGCCCCCTCAAGGATTGAACTCACAATCCTGGGTTTAGCAGGCCAATGCTCAAACCACTGAGCTATCCCTCCCCCCATGATGACCTGGATTCCTTAGAGTTACCGTTAGTGAGAGACCTAATCAAACAGGACGTGCTGTCTGCCAGTGCTACGGAGATTCTGTTTTATTTTCACACCAGTGCACAGGACTCTCCATATTTTACCCATCTATAAAAATTTTCATGACACTTCTGCAGTGAAAGATGCCACCCAGAAAAAAAGACTTTCTCCTGCTCTAGCGCCTTTCAGCTAGGGACCTCTGAGTGCTTTACATGGTATGGCGTACTGGCACCCCTCTCCAAGTGCTTCCTTCTTGTCCAGCAGCTCAGCTTTGTTTCTTTCCTAATTTTTTTTAAGTCTCTAGCTTGTATGGTTGCAAAGAAAATGTCAAAAATGTGACCTGGATGTGAGTGAGGCAGAGAGGTTTGTTTGAGTTTGCAGAGGACGTGTGAATTGTTGCATTCATCTCAGTGAGGCGCTAACTCTGATGTGCAGGGATGATCACGGAAATGCCTGTTTGTTAAGGATGTTCCTCATGGAACAAAGGAGAGGGAGGGTCACAGATCTGCACTGCTTTCTGGGAGCAATGGCTCATTCTGGTGTCACAAGCTGGGTGGCATTTGGGAGATGCTGCCACTTATGTTTTTATCTCCCATCAAGAAAGACCCTGGCCCAAGAAGCTCATCAGAGCCCAGGGCGGTGGTGAGGCCCCACTGAGGGGAAGCCAGCCCTGTGGAGTTCAGAGAGCTGCGTGAGCACATTGTAAACAGCCACACAATCTGCTCTGAGCAGCCTCTCCTTCTGGCGACTCACACAAGCTGAGCTTATTTTGTGGGAGGAGTCTGGACAAGTCCCACCTTCTCCCCCTCCCCCCAGTTCAACCCCTGCTTAACAAACATTAGTTAACCTCACAGCCACCACAAGGAAGGAAATATTGTAAGGCACTGGCTAGGGTGTGCACCACTGCCCTCTAATGGACCAAAGTGGAACTGCTCAGCCATGTGTCATGGGCCCCATTTGGCTAACAGCTAATGAAGATTCTCCTTTAATAGGCCTGGGCTGTTGAAGCAAGAAAGCTTGAGTTCTGACCCTGCTGGGGCTGTGCAGTTCCTCGTGGGCGTGGCCTAGCAGAATGACAGCTGTGAGATCTTCGGTGACTGTGGATTTGTCATTGTATCACCCCCGTTTTACACCCGGGCAAGCCAAGGCCTGGAGAGGGAAAGGGATCGCCTGATTCCCAGAGCATCAGTAGCAGTCCCTGGAACAGAACCCAGGGGGCCTGGGTTTAATCATTGCTTTACGGCCCAATGAAAGCTCCTTTGCTCAGAGCCCTCCACTCCAAACTATTGAGTGGCAGAGGAAGGAGTCCAAGGGGCTTTGTGCTGGGTCAGCTCATTGGGCCAAACCCTGTTGGCCTGGCGCTCGCTAGCTCGCCCCCTGCTTGTGCTGGTTTTGTTTTCAGTGTAAGCCCTTTCCCCGCTCCGTCAGCAGAGCTGTTCGCTGAGCAGCCGGGACTCAGCTGGTTGGAAAGTTCATGCACAAAGCTGATAAATCCAGAGGCTGCTGCAGCAAGCACTGTGCCAGCTTCACTCGCATGGCGCTGGGCCCGCGGGCACAGGCACGGCTCCCCACATGGCATGAAGGGCTGCCAGGGCCACTCGGACACCTAATTTGCCACGATCACCCTAAGTGCCGAAGAGGGACGAGTCCTAGTAGAGCATCTCCCGAGTAGGCCAGGAGAGTTGTCTCGAATGCCTTTATTAGTGCACTGTAGTTTTAAATGGGCCAAGCAGTGGGATTTCCATCACCTCCCTCGGGAGATTATTCCACCTCAACGCTTCTCTTTCATCTGAGGCACTCCCAGCATTTCTAATGATCATTTGCCCTTCTACAGTATCTTCTATCGAAGCTCTCAACAGGCTTTACAAAGAGGAATGAATTACACCTCTCAGCCTCCCGCTGACGTCGATAACGATATTTATCTCCCTCTTGCAGGCAGGGAAATGGGGCCCGAGAACCGAAGTGACTTGTCGGTGGGGACGCAGCGAGTGAGTGGCCGAGTTAGGAAAAGAACTCAGGAGGCCTCACTCCCCGGGAAAGTTTCTCTGAAGAAAATATAGGTCGCTGCACAGCGCCTTGGGAAATTGAAATTCTGGAGAATGAAAATTAAGCAGTTTCCAGAGGGAAAAATAGGATTTGATTCCAGGGGCCAGGATTTTGAGCCTATAGTTAGGCTCTTAAATACATACAGAGAAGCAGGCTGCTTTTCAAACGTGCCGAGTCCCCGGCAGCGTCCGATGAAGCCAGTGGAGTTACGAAATCAGCCGCGATGAAAGGACAGTCAGGCCCTGAGTAAGCAAATAGAGCAGCTGTTCTGCACCCGGCAACAACTTACACACGGCCGCCCTTGGCCATTGGGACGTGCCTGACTGAGAGAGGATTGCAATGGTAAATGAGTAGGAGCAAACATAACAGATCTGCTCCTGCTCTCGCTTACCCCAGTGATTCTCTGTTGCCCTGTATCCGGCCAAAATGAGAGCAAAGCAGGTGTGCACCCCCTCTTCACGGGTATAAATGGCCACAGATTTACCCTGGTGTAACGCTACTGACATCAATGGCATTCCTCCTGCTTTGCACCAATGTGAGATCACAATCAGACTCACTAGGCTTAGGGGGCTGCAGGCAACTCCACAAGGGATTCCTGTAAGTAACCTGTGACTTTGTCATCAGATCCAGGGTCAAATTCAGTGGTGAGGCAAATGGTGGTGGAAGTTATTCATCTCCACCGTGTGCAAAGTGGCTGCAAAATGTTACCTCAGAATTCTCCATTCATTGACACTGGGCATGGCATTTTATGGAGGATCAGGCCCAATGGGTGTAAGTGGTAACTGGTTGTTTGCCAGGTGGTACCAGATTTCAAGGCCTTGCAGATCAGTTTTCCTTAGAGGGAGAAATCAGTGATGCAGAGTCAGCTCATTGTCTTTGTGTGTATTGTTTATTTACAGTATCTACATCAGTCCTGGAACAAAGGTGGCTCTAAACAGCATGCATGCCATCACCCCCCATTTCAGAAATCTCAGCTGTGTGCCAATGCCTGAGTCCCGGGAAGCCACTGTGCTCCAAGAATTGGCTGTGGGTAGAGAGATTAAAACTGAGAGATAACTCTTGCTGTTTGCAACAGCTCCCCGCAAAGATGAGCTCCACAAAACCAACAGAAATCATAGGTGCAGGAACTAGGAGTGCGGGGGCGTGCTCCAGGTTTTACGCGGGGCCAGCACCAGGCCTCCACTCCCCAGGACAGGGCTCAGGTCCCGGCCACTGGCCCCGTTCCCTGGCCACTGGCCCTGTGCCCCGCTCTCAGTCCTGCTCCTGGGGCTCTGCTCTTGGGGCGTTGTCCCCACTCCCTGGCCCCATGCCTGGGGCCCTGCACCTGGCTCCCCACTCTCGAGGCTTTTCTCCTGGGGTCCCGGCCACTGGCCCCGTGGCCAGGGCTCTGCTACTGGCCCCGTGCCCGCCACCAGCCTTTGCCCCCTTACCCCTGTCCGGGTCCCCCCCTCCCAGAGACACGGCACTGCTCCTGGCCCCAGCTGGGGGCAGGGTGCAGACAGAGATAAGGGGGCTGGCTTTCAGCACCCCCACTATTAAAAGGGTTCCAGCACCACTGACAGAAATACAGCTTTTCTTAGAAGACCGTGCGCTGCTTGCATGCTAGGAAAAATAACTAGCAGGACTGTGTTACAGTCTTATGAGTGTAATCTGCGCAGTGAGGGGATGAAATAGCAGATGCAGCAAGAAACGCTGACCTGAGGGTGCAAGGTAAGGGATGTGTGTGTATGTGTAGTGGGGAAGCTAATTTATTTGCCCTTTAACTGCCCTCCTGTTAGTTGCTACCATGGGAGTTGCACTCATTTGCGTCAGTTCTTCCTTTGACGTGCTCTGTCCGTGGTATCTGGATAGATGTTGGCCGATTCTTTCTTATGGCAAGGACTCTGTGTCCACATAGCTGCAACCATCATGCAAGATAACTTAATAAGTGACTGCGGCAGGCAGTATCTGGCTCTCACGATGCCAGACTTCATTTGGTGAGGCCATTAGACTTACCCCTGGTTGATTTCAAGAAGGGGGCTGTGAGTCTTTAACTTTCACCTGGGCCATTGGAGACTGGCAACATGGGGCTTGATTTAAATTCCCTTCTGAAGAAAGACACATCTAAGGTCCTGTCCACACTCAAAAGGGAGCACATACGGGCTTGTCCACATGGGAAAATGATTTCAAGCCTTAAGAGACAGTTAAAAAGTGGCATCTGCTGTGCTGATTTCCCTTGTGGCTGGTTGGTGTGGACAGGGGCAAGTCATGCTAGAACTGGAGCTGAGCGAAGTTTGGAATTTCCATCCTGCGAGAAATGCCAACGTTGGTTTTCTTCCCAAGGCAGGAGGAAAAGCTGAAATGCCGAAGACTTTTGCGCAATGAAACGTTTCAAACCGTTTCCATTCAACATTTTTGATCACAATGAGATGTCTCATGTGCATGGTGAAGTTATTAATATTGTAACAAATCCATGGCCACTGAGGATAGTTGTTCCTACACTGCATGTAAAATTCAATGCAATAACAGGGATAGAACCAGGGGGCAGATTGGGAGAAAAAAAAAAAAAAAGGCATGGGGTTTTATCCCGGACTCCACCCACAATTCAGGCCCCACCCACTCGTGACATCAAAATCATAAAATTGTAGAACCCTAGGGTTAGATGGGACCACAAGGGTCATCTAGTCTAACCCCCGGCCAAGATGCAGCATTTGTTGTGTCTAAACCATCCAAGGCGGATGGCTATCCAGCCTCCTTTTCAAAACCTCCAGTGAAAAAGCTGTTCACGGTACGACTGTGAAATAGAATCATAGAATCATGTTTACTCTGCTACTCAGAGTCAGTTGTGAAGAGCTTCATCATGATTGTCTCTCCCCTTTCTTGTGTGCTTTGGCCAACAGTAAAATTATTAACAATGCCGGCATTTAAATGATCATCACTGGACTTCAGAGTCAGCTTCCTCTTGAAATTAATAGAAGCAGGTCACTCTTCTCTTACAGCTATTGTGCTAAACTGTCTTCAGACTCACACAGATCTCACTGTTTGGTTTACACTTGTTTCACAGGGCTAGAGATGTAGGTCCAGATTCATCATTTCGTTGCACCAGCATACACTGCGGCACAGCCGTCATAACAGAGTGGTGAATCAGGCCACCCAGATGTAAATGAAAGTTTAGATTCTGAAGCACAAGAGGCATAGTCAGCAGAAGAAAGGGCAGTCCAGTCCCAGAGCAGGACTCAGATATTTCCACTCCAAAAGCACATGCTCAGCATTCCACTTGAGCTAGCAAAAAAAATCTGTTATCTGTTAACAGTTTAGGGTCATAGTTTAGATGAGATCAGCTGCCATTTAGGCACAAAAATAAGTGGACAGATTTTTCCAGAGAGGTCAGCATGCGGGTACCTATTGGGAGCTGAGGTGTTTGAAAATCTGGGCCCAATTATGAGTGCTGAGAATTAACAATCTAGCCCTGAGTTCTTCTGAAAAATCCATCACTTAGAAACCTCGGAGCATTTCTGATTCCATCTTGTTGAGAATTGTGCTGCACATACACACTAGCAAGCACATCACAGTATCGTATGTCAGTTGAGTCCATAGTTGGGGTGCTGCTGGATTCCATCCCATCCTGTCAGATGATGACCTGGCCTTGGTGATACAAACCTTTGTCACCTCCCTTCTAGACTACAGCGATGCAATACCGATGGATGTTCAGCTATCGGTCCTTAGGGAACTCCAACTAGTACAGAAGGTTGCATCACATATCCTCAGCAACACAGGCTACCGTGAATACATCAAACCTGTTGCCCGCTCTGCACTGGCTTCCCATAGAATATTGAGCCAAGTTTAGGATTGTGGGGCTTATCATCAAGGAGCTCAAGGGCCTGGTCCCAGAAAACCTAAAGCTTTGGGATGAGCATCATGGTTGACTGCTCCACTCCTCAGGCACAATGGAACAGCCTATCCCAAAGGTAAAATGCTGTGCAGGAGACAGAGAACTTTGGAGGGGGCTGGTCTGAGACTGTGTGGTGAAATCCCACAGGATTAAAGGACCACCCCAAACCTCCTCGCCTTCCGCTCCAGGTGCCAGGCCTGCTTCTCCAACTTGCCTTCTCCAACACACGCAGAGCAGCACAGACAGACCTGTATTAAAACCTCCCCATCAAAACAAAACTCTCCACTGCACACACATTTCTCCTCTTGGGGGGAGGATAGGAACCCTCCGTGAAAGGTGTTAGCCATGTCATTTAATGCATTATTGGAAGGTGCTGAGATCCTATGGTGAGGAGGGAGGGATAAGAATCGAGCTGTCTAGAACAGAAGTGACGGATCCAGGAATAGCTTGTGGGTAACCCACTGCACCCCCGTTCCCCCCAGGACGACGCCTGGTCACGGCGTCCCCGCCGGGCACCGCGATGCCATTGTTGGGCGGTGGCCGCTGGGGGCTGGACTCTGGCTATCAAGCCGATGGCGACGTTGCTCCGGCCAGACATTGAATTAGGGTCTGTTGCAATAACCAGGCCGGGCGAGAGAAATTTGGGGCCCCAGAACGTCGTGTGTGCTGGGGCCCTGCCCCCTCCCCTTTCTCCCACTTCACCCAGTTCTGGGGCCCCGGGACAAGCGCTCCCCCTCCCCCAGTCCTGGCCTCAACAGCCCCCAGCCAGCCAGGGTAGAAACTCTGCCCCTGCCTGGCTGGGCACCTGGCCAGAGCTGCCTGCCTAGGCCCCTCCCCCTCCCCTGACGTCACATCTCCACCTGCTTGCCCCGCCTACTGCAGCGGCCTCTCCGAGGCCCCGCCCACCCGCGGCTGATAGGCGGCGTCGGTAGCCAATGGCGAGGCCCGGGGTGGGGCCAGGGCGATGTCGTGACGTCAGAAGGGGGCTGGGTTCCAGCCCGGGCAGGTGCAGGGGGTTTCGGAGCGGCCGGGGAGAGGCGCCTCCGACAGGGCGAGGCCAAGGGGGGCTGCCTGCGGGGTGCGCGGCCCCGCCCCGGGTGCCCAGCTCAGGTAAACAGCCGGGGGTCAGGGACCACTGCGGGACCTTGGGGTGGGAGCCCCGGGGGGCAGAGACCCAGGGGGTCAGGGACCCCTGGGCGGTGGGCGGGAGGAGTGCAGGGACCCCCGGGGAGTGCAGGGGGGCAGGGACCCCCGGGGATTGCAGGGGGGCAGGGACCCCCGGGGAGTGCAGGGGGGCAGGGACCCCCGGGGATTGCAGGGGGGCAGGGACCCTCGGGGAGTGCAGGGACCCCTGCGGGACCTTGGGGAGGGACCCCTGGGGGGCAGAGACCCTGGGGGTGGGCGGGAGGAGTGCAGGGGGCCAGGGACCCCCGGGGATTGCAGGGGGGCAGGGACCCCCGGGGATTGCAGGGGGGCAGGGACCCCCGGGGATTGCAGGGACCCCTGCGGGACCTTGGGGAGGGACCCCTGGGGGGGCAGAGACCCTGGGGGTGGGCGGGAGGAGTGCAGGGGGCCAGGGATCCCTGGGGGGTGGGAGGAATGCAGGGGGGTAGGAACCCATGGGGGGCAGGGACCCCTGGGAAGGGCAGAGGGAATGCAGTGGGGCAGGGACCCATGGTTTTTCAGAGTGGTAGAGAATTAGGGGGCTGACTGTGATCAGAAAACTCATCTAGGGCTCTGGGAGTCAGACCCCCAGAATCCCCTGGGTACTAGCAGGGAGATCGGGGAAGGGTCCTGAGAGCTGGGGAAGAGAGTTAGAGGGGTGCAGGAGAGAGCGAGGCAGACCCAGGGTGGCTCAAAGGAGTGAGGGCTGGATGGGCTAAGGGTACCCAAGGGGGAATGAGAGGCAGACCGGAGCACAGGATGATCTGTGGGCTTGCCAAGGGGAGAATACCTAGGGGAGGTGGGTGGGGGAAGAGCCCAGGTCTGGGGTTATGCTTGCTATGCCTGCAGAGGGATAATTTGAACTCCCCACCCTGCCTGTCTGCTCACCTTGTTTTCCTAGCGGGGTATGGGGGATCGGAGGGGAGGGGGAGAAGGGATATACCACCAGTGACTTGTTGCCTCAACGGGGGTATGCCAAACACGCTAGTGGTTCTGGGAAGACTTGAGGGCTCGAATGACTTTGCATCTCTGGTATTTTGGCTATGTGACATTTGCCATTACTCAGCAGTCGCAGGGAATTGCTGTGCCTTGTAAGCGATGCACTTAGCTTTTAACTCGTAGACAGGATCCTGTCTGTATATGTTCAGCTTTTTCAGGATATTTGCTAGTTTTCCCAACTTTATGCACAAGGGGCTTGAAAGTTCCTGCTTGAATTTATGGGCAGCCTCTGCAATGTGGCATCCACTCTTCTAGCGGATCATGCCATCTCCAGCTTTCTTGCTCTCATCTTCCGTAGCTCCCCTCTCCCCCTTACATAAGTCTCTTTGCCAGAGTGCCAATGTTAAAATGCACTGTGAGTTTGCAGGCAGGGCAGGGAAGGAGTTGGCACTCTGAGCGTGTGCAGGAGACCGGATTGTTGTGTTCAGAGGTACGCTCCTGCCAGGGCAGCACTGCGGAATTTCTCTCTCCCTGTCTGTCTCTTGGAGAACAAACACTCCTCCTTCTGGCTGCTTGCAGACATAAACCAACCCAACTTCATGTTGTACTTCATCCAGCAGCCTCTGGAGAGGATAAAATAAACCCTGCACGGGTTGCAAAGCAAACTTTGCTAAGAATGCAATAATACTTGTATCTTCAGCTCTGAGTAAATTCAGAAAGGCTGAATTGTGGTGTAGGTACCTCCAATGGCTGAACGGTTGATAAACAAGCCTGTAAAAACTTAATATTTGGTGAGAAGTATGGCAGAAGAATTCTGGGAGTAATGTATTCTAGTGGGGGAAGGGAGAGCTCAGTGGTTTGAGCATTGGCCTGCTAAACCCAGGGTTGTGAGTTCAATCCTTGAGGGGGCCGTTTGGGGATATGGGGCAAAAATTGGGGCTTGGTCCTGCTTTGAGCAGGTTGGACTAGATGACCTCTTAAGGTCCCTTCCAACCCTGATATTCTATGATTCTAGTGTTGGATCAAGGAGAGCAGGGTTCTTAAATTTTTACAAAGTATAAATAACCTCTTAATGGAGCTGTTGGATTACACCTTCTCTCTCACAGCATACCTGTGACAAGTGCAGCAATTGCTTGCACGGGAAAGTCATATTTAAAATGCATTCCGATGTATTTTTAGCTTCTCTTAATGTGATTGATCTGCCGGAGATGTGGGGGGAGGCGGAGTCAGTACCATCGGTCTAGGGCAGGAGTGGGCAAACTTTTTGGCCTGAGAGCCACATTGGGGTTGCAAAATTGTATGGAGGGCCGGGTAGAAAGGCTGTGCCCCTACAAACAGCCTGGCCCTGCCCTCCTATGCACCCCCTCCCACTTTCCACCCCCTGACTGCCCCCTCAGAATCCCTGACCCATCCAACCCCCCGCTCCCCTGACTACCCCCTCCAGAGACTCCCCCACCCCTAACCACCACCCCCTGAGATCTCACCCCCTATCTATGCCCCCCTGCTCCTTGTCCCCTGACTGCCCTCTCCAGAGACCCTTCACCCCTAACCACCACCCCTGGGACCCCACACCCTATCTAAGCCTCCCTGTTCCCTGACTGCCCCGACCACTATCAACACCCCTGCCCCCTGACAGACCCCCGGGACTCCCATGCCTATCCAACCCCCTGTTCCCTAACCGCCCCCCCAGAGCCTCTGCCCCCTCCAACCTCCCCCTGCTCCCTGTCCCTGACTGCCCCCTGGGACTCCTTGCCCCTTATCCAACCCCCCGGCTCCGGCCCCCTTACCACGCCGCTCAGAGCAGCGTCCGGAGGCAGACACGCTGCTGCGCTGCCCCGCCGGAGCGCACAGCCCCATTCCCCAGAGCGTGCGGCGGTGTGGCTGCGGAGGGACAGCGGGGGAGGGGCCGGGAGGAGCCTCCCCGGTGAGCTCAGGGGCCGGACAGGATGGGCCCACGGGCTGTAGTTTGCCCACCCCTGGTCTAGGGCCGCCCGCAGATGCTCCATGCATTGTGGTTTAGGCTGTGTTGGTATCTGTACCTAGATGCCATGGTGATTGGGTGTGTTATAAATACCTATGAATGTTTTAAATGGCATATTGATCTATATTTAGGTTATGAGGGGATATTTTACTGCGTTGGTGTATTCCACATACTTATCTCCACCTAAAGATGCACATTGCATATTTAATGGTATATTCACTCTTTACACAGAAGGAGACTTCAGCTGACCAGCTTCCAAACATGGGGCCCGACTTCCCCCCCCCCAGAGGTGTTGAGGGCTTGCTCCTTTTTCATGAGTTGTGGCCATGCGGCCATGAAATTGGGCCCAAAGGTTCTTTTCAGCTATTGCATTATTTCCCCCTTTGCCCTCAGAATAAATACGAGCAGTCAGGGATGGAAAGGCCCCGTGCAGTTTCCTTACTCAGCTATTAAAAAACATGTAAGCCCATTGTAGCTGCAGGAGAGAAATGCATGACCCATGTGATTTTTAACAGGCTGTTGAACCCAGCAGTTTTGTCCTCCTGTCAGTTGCTGTGAAGAGAGGTCTGGAAAGATGAATCCCGTTGCCACAAAACAGAAGTAAGGGAAAGCCCTGTCCATCCCCAGCCCTCGCCTGTGCATGGAACGTACAGTCCAGTCCTGCACCACTAAAGTCAGTCTTGCCGTTGACTTCAATGGAAGCAGCAGTGAACTCTTGCACAAAGAGAGAGGCTTTGTGGCGTTCGCGTTTCTGCATTAATACCAGGCTACGGTGGAACGGGGTAATAGGTTGCTCTGGGGAAACTTGCAAGGCCTGGTGGGGGAAGGGTGGGCCTGAAGGCGTGTGGTAGCGCGTTGAAACTGCACTGCCACTCGCGCTGCCTTTGTAACCCATCCCCTGGCCTTATAAACCCTTAAATGGGGTGCGGCAGGGTGTGCAAGGTTGCTGGGCTCCAGCATGGGGGTGAGTGGATGCCACATGAGGGAGAAAACTAGGTTTAGCGCTAACTAATCCTTCAAATGGAGCAGTCAGAAATTTTGAGCCTCTTCTTGGCTGCTCCTGGGCTGGTGAGGGCTCAAGGTTTTTTGTTTTTTTGTTTGTTTGTTTTTTTTAAAGGGGCAGGGTCTTGTCTGGAGAGGCCTGGGGTCAAGGGCGCTCCACCTTGTGCCAATGAGACACATGTTACACTGCAGTTAAAAACCTGCGTCTGGCCCAGGCCAGCTGGCTCGGGCTAAGGGGCTGTTTAATTGTGGTGTGGATGCTTGGGCTTGGGCTGGAGACTGGTTTCCAGGACCCTGCGAGGTGGGAGGGTCCCAGAACTGGAGCTCCAGTGTCTAAACCAGTTAAACAGCCTGCAGCCCGAGCGCTGGGAGCATGGCATGGGCCAGCTGCGGGTGTCTAATTGCAGTGTAGACATAGCCCTGTTACAAGATCCCCTCCTAGTCCTCATTTCTGCTATCAGGGAGGAGAAGCTTGGCAAGCATACAGCAGTGTCTGTAATGCAGGACTGAGGTTCTCTGTGTTCCCTGTTCTGCTCAGCACTATTTACCAACCTTTCCTTTATACCAGGGGTTCTCAGACTGGGGGTCGGGACCCCTCAGGGGGTCACGAGGTTATTACATGGGGGGTCGTGAGCTGTCAGCCTCCACCCCAAACCTCGCTTTGCCTCCAGCGTTTATAATGGTGTTAAATGTATTAAAAAGTGTTTTTAATGTATAAGGGGGGTTGCACTCAGAGGCTTGCTATGTGAAAGGGGTCACCAATACAAAAGTTGGAGAACCACTGCTTTATACAGTGCTCGGTATGTGCCCTGGGCAGGATCAAGTCCACTCTGTGCATTCACAGAGATGAGAATATGGAGACTAGAGACCTGTGTGTGGGTTGAGAGAAGGGGAGTCTCCCTCTGTTTATTTCAGTGTTTGGCTGTCTAAACAACCACATTTTGATACGTTCGTGAATCGGTAACAACAATGCAGGGCTAGTCCAGTGGACAGTCATTGAACTCAATCATAGTTCTTCCTCAACCAGTTTCTTTCAAGCTTGGCAGCTCCCTGGCATTCTTCACAAAGGGCTAGGCACATGCCGCTTCTGAACTGTAATGTTGAGTTACCCAAAGAATCTGGATTCCTCGAAGCATGAAATTATTCTTTTGTGTTTTGATCATGTTTTGCATTGTTACTTTCTCTCTCACCTGCCTCTTTTTTTAAGCAAAACTTCAGCCCAGAGGCCAACCTTTCTAGCGAGTACCTGAAAGTATCGGCTTAGAATGAAAGTACGTTCTGATCCACGGCCTTAGCTGCTAGTGTGATGTTATCATAACTGCTGCCTCTTGGATTTTAGCCAGACAGACATGGCAATTGTCTAGAAGCGATCTCTAGTCACGTTAAGTTAGCCAAAGCTCAAGGTGTGCCTTGGCTCAGTGAGTTCATTTGAAGTTGATGGCTGACCTGTAGAGGTCGCTTGGAGGATAACGGAGATAGTGGTGATCGTGTTCTAGGATATGGTGGTTTTTAAGCTGATGTGTAATTAAACGGTTGTTCTTTGGTGCTCCTGATGGCCTGATCTGTAGTTACTATCTGACTAGCTGTTCGCCAGAGGAGGAAGGAGCAGGCGTGAAACTATTGTTTTCCCTTTTCTGGTATCAAACTGGCCATGTTCTGCAGATACGCAACTTGCTTTACATTTCACGTGACACTTTAACTCTGGCTATGCAATCCCAATCGAAAAAGCTAAAAGATTTGGTCACAAAAAGTTCAGGAACTGAAGGGGTTACTGAACGTCCCCTTGAAGGCTCTGAAAAATGACTGTCAAAAGACACCGTATGGTTCCCTGTCTGTTTCTCAGGGACCCACCTCTTAAATGTGGTCTGCTTAAAGTAAAACTCTTCTGTCAGAAAACTCACCCAGAACTTTGGGAGTCAAACCCCCGCTGCAGGCAGGGTAGACTGCTATAAATGATGATTTGTACTGGTACATCTGGTTTTAAGCAGGAGTCGGTTGTGCTGCTGTAGATAACAGGTTACCCTTTTTACACTCGGCGTTAGCGCTGGTGGATCTGTGCTGCGGGCTACCCTTGATGGCTGGGCTCAGGGCAAATCTTCAGGGTAGACAAGGCCTTAGCATAAATAGTTCTGTTGATGATGCTCAGGGAGGAATAGAATCCAACGGTGTTGGCTCTGCCGGGGCTGAACTGTTACTTAAGACACTAAAGTCAGCTGATCCGCTCTGTGTCTGCATTGTCACTGCCGTTCTCGCATAGCCGCTCCTGGGAGCAGAAGCAAATCTAAAAGTAACTGTAAATCAGCTGACAGTGTCTGAGGCCGTGGAAAACTGTCAAAGGGTGCATGGGGCCCTGGAGGCCGTTTCTGCTGCACACAGAAGTCAAATATCTGTGCTCTTCATGAGACTATTCTTCCCATCACCCCTTTGCCATGCAGGCAGAATCTGGCTGTTTTAACCTTGTGCCTGGCTCCCCACGTTCAGTTTTCCTCCTGATCCTGTGCCCCAGGGCGTGGCTGACTTGCTCATGGGCCCTTCATGCTGGAAAGCCAGCTGGTTCAACACCTCTGACCCATGCTGCTCGCTTGGCCCTGGCTTTGACTGAGCAAACAGGGATAAGCATGATCGTCTCCTGCTACTGGGTGTCATGGGTAGAGCATCATCCTTGGGAGGTACCTCTGCTTGTAGGGAAGACTGGAGAAGACACGCCACTCTGGCCGCTGTCAGAATTTCTGTCTGCGAGGAAGGCATGTAGTTGGTGGCAGGGTCTCCGGGGTAGTAGAGTCTGTTTAGGCTTTTCCCACCTCAAAGTGGCCGTCCTACCCAGCTCTTTCTCTCCCAGGGAGCTAGAAAAGAGGATGTAGGGCTGGCTGCCCTGTTTGCCCACTAGAGGCTGCTGATGGGACAGGCTGAAGGAGTTAGAGCTACTTGTTTCTAACTTGGACTGCGCTGTGAACAGGAGCTGCTCATGTGGAACATTTGGGTGCTTATTCCCCAGTAATTCTTCCCTCTTGATAACCCTTGAGACAGCAGAGGAGTGCCCTGAACAGCAGAGCTGCAGAGAACGAGGAACATGGTCTCTTTTCAGGACTCCATTAGAACTCTGCACCTCATTACAGCTCCGTTAGAAAAACGCAGGGGATTGAGATTCTGCAAAAACATATTGCTAAGGGGAATTGATGTAGAGGTTTGGGAATGGATGTGGTGTGTCTCTCAACTGGGATGCCAGCTGAAATCCAGCCAAGGTTAGCGGTGACTGAAAGACGTTGCTGTCTGGGGGCTTTTTGGTGGCATATGTGGAATGAGTTTGTTGGCGTCTCCTTTAATTTCCTAGCGAACAGATGTGCAGATAACAATTGTCTGACGCTAACTGGGCACTCACTGGCAGTGGTGACAGAAAAGCAAGGATTGGATGGACCATAGATGTTTAACGCCCAGGAGGGGTCTCCCTGTAGGCTAGACGGTGTAACATACTGGCACGGCAATGCGGAGGAAGCTGCGTGGTTTGTCTTGTGGATACACAAGGGACCTGACTTTGCAGGGCTGTCATTTGGGCGCCTAGTACAGCGTAAAATTCACATCTATTTTTTAGTTTATATTAAAAGAAATTACTATTAAAATAATCTGGGAAGATCATTAAATAGCAATAAAGATAAATACCTATTCCACTGCTGCTTAGTAGTGATTGCAATTTTTAGAGACACTGGCAATATATTCAAACAGCAGCAGCACATGGTACAAAACAGCAACAAGGCACCTTTTTTGTACATATTTATACTTTGTATAAAAAGAGCTGTATTGCATTCGTTCCAGCATTGGCGTAACGGTAGTATGAACTCTGCCAGCCGGCTTTGGGAGGGGAACAGGCAACGCTCCTTCTGGAAGGTCAGTGCTTTACATAATCTGGGACTTACTAAACAAGCTCAGAGTTTGGCAAATCCTGTTTGCTATTGTCACTGCTCAAAGTTTACTGTACTCCTTGGGTTCACTTCCAGCTCTGATTTCTGGGCTGTGCTGAGGAAGATGCAAAGAGCCCATTCAGACGAGTCGGATGTATGTGGCATCTAGTTCATCGGCATTCCCCAGATGAAACTATTTCACAAGAGATTTTGAGCAGCTTCGTGCAGCTTTATAGGGCTTGGCCTCAGGTCTCAGGACTCTTCCTCTATCCACTTAGTGGTGTTTGTTTTTAGTCGCTCTGATACCCCGGAGAAAATCCTGAAAGGTCACTCGTGTGTGTTTGGGGAGGGTGGGGGGTGAGTGCAATCATATGGGCTCCTATCCCAAGTGGTGATCAAATTTAGAAAGTGCCAAGTAAAAACTGGCCCAGATTCTCAGCCTCTTCCACCCTGTGCTGAGGCCAGGAACGGAGGGTGAAGACGGCATTAAGCCAATGTTGTGCTCCCTGCAGTGTGGGCCCTGCAAGGGACAGGCTGGCCCCTGCTGTAAGTTAGAGCAGCCCTAGATGGTGATGGTTCTAAAAGGCTGCACTTCCGTGCACTTGCTTTGGATGCTTGTCTGCTTTTGACCTGTCCCCTACATTGGGGATTGGCCGGGGGCAGCATAGATCCAGTCTGGTAGCTGTAAGCCAGCTGGGAATCCCTTTTTACACCCGGCTGGTCCCTGAGGGGCCATTTCTGGGGGCCAGAGTAGCGTAAGGCGGCTGAGGTGTGAGAGAACTGGGCTTCTTGAATGTAAAAATCCTCTGAGTGGAGCAAATTTCTGGGGTGCACCCTCTTTGGCTGCCAGACACCTTTGATTCTTAGTCAAGTTATTTCAAATTCTGATAACTAACATTTGCACATGTAGAGTTTCTTTCATCTGAGGCTCTCAAATGTTTTACAAACACCAGTTAAGCCACCCAACACTCCGTGAAATCAATTACATAAACGAACCTTATTAAAATGTTCTTTGCTCCTGCTTGTACCTTTAAATAGGTAATTAGGAAATTGTTCCCCTCTTTCTTTTTAATTTATGAGCTTCTTCCTTGTTAAATATAACCCTCTAGCTTTGTTTTCAAACAAGCCCAATTCTAGGTACCAGCAAACTTTTTGCTCCTCATCTTAACGCGTGACACTCCTGTGCTTCCCTAGTACGTAGTAAAGTAAAATTGGGAACCCAGGCATCCTGAAGACATGAATAAATTCTCTTCTTATCGGTGATTTGTAACTCATTTCACATAGGCTACTAGATGGTAATTACTTTTTGCCACAACTGATTTGAGCCAGATTTGAACAAGAGATCCAGAGCTGTGTGGGCCATTACCAATCCTTTGAGCCATCTAGTACTGCCAACTACAGTGTAAACTACGTGGTTTGTGAATAGTTGCGGATGTTGCATTACATGTTTACAGGTGCAGAAGAATCTCACAGGCATAGAATAAGACCACCACAGAAGTTGTGAACTCACTGCAGCCCGGTCATGAGTCTGATACCTATGCTGGCTTCTGCAGAACGCCACATCTGCCTGGCATAGGAAATAAGGTTGCCAACCCTCCAGGATTGGCCTGGAATCTCCCGGAATCGGCATCCATCTCCCGGGGACTATTGAAAGCAAGCCAGGAGATTTTAGTAGGATATTTTAAGAAAATGACATTGTCATGCTGGAAAAAAAATTCTCCTGGAATAGCTTCAGTCAGAGTTGGCAACCCTAATAGGAAATGGCAGGGTGGATCGATGGCCGAAAGCACTGCTACAGGCGCTAATTGTACTGTTAATGCACTTCCATACTTAACATGACTCCTGACCACATGTAGCAACCAAAAAGTGGGAGATAATGGCTCTATAGCTTGAGGCAGACAGCTGATAAAACAAGAGTAGGGGAGGCAGCATTGCCTAATGTAGCCAGGACTCCTAGCTTCTATTCCGAGCTTGCTGTGTGACCTCGCTTAACTGCTCTGTTTCCTCCTCTGTCAAATGGTGCTACCTCTTGCCTCTCAGGGCTCTGTGGGAGGATCAATAAATCGGTGTTTAAATCGACCTTTGCATTTCTATAGCCTCTTTTATCCAAGCATCTTAGTGGTACTTTTTTTTTTTTAAAGTTAGCATTTGAAATGTCAGCAAAAGACCCCTTCAGAACGTAGGCTCCTTTGATTAGTAATGATAGGGCCAGGTTCTATCAGAGATTTATCCTAAATTGCCACCATGCAACCCACAACCTTCAGTGTTCAGCCCCGGGGATGAATGAGGGCAGAAGCTGAGCCACTCTTCAACCACGTTGCGCTGTAACGTGACCTTCTGTAGCAGTGTTGATGTTGTGCTGGATGCACGTGTCGGTGACGCGGAGGTAAACCTCTCCTGGATGGTACGGATTGTCCTCGTCCGATCTGCAGGCTTGTGAGTAGCCTAATTCCAGGCTGGCAGATGGGGGTCAGTGCTGCTTGGGGATTTCCTCGGATGTACGAGGGAGGCTTTAAATAAAAGACGGAATTGTTTGTAGTGAGTTGCATAATTTGAAACCAGCTCCTTGCGAACACTGACTGGTTCTGGGCTGAGCGAGAGACACTTTCTGTCCAAAAAAAATTAATAAAATAAATGGAGATATGCCAATCTCCTAGAACTGGAAGGACCTTTCAAGGTCATCGAGTCCAGTCCCCTGCCTTCACTAGCAGGACCAAGTACTGTTCCCTGACAGATTTTTTTGCCGCAGATCCCTAAATGGCCCCCTCAAGGATTGAACTCACAAACCCTGGGTTTAGCAGGCCAATGCTCAAACCACTGACCTATCCCTCCCCCCAAAGTTTATTAAAAATCACAAGTGGTACAAAATAGGGTCTTAAAAATCGAACTGTAGTAGCGTTACTGTGACTTGGTATGTGATTTTTTTTTGTAGCAATCTTCCCGAAATGACTACCGGTGATTTTGGGTGCCTACCATGAGACACCTTAAAGAGGCCTGATTTTTCCGAGGATGGGTGTTCAGCATTCTGACAAATGGATCCTTCTAAGGTGTTTTATGTTGGGCAGGGCACCCAGTATCACTAGTGACTCTTGAAAATCTTGGCTCCTGTGTGATGGCCTTATTTAGTCTTCAAGGAATGCAGGCAAGACAGCAGTGGCTAGTGTAAGCTCCCTGAAGCCCTCAACTCCCCTGTCCCCAGCTCTGCCAGTCCATCTGGGTCTTTAATGGCACGATTGACACCCAAGCAGAATCGGCATATTTGTGATCTGGGCAGAAAACCGGTGGTAGGTGTCTACTTAGGAGTAGCTGACGGCTCACTTGTGATGGGTACCTGTTCCGTGTCATGTACTGCTAGAGCACCAGAATGTATGTGCATATGGGAGTTGATGAAATCCCTCCAAGCAGGCAGTCTACAAGGGAGAAAGGAGATCTTAGAGCCAAGAATCAAGCCACAATTTGCCCCGATATCTTCCTTAGCATCACTATTGATATGCCAGTATCTTGCTTCTGTAGCGTTGGCAGCAATGAGAACTCTTGTAACTGACACTTGGAAAGCCGACTTTGCAGGAACCCATCAGCCATCACTCTGTAACACGTAGTCTTTTCCTATTTTAGGAGTGAACCCTTTTATTGTTAAGCTAGTGAAGCATGCACAGCAGCTTCTTCTATAGCAAAGGGTACAGATCGAGCAACACTGGAGGAGAAAATCCAGAGTCTCTTCCCCGTATAGCACTGGCTCTGTTGCTTTCTCTTACAGTAGCTACTGCATATTTCTGCCACCCAAATGCTAATGTCTGTAAGTGGTTACTGAAAACTCTAAAGAAATGAGAAAACAAATGCCATGTACACAGTAGCTAATTCTCCCTTGTAGCTTCCCCACTGCCTTCCTTTTCTACACACCTCCCTGTGCTCTGTAGTTCAAGTTAGTTACAGCCCTGAGCACAACAAATAATGATCACATACAGACGCGCTCGGCAATTGAATGAAGAAGCTCATTTGCACAGGGCAGTTAATTCCCTGTATGTTTTAATCTCTGAGACCATCTGTGTCCCTGCCTAGGCTGGGGAGATGATAGAACTCTCGGGATTTACTTCAGGAGGTGAACATGAAGAGTACTGCCTGCAGATACCTTCCCTGGGTCAAAGGAGGACAGCCTCATTAGCTTTGGAAATAGCTGCTCACATTTTAGTCAGGCAGGCAGCTTTGTAGCTAGGAAGTGCCACTGGGATCCAGGATGTGGGCTTTCAGAGAGCCAGAATACTGAAAATAAGAGGGAGAAACATACAGGCCCTTGTTAGCACCTTCCACCCAAGGATCTCAAAGGGCTTTGCTGGCCAATGAACGAAGGCTCATGACACCCTCAGGAGGTAGGTAAGAACTGGTATTCCCCGCTTATAAATGGGGAAACTGAGGTGAGATGTTGGGTCTAGGGTTGAAGAGCAAGTGTGTGGCAGAGCCAGGATTAGAATCCAGGGGGCCTGTCTCCCTTCCCTGACTTCTAATATCCCGTGATCTTATTGGAGAGAGGGAACAGATGGTCTTGGCTTAAAGGAGGCAGCGGGGGGGGGGGGGGGGCAGACGGGGACACAACTGCATGTGTGAGACCAGCCCTTCAACAGTGAAGAGTCTGTCCTTGACTGTGCTGCCTCTGCCAGGGAGCAAAGGGCTCGGATTGCTTTGGTCGCAGTCGAGTGCCTTTGGGTAGCTGACACTTGGAGTGATGACAGACCCGGAGAAGGCCATGCCCAGAGAGGAGGTGCAAATCCTGGAGGAGGAGGAGGAGGACTCTATTCACAAACCAGAGAAACACTCTGAATACACAGAGCCTAGTGCAGTACAGGCAAGGCTGCTGCTCTTTGGGAATCTGTGCTTGGATTTTCTCCATTACATCTGTTGAATTGATCTAATCTGTAAACATGTGCTTTGTAGCGGTCATGCCCAAATACTACTCTGCATCAGATGGCTGTACAAACAGCCTGGTAATCTGTAAAGCACCAGGGTTGTGTAGGGTCTAGGCCTTTATTGGGGATGAAACAAGGCTGAGTGCAGCTGCTTTCTCCCTTCTTTCCTTTGCTTAGACAATTTAGTTTCCCTTCCTCAATAGCTGATGAAATGAGGACTTGCCAGGCAAGGGATCTGAGCTGGGGTCAGTAGATGGAGACAGGGCCTGGCGTGGGAGTCTCCTGAGCTCTTGGCTCTCCAGCTAGTAGATGCAGGGAGAGCAGCACCTGGTAGGAGGAGAAGAAGGGGTCACCTGCCTCTTCAAAGCAAAGATTTGCTCCCTCTCCAGCTCCCCCTGTACCCATGGGGTAAAGGTCCCAGGGGCAGAAATTATGACTTGTCAGCTCTCTCCCCTCTCCTAGTGCCCTGTAGTGGGGTGGAGTCAGGGTGATTCTAGGAGACAGAACGGGGAGTGTGGGCTTGGATGGGAGTGATGGGGAAGGGTTAAAAGTGTGTGTGGGGAGAGGCAGCCCCATCGTGCTTGGTTTCCGATTTCCAAGTGCGGGTTTTTGTTATGGAGAGAGTGAAGGTCCTTTAAATTCTAGATACAAAGCAGGCCCCTGCATTTCCTACACCAGGGGTAGGCAACCTATGGCACGCGTGCCAAAAGGTGGCACGCGAGCTGATTTTCAGTGGCACTCACACTGCCCGGGTCCTGGCCACCGGTCTGGGGGGCTCTGCATTTTAATTTAATTTTAAATGAAGCTTCTTAAACATTTTAAAAACCTTTACATTTACTTTACATACAACAATAGTTTAGTTACATATTAAAGACAGAAAGAGACCTAAAAACGTTAAAGTGTATTACTGGCACGTGAAACCGTAAATTTAGAGTGAATAAATGAAGACTCGGCACACCACTTCTGAAAGGTTGCTGACCCCTGGCCTACACCCAGGATTTTATAATGAGGCTGTGATGTCCCCGCCGGGGAGGGACACTAGGTGGATGGAGGCAGCTTGCATCACAGGTCCTCTTAGCCTGAGGATGTCTGAGTGTCTCTCTCTTTTCCCGCACCCCCATGGGTTGAGCTCACTGCCTCTGTCCTGCTTCACTTGGAGGATGTCGCACCTGGAACTAGAATCAGTCTTAGGATCTGTATCTAAGAGCTTCTAACATGGCAAGTTACTGCACAGCAAGCGAGGGTGTGAATCTATAGCACACTAGCTTGCTGCGTGGCAACGTCCCATGTGGATGCTGCTACGCGGTGTAAGTCCTGGAGTTTGGCTTGGCATGCTTTGCTTTGACCTAGTGGTACTGCTGGTGCGCTGTCGATTGATACCCTGTCCTGCAGGGCTGTGGCTTGCCATGTAGATGAGCCCTTAGGAGCAATTGATATTGTAAACTCTTTGAGGCACGGACTGTCTCTCTGTTATGTGTGTGTATAACACCTAGCAGAATGGAGCTGGCACCTCTATGTGCTACCACAATACAAATAATGATCATGTGTTTTTCAGAAGAGGGTTGAAGACCAGCATGAGATGCCTAGGTGGAAAAGAGAAGGTTGGTTTGTACCTGCCCGTTTTTATTTCTGGGTTGTGATGCCTGTAACAAGTAACTATATGAAGTCCTGCCTTTTTATGTCCAGGTTCTTGCAAAAGCAGGTCACGGTTCCACAGCTTATTACAGCAGTTGTGAACAGTATCCAGGTTACAGGTGGCCGTAGTGGACTTCCCATGCAGAACAGCTAGAAGCCTGTCCTTGCGGGTTGCTTCTGAGCCTGACTCCTAGCTACTAATGTCACAGCTGGTCCTGGAGGGCTGAGGTCGCTGTGCTAAGACTCCCCCAAAAGTTGTACAGCCCCAAAGGGAACATTTTTTACGCTGTGATTAAAATGCTTTCTAATCCTGGTCACCATAGTAATGAGTAGCTTTGCAGACCTGCTCTAAGCAGCCTTACTGCCTCAGTGGTTAGCTTCCTAATATAGCTTAGGAATTTAAACCACGCGCAGGCTCTTTTAAGTTAGGTTTAAAAGTGACCTGCAAAGGTAGGGGAAAAAATTAATGTGTCCTTTTGGGCTTCTTTATGATGGATAACAAAGAACTGGAATTCTTCTCTTTATTTTATATTAAAGGGTCTCTTCCTGGTTGTTTACTACCTTTAGAATATTGGGCCATATCCTAAACTGGGGTAAGTCGGTATGTCACTGCCAGTTGACGCTGGGTTAGGGTCTGGCTCATCAGTTCTTGTCTTCCCTTATTTATGCTGGCAGAGCTAGAGTAGAAGCTTTCTCAGCCCTCAGCTGAAGGAGGAGGGAGGTTTAATTTTTCACAAGGAGAGCTCTTCTCCCAAGTGTTTGCCAGGCTCTTGAATTCAAGAGATGTTAATTAAAAAAAAAAAAGTCGCGTTTTAACAGTCTGGTTGAAAATGCTGCCTCCTCTCGATTGTTCAAGTTTCACTCTTGGTACTTGTAAGGATCTCCCACTAATTCTCCAGTGGTCTATAGTCTTTTTTTTTTTTTTAATTTTTAAAAAGCTACACAGGTTCTAAACTTCTAACGTACAAAACCAAAGCAGGATAAGAATGGCCAGAACTGGTTCAGATCAATGGTCGATCTAGCCCAGTATCCTGTCTCTGACAGTGGCCAGTGCCAGAGGCTTCAGAGGATATGAACAGAACAGGGCAATATTGAGTGATCCATCCTGTCATCGAATTCCAATTTCTGTCAGTCAGGCTTATGGACACCCAGAGCATGGGATTGTGTCCCTAGCTGTCTTTGCTAGTAGCCATTGATGGACCTATCCTCCATGAATGTATCCAATTCTGTTTTGAACCCAGTTATACTTTTGGCCTTCACAACATCCCTTGGCAGTGAGTTCCACAGGTTGACTGTGTTGTGTGAAGTAATACTGCCTTATGTTTGTTTTAAAGCTACTGCCTGTTAATTTCATTGGGTCGCCCTGGTTCTAGTGTTATGTGAAAGGGTAACTAACACTTCGCTATTCACTTTCTCCACATGATTCATGATTTTATAGGCCTCCTATCATATCCCCTCTTTGTTGTCTCTTTTCTAAGATGAACCATCCCAATCTTTTTAATCTCTCCTCCTATGGAAGCTGTTCCATATCCCAGTCTCTATACTTTTTTCCAATTCTAATCTCTCTCTTTTGAGATGGTGTGACCAGAACTGCACTCAGTACTCAAGGTGTGGGCAGACCATGGATTTATATAGTGACATTATGATATCTTCTATCCCTTTCCTAATGGTTCCTAACGTTCTGTTTAGCTTTTTTGACTGCTGCTGCACATATTGAGCGGATGTTTTCAAAGAACTATCCGCAACGACTCCAAGATCTTTCTTGACTGGTAACCGCTAATTTGACCCCATCTTTTTGTATGTATAGTTGAGATTGTTTTCCGATGTGCGTTACTTTGCATTTATCAACATTGAATTTCATCTGCCATTTTGTTGCCCAGTCACCCAGTTTTGTGAGATCTGTCTAACATTTTGCAGTCAGCTTTGGACTTTTAAAAGTATGTCCCTGTTGTGTGGTGATTGATTAGATTCGAGAAATCAAAGGTAGGCAGTGGGGAATTAGGCCATTGCACCTGATCACTTCTTAAACCTGGGCAAAGTTGGTGTCACTTGCTACCATCTTGATTTAAGGTGGGTTTTTATGCTTGTGGTGCCAGGTGTAACTGAAGTAAAGAATTGGGCCCCTTGTGTCATAATGTCCCAAAGTGGTGTGTGAACACTGCCACAACGTCTCCACACCATGTAGGTGGAATGTGACACAACCAGCTTCTAGGGCTATGTGTACACTGGGAGCTTTTGTTGGCACAGCTGTGGTAGTCAGGGCAGGGTGTGAAGAGGTGTGATCCCTGACTAATATAGCTGTGCTGGCAAAAGCCCCAAGTACAGATGCTGCTTACTCTGGCAGATACAGCTTATCTTGCTTTGGGGGTGTGTGTGTGTGTGTCTGGAATAAGCTACATCAGTAAAAGCACAGTTCTGGTATAATCCGCATCTACACTCCGAGTGCGTTTCCAGTTTAGCATAGCTCTGTAGTGCAACCACGGCCTTATAGAACAAAATAAAAGGCAAGTGGTGCCAGTGCAAGTTAAAACAATAGTTAAAGATGCCTCTGTTTGCTTGATTGTCCAGAGAAATGTGCATGGACTCTGGTGGCCTAAATGACCAATTGTGGCTGTGTCAGTATTTATATAGTCCAAATGGTGTACTGAGCACTACGCAGCCTGAGTCCCTGCCCTGAAGAGCATCCAGACAAAGGATGGAGGAAGGGGAGCAGTAGCAGGTAGTGACAGTGCATTGTGCCTTATAGGGCAGCAGTTCTTGGGTTTTAATTCCTTTGTCTTTGGCTAATGTTTCTGTGTGGAGAGGATTAGGATTTAGAGGTCTTTGGAAGAAGTGTTAATTTATTAAAAAGTAAATTTTTTTTTAAAAGCCCACTAGGGGGCTCAGTCAAAACCCATTTGGATTTGGGATGGAGACTCGCTCAGTCCCCCCACTCCTGATGGAGTTTGCCTTTACATAACTGATCTTGTTCAGGCTTATCCAGACCCAGCATGAAGAGAAGTGAAGTATGCCCCAATTTTCAGTCTCCAAATTCAGTCTTCACATTTCTCTAGCTCCGTCAGGCTCTCGGGGCTTCAGTCTCCTTTGTTTTCATATTTGTGACCTGAAATCTGCGCGCTGTGCATGTGTGTGAGATTATCATCCGAGGCGCTCTGTGAATCGTATTAGCTGTGATAAAACACAGGACTCTGCATCCCCATATGCAGTATTATCTGCATTAATTAACACAGCTATTTTTTTTCTACATCTTTGCACACTAACAAGAAATAGTCCAATATGAACTTCTGGCTCAGCCATCTGTTCCACTCCTGGAAAAGTCAAGTAAACACATGTAAAAAACATATAGGTATGAGCACTTGGCTGTGTGGTTTAAGGGGTGTGGTTTTTGTGGGTGTGGTTGTCTTTTTAAAAGCTGGAACTCCTTATTAACTGATGTCTTTTCTCTCCCTCCCTTCACTTTCATGTCCTGTCCTCCAATGGATTATGGCACCTCACCTGCGGGCTTCCTCCGATTGGCTCATCTCTGGGTGAGTACATGCTTCGTTAGACTGCTAGTGAGCGGAAATAAATGGTCCATATGCCTTTTTTAAAAACTGTGATCTCTTTCAGTTGAAAGGAAACTGGGTTGGCCCTCCTGGCTTATCCTTTGGTGCATTGTTTGTTATGCACCTGCAGGCTTTGCATATGGAGTCTGTGTGGTGGTGATGAAATAGGAGGTGAATTGAAATGTGTGTTTAGGGTTTTGGATAATGAGAATGAGCTTATGTTGCTATTTCTGGATATCTTTTTATTAAAGCATCTTTATCAGTAAGCTGTTCTTGCCAGCCAGGATTGCTTTGTATTCTTGCCATTGAAATAAAACATGTCCTTTCAGTTCTACTTATAATTCACTTGTTAGTGAGAATTGCTTGGCACCGGGAAAAGAGAATCACTGTCTCCCCATGCCCCTCCTTCTGGAAACTCCCCCTGAAAATGGTAGTGCGGCAGTTATGTAGGAGATCTCCCTGCAAGGGACCGGTAGGGTTGGAGGGGAAGCCACCCCAGGACCCGGGTTCTCAGATCTGCAGACAGGTGAGCGGCACTTCACTATAAAAGTAACAAACGAGCATGCAAACCACAGGCAGAGGGATAGGGAGGGAGTCGTGCCAGTACAGTGCCTTCTAGTTTCTGCTTCTTATTGAATAGTTGAGTAGAGTCTTGTGCTAATTCTGTACCATAAACAGTTTTTATGAGCCTCTCTAACCTCCTACCAGTCTGACTCCACTGGCTTCAGCCGTTACATGTGAAATCCGACCCTGCGTTCCTCAAGAATTCCTGTAGAGCACAGTCTGGAACTGCTAGTGTTAACTTATGAAAGCTTCTTGTAATGAGCTTCTCTCTTTTTGGCATAGCTGTCTTTCTGTGCACCTGAGTGCCTTACAGAGGTGACAACGTAGGACTGTAGATTTTGGGGCTTACGTGATGTTTTATCTGATTATTTTAGATTCTATTCTTCTGAAGTGTTAAACAAGATTCACCACGACTAATGGTTGCTCTCTTCTACAAGGAAGTGGGATGTAGGACAGCAGAAATCCAGAGCCAAATTGCTGCATGTCTGGGTGCTTGCTGCTGCAGAAATGGCAGTCACTGAAGAAGCATTTAAGGGGAATGCAAGGGGTAACATGGGAGCAGATTGAGTTTAATAACCAGGCAAGTGATGTTACAGGCTCTCTTTCAAAATGACACTCGTGGTCAAGAGGGTTTGTGACTTTTTAGGTAAGGAGTAATGGGCATGTCCTAGTAAATAAAATTATAAGCACTTGTCAGGGTTCCCTCCCCACTCTAAACTCTAGGGTAAAGATGTGGGGACCCGCATGTAGAGCCCCTAGGCTTAGTTTGACCAGCTTAGGTTAAAACCCCCAAGGTACAAAATTCCCTGCACCCTGAGAAATGCTTTTTTCACTGCCACCATCAAGTGGGTCTAAGCAGGAATCCAGGAAAGGAATCACTTGAACTTCCTTTCCCCCCAAATACCCCCTCAAGCTCGGAGCCCCCTTTCCTGGGAAGCTTGAGAATAATCCCTTAACCAATTGGTTACACAGTGATCTAAAAAAACCCACCCCCGGGGTTTTAACACCATAGAAAACAGTCAGCGTCTTAAAAGAAGGATTTTATTAAAAATAAAGAAGGTAAAATCATCTCTGTAAAATCAGGATGGTAACTATTTTACAGGGCACTCAATTTCCAAACTCAGAGAGATTCCCCCCTCTGGACAAAACCTTAAAGTTACAGAAAAACAGGAATAACCCTTCCCTCTCACACAGGGAATGTACCACCAAGCAAAATAAACAGAAATCTACTCGCAGTGCTGACTACATTTACTTTAGAAAAGTGAGGTTTGGTGAGGAGACTGGTTTTCTGTAGGTTCTTTCTGTCTTCCAAGATCACTCTGACTCAGACAAAGACCCACACACAAAGCTTTCCCCCTCCCAAGATTTGAAAGTATCTTGTCCCCTTATTGGTCAGATGCCAGCCAGGTCAGGTGTCAGTCTGGCTACCTGTATTTCTTAACCCTTTACTGGTAAGAGGATTTTATAGCACTGCATCAGACCCTCTCCCCCTTCCCTTCATTTATGACAGCACTGAACACTGGATTCCTTGGGGAAGCAGTGAAAGCCAAATGCTCCGTTGAGGATATTTTTGTTTGGATTGTTGGAATTGGTGGGAGCTGAGCACTTCTGAAAGTCAGGGCTACAGCCAACTGATCAGTATCCCCACACACCCCCCCCCCCACACACACACCCACACACACACACACCCTAGTGCATTCACAACTGAGTCACCCCTCTTAGGGCTTGTCTTCACTACCCGCCGGATCGGCGGGTAGCAATCGATCTATCGGGGATCGATTTTTCGCGTCTCGTTAAGATGCGATTAATCGATCCCCGATCGCGCTCCCCATCAGCTCCGGCAATCCACCTCATCGAAAGGCGGAAGCGGAGTCGACGGGGGAGCGGCAGCGATCGACTCGCCGCCGTCCTCATGGCCAGGTAAGTCGATTACGATACGCCGACTTCAGCTACGCTATTCACGTAGCTGAAGTTGCGTATCGTAGATCGATCCCCTCCCCTAGTGTAGCCCTGGGCTTAGTGTGTGAGGTACAACTGCAGGAAAAAGTCCTTTGCTGTTGTGTATGCTGGAGGGGGAACTGGCGTGTGCAGCAGAATAAGGCTGTTCACTTGCATAATATTCAATTACATGCATGCTTCTACTGAAGGTAGCAGGCAAACTTCCTGCACAGCATATGTCTAGGAGTCCAGCTACTTAGTCAGCCTGTGACCTGAATACCTAAGAAAAGAGGCCCTCTCTGTGTCTTTGGTTGCAGCACTTAAAATCTGCTGGGATGCGTTTGCTTCTGGGACTTGCTCTCCAGGAATGGTGGCTGGACTTCCTCATGTGACTGACCTCCATATTTGTGACTTTCTTCTATAGACATCCTCAGCAGACCTTGGGTGTGGCTGCCTGCAGGGCCAAAGGGAGGGAAGTTCTCATCTGTTTTATTAGTGGGTTCATTTTATGTCGTGTGTGGGAGGAGTTTGGGGGGTTGGTGTGTGTGTTTGGTTTTTTTTTGTCTTTCAGCTGTACTTTTGCTACCCATTTTGGGTAGCTTGTGGATTATTTTATAGCTATATTGTATCATGGCAACACTAGTATATACAGTACTGTGCAAAATGTGCAGTGTGCCAAACAGGCCCTGGCCCAGGAAGCATATTAGGTACAACACAGAAAGGCATGAGAGAGAACATGGCATTTTAAAAGAAGTGTCTAGAAGATTGTGGGGCTGATTCTGATCTTGCTTACACCGCTGCACGCTTGTGGATGAAAATTAAGGGTAAACCTTGTGTTGGCCTTCTGCACTGAAGGGAATTTCACTTGAAAAGAATTTAGAGTCTGAACAAGGCCACTGGTCCATCCTCCTTTATAGGAATGTGTATTAGTCATTTCTGCTCGCTAGCATGGTGAGCTACCTGGTGATATTTACACGTCCCATATGGCACAGCGTGTAGTAATTTGAACGTTCATGTTTGCCACAAATTTCTCAAAGGGGTGATGCATGGAAACAAGCAACTTAGCAGGCTTTGCTGGTAATAGAAATTATTTCACTGAATTCTGTGGGTCTTAATCTTGGCCAAGCAAGAAGCTTAGAAGGCTAAATGGTATCTTGTTAATGATGGGAAAGATAAAAACGTGCGTGGCATAGTTTCACTGGAACAGGGACAGTACTGACCTCACCCAGTAGGGAAATCGGACAGCTCACGTTATCTTTCCATCTATGAAGCTTGCTGCTTTATATCTTAGCACTAGATATAAAAAGAATAGGAAATGTAGTAAACTAATCTCCATTTTATACCTGCTAAGGCAGAAGGGAGGGCAATATAGAGAGTGTTCTCTAACGCCACACTTCCGGTGAAACAGTTTCTAAGGTCTCAGAGAGAAGAGTGCTTCATTGTTATTTGTACTGCCATGGAAGCCCTAGTCATGGAGTAGATCCTCATTATGCTATGCGCTGTACAAACAGACCAAAAAGATGGTTCCTGCCCCAGGGATCTTACAACGTATAAGAGACAACAGATGGACACAAACGGACGAGGGAGTACCGGGAAGCAATGAGACAGAATTGGCCCCTATGATGCGTAGTGGTCTGTGTACACTGGCACCTTAGGGATCACAGCAAAGGAGAGTTTTGAGGAGGGCTATGAAGGAGGACAATGAGGTAGCTTTGCAGATGTGTACAGGGAGTGTCTCCCAAGCATGGGAGGAAGCATGAAGGTGGTGGTTTGAAGATGTAATAAGTAGGCGATGGAGGCTGGCAACATGAGCCGATCAGAGGCGGCCTCAACAGCTCAGTACTGAATGAGAGATTGGGGATTGGTTGGATGGAATGTTGGGTTCCTAAGGTCATGTAGAAATGCGGGAGAGGGGCGTAAGTTGAGACTCCTGGGGAGGAAGACGAGGAAGTGGCAACACTCAAGGATTGAAGTCCTCTTCCCAGGCTCACCCAGTTAATGGGACACAGGGCCCAGAAAATGAAGCATTCAATTGAGCGGGGGGCGGGAGGGGTCACTACTTGCTGGCCTGTCAGGGTATCTCAAGAACCTTCTCCAGAAAATGTCCTCCCTGTATGAACGTAGTCTTGCGGTGTATTGAGGGCTGTGTTGGAATTGCAAGCCATCACTTTAAGAGTGTGCCTAGGGAAGAGGGTCCTAGGCCGCTTGCAGACTAGGGGGCTCTGTAGCAAAGCATGTGATCAGAGTTTCCCTGGAAAGAGCTATTTTAAAGCGGGTGGGAAAAGTTGTGCCTCTACCTTAGGCTGCCAGTTCTCTCCCCCCCCCCCCCCCCCCCTTTGGTTCTTGTGTGTCGAAGTTCTGGAGTTTGTGGTAACCTTCCAGCAAGAGTATTTTATGTTTTTATCTAACATCTGTGTTTGTATGCTGTGAACATTGCAAGTCCCCACTCCAGAATATGCAGTATTGCCAGACTTTTCTCTGCCTCCTCCAAGCTTTTCCCACCTCACTGATGTTTCTCACTTCCCCGCAGCTGTTACATGCTTATAATTCTCCTGTGATAGTGTGATTCTGTGGTCTGCTGTACATTTAGATGAACTCCGTTGAAATCAGTGTTCTGTAATTATATTAGGGTGACCTGAGAACAGAACTAGGGTTAAACTAGGGCTGGCCAGAAACAGAAACTTCCTTGGGGGAGGGGGAATTCCAAAACTAAAATAAAAATCATTCTGAAATGGAAAAAAAAATTTAAACTTTGAAATTCCCTGTGGAATTGGGAATTCTAAAGTTTCGATTTGAGAAAGTTAAAACCTGTCGTGCAGACTGGGTTGCATTAGAAACCTGCTGGGTTTCTGTTGGAATTTCATCAAAAGCAACGTTCCCGTGCAAAATTTCAGTGAATCAGCATTGGTTTTGGTCAGGAAATTTCTGACCATGGCTTTATTATACCTTAACTACAGATAGATCTTGTGGCTCCATCCAAGCAGTACACAGAGTGGAGATACAGCCATTCCCATCAAAAACTTCTCTGAAGAATACAAGAACAGAAGGTGCTACCATCATATGTATAAAGAGATACCACTGGCTTATCCTTCAGTAATCATTATCTCAGGTTATTTAGTTTGTTTAAGTTCCACAATGACAAACTAGTGCAGTGTTTCTCTTAAACTTGTAAAATGTTTTTTTTCCTTCTGTTTTTCTCACCTCTGACCCAGCCAAGTGTGTGTTGTTTTTCTTTTTGTTTTGAGGTCTACATATCTTACATCATCTTCTGCCTCTTAAAGGCTTTGGTAAACTGTGGGGGAAAAAAATGTAAGTGTTGTCACAGCGGTTCACAATCTTTCCAGTCTACTGTACCCCTTTCAGGAGTTTGATTTGTCTCGCATACCTCCAAGTCACTAAAAAGCGACTTGCTTACAAAATCAGACATAAAAATCCAAAAGCGTCACAGCACACTATGACTGAAAAAAATCTTTTTTCATTTCATTTTTACCATATAATTATAAAATAAATCAATTGGAATATAAATATTGTACTTACATTTCAATGTATAGTATATAGAGCTGTACAAACAAGTCATATGAAATTTTAGTTTGTACTGACTTTGCTAGTGCTTTTTTATGTAGCCTTTTCTAAACAAGGCCAATATCTAGATGAGTTGATGTACCCCCTGGAAGACCTCTGCGTACCCCCAGGGGTACATGTGCCCTTGGTTGAGAATCACTTCATTTAAGACTGGATCTAGACTGTTCTCAGTGGTAGAAGATGACAGAACAAGGAGTAATGGTCTCAAGTTGCAGAGGGGGAGGTTTAGGTTGGATATTAGGAAAAACTTTTTCACTAGTAGGGTGGTGAAGCACTGGAATGGGTTACCTAGGGAGGCGGTGGAATCTCCTTCCTTAACGGTTTTTAAGGTCAGGCTTGACAAAGCCCTGGCTAGGATGATCTAGTTGGGGTTGGTCCTGCTTTGAGCAGGGGGTTGGACTAGATGACCTCCTGAGGTCCCTTCCAACCCTGATATTCTATGATTCTATGAACCCTGATATTCTATGATTCTATGATAAGACATCATGGCTGGCATTTGCGTTAGAACCCATTTAAACAACTGGGCAGCTCACATCTTAGCACTATTGTTTCAGGCTCTCTGCAAACTTAGGCAGACGCTACTTCACCGATTGCACTTACCATATCTTGAAAGTTGTTTTTTATTGAGACCCATAACAGCTAGAGATTTCTTTATTTTATTTTTGGTAGGGAAACACTGTCTTAGAAGTCTGTGTAACAATTCCTGAGACATTTTATACGTGTAGCAATTCTACCAGGTAGATGTAAGTAACATTTAGCTTCTCTCCAGAATAAGCTAATTTTTATTGAGGGATAAATTAATACAGCAGCCACAGTGATTGCTTGTAATGCAGTTCTTCTGTCTCTGTTTTATTACTGGTCCCCCTAGGTGGCACTAAAAGTTTTTTCTCAGGTTTATTTCAACAAATCTTGCAGGGTTGAGCTTTGTTCTCTAGCTTGAGATACAGCTGTAATTTCAGCAAAACTGTCTGCTTGTGTTTTTGGTTTAGGAGGCTGGTGCTTATGGTTGGAACGTCCTGTTGTTGCAATAACATCAAGGTTCTCAGCAGAATTCCTCTGCAATCTATTAAAAAGAGACATGAAAATTGATCACTTAAGTGCAAAAAGTATGGTTTGAAAATAGAGAAACACTGAAACTTGGTAACTTTTTTTTTTTAATTGAATGAAAAATCTAAGCTAGGTTTCTTAGAAATCAGATG
This sequence comes from Macrochelys suwanniensis, assembly GCA_033296515.1. Taxonomy (NCBI): domain Eukaryota; kingdom Metazoa; phylum Chordata; order Testudines; family Chelydridae; genus Macrochelys; species Macrochelys suwanniensis. The sequence goes on along the minus strand of CM065794.1, from coordinate 7,275,728 downwards.
CAGTAAAGCTGTTTATCTTACCAAGATAAGGGCCCATTGTGCTGGCTACTTTACTGATATAATTTCTTTGAGAAGTGGAACTATTTCTAAAATTTACAGACTTCTGCTGGTTATCATGTGGTGGTGTTTTGTCAACATTTGGTGCCCTGTGACAGTTGGCCTTACAATGGTATTCGCAACATTACGCATAAGCAGCACTACAGATGCTTTGTTTTAGTGGCGGCCATTTGTGAATTTTAATACTTTCAAGCTGTATTGTAAGAGGAGAAAATTTTGTTTTATTCTTCAGAGGGTAGATAATCTGTTCATAGACAGTTTAACTCTCTGATAGTTTGGTCCTGTAATCCATGAAAGGTCAGTGTTCTAATGGGTTATCTCGTGAAATGATATATCAGGCCAGGAGATGTGCTTTTGTCCAAAGCAAGTTTTTCAAAACTTAATTTTTGGAGGTTTGTTAATATTACTGAATGCTTGTTCTTTTCTAGTTTTTTGTTGCTATTGCCCTTTCTTATTCTCTTCTCTTTGATTGCTTACGTAGCTGCCTCCTATCATGTGCTGAGCAAAGTGATGAAAGGAACAGTGATTTCATGCAAAATGAGAAGCATAGGATACTGACTTGACTTACTCAAAAGCTAAGTTCATAAACAGGGACTTAATTGATCAAATGTAATTACTCAAATGTATATGAATAAAAGAAAATGTAGGCTGAATATCAGGGTACACTTAATACAGCAAGATCCACTAGGCTGTGGAACATTTTCCTAAGGGAGGTGGTGGTAACCTTACTACCCATCTCCCCCTTCCCTGTGGAAGAGCTTACTACCGAATTTTAGACAAGATCCGTGATCTCAGGGTGCTTCAGAGCTGAAAATTTGGCCCATTTCATGGAGGGCGGGGGAGAAAAATCCATAAAGTGAGTCAGATGTACACCGTGAGCCAAATAACTGACATCTCTTCACTCTGTGACTTGGGTCCTACTATCAGAGAGACTTGGTATTGCCAACCCCAAGTATTCAAAAATCACGAGTCCGGTCCCAAATAATCATGATCTTAATATGCATATTGCTGTTTGAACTGCCAGTTCATGATTTTCAAACTTTTCTTCACAGCCATGAGAGCTTGAAACTTAATTTTTAAAAGCAAAAGTAGTAACATGACTCCAGGAGCTAGAGCTTTAAAAAATAAACAACCCACCAACAATTGTGAGATTTGTGATTTAAAATGGTAAGAGTTGACAACACTGGCATTCTCTCCTCTGTGTTACTGTCGCTCTGGAAATGAAAGTGACACACTTGCTAACAGTCCCTAGATTTGAATGTCTGGGGGTGGCAGGCTTTCAGTGGTGGTCCTGTAACTAAAAATTCACTTCTTTCCATTGATCCTACAGACCTGATTTTTGCAAACTTTCAGGGCATTGTACAAAGCTTTTCTACATCCCTCAAGCAAAAGCCGGAGTAAATACTACAAATACAAAACATACTATTTTTTATTGTTTGAATTCATACATACATCCAGACAACATTGTGGTGGTGCAAGTTTGAAAACTGAAAAGTATATAAAATACCAGGTCAGGTTAAGCCTGTGTTGAATCTCTACAGGCATCAGTGTTTGCTTAGGGCTTGTCTATGTTTACAGCGTTGTTGTAGTGCTGAGTGAAGATGCTGCATATGCCGAAAGGACAGCTTCTCCTGTGTGGAGTAGGTACTCCACCTCCCCGAGAAGCAGTAGCTATGTGGACGGGAGAAGCTCTCCCGTCAACATAGCATTGTCTACATTGGAAGCCAGTAAAAACTGTTGCACGTGAGCTACGTAGTTATACCAACGTAAATTAGTAGCATAGACCCACTTGGTAGTATAGACCAGTGGTTTTCAAACTTTTTTTTCCTGGCGACCCAGTTGCAGAAAATTGTTGATGCCCGCAACCCGACGGAGCTGGGGAGGAGGGGTTTGGGGTGTGGGAGGGGCTCAGGGCTGGGGCAAAGGGCTAGGGTGCAGGGGTGAGGGCTGCGGGATGGGGCTGGGAATGAGAGGTTTGGGGTGTGGGAGGAGGCTCTGCACTGGGGAAGGGGGTTGGAGTGTGGGAGGGGGTCAGGGCTCTGGGCTGAGGGAGCAGGCTCTGGGATGGGGCCGGGGATGAGGGATTTGGGGTACAGGAGGGGGCTCTGGGTTTGAGGCAGGGCTCAGGGCTGGGGATTGGGATGTGGGGTTGGGGCACAGGTTTACCTCCGGCAGCTCCTGGTCAGCGGCGCAGCCGAGGTGCTAAGGCAGGCTTCCCATCTGTCCTGGCAATGCGGAACGCACTGCGCCCTGGAAGCGGCCAGCAGCAGGTCCAGCTCCTAGGCGGATACACGCAAGCAGCTCTGTGTGGCTCTCGCCCGCAGACACCCCCACCCCAGCTGCCATTGACTGTTTCCTGGTCAGTGGGAGTGCTGAGTCGGTCCTTGGGGCGGGGGCAGTGACTGCCCCGCCGAGGACCCGGCCCCGTTGCTAGTCGCTTCTGAGGCGCAGTGCGGTGTCGGAACAGGTAGCCTGTCTTTTAACGGCCCAGTCGGCGGTGCTGACCAGAGCCACCACGACCCAGTTCCTTCCATTCCATGACCCAGTACTGGGTCGTGACCTGCAGTTTGAAAACCACTGGTATAGACCAAGCCTTAGTTCTCATAGGTGCAAAGCTGAAATTAACCCTTTGACTTTCTGGAAAATACTCAAATAGCTCTTTTTGAGGACACTAGGATAAGCCAACTCTGGAGTTTCTGGGCCAAACTGCCTTTTAAGATATTCTATTCCAAAAAGGAGCATGTTACAACATAAGAATGGCCATACTGGGTCAGACCAAAGGTCCATCCAGCCCAGTATCCTGTCCACCGACAGTGGCCAATGCCAGGTGCCCCGGAGTGAGTGGACCTAACAGGTAATGATCAAGTGATCTCTCTCCAGCCAGCCATCACCACCCTCTGACAAACAGAGGCCAAGGACACCATTCCTTACCCATACTGTTTAATAGCCATTCATGGACTTCATCTCCAGGAATTTATCCAGTTCTCTTTTAAACCCTGTTATAGTCCTAGCCTTCACAGCCTCCTCAGGCAAGGAGTTCCACAGGTTGACTGTGCGCTGTGTGAAGAAGAACTTCCTTTTATTTGTGTTAAACCTGCTGCCCACTAATTTCATTGGGTGGCCTCTAGTTCTTCTGTTATGGGAACAAGTAAATAACTTTTCCTTATTCACTTCCTCCACACCACTCATAATTTTATATACCTCTATCATATCCCCCTTAGTCTCCTCTTTTCCAAGCTAAAAAGTCCTAGCCTCTTTAATCTCTCCTCATATGGGACCCATTCTAGACCCCTAATCATTTTAGTTGCCTTTTCTAATGCCAGTATATCCTTTTTGAGGTGAGACAACATTTGTACGCAGTATTCAAGATGTGGGCACACTATGGATTTGTATAAGGGCAATAAGATATTCTCCATCTTATTCTTTATCCCATTTTTAATGATTCCTAACATTCTGTTTGCTTTTTTGACTGCCGCTGCACACTGCATGGACGTCTTCAGAGAACTATCCACGATGACTCCAAGATCTCTTTTCTGATTAGTTGTAGCTAAATTAGCCCCCACCATATTTTATGTATAGTTGGGGTTATTTTTTCCAATGTGCATTACTTTACATTTATCCACATTAAATTTCATTTGCCATTTTGTTACCCAATCTTTTAGTTTTGTGAGATCTTTTTGAAGTTCTTCGCAGTCTGCTTTGGTCTTAACTATCTTGAGTAGCTTAGTATCATCTGCAAACTTTGCCACCTCACTGTTTACCCCTTCTTCCAAAATGCATGATCAGGGGTTGTTAAAATCTGATCACGCTTAAATAGTTGAAATGATACGAAATGGTGGGGTGGGTTGGAAGGAGAATCTTCCCTGGTAAAAGACCACCCCATGAAAACTGCCAGAAAAATGATCTGGGTTTGGCAAAAGTTGATGCACTGTGCCAAAATTGGGATTATAATGGCGAGTTATTTTTTAATATTTAATTGTAGGATTGCTATTGTCGCTCTGTAATAAAACACCGAGGAGTGAATACACCGTAGAGACGACTTATCCTAGAGACTGATAATGAGCTGGACTGATGATCTAATAAATCTCTTCCACTTCATTTCTTAGATCATAATGTGACAGGTTTTTAAAAGCCGTCATCCCAAAGGGATGCCCTTGTGTCACAACAAAGCACTATCTGCATAAGCTTTCAAACGCTATGGAAATATTTTCCACATATTTGTAACTTTACCTATGACAGATTATTAAAGACTTTGTCAACAGTAATTTTCTCCCACACAATGATTGTCAATTTGTACACTTCTTAATGGAGGGGAAAATATACTGGGCATCTGGATCTTAAATGACTTGCTGAGAAAGGAGAGAGGGCATGTACTCTATTTATTGACAGAAATATATCAGAATTAGGCCAAAGTGGATTTGTCCTACTATGCAGTGCCAAGTTAAAATGAGATTTTCTTTAGGCCTCTTCATAGCTTTCTGATACCAATGGAATCAACATTTGTGATTATACCAGTGAATGTGAAGCATAGAGCCAGGGCTGGAAAGCCAGTGGCTGACAAGACACAACCACTCACTTCCTCCAGATTGTTTGCTTGCACTACTTAATGCTGCTGCTGCTGCTTTGACCTAATTCGTGCACCAGTGTAGAAAAGACAAGCCGACATTTTCAATTGCTTCTAGCCAGTTCACAAGAAATACTGATTGTGTGGCTGTTTTTTCTTTTAAACTTTAGTTACCATTCAGCTTCAGGTCACTTAATTTTGTTCTTTCTTATAACGTATGTCAATTTTGATCTCCTGCCCCTCCCCAGTTTCTCTTGTTTTTCACGTTAAAAAAACCTAAGTGTTGTGCACTAACAGGTATTGAAATAGATATCGGGGTCCTCCTTTTTTTAACTGCATGCTGGAAAGTGGGAATCCTATTATATTGTATGTTCTGTGGTGTCTTAGCAGAACATTGGGAGTTATTTTTGAAGATTTTTATATATGAGCTCTTATTTGTCTAGGGCAAGAGTTCTCTTCCATCATACTGTACATTCTAAAAGGCTTCTAAATCCACTATTAAATGCACCATATTTAAACTGCTAGGATTGCTTGCTTTTAAAAATAGCACAGTGGGCTTACTTGCCCTCCCTCTGTTCGCTCTGTTACCTCTTCCTCCTGTCCCCTTCTTCACCAATCAAGGCTGCAAGAGTCCTGAATTTGCTGCTGGCCTGGAACTACCTTGTGGTTTTTAGTAAAATAGTCTGCTGCCTTAGCAGCACATATACGTGCTAAAAAGGAATATGATTTCTATGCTTATAACCCTTGCTAAAATAATATCCAGCTACTGCGGTTTCATGATTCATTAATATTATTGAGTTTCTAATTGGATTGTATAATGTGATTTCTAACTTGCATAAAAAAATCGCAACAAATAGGGAAGTTCTTTAAATATTTGCAGTCCTGTCTTGGCATGGATCAAACTGTTTATAGCTAAGAAGTTAAGAAATGTCCATGCTTTCCTATGGGATTTCAGGGGTCAGTTTGGGGATGTGTAGGAAGGAAAAGGTTAGAAATTGAGCCAAAACCTGAAGTGAAAGTTAAAAAATGAGGCAGATTTGAGTTTATACCAAAGTAATTATTAGTCAATTTGCCTAATTTTTTTTTTTAACTTGGATGGGAACTAATATTAGGTAGTGTTGTGTTAAATGCTCATGTAGGGTTTTTAACATTATGTAATATGCCTGTCTCATTAAACTGTATAGTATATGATGTAACAGATCACTTTTTAAATCAAAATTCTATCTAATGCTAGTGCTGCTATGAAAGAACCAGAGTCCCCCAATCTGGATTAATATACAGTACAGCACAGATCAATACATTATATAGAGAGTCTTTGATATAAACTGTCTCCTAACACACTGTAGAGTTAAATACCAGTTTTAATGTTTTGGATGCATGTCTCTCCCCCCCCCCCCCAAGTTTGAAAAATGTATAACTACTGTTAATACTTAAAAAAACAAACCAGGTTTAACATTCATTTTGCTCTATTAAGAACGGTTGTAATTGGTTATACCAATATTCCATCTAGCCCAGTATCCTGTCTTCTGTCAGTGGCCGATGCCAGATGCTTCAGAGGGAATGAACAGAACAGGGCAATTATCGAGTGTCCATCCCGTCCTCCAGTTCCAGCTTTGGGTACTCAGCAGTTGACAGACACCCAGCACATAGGGTTGTGTTCCTGACCATCTTGGTTAATATAATCATTGATGGTCCTATTCTCCATGAACTTTATCTAATTCTTTTTTAACCCAGTAATACTTTTGGCCTTCACATCCATAGGCAATGAGTTCCACAGGTTGACACTGCGTTGTGTGAAGCAATACTTCCTTATGTTTGTCTTAAAGCTGCTGCCTATTAATGTCATTGGGTGACCCCTGGTTCTAGTGTTCTGTCAAGGAGTAAATAACACTTCCTTATTCACCTTCTCCACACCATTCATGATTTTATAACCCTCTATCGTGTCTCCCCCTTAGCTGTCTCTTTTCCAAGTTGAATAGTACGGCTTTTTAGTCTGTCCTTATATGGAAGCTGTTCCATAACCCATATCATCTTTATTGCCCTTCTCTGGACTCTTCCAATTCTAATGTATCTTTTTCAGATGGGGTGACCAGAACTATGTGCAGCATTCAAGAGTGGGGGTACCATGGATTTATATTGTGACATCTATTCTGTCTTCTTTTCTATCCATTTCCAAAAGATTTTAATATTGCTATCTTTTTTTACTTCTGCAGCTCATTGAGTAGATGTTTTTGGAGAACTATCCATGATGCCTCCAAGATTGTTCTTGATTGTTCATGCCCATTAAAACCCCATCATTTTGTATGTATAGGTGGAATTATGTTTTCTAGTGTGCAATACTTTGCATTTATCAACAGTGAATTTCATCAGCCATTTTATTGCCCAGTGTTGTGAGATACCTCTGTAAGCTTTCAAAAGTCTATTTTGGACTTACCTGCAAGTAGTGTTGCTAACCCCAAGTATTCAAAAATTTTGAGTCGGGACCCAAAGAATTATGAGATTGGTTTAAATATTTTAGATTTTTTTTAAAACGGGGGTTCTTATTTGAGATCTGTTTTTGAGCTTTTAGTGCTCACATTTTCAAGTACTTCACTGTAAGCATGAAGGCTAGAAACTGTTTTAATGAAAGTGAGATTTGTACATCATCATGAGAGTTTTGGTGCTGGGGCTTTATGAAAACCACAAAATATCATGAGATTAATTATTAAAATTGCAAAAGATGGCAACACTGATAAGGAAAAGCGATGAAATATTTGTATGTCTCTCAACAGCGAGAACCTGTAATGGAAGCTGGTTGCAAGCATTATAGAGAGGGCCTTGCCATAGTAAGTAATCTTATCAGGGTGGGCGTCTTTCAGTGGGAGGTGAATTCTTTATGAGGAAATGAAAGTACCGTGGATTGTTTGGAAAGTATCAGGTACTAGATAAAAACCAAAAGTTTGAAACTGGCCCTTGCTAGCATGCTGTTGAAATAAACTTGAGTGCGGAGGGGTGGAGGTACAATGCTAATTGACCTCAAACCAGGAAGCAGCTCAGTACTATATATTAATAGGGTAGGACAGAGAGGTGGGGACGGAGTTGATCTTAATGCAAACAGAAAACTGATCCATAGTTTAAATCTCTTCCCATTTTGCTCCAAAAGGCTTTTGTTGCCATGAGGTCTGTTGCGGATTATGTAAATATGTGGGACAAAGCAGTTGCTTTCTCTTTGTTGGTACGTTTACATGCTAGGAAATCCATCTCGATGAGGACTTGCTGGAGCGGACATGATGAACAGTGTAAAATTGTATAGTATACCTATTTTCTACCGACAAATTCAAAGAGAGAAGATTTAATTGTTCCACAGTTGGTACAATAGAAAACACTTCGTACCCTACAAGTCTCCAGACCATGGCATGGAGACTTTCTCATCTTAGTACAGAAATTCTTTTCAAAAGATAGACCAACACAATTATCTCTTTTTGAAGACAAGAACCCAAATTTACCTCACTTAAAAAAGTTTGCTTGATTCACAAGTACTCACTTTTTTTTTTTTTGGCAGGGGTTTTAATTGAGTTAGTAAAGGTATATTAAAAGAAAAGTTTGGATGATTGGGGACACAGTAACTGTTCCATTTCTTTCTTAATGGATTTTGTTTTATATCTTTTAAAAAGTTTTGCTTTTGTAAATAGATTGTTATGGGAGAATAGCACCATGCTTCTGAACTACACTACATTTTTCTATTTTTTATAGAGAACGTTGTATCTAAAATCAGGACGCTGTAGAAAAAGTTTGTTCTGATTTAAGACATCCATCAGAAGGGTTTCTAAATTTGGGTATATCTTTTCTGTATTGTTTCCAATTTATTTGTAACATTCTAAAGCTGTTCTTTTGCTTACTCCTCCCCTACCTTATAAACACTTTACCTCTCTATCCTCTTAGCTGTAGCAGTGGGAGTAATCATGTCATTTCAACCTCCTCTTAAAGGACAGTGTTTGTTGTGGGTTAGAGCAGAGATTTAAAGAAGCTGAGATTAGATGATGTATCTGGTTGAAGTACTCAAAAGGCATCCATTTCTATAGCACTGGCAGTCTATATAGTCTATATAATATGGTCTAATAGTTCACTTCAGGAAGTTCTCCTTTTGTGAGACCCAGCTATTAATATGCATAGACAGGAACACATTTTTCATAATGCATTTTCCCTTTTCCCTGTGGGGACTTCGTCTGTGACTTTTTCAGTGACATGAAACAGTCTGTTGTCAGTAACTTGCATGTCATGCAGCACCATGCCACAGAGCCCAAGAGAGGAAAAGACTGTTTCTGACTATTCCTAGACATGGATTTCCATCCAACTGGTTCTGTCACCTAAATGGAGGCTTGTCTACAAACAAACTGAAATAACTAAATCAGTTATAGTTACCAACTTGCACTGAAATAACTACTGGTAGTGAGTGTCCTATTTTTTTATTTTATTTTTAAATTTAAGCCTGGTCTAAACATAATGTTTTACTGGGATAAGGATGTGGGTTAAGGATGTGATTCCCACCCCCGCCTCCTTACCCAATCCCACACCCATTTGTAAGCTTTAGTCTTTACTAGTCTAACTGCATCCAGAGATGAAGCATTTTTATACTAGTACAACTGCATCCACACTACAAGGGTTGTACCGCTACACTATACTAGTATAGTTAAAGCAGTACAACTTTCCACTGTAGATAAGTCTACACTAGAAGCACTTTACCGCTATTCCTTTACTAGTATACTGTACTGCCAAAGCTGTGCTTTACAATGGTATACTAACCCCCTCTCCAAATCAAGTGATACGAGTACAAGTGCAGTTTTGCCTGTATAACCATCTCTGCTACATCTTTTGCTGGCATAGCTATATAAGGCAGGGATGAGAAGAGGTGTGATTCCTGACGGACGTAGCTGTGCTGTGTACAATGCTTAAGTGTTGTCAGTTCCAGTTTGTGTGGAGGCAAGTCTAAAGAGTTCCTCATTCTATCCAAGGACTATCCTTCAAGGATTGGGTCTTCTGGGTGCTGGGGTAGAGTACCCGGGTAACTGCATGGTTGTGGGTCTTCTCCCCGCCGTCTATAGAACAGAGTGATGTGAAGTCAGGATTTGATTAAGAAGGCACAGGCACAATGTTAGACAAGCTCAGAAGCAAATGGAGCTAACATAGGCTAAAGGCAATGACAGATCTCTTGAATTTCAAGTGTACAGGGTCAGGCCCTGAATGCGTGTGTGTGTGTGTGTATGGGGGAGGGGATGGGGGCATAATTGGAAATGAACCCCCTCCTGTCACAAGTACTGAGCTGGGCCCGATGTTGGGGTTCCGGCTCCAGATCCTGCAGTCCTTCCCGCTAATGCCTGTGGGTACCCGGCCCAAACTGCTTTGGCAGCTTCTCCGGGGTCCCATACGCCCTGGGCTGAGCAACCAGGAGGAGGGCAGGGGTGTAATACGGGGGCTTTTTGGTTCATCATCAGGCCCAGGAGTTGCCTGCAGGGGAGTGGGTGGCATGGCCAACAGGTTTTACTTCAACGCCTTCACCCCACTTTCCAGTAGGGAAAGACACTCCACGTCTCTGTCAGGGAGGGAGTGTTACAGCAGGCTCCCTCCTCCCCCTTGTGAGTGGGGCACAGAAGGCTCGCCTCCTCCCACCCCCCTCCTGCTCCAAGTGGGGCACAGGGACCCCCTTCCCCCCATAGCTTGGAGGGGGGCACAGGGACCCCCCATAGCTCGGAGGGGGGCACAGGGACCCCCTTCCCCCCCATAGCTCGGAGGGGGGAACAGGGACCCCCTTCCCCCCATAGCTCGGAGGGGGGCACAGGGACCCCCCCATAGCTCGGAGGGGGGCACAGGGACCCCCTTCCCCCCATAGCTCAGAGGGGGGCACAGGGACCCCCTTCCCCCCATAGCTCGGAGGGGGGCACAGGGACCCCCATAGCTCGGAGGGGGGCACAGGGACCCCCCCATAGCTCGGAGGGGGGCACAGGGACCCCCTTCCCCCCATAGCTCGGAGGGGGGCACAGGGACCCCCCATAGCTCGGAGGGGGGCACAGGGACCCCCCTTCCCCCCATAGCTCGGAGGGGGGCATAGGGACCCCCCCATAGCTCGGAGGGGGGCACAGGGACCCCCTTCCCCCCATAGCTCGGAGGGGGGCACAGGGACCCCCTCATAGCTCGGAGGGGGGCACAGCAGCCTTCCGCTCTCGCCCCCCTCTGCCCTGTGGGGGCGGCGCGCGCGCCCCGCTGCCTGTCGGCGCGCTCCCGTGGCTCCCCTCCGAGCGCCCCGCTCTCCTCGCGTGCGCGACGCGCGGCTGCTGCTGCCGCCGCCCCTCCCCCCTCCTCCGGGAGCCGCGGGTTCCCAGCAGCCAATGGCGGAGCCGGCGGCGGCCCCGCCTTCCCTGCCCGGCCAATAGAAACTTACTACTATGTTATTGGGGGGAGGGGGCGCGGGGTCTGGGGCCGCTGGCGCCGGTGAGTGGGGAGACAGCGGCGGGCCTGGAGCCGGCGGGATCCCCGCTCTACCCCGCCCCGGTGTGTGAGGAGAGACCGGCCGGGTACGGCGGGGGATAGTGCGCTTGGGAAGCAGCGGCCTGAGGGGGCTAGTGCGCTTGGGGGGCGGGGGGGGGGGGTAGTGGGTGCAAGGGAAATGGGCGGGAGGGGGCAGCCTAGAAGGGTCAGTGCAGGGGGACTTGGGGTGTCTGCATGGGCATAGAGGGGGCAGGGGGCTGGCCTGGGGTGGGGGCAGGGCATGTGCGGCGGGGGGAGCGAGGGGGCTGAGCATGGCGTGGGGTGGGGGCAGGGCATGTGCGGTGTGTGTGGGGGGGTCTCGGGCAGGGCATGTGCGGTGTGGGGGGGGGGGTCTCGGGCAGGGCGCGGGGCACGGGGGGGGGGAGCGAGGGGGCTGAGCATGGCGTGGGGTGGGGGCGGGGCATGTGCGGTGTGGGGGGGGTCTCGGGCAGGGCGCGGGGCACTGGAGGGTGGGGGAGCGAGGGGGCTGAGCATGGCCTGGGGTGGGGGCGGGGCATGTGCGGTGGGGGGGGGGTCTCGGGCAGGGCGCGGGGCACTGGAGGGTGGGGGAGCGAGGGGGCTGAGCATGGCCTGGGGTGGGGGCGGGGCATGTGCGGTGGGGGGGGGGTCTCGGGCAGGGCGCGGGGCACTGGAGGGTGGGGGAGCGAGGGGGCTGAGCATGGCCTGGGGTGGGGGCGGGGGCAGGGCATGTGCGGTGGGGGGGGGGTCTCGGGCAGGGCGCGGGGCACTGGAGGGTGGGGGAGCGAGGGGGCTGAGCATGGCCTGGGGTGGTGAGGGGGAGGCGGGGGCTTGAGCCCATCGCCGGAGCTCTCCCCACAGCAAGGTGCGCGGCAGGGAGAATTGTGGGAGGGAGGGAGCCCGGAATTGTCTGAGCGCGGAAATGGTGGGATGCGAGCTGCTAAGGGAGAAGGTGGTGGTGCTGGTCAAGATCAGGCGCTGTGTGTGTGTCCATTTAATGTCAGCCCCGTCCTTTCTGAAGGGGAGGCGTTTCTGCGTTTGCAGAGGGACGGATGCGCGGAATCAGTAGGTGTTTCCTATGTCTCACCTCCGTGAGTCTGTTGTGTGGGAGGGAGGTGGGTTGGGAGATTCAGGAGAGTGATGGTGGGAATGAAGATATGGCGGTGAAAGGTTTGGGGGGGGGAAAAAAAAATCTCAAAAACACAATCCGTCAGTTGTGTGAGCTCTGAGACAGGAAGAGATTTCAAAAACAATGCAGGCCTGGAGGTAGATAAACTGAATTGAACCTTGTGATGGTGGAGCAGGTACTATTGTTACTTAAGCTGTTTTGCGTGAACCATGCCTACAGAGAAAATTGCCTCTCCTTTAATTATTTAAAAAAAAAAAAAAGCTGACACATGGGATTAATTTTTGAATGCTTTAGTGATCGAAGGGTTAAACCAATCTCCCTGTGTTGCATCCTGCTTTTAGTCATGGATTTGATTGGTCTGAAATATTTCTTGATTTGCTTCAGTTCATGTTAAAGGGACACTGTGCAATTAAGAGGGGTTTTTTTTAAAGTGAATTCTAGCATTTAACACTAAAACAATTTCAAAAGGACATTATTAATTTAAAAATCACACATCTGCCTGAAAATTATCTCAACTGTTGTTTCAAGCAGCATTGAAATAGAAGAAAAGAAACACTTCTGGGTTTTTTTCCCTTCAGTTTGTGCATTTAATGGCACTATGTGTTTCATATGATGGCACTAGTCAATTTCATTTGTGTGATCACTTTCCTTATAGTTTGGGTAAAGCAACAGGTAAATATTGAAAACAATATTTTTAAAAATTAGAAAATGTCTCATTGTACAATTACAGAAATTCCCAGAAGCACTCAGGATCAGGAGTATGTATAGTCTCAGCAATTGCTTTTAACTTTTTTTAATTGACTAGATTTCAAGTAAATTATGTTCCTTTTAAATCTTAATTTATTTTGCACTAGTTTGCCAATGTTATGGTAGCTGAAGAAAAGCCAAATAAAACTGTAATTTTTAAATGTTCGCACAGAAAGTAACAAATTAATGTTTGTAGAATTTCATACTGCCACTCACATTATTAAAATGCCTCCATGCATATGATATTCAGCTAAGTGTATTTAAGTAAAAATAAGCTAATAGGTTTATAAATCACTCAAACATCTTGTTTCTGAAACATTTTTGTCCATAAGAGATTTCTTGTAAGCCCTATGGGGCAGGGACCTACCATGGTGTTTGTACAGTGCAGAGTGGGGCTCTGACCTGGTTGAAACCTTTTAGATCAGGCCTGCACAACTCGTAAAGTGGCGAAGGCCATATTACTCCAAAGAAAACAGCTGAAGGCTGAAACCTCCCGGCCCCACCAAAACAACCTCCCACCCAGCGCTGCCCGCCCCGCGGAAACAGCCCCTCCTTCCCCAGCACTGGGATGTGGAAGCCTGTAGAGGGGGAAAGAAACAGCGTGCATAGAGTGACCAGATCACCTGCCTACCCGCTGCCGGCCTCTTACCGTCTGCCGCTGCCCCCGCTCCCTGCCGCTGGCTCACTCTCAGTCCCCAGCCTGCCACTGGCCTCTTCACAACTCTGCCCACCGGCTGGCCAGCCGGCCGTTGGCTTGCCCCACCCTGCTGCTTGCCTACTCACCGCCCCGCAGGCCGCACAGTGAGCCCACGCGGGCCGCATGCGGCCCCGAGGCCGCATGTTGTTCAGGCCTGTTTTAGATGCTTCTATGATATAATGATAATATGCATATCGTATAAACACTTACTGCTCTTCTATCTTGATTAATATTCAAGTCCTTCTGGAAATGCCACCAAAATATAATGTCGTGATTTAGCAAAGTGCACAAGATGGCTTATATTTGGAGAGAATGCTTTTTCTAGAAAGGATGGCTTTTTAGAAACTTAGTTTTACAGAGGCTCAGTGATGTGCACTTTATCTTGACTTTACTGGGAGCTTTGTCAGTTTTGCCAGCTTTCTGAGTTTTCTTTATTCTAAATTAATAAGAAAATTCCAGCTGCTAAGTGTGTTGGACTTGGGTGCTGCCTCTGAATTGGGAAAACCATTAGTGGACTGAAGGAACGTATGAATGCTTAAATCTATTATTTTATTTCATATATGGACTATGCCAGCCTATAAGTTCTCTGGTTGGGAAATTTAAGATGTAACAGATGCTCAAAAAGCACCGAGATCTTCTCGCAGGTTTTTACTGTTGTGGCATGTCTTCAATAAGAAAGAAGGCCTGGGTTCTTTAGTGTCTCATGACTAAATATCTGTCAAGGCACATTTTACAAACTTCAGATAAACATCTCTTGCTACAGTTAGATGTGGATAAATCACTCTTTGTTTTCTCTGCTGCCCTCTGAAAACAAAATGTCCAAGTAGTTAACAAATATAACGAAAGATACTTATTTTATTAACAAATCAAATTTAATCAAAGGCAAATCCACCTAATTTTGATTGCTACTTGCATTCATCATTCCACATAGGAAAAACAGGAATTACTTGTTATGAGCCATTTAATCGTGGGACCTAGGGTAAAATTTTAAAAAGTGCCTGCGACTTATACTCCTAAATCCAATTTTGAAAAGTAATGTAAACTCCTAAGTCACTTGAGTGCTTTTGACAATTTTATATACTGCAGCTATTAAGATGGCATTTGTATGAGTTGATGTGATATTTTCAGTTGACTGCATTTGGATTCAGTTGACTGCATTTGCAAGGCTGAAGAACCCATCTGTTATGTCATACCTTATTCTTTTAGTTATTGCCCTATTGAGAAAATTCAAAGTTATAGTAGATTTGTACCTCAGATTTTATGCCACTTCCCTGGTAAGCAACCACACTTTAAATACATTCATTAGTGATCAAAGAATCATTGTTTAGTAAGAGGCTTCAAACCATAGGACATTTCAATGCTCTAGATGCTTTGATATAACAGGCAGATTGTCATATGAAATGAGATTCTGTACTTATGCACACAAGTGTCAGAGTGATCTTTAGAAGCTAAATGCTGAACTGATATTTTAGATCACAAATGAGTCATGAAATAGAGCTGTCCTTCAGGAAACTGTATTTACTTGTAAACCAAGAAATCCAAACAGTGAAAACTTAATTCCTTATGATTCCTTGCAATATGATAAACATGCTAGCAGTGTGTCCGGATAGTGTCTGTTTAGAAGATTATCAAGCACAGCTTTTGTCTGATCCATATTAAAATGCAGGATAATGGATTGACACCCTCTGCATTAAATGGATTTGCTTTGAAGAGACTGTATTTGTGCTCACAAATACATACTATACCTTTGTTTTCCACAAAGCAGTTTGCTCTGTCAACCTTTTACTATGATGTTTACATCTATCTTTATTGGAAAGAATCCCAGAAGTTGGAGTCCCAAGAGAAAGAACATACCAGAGATGATGCATACCAGAAATGATCCTTCTTGGAACATGATCATGCAAAAAACTGAGCTTTTAAAATGGTGGCAAGACCGTTGATTCACCTTGACTAGCAAAATCTAGTCCGAGCTCTGGAGGACAGAGGGGTGTGATTCTATTTTTGCTGTTCATCTGTGTGTGCTGATGTGCCCTTGAAATTTATTGTTAGGTTTTGCGAACTTTTGCCCAGTCTATATTAACTAAAAGAGTAATAAACCTATATGTGTACCCTGGGTTAGGTTAGTGTGTGGATGTGCTCTACTGGGAGTTGACTAATGCTAAAATTGTTTTTCAAATTCATGGTGAAAAGCAATGATAAGAAATCTAAGGTGTTGTGGAACACTTTATTTTAAAGAGGAGAGGATCATGGGTGGGGGAGGGGGGGGAGGAGAGGGGATGGGGACATGCTAGTCCTGCCATAGATTAACGATGAAACCAGCCTCTCTCCCATTATAACCTTATTTCCTGCCTCAGACTTCATTAGAGACATACCAGCTCCCCTGAAACTTCACGGGCCATGTTTAATCTCAGCATAATTTTTCAAATATGTTAGAAAAATACCAAATAAAATAAAAGGTTTTCAAACGTGCAGTCTTTCTTTTTTGTGAAATCAAAGGCTCTTTAGGGAGTGCATTATGTGGATTTTTTTATATTTCAAATTGAAGCCTACTTTGTTTGTTGTGCTTCTTACATACTTTGCTTCACCTTAGTTTTATGCTATCGGCTGAATATGTGGATCAAGAGGAGTTCCTTGTGATTGTTTATAGCGGTTGTCCTTTATAATGTGGTATATTTCTCACTTGTTGCACTGCTTTGATGAATAGGAAGATAACTTAAAGCTGCAAAGAGCTTTGGGATGCAGTGTTGACAGGAGTTATCTTTGTCTGTCAAATGGATTAGATAGGAATGCTTGTGGTTTGTAGTTAATCCAGATAATATTATTAAAATTTGTCTTTACACTCTATCAGTTGTTTACAATTGTATTCTGTTTACTATGAACTGTTACTTGCATAACGCAACTATTGGTATGTGTGAAAATAAAATATTAACTTTTGTGTGTAGACATACGTCTGTTCATTTTATGAAGCAGTTCTAGATTGGGGCAAGATTCTGTTTTAAATTGATGTGCTGGGATTGCGATATACCGCTTTTATGGTAAATCCCTATGTAATCCTGTTAGTGGTTTTACCTTTTAAAATACATTTTACACAGAGCAAACATATCATCCAACATTATCTTGTTATGTGTAATTTACATTGTCCTATATTGCACAGCGGCTTGTTTAATTTTTATATATGCGCAGATGAAGGACATTAAACGTTTTGCTTACTTTGAATATCTCTCCTTTCTGTTGTCACTCACGTATAGTGAAAGTATAATCACTGCAGCAAATTTACAACCTGCAGGGTGCTTCTGATATTAGAAGAGTTCAATGACAGTAGGCAGTAATCTGTCTGCATCATGTGATGTTGTGTACTCTTCCTCCCACGCATGTATATTTGAAGAGTGGGTTCTCCCATCTGTTGTTGGAGATGAGCGCCTTGTGATGTCCCTTTTTTTTAAATCCCCCAAGCTTTCTGGCAGATTCAACACTTGAACTCAAGTATCAGAGGGGTAGCCGTGTTAGTCTGGATCTGTAGAAGTGACAAAGGGTCCTGTACCTCTGTTAGTCTATAAGGTGCCACAGGACCCTTTGTCGCTTCAACACTTGAACTAACATTTCTCCTTTTGAATGGAAGAAAATCTGCATCAGTGTGTGTAGACGTTCCAGTGGATTGCTCATTCTCCCGGAAGCATAAAGTGCCTTTTGAGAGTTTAGGGAACCAAAATGTTTTTTTGCATTACACTCCGGAGCCGATTGAGGAGTTGTGGCCCATATAATTCAAAATGACATTCAAACAATGCAGCAAGGAGTTCTAGGTAAAATTTGGACTATTAATCTAATAGCCAATTCTAGAAAAATAGTTCCAATAATCTTTCTGGCCATCAGATTGTTTAGGCCTAGTGTTGCCAACTTGTATATCTTCTATTGTCTTTGTCTTGAACTATTCTTATAGATAATAGTAGAATAAAGTTCCCCAGTATTCTGACCTCATGTAGCCCATTGAGACATGGGAGGGCAGTGCTTTTAGGAAGGAGATGGACTGACTGACTTAGAGTGGCTAGATTGTCTCAAATTGTGCTGTATAGGCATCTTGTATTAATTTTTTTATGTATTGTACCCAAAGCTGCTAAAGAATTAAGGTTTAAGGTTGCAAAGTCAAGGAATCAAAAGTAGGATATGCCATAATTGCAGTTGTCTGTGCAACCTTAATTCAGCCCCCCTGTGTGTATGCATTTTATGTTCTTAAATGCATGATAATTTGCTATTTTTTCCACAAAACTCCTGCCTCATTCAGTGCACAGGAATGACCTGTCCTGGGGATGAATCAAAGTTGTGTAGTGAAGAAGACTTGTCTGTACAACTTCTGTTTTATTTGTTCCAGGAATTGAAATGTGTGTAGCGAATGAGGCAGAGGATTGCAGGACGAGAAAGGATGGTCTTGTGGTTAGGGCAGTTGAATGGTGCCGTGCAGATTCTATGCCTCCCTGCCTCTGCGTTCCTATGAGATGATGGGCAAGTCACTTAGCGAATAAAGTTTGGTTTATTTGCATTTTCCGGGTGTTTGACTTGAGACTCTATGGTGTGATTTTTCAGAAGTGGTGAGAACGTACAGCTGCAGCTGAAGTCAGTGCAAGCTGTGTTTTGAACATATGAAGTGCCATATACATACCTACCACTTGATTTTTCAGAGTATCTCAAACTGGGCATCCCAAATTAGTGGGTACTTTTGACCTTAATCTCTCTGTGTTTCAGTTCCAGGTCTGTAAAATGGGGATAATATTCATTTCACAGGGATTTTGTGAAGATTAATGTTTGAAATATTTGGGTACTATATTGATTGCCATAAAAAGCCCTTGAGGAAACGTAATAATTTTGTCAGAACAGGGTTTGAGTAGTAGGCAGTAAATTAGACATGGGGCCACATATTGACCAATGATATAAAATACATAATAGCTGCTCACTGAGTGAGCACTGTTCATGCTGTGCACTGAATGAGACAGGATTCCTCTGATGAAAAACTGGTATGTGATCATGTCCCATTTCTCCCCCCCCCATCCCTGGGGCTCCGATTTCAGTCTCTTCCCTCCTTGGCTCCTAGTTTCTTTGCCCAGCTAGTCTCAATCTCCTTTACCCCCGGCTTCCAGTTGAGTTTCCCTTTTGCTCTCCTGCTCTGCTAACCTTCAGTCTGTCGTCTTTCTGTACCCCCCACAGGGTCTGACTCCTGTCTGTGCATTCAAATCAAGCAGCCTCCTCTGTGCTCCCTGGGCCCAGTGGGTATCTCTAGACTGCAGTTAGACACCCATGGCTGGCCTGTGCAAGCTGACTTGTGTTTGCTGGGCTTGGGCTAAGGAGCTGTTTAATTATGGTGTAGATGTTTGGGCTCGGGTTGAAACCTGGTCTTTAGGACCCTGTGTGGTGGGAGGGTCCCGGAGCCTGGTCTGCAGCCTGAGCATGAACATCTAAACCACAGTTAAACAACCACAATTAAATTAGCCTCTCGTTGGAGTCTGTTTTTGAAGCTTTTCTGTTGCAAAATTGCCACCTTTAAGTCTGTCACTGAGTGATTAGAGAGGTTGAAGTGTTCTACTGGTTTTTGAATGTTATGATTCCTGATGTCAGATTTGTGTCCGTTTATTCTTTTGCATAGAGACTGTCCGGTTTGGCCAATGTACGTGGCAGAGGGGCATTGTTGGCACGTGATGGCATATATCACATTGGTAGATGTGCAGGTGAATGAGCCCCTGATAGCGTGGCTGATGTGATTTGTGTCACTTGAATAGATATGTGGACAGAGTTGGCATCGGCTTTGTTGCAAGGATAGGTTCCTGGGTTGGTGTTTTTGTTGTATGGTGTGTGGTTGCTGGTGAGTATTTGCTTCAGGTTGGGGGGCTGTCTGTAAGCGAGGACTGGTCTGTCTCCCAAGATCTGTGAGAGTGAGGGATCGTCTTTCAGGATAGGTTGTAGATCATTGATGATGCGCTGGAGAGGTTTTAGTTGGGGGCTAAAGGTGACGGCTAGTGGCTTTCTGTTATTTTCTTTGTTGGTCCTGTCCTGTAGTAGGTGACTCCTGGGTACTCTTCTGGCTCTGTCAATTTGTTTTTTCACTTCAGCAGGTGGGTATTGTAGTTTTAAGAATGCTTGATAGAGATCTTGTAGGGGTTTGTCTCTGTCTGAGGGATTGGAGCAAATGCGGTTGTATCTTAGAGCTTGGCTGTAGACAATGGATCATGTGAATTAATACTACAAGTCTTTTATAACTTGGCCAAATTTGGGTGGATTTTTCACCGGGATGGTAAAAGGCATATCCCTGACACACGACACCCTGTTGCGAAACCGCATGTCTCTGCTCCATAGCATGGGGTCTCTAAAACTTCTCAAAGAAAACATTGCCAGCATTTTTTTTGAAACATACACAAAACAATGTATCTTTTCGCTAGCCTCATTCTCTGAAATGGCTGAACCATTTTGATTGACATTTTTCAAAAATAAAAGTCTGTCAGACATGCACCCTGTAAAATTTCAGCCCAAATGTATCTTTATGCTGATATGCTACTTTGTTTTTCATACACCCACATAATGCTGTATGTAGGTATGCACATTAAGGTGAATAGACATTTCATACTAAAAATATGCCAGAGCTCTAGGGAATGCATTATAAAGTTTAGGGAAGGGAAAACTGAAAATAGGGAGAGAAAATAAGTGAATTGTTTCATTTTAGTGGGTTTGTGTTTTGAGTTCAGATATGAATCCCATTTGTTTTGGTAAACAAACTCCATAATAAAATATCTTGTCTATTTTTGAATTCCTACCATACCACTCTGAAAAACTGTAGGAAGCATCTTTTCCCCCTACATCCAGGATAATATTGAAATTCAAGCTCTGACATTGGAATGCTTCCAGCATTTGCTAGGGGTATGCTAGAAATGGTTATGTTCCTGCATGTGGTCTCCCTTTCCTTTTCTTCTTGCTTGCAGCATATATTCTTACATTTGTCCATAGAAGGTGGGAAGAAGTACTTAACAGTGATACTGCAATTAACAGACTCCCCTCCCCCCTTTCACTCCTAATCTCTCACTTCCTAGGTTGGTGTAATTAAGAAAGGTGGTTAATGTTTCTTATTTGTATTCTTGCTTTTATCTTTTAACTGGCAATTTAAAAGTAGGTTTCAGAGAGAGACAAGGTGGGTGAGGTAATAATATCTTTTATTGGGCCAACTTCTGTTGGTGAGAGACAAGCTTCAGAGTTTACACAAGTATGTTTAAAACCAAAAGCTTATCTCTCACGAAAAAAAGTTGGTCCAATAGTAGATAGTACCTCACACATCTTGTCTTTCTAATATCCTGGGAGAGAGACAGCTACGACAACATTGCATATAATAATTTGAAAGTAAACATATATAGCAAGAAACTGGGAAGGGACTTTGCAGATAAACCCATAGATAATCTACTGTGAGACTACATAAAATGAAAATGTGCATTTCCTATTTGGGGCTTGAAATGTTTTTCACATACATACTAGCCAGACGGTGATATGATATTTTGGGGAGATGAGGAGCTCAGCTGTTGAAAGCATTGCTGAGATTTTTTTTCTTGGTTGCTGCTGTTGGGGGGTGGGGGTCTACTTTTTTCATATAAGCCTTTGGCTAGTTAAATGTAAACGCCACTACACTCTGCTGGAGAGGACTCATAAAGAAAGATTAAGGCTTAAATGTGTGTAGCCTGTCTCACAAATGATTAAAATGGAGACATGACTCTACAGCACTTGACAGCATGCTGAGATGTCAGGCATTGACACTCTTGAGTCAGCTCTAGGTCTCAAATTCCCAGATTCCTCAGTACTCTTTGGTGTCAGTAGGGTTTTTAAAACAGTCTTGTGGTCTAGAGTTGTTATATACACCAGTGCTTTTGCTTCCTCCCACTTCCAGCCCTAGCTGGAGAAAGATTCTGTTCTTCCCAAGGTTGTCACTACCTCTTCTATTGCTGCTGGCTAATAAGCCCAACTGGAGGGGGCTCGCCCTTCATAATTGGCAGCGTAGGTAATTTCTTTGGGACAAATCTTCCTTGTTCTGACTGCAGGCGTGTAAATTATATTGCATTCAAGCATGATTGTGAAGATCAGAGTTACTGACGCTGTGTTGATCACAACTAATTGTTTAGCTAACTCTTATTTTGCAGCTGTTTTTGGAACACAAAATTTTCTAGGTGAGCCCCTTGTCAGGTAAAGGGAGTATGAGATATATGAATAAATCAGGTGAGAACACCAGAGAAGGAGAATTATTTAGTGTGGAGCAAGGAGGTTTAACCAGGAGTAATGGGATAAAATTAAGAAAGGAAAATATCCCTGACAGGCTGTAGAATGGTTTACTAATTGTAGGAATGGAAGCCCCAGTTTAGACATCACTAGAAAAATATACTGTGTGGAGTATTGTGTATGGGCTGGATAACTTAAGTGTTTTTTTCAGCCTTCTAACTTTAGTAGTCTTTTTGGCACCATCTTAAGAAGTGTTTAAAAAACAAACAAAAAACTCCAGGTGGATACCTTATTACTTTGAATCCCTCCCCCCCCCCCCCCCCCCCGAGTTCTTGTTACTTGTGTATTGCTGCTTATATTATTTCCTCACTTTATAGCCGGGGTTGTCTTTTTTTTTTTTTTTTTTTTTGGGTAACTTCTTTCCTGTCTGCTGGTTTCATACTTTTTTTCTTCATAATTTCCTTTCTCTCTTTCCCCTCACTCCTCCCCCTGGGGAAAAAAAAATCAACCTTTTTCTCAACAGCTCTCAGTCCTCTGAGTTTCCATTGGTCTTTTGTGCAAATTCAGCTTCATCTGTATAGGCTTACTCTAATGTAGTCCTAATATAACTAATGCCTGTTTCCATGAATGTGCATCCTGAGGCTGGACAGTGATGGATTAACAATCTCTCTGGCCCTGAATATGGTGAAAATGATACTGTATATTTGAGCTGAATCTTAGTGTTAAACTCAGTTTTTCAGTCGGTTAGTTGTTGGCATTTTACATCCACCCCAAGTTTTTCAATATAATTTTCAGTTATACATGTTATCTGAGTAGCTGCATATGCATTGACCTGATGAATCACTTTTTCATGATACATGGTAACATGACCCATGTAACATGTTAAAGCAGGGTAAAGAGACTTCAGAAAAAATCAGTCATAAAATTACTAAGGCTATGATTTTGTCAGAGGTCGCGGAAGTCACAGTTTCCGTGACTTCTGCAGGGTACCCACGCTGCCTGAGGTGGTGGGCCCCTGAGCTCCGAGCTGCTGTGGGTGGCGGGGGTACCCCGCAGTCCTCCTCCCCAAACCCCTGGAGCTCCGAGCTGCCCGGTGGCTTCCCATTTTGTTATGGATATTTTTAGTAAAAGCTAGGGACAGGTCACTGGCTTCCGTGAATTTTTCTTTATTGCCCATGACCTATCTGTGACTTTTACCAGTTACTAGGTGATTTTATTGTCCATGACCAAATCTTAGCCTTAGTCATAACACTACTTTTTTTAAAAAAAAAATGGATTTAAAGATCAGTCTCCTTACCTTGAGTTGACACAGTAGATTTCAAAGTGTAGGTTTGTATATGAGGTAGGTACAATAACCTGAGGACAGAACTTCAGTGTATTGGTTGGTTTTATCCTTTTGTGTTGGCTTTCTATTTCTAATTTGATGGCAGTTTGCTATTTATCCACTTTCTCCTGTATCTCCCCGCCCCCCATTTAATAGTGTGTTTTCTTGTGTTTTCATGAAAAGTCAGGGATGACCTGAATAAGTATCCTTCACATGCCCTTTCAGTTTTTGGACTGTGGAGCAGAAAATGTTTCTCTCTCCAAGATACTATGATGAAACAAATAGTAAACTATTACAATGTTTACAAAGTGTTGTTTGTCATATATACAGCATTTCAGAGAGCGAGTAGGAATGTGGGATAGAGTTAAAGTAAAAATCAGCAAACCAACAAAACTAACCGAAATAAAACTGCATATATTCCACTACTGCTATGTAGTTTCCTTTATATTGACCATACATTCTCCTTTAATCTCTTTTGATGATGGTAGCTAAATGACTGTATTCTTGTTTGTGAGGATTTACCATATTACATTTAAAGAGCAAAGTCGTCCTACCTTAATTGTTAGCAGTAATGATTTGGAAACCTTGAATTGACTGCTATTGTATGTGTTGTGGCTCTTGAAGCCCTCGGCTGACCGAGTATGACTCCATAACGAACTCTAGTGGTGTCTTCAGCAACGCAGTGAAATTCTTAGTACAGGCGAGTCTCATCTTATCCTGGGGTTACGTTCCTCAGTCAGTGCATAAAGCGAAAATCTCGTATAGTCCAAATTACATTGAGTGTAATGGCAGGCGGAATCGCCTGCACTACAGGTAAAGTATTAAAATTGTTGTTGTTCTCTTTTTTGGGTTTTTTCCCCCCCCCCCGACCGCGCAAAGCTGAATCCGCACATGTTAAATGTGCGTAAGATGAGACTCGCCTGTACTTATTTCGCTGTTGTATTGCATGACAAATCTTACTTCTATAAAATCTACAACTGTACTGTTTTTTGGCAAGAATATTTTTGACCATAACATTTTGGTGGGTGAGGGATAGATTTGGTTTTCATAAAATTACTCATCAGCTGCCTTTGATTTATTCATTAATATGAATGCTATCTCACTAATGTGTGTGACTGGCATTAAAACCTTTTTCTAAATCTGTCTGACCCAAACAAAACCTGCATCTCTACATCTAAAGACATACTCACAGAAATTCAATTCTAGATCAGTTTCATTCTAAATGAATCTTAGTCTTCTGTGTGGAGCACAAACTGAGATCAGTTATAGAGAACCGATAAAGCAGTTGACTTTTCTTAGCACTCTAGTAATGCAGGTGTTCAGTAAATCAGCAGCTTTCATACAAAGATAATCAGATACAACTTAACTTCCTGAGGTGCAGAGGGTGACCTGTTGACTAGGCAGCTTCAGAAGTATTTGAGTACTGAGCTGCTTCCGAGGGGAGGGGCCTGCGACTAACTGTTCTTGCTTCTTCACCAGAAATGGGTGTGGATTGTTAATGTTGTAGGTCGAGGCTGCATTTACATCCTGTTCTCGTATATAGTTGAAAAATGTGGAGGAGCTTGCATTTTACTGTATCTTTTAAAAATTAAAAAGGGAACTGAATTGTGAAGAAATGTAAAGGCCGCTTCTGTGTGGGTAGTCTCTCTTGTTTTGAGTGATTGTAAAAAAGGTAAGTTTAGAAGGCTGAAGCTAGATTTCATTAATTTGATTTGATGTTTGTATTGCATAACTTTTACTTACTGAAAAAAACACAATTGGAAACCCTGGTGCCTCTGGTTTAACCTTCTGAAGCTTTTAGCTTTGGCAAAAACAGGTAGTGAGGAGTAATATTGAAACAGATTTGTGGGTTGGAATGTAAATGGATCTTTGCTGTAAATTAATTTTATCTTTGCAACAAGTATATTCTGTACTTGGTTTTAGTTCATCATTGAAAATGATCTCTGCAAAGGTTTTGTTTAAATAGTTTAAAAAGAAACTGGTAATGCTTGAATATAAATATGGTACTATTGTGTTTTAGGGCAGATTTTTCTTCTAGGTTTCTATATGTTTATGTATGCTGTGGCCTTTATATGAGCTTAGAGGAGATTGAAGCTAGGAACCTGAACAAAACTGGAAAAAGGGCAACGTTTTTGTGCTATAAATAAAGTTTTTATAGTCCCAAACTTGAGATGGTAAGTAGGTAGATGTAAATTGCAACTAGTACTTCTCTAACACAATATTTTTAAAAAGGTTTGTTTACCTTAAGGGTTTAAGTTCTGTGCATTGGGTAGCGCCATAATCCATTTCAGTGAAAATGCTCTTAGTAGGACAATAGTTTGAGGTATTCCTTTAATAAAAAAAAAACAAACAAAGCTAATAAAGGAAAGCACTTACACATCTTATTTTGCAGTGAGATTTTCAAACTACAGGACAACTTTTCTGATTGGGCTACAGCTTTTGGGTTAGTTGAAAACTCTTTCCTCTCCAATATTTATGCAGGACATATGGTCTCCAATGCTACCAGTATGCTAACAGCATATGGTTGAATGCTAAATTTTACAGTTTTTACTCATGCAAAACTCCCATTGCCTGAAGCAATTCTGATGAACTGCTGGATTTGTCTTATCATGGTTCCTATGCTTAAATAATAAAAGGATGAATAATAAATTATCCAGGGGTTAAGTGTAGCCCAACAATACAGTTGTTTGTTCCTTCCTGCCAGAGTCACTTAAAAATGATCTGGAACACCTGAATCAGCCCCCTGTTAATCAGAGAATGCAGTTTTAGGGTCCTATTGGATTCATCACTGCTCCGGGTCAAGCAAGCTGAGGAATGGCTTCTTCCACATCTTTGGGCATAGTCCTTTGGTAGGCCAGTGGTTCTCAAACACTTTTTTTGCGTGGACCACTTGAAAATTGCTGAGGGTCTTGGTGGACCACTTAATGATCTTTCCAAATGTTGTTTGTACCATTAGCTAACTATTGTAAAGCGCTTTGGATTATAGCACTATATAAAAAAAATCCTATAGTAATCATTTTTTGTTCTACAAATAAAAGCACACAACTCATATATTTTTATATCAGTAGTCTTACCTTTCTAATGCGATGGATGTGCTCTCTCTCCCCCGCCGCAGCCCCCGAGCTGGGGCTGGGAAGCAGGGGGGTCTCCCCCGCTGCCGCAACCCCCGAGCTGGGGCTGGGAAGCAGGGGGGGTATCTCTCCCTCTCTCCCCCGCCATGGCAGCCCCCGAGCGGTGGCTGGGAAAGAGGAGGGGTCTCTCCCCCGCCACAGAGGGGAGGGCAGCCATCTCTCCCCAGCAGCCACAGCCGTGGAGCTGGGGAAAGTCGCCTCTTTCTCTGGCCACCGCAGCCCTGCACATCCCAAATTCTCCACACCTCCTCTTCTCACTCCACTGCCCCCTCCCACCTACCGCCTATTCCCCCCAAGGCCACCACCTCACCTTATATGTGCATCTTCTCCAGGGTCCAGGCACCTAATTAGTGGAGCCATTCCTGCGCAGCTCCACTAATTAGGTGGGTGGCCCTTCATTCTCTTTTGTGCAGCCGCCCAGGTGCGCACCTTAGAGGGACTATCCGTGGACCACCCGAATGGAGCTTGCGGACCACTGGTGGTCCACGGACCACAGTTTGAGAACCTCTGGGCTAGGCAAACTTGGGTGTGGATGTAACCATATGAAACTATTCTTCTTCCAATGTCCATTTTGAACATCTTCAACATGTTGCCTTTCTTATGTAGAGTGAGGGTCACTTGGAAGCTCTAGGTGATGCAATATGGGGCATTTTGTCAGAGCTTAGGGCACTCCACTAGCTCTCTCCATTCAACTCTGGGTCCACTTGAATGTCCTGATTCTTAAGTAATCATCAGGCCATTAAGTGATCTTAAGGACTCACTGCATTCACAATCCACCAAGACAGTTGAGTTTATGGGAATGCTACAGTTGCTGGAGCCCATGATGAAACTTACAAGAGATGGGGACCAAGCATTGTCTTTGGAGGCCTTTGACTGTGGAATTGTGCCATAAGTGATCAGGGTGTGCCTGAGTCTGTTTTGTGAGCAAGCTACAAGACTCATTTTTGCACAAGATTTTCCCAACAGCGGAGACTAAAAAGTCACCGGGTATCCTGGATGAAGAACAGAAGGTGACAGATTCTCCCATTAAACAGTTAACTAATTCCAGGAAGGGTGGAAGAGCAGAGCTTTTTTGGCATACAAAAAGCTGTTCATACATTTGTATTTGGCTTCTAGGTGCTAATATGGTATAGATATACTTCCTTTAATTTCAGTTGCTCTTGTTAGAGTTTATCCCTGCTGCTCCAACCAGAAGACTTTGAATCTTTCCCTTAACTTTTGCATATTCTTGTCAAAAAGTGAACTTGCTTTGCACATTTGGAGTGATCATTAATTTAAACAATTAAAATCATAGAATCATAGAATATCAGTGTTGGAAGGGACCTCGGGAGATCATCTAGTTCAACCCCCTGCTCAAACAGGACCAATCCCCAACTAAATCATCCCAGCCAGGGCTTTGTCAAGCCTGACCTTAAAAACCTCTAAGGAAGGAGATTCCACCACCTCCCTAGGTAACCCATTCCAGTGATTCACTACCCTCCTAGTGAATTTTTTTTCCGTAATATCCAACCTAAACCTCCCCCACTGAAACTTGAGACCAGTACTCAAAGATTACATGAAATAGAGATGCATGTGATATTTGGTTTTAATAGCTGCATTACCATGATGGAAATGTTCACTCTTCAAAGCCATTAATGTTTAGAGCTGCTTATTCATACTCTTTAGATATGAGTAACCAACTGTAATTTTATACGGATCTGTACATACCAGATGTTTGTACTGCCAGATAAGAGAAGAACACATTTTAACTAATATATATATATATTTTTAAAAAGGCAGTTGAATGTGTGTCAGATTTTGAATAACATTTTAAAGTTGGATCTCGTTGTAAAGTACAGGCCCACGTGGGTCCTAAAATCATAGTTTTCAATGGCTTATCAGTAAGCTGGGTGCCTCTGTGCTGTTTCTGAAGTAGTTTTTAATTTAAAGTGCTTTCGTAACTAAGGAATTGTCTCTGAATATAATGGCTTAACTAGTGGTTTAATTTTTAAACCAATTTTAGTTAATTGAAAAAGGCTGTGCACTGACACACTTATTTCAGTTTAGACCGGGCTTATTTTGGTTTAGTTGAAGTCTGTTAGGAATCTGTTTTATGTTAAACTGAAATAAGTGTCCATACAAGGTTTGCACCAATGTAACTAAATTGGTTTAAAATCCTACCTTTGGTTAAATTGGTGACATTTTATGTAGAAAACCCTAATTAAGGTTAGTATCCTTCCTTATTCCAAATGGAGGTGGTTGTGATTATTAAATTCAAGTTGATGTAATTACTGTGGGTTTAACAAACACCCCCCCTAAAGTAGGTTTAGGGAGGAAGGTGAGAGAGAGCGCGGAGGGCTTTTTACTGCTATTCTGATGACTGTCTGTCTTTAAATTTACTAAGAATGCTAATTGGCTTAATTCTATAACTGAGATTCAAATCTTACCATTTTTTATTGGGGATACTTCATATTTGGAATGACTTAATTTTGGAGCTGTGCAGGGTTTGGAGGAGAGGCAACGCTTAATTAGTATAATTTACTATAGTATATGGGCTGTGAAGGTGAAATGGGTCTATAGTATAATGCAGGTCTGCACAACATGCGGCCCCCGGGGGCTCACTGTGCGGCCCGCGGGGGGGTGAGTAGGTGGGCTCACTGTGCGGCCCAAAATCTGGGACTGTGTCCGTTAGTCCTTTTTGCTGCTTGTCTCTGGGCTGGGGGTTGTCCCAATGCTGCAAAGAGGGTGTTCCCAAAGGAAGGTGCTTGCTTCTAACCCGCGAGGCCGTCAGTATGTCTGCTCTTCTCTAGTCAGCCCACTTGACAAGTTTGATTGTCCTTGGTCTGGTTCCCATCCCCTCTCCAAGGGTTGCAGCTGTCTGGAGGTGCCTGCCTTCCACGCCTTCCTCATTCACACCTCATTCATTCAACAGGGCAATTGAATACAAAGTGAGGGGAAGATCTTATTCTACTTCTAGCAAAAAGACATTTTTCTTTTACCTTAATTATACTATCTTAGGGGCCCGCTATAACATATTACCAAGGTTCAATACAAAGTCATATAAAAGTTATACAAAAATGCATAATGCAGAGATTTATCTACAACTGCAATTATTGACTGTTGTGTGCAGTAAAATAGTGACCCCTGGGGGGTGAAGAGGGGTGTAATGGTGGGGCCGAGCGGGGAGGGAGCGGGTCCTATTTTACTGCTGTGATCTGGTCACCCTATGTGCGCTGTTTCTTTCCCCCTCTACAGGTTTCCACACCTCAATGCTGGGAAAGGAGGGGTTGTTTCCGTGGGGTGGGTGGCGCTGGGGGGGCGGGAGGGTGTTTCCGCGGGGCTGGGGGGTTTCGGCCCTCAGCTGTTTTCTTTGGAGTAATATGGCCCTCGCCGCTTTACGAGTTGTGCAGGCCTGGTATAATGGGTGAGACTAATGTAATGTATAACACAAACTCCTGTGTGCATGTAATATGGTACAACCTTTTGATTTGGATTGTAACTCTGAACAATTGATACTTCATGTCATCAAAGTATTAATTGAACATAAGAATGGCCCTACTGGGTCAGACCAAAGGTCCATCTAGCCCAGTATCCTGTCTTCTGACAGTGGCCAGTGCCAGGTGCCCCAAAGGGAATGAACAGAACAGGTAATCATCAAGTGATCCATCCCCCGTCACTCATTCCCGGCTTCTGGCAAACAGAGGCTAGGGATACCATTCCTGCCCATCCTGGCTAATAGCCATTGGTGAACCTATCCTTCATGAGTTTATCTAGTTCTTTTTTGAACCCTGTTATGATTTTGGCCTTCACAACATCCTCTGGCGAGGAGTTCCACAGGTTGACACTGCATTGTATGAAGAAATACTTCCTTTCATTTGTTTTAAACCTGCTGACTATTAATTTCATTTGGTGACCCCTAGTTCTTGTGTTATGAGAAGTAGTAAACAACACTTCTTCATCTACTTTCTCTACACCAGTCACGATTTTATAGACTTCAATCATATCTCTCCTTAGCAGTCTCTTTTCCAAGCTGAAAAGTCCCAGTCATACTAATCTCTCCTCATACGGAAGCCGTTCCATACCCCTAATAATTTTTGTTACACTTTTCTGAACCTTTTCCAGTTCCAATACATCTTTTTTCAGATGGGGCAACCACATCTGCACACAGTACTCAAGATGTGGACGTACCATGGATTTATATAGAGGCAATTGAAGCACTTGGTATAAATTATGCAAATAAAATGGAGTGCAAAACACTAATCCATTATAAACTTCCAGCAATCTTAAGCACATTTGTTGCTTTTGAGTGCTCATTATATGTGAGGAACAGGAGTTGCAGAATAAATTGGCATTAATATTGAAGTTATAGGCATTTTCATTAAGATTTCATAAGTTGCAAAGGGGTGTGCTACAGTGTTGCTTCTTGTCACTTTCACACAATAGCCCTGAATTGTTTAAGCAGCTTAACCCTGAAACATTTGCTTGTCAGTGTGGGAATTGCAACC
The DNA here is from genome assembly GCA_033296515.1 of Macrochelys suwanniensis. NCBI lineage: Eukaryota > Metazoa > Chordata > Testudines > Chelydridae > Macrochelys > Macrochelys suwanniensis. Next base: position 7,244,880 of record CM065794.1, on the reverse strand, counting down.
ACAGTGGAGGTGAATAATAAATATGGCGCACAAATCTAGTTCTGAGGGAGATGATTTTCTAGTATTTGTAAATCATAGGCTAACAAAGGTTATAACAGAGACCAACTCTGTCCCTGTTTGGTAGACATTGAATTGCTCCTGCATTTCATCTATGGCGTCTGTTAGAGTAATGTATGTTCCATGTTCTAAAGAGATTGTAATTGAAGGTCCCAATTCTGAGGTAGTGCCAAGTCCCTTCTGTGAACTTCAGAGTGCCCTAAAACCTCGTTGAAGCAAGTGGGAATTGGGCACTCAGGTCTGAGCAGATTTGGGTCCCAAGGAATTAAAGAACTGATCCCAAACCTACTGAAGTTAATGGAAATATTTTATTTGACAACTTCAATGAGCTTTAGATCGGGTTCTACCTGTGTGTGTGGGGGGGAGGGGTGTGTTTTTGTTTGTAAAATTTCCAGTTGGGACTCTCAGACTTCACCTGCGGTCTGCTAAATAAATGTAGCCAGTCAGTTTCAGATCAGGTGATAGAGAGGCTGTTTGTATGTATGTATGTATTTATTTTTTGGAACACCTGTGTCTGTTGTTAGCTCCACTCTTTTGGACTTGTCTGTCTTGTTTTGCAGGATGCTTTTTAAAATCTGTCATCAGCCACTAGGTCTAGGTGTATTTTAAATTGCACCTCATATTCTGTTATCACTTTTGCTTTTTTGCGGAGTGTGTGAAGGTGTGTAGAAAGAGAGAAAAATTCCACACTGCAGCAATAGTGAGCACTATTGACTTGAATATTTTGAGAGCTGTATCAATGGTCAAACTGCAGAGTGCTTTGGAACTGTGTAATTGAGAGTAGCAGTTGGATAGTGATTTAAAAATCTGAACTCTTGAACATCCTTTATAAAACAGGCACATCTGGGAATGGTAAAATACCAGGTAAAGGAACGTTGAAAATGATAAAAATCCAACTGTTTTTATGTACTGATAGTAAGAACAATTAGCAGGTCAAAACAAAGTGCCTTATTACAGTCAATATAAAAGTTTAAAAATATGCATACAGTGTTATTTTTCTACACAAAAGCCATGGTTTTTTTTCATAGTTCCTGTTCAGGGTTAACAGGACACTGACAGGTAACGTCATTTTTAAGAAACCTACTTCCTTAGCTGTATTACTTTTAATATTCTAAAATTATCTTTAAAATATACTTTTTACTGTTTTACTTTCTGCATCCTACTTAGCAGTAATGAAAATGGACCCACTCCCTTTTTTGGTTCTTTAGTACTCATGCAGTGTTTGTATTGCAAGTCCTAAGGGATCTCTTAAAGCTGCATTAATTAAAACTTTAGAACCAGCATTTCAAAGGATCATCTTTCTTGGATTGTAAAACTTTTGTTTATTTACACAGTTTAGGGCTTACACCGCTAGTAGAATATTCTTTGTAATTTACACTTTCATTGTATTTCAAGATTTGACTTACTATCCTCATTCACATTTGCTTATTGTATTTTTAATCAGATAAATGTCCTCTTGCTGGCTACACGGCCTTGCCCACATTTTCAAAGGAATGCCTTATAAGCCAGGTGCACTTCCAATCAGACACAATAATTTATGTGAATTATTCTGTGTTTTTCATCCTGTAATACTGAGCTACTGGCCAGAAATACTTGTGACCATTTACTTAAGCTCTTGTAATAGTTTACAAAAGGAAATGGTTTCTATTTGCCCCTGAGGAAATCCAGAGGAGGTGGGTTTTAAGAATGTTTTCATTATAGGACAGAAAGCTGGTTTTGCATAAGCCATCTGTTTGACCAGGAGTTGGTGAGATCACAGCTGCTTTTTGCCCTCTCTCTGTTTTTTCACTGTGGATTCAGTTGAAGGGGCTTCTCACTGTGGTTGTAGCCTTAACAATGATATCAACAGAGCTTGCAGGAAAGAGGATTTGTGTGGTATTTTATTCTCTTGTGCTCCATGAATGTGGATTTCAGCAACATTGTTTTGTTAGTTCTGTTGTCGGCAACACATTGAAAATAATAGGTCATTTGTCTGGTATTAAGGCAGTGACATGCAGGACACTCCTGTATTAAACAGAAGCATAATTTAGCTGCAAAACTCCAATTGAATTTTTGATATTGAAGTTTTTTTTTCTTTCTAAATTACATGAACAGGACAAATGGTGGCTTTGATGCTAAAGTGGTGGTGATCTGTTCTTATCATAAAAATATGTCGCTGTGTCATTCAAAATGTATTTTTATTTGTATAGCACCTGAAAGTGTTAGGTGCCTGATAAGTGAATGAGACATTCTCTGTCCCCAAGAGCTTGTATTCACAGCCCTCATCTTCCAATTAGTTGGAATACTATTAACTTCAGTGGGGCTTCAGTTGGTGCAAAGGTCCAAATTAGTAGATCATGTTGCACGATTGGAGCCTAAATATGAGAGATGGAAAAAATGAGGAACAAACAAGAGAGGACTGTGGTTACAAAACTAGGGTGGTGCAGTTACTAAAGTTAGCTGTGTACTCTCTGGTAGCTTATCTGTACAACCTTTAAAAATACCTATTTTTTGATCAAATAACACTTTTTGTGCGTCTCTTACTAATATATAAAGTCACTAATTTTATAACATAATGTACTTGTGCTTAAATGTATTTTTAAAAAGTACTTCTATTTTTGTGTGTTAATACTTGGTTTTTGTAGATGTGAAAACTTAGTTTAAACAGCTCCTTTTAAAATATGTTTTCCCTCCTTTTCTTCTATATTTGCCCTTCTCTGTTCTCTGCTTAGCTATGACTACAGGTTTCCTTGGTGTGTGTCCTGCATAGCTCTTCAGTTTTGTGTAGTAGTAAAAAACTTATGAGCTGCTTAGTTTTCCCAGTTGGGTTTAATACAAACTGAAATTGCACACTGGTGATATTGTGGGTGGAGTGCTGAGAGAACCCAGGGCTATCAGGCAGATGCAGGAATAGGGAAAGCTGATGTAAAACTTCAAAGCCCTGCCGCAGGTTTCCCCAGCACACCCCCTGTGGTCTGATTAGAAATGTCTGTTTATGGTTAGCCTGTTTCTCTTTAATTCAGTTGAGTTGGGCATGTTTCCCCAGTTCAGTATTTTAATACAAAATGACACAGAAGCTTAATAGGGCTGCGGGTGGGGACTGGAGATCTGCAGCCGTGTCTAGTCTGGAAGGAAAGGTCTTGGGCAGTAGGAGGGAAAATATACAGAATGAACAGAGGGAACAAAGGGAGAGGCAGTGCAATTATACAAGAGTAAGAGTAGAGCAGCTGTGGTTATAAAGGAGGGAGGCCTAGACTAATGGACAAGTGCAAGTTGAGTATAAAGGTATAATTTATACATGACATATTATGTGTGTATATATAGCCCGTGAAACAGTTTACAATCAATTGGGATGAAAGGCATTAGATTAATACAAGGAATTAATACTGTGACTTGGAATACAGTAGAAGTTCTAGTGACCCAGTCCGTGGAACACATTCATTCACAAATACAAGGCCAGTTGGCCTTGATATCTTAATTTGGTTTTTTTGGCTTGCATTTCCTCTGTCTGATAGTGTTCCATCCATGCTAGTTTCATTTAATGAATGATGTTAATACAAGGATTTTTTTGTCTATTAAACTGAGACTTCTACCTTTTGTTAAGTCATTAAAAAGAAAATGGCATAAATAGGGCAACTTTAATCTTATATAGTGATGTCAGTTACCCAGTGGCTTTTGTCGTGATCTAGTTTCTCAATTCAGTCTTAAAGCCAGTTCCATTGGTTAAGTACAGACAGATTTGATACTAATATTGAGTGTTATAGAGGTAGAAATAGCTAGAAAATGTCTCAGACAAACAAAATGGAAGTTCAAGTGACCAGCTACTCTGAAGATAGTTGTAATTGAAGTTGGTCCAGAAAAGTGTTAAACTTTTTTCATTCTCTTTCATAAAGACAAGTATTGAATACACACAACATCCGCATGTAACTTACTTCTCCTGACTTTGTTTCTTTAAAGAAATAAAGGATAGTGAAGGTAGGATTTGTGCATGCTTCTTCCACATCTCCCTGGTGCTGCAGCGGCTTGTTTTCAATAGAAACAATTTTAAATTGTGGAGTGCCTTTCTGAAGTGAACAGATGAAGTCAGTTAAGAACCTGAATGAGACCACAGAAATCTTTTTTCAGAGTAGCAGCCGTGTTAGTCTCTATCTGTAAAAAGAACAGTAGTACTTGTGGCACTTTAGAGACTAACAAATTTATTTCAGCATAAGTATATGTCAGCTTATGCTGAAATAAATTTGTTAGTCTCTAACCCACAAGTACTCCTGTTCTTTTTGCTTGTGATAATAAGTGAGAATGTAAACCCAGGACTCCAGAGGTGAGAGGCATTTCTAGGACCATGGCGACTTTGGTCCAAGTGGTGGTCTGAGGGCCAGATCCAGTCTGCAGGATGATTCTGTCTGTCCCCCACGAATGATTTTCAGTTGCGTGAGCTCCTTGTGGTGGCTGTAAGGCTGCTGCCAGAGTCTCTTCCTTGAGTCATGAGGTAGCGGGTTTCGAATTTCCGCTGTGAGCATGTGTGTGTTGTGGTGTGCGCTTTGTGGATTTGAAACTTAGCACTTTTAAACATGCTGCAACAATAATCACAGTGCAAGGGTGCAAGTAATCTCAGTGGCTGCAGTAAGAAAAGAAAAGTAGATGTAGATAACAGAACATTTTAAACTAAGTAGTCGGCATCATCTATAGAGGAAACGGAGCACAGAGGCTCAGGAAACGTATCGGCTTCCTTGAGGAACTGAATGCAGAATATGGGGATTTGCCCCTCCGTTTACAAGTTTGGTGGCTGAGTACCTTCTACGCTTTTCTTCACTTTGAAAGAAGAGTCTTGCATTTCTGAAAGAAGAGAAAATAAGCAACACCACTCAGTTTCAAGAGCAGTTGGATGACAAAGCACTTCTCTGCTCACTGGCCTTCCTAACAGATATAACTGCTTATCTCAGTATACTCAGTCTCTAGCTGCAAGGTAGAGATCAGAATATTTCTACTCTTATGGGTCATGTCAATGCATTACGCAGAAAGCCTGGACTCTTCAATGCACCCTTTCAGAAGACTATCACCCATTTTCCATCATGCAAAGAAATCTCAACTGAGATGGCTGATGTTCTTTTGCAGCTTCTTGGAAATTATATTAGATATTTTAGCCGAGTTCATTGCCAATTTTGAAAGTTCTGAGTTATAAAACACATGAAGTCAAAATATCACAACAAACCGGAGAGCAACACCCTTGGCTACTATCCCTGACTTGCCTCTATGAAGACTGATGTCCACATTTGGACTCTAGTGCAAGGAAAACCTTTTTTCTTCAGGGATCTTACTAAGAAGTGAGCTATTCTCTTAATTTAATTTGATTTTATTTCTTCTTAAGCCTATTAATGTCTTAATGGCTAAATCATCCTAAAAATGATCTGATTCTAGAATCTGGAATGATATTTCTGAATGTGGCCCATGGAGATGCCCCCAAACTAGCATCTGGCCTACAGCATTGAAAAGGTTGGACCATATGTTATCTATACAAGTCCTGACATTGCAGACTTCATACTGGAACTCAGCTGTGGTGACCTAGTGATCTATTACCATATTAGGGTAGGAGCTGGATATAGTGGTTCAAAGGCAAGAGTGAACGCAAATACCCCCTCCCAGTAATAGTATAATGGCTCCACAGACAGGCAGAAGGTGTCAGCGTAATTATTTGGTTCAGGAGCACACTTGGGGTTAATAAAGTGCTTGCCATGTATTCGTTCTCCCAGGGGATCAAAGGGACTCCCAGCAGCTGAGCTATTCAAATGAAGAGGCGAGAGCCATCTCCTAGTGAGAAGTGCACTACTAAAATGAGGCAACCACAAATGAGGCCAGATAAAAAGTAATCTCTGCTCCCTACCGCTTGTCAGAACCTGAAGAATATATTTTGGGGAAATTGATTTTTTAAAAAAAGCAGTGATAGCCCTGAAACTGTAACTTTTCCTACAGCTTGTAATTGTGTTTAAACAGTGAAAAAACAAGCAGACTGAATTAGTATTCCTGTTGTTTTAGTTAACCGGTCCTCTTGAAAAAGCCATGCCACAAATGGGACACAAGAAAAAACTGATTAAATGGCATAAATGGTGGTAGTGTGAAGGTTTGTCTTATTACATTGTATTTAAGTGCTTGGTGGAAAACCGGCTCATGAAGGTTCTGTCACTTATACCATTGTAGATGATCAGTCACTGGCCATATGGAAATACTGATCTCTGGGAAGTGAACAGCAGTTTTTCACTCAAGATGGCTTTGAATCAAATGAGTTTACAAATGTGTTGCATCATCTGCATCAGCTATTTGTTGATATAACTAAGGAATGAAAACACCACCACATATCCCTGTTCATAAAGATTAAAAACCGAAGCTGCCTTGTTTCACTATCTGATGCAAAAAACGTGGTTCCATAACTGGTGTAGCAGGTGATGGTACTCTTTTGTACAGGAGTGACTCTTTCATATGTTTCTGTGGGGATGGGTGCTGTAGAGAAACTGAAAAGGCTCATAGGGAAGAGCAGGACTTAATTAACATAACATTTGAATGTTGTATAATTGGTTATTTAACAAAGAAGTCTGTCTTCATTTAATCATTTTCTTTTCATCCTAATTTGGAGTCCCCTGCAAACTGGCTTCCACATCCTGATCAAATTGTTGTTTTTTGGAGTGGTTTCATTCCAACCTTTCCCTCTTGGTGGAAAGGAGGAATTCTTATTCAGTGCCAAACTGGATTTCTTCGGTACTTTCTCAGTTTTCTAGACCACTTCAGTAGTTTAGATCGGTCATCCTCTAGGTACTGTAGCAGCCATTGCGCATATGCTGCAGACTTTTTTCTCCTTTCTGATCTGTCTTCTTGTTCCTTCTTTAGTAAGCTCATTTCCCTTACTGTCTTCAGTTTTATAGTCCCCTTTTTCAACTAAAGTAAGGAAAAACATCATAAGTGGATTCATTGCTGTGGTAGTGCTGGTACTGTTGGAGGGGCTCATAGGAGTTAGTTTCCACTTTTCTGATCTCTGGGTCAGGGTTTTTCAGGACAAATTATTCGGTGGCCTCAGGGTGTGGCAATGAACTCTCGCTGGTGGCTGCTCTCACTCTTTTTCCTAAAATACTTAATTAGCTTTAGGAAAAACACAAATGTGCACATATACACGTCCAAATCATTGTAATTTATTTATTGCTAGCTAGTAAGTAAGTCTGTTTGAGAAGTGATATTAACAAACATACAAGCATCTCTTCTCAAAAGCTTGGGGACAAATTAAACCCTGGATGGGGGTTGAGGGAGGCAGCGGAGGTCAGGGGCGATGGGGCTGGGGTGTGGAGGGGGTGATCTGGTGGGGGGGAGGGGAACTGGAACCTGAAGCCCTGTGGACAGAGCCTGGGGATGGAGACTAAAGCTGCACAGATGGAGCTTGGGGCCTGCAGCCCCGCCACCCCAAGGCTGAAGCCCAAAGCCTGAGCCCCACTGCCCCTGGGAAGGTGGGGAATTCACTGGCTGTCTGCTCCTCCAGTGTTGTACCCCAGGTGTCTCCAGAGGGGGACAGGGCCCAACCCCTGCTAGTAGTCCCAGCAACCAACACCAAGGCAGTGTGTCCAGGAGCAACATGGAGGGGGCGGGGCCGCTGCTTTTCCCCACTCCTTCCCCCCCCCCCCCCCCCCCCCCCCAGGTCACAGCCCAGGAGGCAGTGGCCTCAAGAAAAGCACCTGATGGCCACCTTTGAGAACTGCTGCTCTACGTTATGGGGTACAGTACAGGCACCATATAGCACATTTTAAAAGACAAACTCTTATGGCTTACAAAGTGGAGATAAGAGTTCTGATTGCATTGTGTGTCGTACGTACCTTTAAGATGATTGTTCTTGGAGACAGATTGTTTTTCTTTCCTTGAGGTTTTCTTGTGTTACTGCAGTAACACACTTGGTGCTGAACATTGGAAGGGAAGGGACATTAAAGATGGCAGAACATTAAGACAAAGTGGTGGTAGTAATTTGAGGAATGTCTAAGGAAAATATAAGGGGAAAGAATTTTCTCTTGAGAATAAGATGTAGATGTCTATTTTTGTGAAGCATAATAGCAATTTTGCCATATCCTTTTGAGTTCTTAATATGGATATGTAAAATTCAACCGCTTTAAATTTCCCACTAGACAACATGCTACTACATGACCATATTGGGTATGTGCTTTGTCCTCTTCTTGGGATGTTAGAAGTTGTCTTGCCATGTAGCAATCCTTCTTGTCACCTTAGATGGAGTTGACTGTCTCCAGTAGGATCCTTTTCCAGGCCCAGGGTAGGGTGGTCACTCTTAATACGAGTGCTTTGAGTATGAATGCATGTCCCATCACTTCATTTCAAACTTTTGAAAACCTGAACTCCTTTTTTCCCCTCCTTTTCTCAATCTTTGATGACTTTCCTTTTGCCCAACTCACAACCTTGGGGTCCCCACTGACTCTTACTTTTCCTTCTCTCCTCACATATCTTGCCACGCCCTCCTCGCTTCAGTATCTGCTTCTACTTCTCTCTTTCTATTGCCAAAATCTCAGTATACTTCTTTCTGAGCTTCCTCCTAGATTGTGGTACACTTCTGTCTCACCACCCAGCCCTTGTCTCTACATCTAGTAACATAATGCAAATTTCTCCTTTGCCCCTTGTGTCCTGGGCAGGACAGTTCTGCGGGCCCGATGTGGCTCGCAGGCAGTAGTTTGCCCACCCCTGCTCTAACTGTTCTCTCCTCCTTTGCTTGCTCCCTCATGGTTGTAAAGAATGAATTAGCCACTAATGTTTTGTTTTGATGTAATTAATTCATGAGTATTCTATACTTCCTTCCTTCCTTCTTCTCTTCCTTCTATACCTCCCTCCCCCACCCCCCAAAAAATAAAGAACTGATGTCTTTGAACAACATTTTAAATTATTTGAAAGACTGATCCAGGCATCACTACCTTGGAAACATGTCGTGTTACAACCTGGCACAAGGGAGAACTAACATATTTTATACTCAACTGTCCTCTCTTTTTAAAATGTCAAACAATGGAAAGGAGAAAGAAGGAGAACCTTCAGTTTCTTTTGGTTCTACACTGAATATACTTTCTTATCTTGGCAATTAGGTCTTGTATAGTCTAAGGTCACTGATATTCCTTGTAATAGTATTAAAAAGTGACTAGCTTACAGACAGCTTGTTGACAAAACTTGTAACTAGACTCTTTGGAATTCTGAGAGTTTTTTTTCTTTCCCCCCCAAGTGCTCTTTACCAGCTGGTGACTGAAGGTCAAAAAACAAAATGACTTTTACAAGGGAAGAGATTTTGGAATCAGTTCAGAGCTGCATCAGTATTTAGTTATCTGCTGAAATATATATATATATATATTTTTTGAGTAGACGGCAATTTTGAGATGTTAGTAATTGATTGAAGGCCTGATCCTGCAAACCCTATTCCCTAATTGAAGTCATTAGGAGTACTTGTGTGAGCAAGGGATTGTGGGATCTGGTCTGTGTGACTTATTAAGAGAGAGAGTTGTGCTCAATTCCCATTTTAAAGAGACTTTGGTAGTATAAACCCAGAACTTTGGTTTGTGTGGATTGTGTGGTTGTATTTGTGTTTTTGTTTTTGCTTTTAAAGAGTCTTAATCCTTTTGAGTATTACTTGTAATGAAGATAAGCAATTTGTTTTTGAAAAATGATTTCAAACCTGAGGTCTCTTTAATGCAGTTTGTTTGTCTTTGGGTGGGGGAGCGAAGCTGAGGGGGTTGTATAATGAAAACCACATAATGCACCCAAACCTCGTTGCTGTACAGTTGCTTCTGTAAGCATTTAAATATAATGTGATGAGTGCACAGAGGAGAGGCAGAATCACAGTCCGAGTGCATGAGCTAGCTGTGGCCAGGCATGCTTAATGCAGCCACTTGGAATCTGCTACAGAAAAGCAGTAGCCAACTAAAGCCTGTGAAATCTTTTAGTCTCAAACATCTTCTTTCATTCCTCTACTAATACATATGCTTGTGTGTTTGTGTGTACACATGCTATTATTTAGCAGACTGCTCTTTATCAGAAGAGTACATAGGTCCCTTTTGGATCCTAATTATAGCCTTGGCTTGGAAACAACCGAAGGGAAAATAACAAAAGCAAAAACCATTACACTAAGTGCCTGAAAAACTGTGAAGGAAGGAGACCAAGCTCTGTTGCCATACCTCCAGCATAAATGAGGCATAGTGTGAGTAAACACATCTGTGCACAGGAAAAAAACCTTTTGTGAGGTGTTGATGGTAAATCTGTTCCAGTTCACTCAGCTGAAGTATACTACCTCTGTCTCTGAGCAGAAGAAACTATTCCTTTAGAAACTATATAGTACTGATAGAGTGAGAGTTTTGAACGTAACTTGCTGAGTCAGTGTCTATCATTTGCAGCTTATTGTGTGAAAGACATAAGTGGAATGACTCTTACAAAGTAAAAGCACTAATGACTCTGACCTGTGGATAATGCCAATCAGAAAAATTACTGTTTGACCCACTCTAGTTGTCATCTAATATGGTTAACCCATGAGCCTTCACCTGCATTCATATTTGTATTGCTTAATATAAGGGACTTTTTACATCCTACTGTATCTGAGGCTAAAATTCTATTGATTAGGTTCTAGTGGTGGCCTGTGGAATGCTGTTCTGTTACCATAGCCCCTTGCTGAGACTGTGCTCTTATCTGATCGGATTTTGGTGTTTTCTTTGTTTTGTGCCTACTCGGCTGCCTTGCTGTTCTTAACTTTGAAGCAGACTTGTGAAAGGAGCAGGAAATCATTGCTATCTATAAACTGCAGTTGCCTAACACTAATGTCTGGTCAGTGTGTTACGTTGACCTATTTGTGCATGTGTCTACACTCACAGTTGTCTCCAGTTGGTTTTAGAGCCCTGGTATGGTGACGCAGTAAAACCACCTCCCCAAATGGTGCTGAGCTATGGTTGACCTACTGAGATCAATGCAGTGTGAGTGTGAAACTGTGTGACCTTTGTCGACCCAGTAGTCCTCCAGCAGATGTCCCACAATGCCCCATGCCCTGTGACAGTGATTGCTCTGGTAATTATTGTAAACGCCACTGCCCATGGATCACAGAGACTGGAAAGCCCCTTTGCCCTTCCTCCCCTCGAAAACAACCCACATATTTTTGAAATGCCTTTTCCTGATTGCCCAGCTTTGCGAGCACACCTAGCAGTTCTCCCTTGTTGTGTACTACTGATGAACCAACCATGCCATCTCTGTACACTAGACATGCTTCTTCTTGGAGTAGGCAGTAGGAATTGGGTCTCCTGGGCCTGCTATGAAAAAATCTGTGTGAGCACAGCTGTGGACCAGCCATAGAAACATGGACATCTGTGAAAAGACTGCATGGGGGATGCAGGCAAAGGAGTACAACAGGGATCAGCAGCAGTGCCGTGTGAAAATGAAGGAATTGCGCCTGGCATACATAAGGCCAGGGAGTCCAACAATAATCTGGTGCTGAGCTGTAGACCTGCCCCTTTCACAACAAGCTGCATGCCATACTTGGTGGAGACCCCATCAGCATCCTGCAGACCACCATAGATACCTTAGAGGAGACAGACCCCTGCCATGAACAGTGAGGAGGAGAAGCAGAGTGGGGAAAATGTAGTGGGTAGCTCCAGCCATGCCATGAGCCAAGACCTCTTCCAGACTTGTCCACAGTCTAGCCAGTCCTGCCAGCCGAGCATGGATGAGCCCAGTGAAGGGGGAGAGACCTCAGGTAAGTGTGCATGCATGCATTTTTTCTTTACAATGTCTAAATTTAAAGCTGGCACCTTCCTGATACATCCCCAGGTTAGCAAGACACAGCTATCAACTTTTAATTATTTTATTCATATTCATATACAACAGATAGAGCTGGCGTTTACATCTGCTTTTCATTCCCCGTTAGGTTAGATTGAGGGGGCCCCACACAGTGCTGTTTGTTTATGTACATCATGAAGTCCCTTGTATCCTCCTGAGAGATCTCAATGAAACTTCTGTGGAGCTACTCTGCAGTCCTCTCCTGATGGTTTCTAGGGATGGTAGCCTTATTTCTTCTGCGGTAAGACACTTTCCCATGCCACTCTGTGATGAGTTTGGCAGGCAACAATGTAGTAAAGAGGCTAGTGGCATAGGGGGCAGGGTGACTTTGGGACCCAAGTAGCAGCTGTGCTTTCTGTGCCTTAATCCCTGAGGGTAAGAATCAGCTAAAACTACCACTGCCTGTGGAAAATAGTGCCACTATTCAGTGTCATTGCTCTGTGCTTGTACCTATGGAATAGGGATGGAAATTGCATTGTTTCATGCAACCGAAATTCCTTCTCCCCTGGCAGGCCAAACTTACTATGGCAGGTGCTGTGTAGAGATTCTCCAAAGCTGAACTGTTAATAAGCATGTCCTATTAAAAGTTTCAATGGGAATAAGGGAAAGGAGTTTTGAAACTTTGTTTTTTGTCAGCAGTTGCTGCCATTACTGCCTTGAAAGGTGCCTCCTGCAGCCGTAGCATGCCTGATCCTGTTGAGGAGGAGAAAGAATAGGACTAGGGAAGACATGTGCAGTGAGATTCTGTGAGCCAGTGATGTACTGGACCACGAACAAAGGGCCTGAAGGGCCAAGATGTCAGACAGCATGGGGACGGACAGAGTGGAGAGGAGACCGTCTCAGCAGGAAAAGAAACGGGAGATGCACCAGAGGATAATGGATCATCTTAGGCAGCAAACCCAAATGCTGCAGACCCTGGTTGACCTACAAGTCCAAAAATCCTAGACTTCCTACCCTTTGCAGTCCTTGGAGAACTCCATGGTAGCAGTTCCCTGCACTCCGCAGCATGACACATGGCATCAGGGGCCTCATCCTTACCCCCATCACTCTGACATGGGACAGCAAGGAAAACCACAGCTTCACATACACGGAATGGTGCGAACCACAATTAGTGTACTTGCAGCTAGAAGCGACGACATTTGTACACTGAAATGGACAGAAATATTTGCTGCCTTTTGAATTTTAAAGTTCTGTTCTGTTAATTTATTATGTTAGTTTATATTACATTGCCTGTTCTCTTGCACAGTGTTTTTCTGCACTGTTTTTGACCCAATACATTTCTGTTTTTTGAAAATAAAGAATTGTAGTAGTTCACAACACACCATGCAGAATGCTTAGTGATACTCAAAGCACCCAGTACGTGTAAACGTACAGCACCACAGAAGTCTTAGGTTAAGGAGACGCCCAGGCCTATTCGTAAATGTACAGCAAGCATTGCATAATTCGTAGCTTCAGTATAACGCGCAGTCAGTTATAAATGTACAGCAAGCACAACATGGTTCCTAACAGCACCCAAAGCCAGGATCAGAGAACAGTCTAGCACAGAACGATACTGTGGCTGACTATTAAAGGGCTCTTTCAAAGCCCACCTCAACAGCATAACTCCACATTGAGCTCTTATAATGGCCCTTGTCTCGCTGTTTGAACTCAGCAGGCAGCTGCTCCACCTCCACCGTGGTGGCAGCTTTTCCCCCCTTACCTCACTGATATTATGCATACACCCCATGCAGCTATAACCATTGGGATGTTTTTCTCATTGAGATCCAGTCTAGTGAGCAAACACCACCAGCATCCCTTCAGTCTACCAAAGCTGTCATTCTGCACTGCTGAGCTGTAGTTGAATCTTTCTTTGGTGCTGTTAAGGTGGCTGGTGTATAGCTTTATGAGCAAGGGGTAGGCTGGGTCCCCTTGAATCACGGTTGGCATTTAAGTATTGCCAATGGGTAATGTGATTTGGAAAGAGTGCCCCAGCCTGCAGCTTTCTGGACAGTCCTATGTTCTTAAAGATGCAAGTATCATGCATTTTGCCCTCACCAGCCCATGTTGATATTGGTAAAGCATCCCTGATGTGTTTGCATAACCATAGAAAAATAGCCTTTTCTATTGATGTACTCTGTGGCAATGTGGGCTGGTGCCAAAATAGGGATACGTTAGCTGTCTATTGCGCCACTGCTGCAAATCCATGCATTATGAACTACATGTTGCTGAGTCACAGTCCTGTGTATCAGGAGATGATTAATGACCCTACATGCTTGCCTGACAACAGCCCCCATTGTGGATTTTCCAACTCCCAAACGCCTGGTAGCAATCTGGTATTAAAGGCATCCAGAGCGTGATCACCACACACTTCTCCCGTCAATGGAGCTCTCATTTTGGTGTCCCTGCAAAGAAAGGTAGGGGTGAGCTTGGACCTCAGATCCAGAAATGTGGTCTTTCGCATCCGAAAGTTCTGCAGCCACTGCTCATCTTACCAAACCTGCATTACAGAATGATCCCATCCGTCAGTGCTCTTTTCTCTGGCCCAGAAGTGGGGTTCCGCTGTCTTCAACTGCTTTGTGAATGCCACCAACAGCTTTGAATTGTTTTTCTCTATGTCCCTCAGAAAACTGTCCTCAGAGAAATAGTCGCATCTACTATAGTGGTATTTCCTCTGGATCTCCCAATACAAGGGGATCATCATGCATCCTGTATTTACAGTGTTCATGAGAACAGCACAGCTCTTCAGTCTCATGCTCCTATTAGAGATACTGGTGGACACTGAAAATCCTGTGTGGGTTTGTGGGATTAAAAAAATGTGAAAATTATGGGATATAGATGGCATTATGCAGTGGAGAAAGTTACATATTAGGAACTTGTCCTCAAGATCCCACAGATCCCTGTGCAACTCTTTTCTACCCCACCACACGTGAAAATTTCCCAAAAGGCATTACATAGATTGTGGCATGTGGCACACTGGGATACCTACTGGGGTGCCCCACTTTTTGCTTAGAGACAGGCACTCTTGATGAGTATATGCCATACCCATGCAAGCAGCCAAGTATGCATGTACAAGAGTGACGTACAGGCAAGTCTCATCTTACGCGGGGGTTCCGTTCCACGGTTAGCGCGTAAAGCAAAAAACCGCGTATAGTGAAACGCCATTGAGTTGACTGGCGGACGGAATTGCCCGCCGTACGATGCCGTTTTAAAATGGTTATTTTTCTTTTTTTTTCTTCTGTTTTTCCTGACCGCGCAAAGCTGATTTTGCGCATGTTAAATGCGCCTAAGATGCGACTCGCCTGTACTAATTTCGGTTTCTGCATGCTGATATAACGTCACCCAAAGTTTGTAGTGTAGACATGGCCTTAGAGTCATGTTTTTTGGAGTGGCAGCTCTTCTAACAGTTCCTCCCTTCCTCAGTACAGTTTGATGGCTCATCACTTCAAAGCTGATAAAGACAGGACTTGAAACAAGCTGCCAGCTATGGAGTTGTGCCCGTTGCTGCTTTTACTGTTTTCGTAGTGTTGCTGCTATTGATTCAGAAGCGAACTTTAACAGCTATAGCATAAACATTTCTTTATATTAAATCTTGCAGTTTTGTTCTCATGTCTGTAATGAATGGCAATAAAGAAAATGTCTAGCCATAAAGATTACATTCTGTAATGTAGTAAAAAAGGGAAGCAACTGCTTGCATGGGAAGCCTTTTTTTTTTTTAAAAAAAAAAGCATGTTTTAAACTAAAGAAAATACTTGTATCTGTGTCCCTGTACTATGTTTAAAAGGACGTTAAAGCTTTGGGACTCTACTGTTACCAGTGGGCTTGGAAAAGGTAATCATGTAAGTCTGAGTGAACTCATTCCATAAGTAACTTAAAAGAATAGTTTTTATGGACTCTGCTTGTCCTACGCATTGGGCCTAAATCATTGCAATTTTGAATGTTTCCTTGGCACATTGTGAATTTGTAGGTATTTCCAGCTGTATTAATGGTGAGCATATATAAGTGAAATGTAAACCTTCTGGAGGCTATAGTCCTGGTCAGTTAGCGAGAACTTTAAGCCGCCACATATCACAAACTTTTTTAAAATCTAGGCTATTTTCAGGAAAGCATTTTCTGAGACACTTCACAGAGGAACTTTATCTGAGTTCTTGCACACCATTAACTTGTAATAAATTTTATCCCTCTATTAATGTCAGATCCTTTTATAAATCCAGTCCTCAGTTTGACACAAATGATCTGCTGAAGGCAGATGGTAAGCTACTGTTTTGCTCCCTCATTTAAATAGAAAAGCTGTACCATGGTGGGAAGATGAAGGAGGGGTATAGTGCTGCTGACATACAGTAGATTACTGGGAGTGGTCCAGTGAGAATTAAATCCAGGCAATTACAATGTACCATCTGTGTTGTAACACTGGGAGGCTTATTTTTTCCTTTGTTACTTAGGCAAAATTTTCAGATGTTTTGGTGAATGTAGCTTATTTCTTCTGGTAATAGGACCTCACCATTTGGTTAAAGGGACACTGTCAGTCTGTTCAAGACCCAAAACCTAACAGCTTGTAAAGGACACAAATAACATTTAAATAATAACCTGCAAGGGATTTACCTTCCTAATTTGGGGGGTTCTAAAGAGGTTTAGTTTTTTAAATAGAAATATCTGATGTGCGTGTTCTCTATCAAGGACCAATGGAATAAATATAAAATCTGTACTGTGCTCTTCACGTCACCAGAAGCTTTAGAATAGTGGTGGGCAACGTGTGGGCCGCAGGTTACCCACCACTGCTTTAGAATGTGATGTATGCAGAGGCCATTTTTGAACTAATGCATATTAATTTGTAATTTAGAACACCTAACATTGTTATAAAAATACCCAAAACCTTGCAAAAATGAGCATTTTAATTCTCCTCTAAATTGTTTATCTTATAGCTATTCTTCTGTCTCTTGGTACCAGTTCATTAAAATTTCTAGTAACTTTTGTATATCTGGCAATGCTAGACTTTTTTTTTTTATCCTATTTATTGTCTAACCAAATAAATGATTGTCTTTTGTAGTGCTTATAAAAATGCATTGCATCTGGTACTGTATAATAATGCTGAGCTCCAGCCTGAGCAGATTTTGATTGTAATGGAATTGCTAGCATTTTTATTGAGGTTTGCATTAGGTTTCTCTCTGTTTTTTCCACAAATTTCTTTGTTGTATATTCTTAACCCTTGTAACAACCTTTTGAGAAATATACCTGGAGGGTACTTGTTAGATTGTTAATCTTCAGTAACACTTGTACTCCCTTCTGAAAATTTATCTATTATTGCTACAAGTACTACCAAAGATTGCTATAAGAGGAAGACGCTTGAGAGAGAATTGTTTTTTTAGTTTGTTTACTTTTTGCACTTGACAGTACTGTTCATATAGTCATTTTTCCCTAATGGTTTGAGTGGACCTTTCACAAACAAAGACTGGGGTGGGGGAGAATTATTTTACTAAGAGAAACAGGAAAATGTAATTGTAAAATTGATAGTGGGGACTACTCGGATGCAGCATAGTACCTGAAACTACCTTTAATTTGCTCTTTAAAAATGGAAAAGATTTAAAGTTTGTGTCCTTTTATTGAGATCTTCCTTCTTTGTCACTTATTGCAGCAGCAGTGTCCATGTTGCATTTTGTCTTTCAGTAAGGCCACATGTTGGTTTATTAGGTAACTAGATCAACAGCAGTACATTGTAATATGTATGCCTTTATAAAATATACTTTTTGTTATATTGTGTATTTAGGCATTGGTATCTATTACATCATTAAATACTGCTACATATTATAAGAATTGAAGGCTTCTTAACTTAAAAAAAAGACCAATTTTTTTTCTTTTAAAAGAACAAAGCCTTAAAGTTTAAATGGTCATTTTTATAACTTTATGTTGAAATGATATGGGGATTTGCTTTCTGTGTTGTAGTGACTTAGCCCTGTTTGAATAATAAATGTGCTTGCTTCTGAATAATCGTTGATTAATGGACAGTGAAGTTCTTTAACGATGTTAAGACCCACTGTGCTAGCTATATATCCCCCTACTAATCTTTCTCTGAGCCATCGTGATGAATGAGCTTAGCTATATTTGCTTTTGGTGTAACATCTTTATTATACTTTAATACGTTTTAATCACTTATGCTGTTCAAGACCTTTTGAAGACAAATATACAGTGATAACTTAGTGTTCTGAATGTAAGGCTTGAAATATCTAGACTCCCTGGAACCAAGAGAGCCAGCAGAATCAATTCAGTCAGAATTTTCCAGTTAGATACGTTCTGAATGACCACAGTTGAGTGTAGGTATGTTGGAAGAAGTGGAAGTCGGCAAGACTCCAGAATTCAAAGTCCTGTCTGATCTGCTGCTTGAATTGGGTGTTTGCGCTAGTGTCCTTCACTAACAATTCCCTTTTCCTACTTTGTGTGCAGCTTGTAAGTGAAATTATTTTTCTTTTCTCAGATATTTGTCGGAGTTTCTTGATGCATAAAATTAAATTGGTCATTATTGAAAAGTTATTACTAAAATAATTCAGATGGTGTTAGAAACATGAAAATTTACTACCTTAAAAAGTTTACAGTGTAAATAATGCATAATAACCATATTTAAGTCATTGAAGTAGCACTTATGTAAATGAGGGCAGAACTGATGCTGAAATCTGGAACACCTGGTGTATTTAGAACAGCACTAACTTCCTATTTTTAGAACCAATAAAATAGAATAACCAGTTAGTTTATTCAAACCATGAATGTTTGAAACAGAAAATAGGATGGAAAGTCTTCCAATTACTTACTTGATTTTAATTTGTTTTTTTAGATTTTTATTAGAAAAACCAGACTCTCTCCCTTGCTGAAAAAAGGATGTCTAGAAAGATGTAACTATAGTATGTTAGCCTCAGCGGATCAGGGGAGGATGCCCTCCATGCGAACAATTAGGGCATGGTTTGAGTTTTGGGGAGGTAACAAGTGGATTGGTAGTTTGAAGGTGAGGCTGTAATCTCTGAGAGGGTGGTGAGGATTCATTGGATCGCTAACAGCAGTCTTTTTTAGGAGTTGGAGTATTTCAAGCTCAGTTTTGCAGTTCTATTTTCTCTTATATTAAAAAACACTTTATTGTAGCTTCTGAGATATTTGTCGTTGGCATAATACTGACATTGTGTGTACCTGGGCCTGGAATCCTCAGTCCTGTGAAATTCTGTCTACTACAGAATGCTGCATGGCTCTTCGGCAATACAGGCTACCCTGAGCACATTAAACCTGTCCTCTGCTCTCTGTGCTGACTTCATAGACTATGGAGGCAAGTTCAGAGTCTTGATTCTTATTTTTAAGGTGGTCACTAGCCTGGATCCAGCATATATAAAAGATCACCTAAAGCTTTGGGATGCTGACCACTGTGCTCAACTCTGCTCCTCGGTCACAATTGAACTTTCTACTGTAAGGACAAAGCTTGTCTGTGCAGGAGACCGATTTCTGGAGGACTGATCTGAGGCTGTGGAACAGACACCTACAGGAGCTAAGGACCATAGCAAATCTTACGCCTTCCATTCCAACTGGAAGGCATGCTTTGTTAATTTTAACTTCCAACAAATGCACAGAAGCATACCTTTTAATAAATAATCTAAACAACCAGCCAACCTACCAAAACAAAATGCTACAGTGTATACACCCTTCTCCCTTGGGGAGAGGATGAGAGAAGATGCTAACCACATGTCACAGACATTAGTCATGTTGCTTAATGCACTACTGGAAGGTGCTCTGATGTTATGGTGATGAGAATAGGATAAGCATTTGAATAGAATAGAATGTAACTTTAAAATTGAATTGTTAAAGAGAACTTTCATCTCCAGAACGGCATGAACCAAAACCTCATCTATACAGCAGGTGCCTGTGTGTCCCAGAAGTTATGAATAATAAGATGACACCTAAATGATCTGCAGGATCTGAGACTGTTTGGTGGTGGTGGAGATATGAATGAAAACTTTGCCTGCATTTCAAAATGTCTTTTATATAAATTTAAAAAAAAATAAAAATCTCCAAATCGGGGAAGTATGGGAGTATCTTACTAATAGTGTCTTCCCTAAGTGTTTAACAAAATAGCTGTGTAAAAAAACAAAAAAAACCTGTTGCTCTTTCTGTGAGCTGTGCTATGAAGGTTCCACTGGAAAACAAAATACTATTTAGAAATGCCTCCTTATAATGAAAGTTTAAGACATGTATTTTAAATAATATATGTTCAATCTTACTAATTTTTTTCGCCTTACAAGACAGGGCCTTGTGTTCTTACGCTTTCAGTTGAAACCATAAAAATGAATTCTGAATGTAAAACTTCAGAGAGAGAATCTAATTAGTGAATCCAAGCAGTGTGATGATGAGTGCATCAGGGACCCTGTAACAAAATATTTGACTGCATTATTGTTGGAGGCTAACTGACTCTATTAAATCTTTATTGGGAAGGGCAGGGAGAGGCAATACTTGTACGTGCCTATCTTCACATCCCTAGTTTTGTTAAGTACATTTGGATCAGATCACTGGGCTGTCCCTGAGAAAAGCAGAGGTGCGATGTAATTCCTGGGGGCGGGGACAAAGGAAAGACTTGGAGACGTTTGCTCATCTAAAGCAAGACCCACCTTTAAATGTTGGAAAAAACATGATCTGCAACTACACAAAGACTGTTCCTTGCTGAAATCAACCAAGTAAACAGACTTTGTTGTTCTGGATCCAGAGACTTTAATATTAGTTTGCTCAGAGAGGAAGTGTCTATTAATGGGGAGTTACCCTGTTTATTTTACTTAATAACAAAAGTTTTTCCAACAGGCCTACTACCATCCCTATTCTTAACTTCCAGAGCCTTGCATTTAGCTTTAGATAGGAGGGAATTTTGAATGGATGACGTTTTGATAGTGATTCTTGTTAGAGGGCTTATTCCTTTATCTTAACAATTCTTGCCAATTTATTTTTTCTAAATGAAATCAATGGGAAGTAGCTACAAAGCACATTGTTTTGGCAGCCAGACCAAAACATGATTCATAATTAACCCCTTCACTACTGAATATGGATTCATCTGTGCCGTATACTCACTCTGTATTACGTGGGAGTGTCAGCATTGCAACTAAACACCAACTCTTTGGGGATGTACCCAGTGAGTTGGCCATTGGTGGAAGTGTGTGTTTTGTCCAGGGTATCCAGGGTTTTGGGCAACACTGAACTGTTAAACACTAGTTCTTGCCTGACAACTCCTGTCATAATATCTAGTTTTGTAGCTGTTAAAGATGAACTAACAACATTAACTCTGATTTTTCTCAGCCTGTTAGTGTTGCTTCCAATGTGCATTCATGGGTAAAGTTTTGTATTGATTTGACAAGACCTGAAAAATTTAAAAGACAGCTGTTGTTCTAGGCAGGTATAATCACAAAAATTGTAGAGTAATAGAGACTTGACTCAGTTGGGGTCCAAGAGTACAGTGTGAGTATCTTAGGTCCCATGTGTGTTTGCTTTTTCCTCTCTCTCATACATCATGCCTTGCTTGTTTTGCTGCACGTAGCAAATTGAAACACACTGATATATAATTTTTGATGCTTCCCCCCAGCAAGAGAGTGGGTGTAGCTGATGAAGATGACAAGTATTGCCAGTTTTATGTTGCTGCTGCTGAGATTTCATTGTCCATTTTCCCCTGCCACATCCTCTGTCAAACTACAGAATACTAGATCTATTTAAAAAAAATCCAAAGCATATGTATAACCTCTCTTTTTATGTATACATGAGTTGCATTTAAATTTATCTTCTGATCTACATTATTCAATACCTCACTTCACATACCCTCTTGCAAGTAGGTTGTGCCATCTGGCTCTAACTTTATTGGATTTTTACTGCTTGAAGAGGGTCCATTGTGTTCTGTCTGGACCCGTAACAATCTTTTAAAAACACATTCATTCAACAGACCTGTAAGTTACCCAAGATCAGATAATGTATCAACAACATAAATATTACAAATGAACTTCACCATGGAATTCCCACTCGAGTGTGTCTGGCTAGCCATACCAAATCATCTTACAGGTGAGAGAAGAGAAAATGGGCTTTGTAGTGCACCTTGGAAGCTAACAAAAGTGTCTGATAGGCTAAGGTGAGCAAATAAGTTCCAAGGCTAGGGCGGGGGGAGCTAGCTAACAGACAATGTCCTGTCTCTCATACCATTGTGCCTCCACTGACAACAAGTGTGGTAGCATCTCACAGGGGCACAGTTCGGTCCCACTAGCACACACTTAACCTTTGAAAGGAAATAACAGTAGGTTATAGCTGCACAGTATTTATTGCTGGTGTTGAAATAACCCACACTTGACTTTTTGATTCCAGGCTTTTTGCAGGGCTGATTATTGGAAAGCTAAACAGTATCCTCCTCTTTGTAAACTGAAGAAATCTGAGCTATGATATAGAAGACATTTGAGTCATTAAAGGTGGAACTCCAATGTCATTTTCACTTTCCATAGTTTAACCACACTTTTTTTAGAAACTGTCTTATGCTGTATTTACCCTGCTGGTTTGAGAGAACAAGGAGAATAGTGCGGATGGAAATACCGAAGTTATTTGAAACAAACATTTAGATATGAAAGGACATGCTTACCATGCTGTTCCAGGATGACAGGGAGGTGGAAAGGGGTCAGATCCAAGTAATTGCAAATCTCTAGCTCTGCTGTCCTTACCTCATTCTTCTGTTTAACATTTCCTCTTTTGAACATATTTAAGGGGGCTTTTCGAAACTAACACAGCAAAAGGCATTGGCACATGGACTTGTGCACACATGAGGTTTTCTCTATGGCTATGCTTAGCACTGATTTTTATATTGTAATTGCCTAGTTAAGAATACTAAATTATGGAATAAGCTTCAATTTAGGTAATGAGTGGTGGGAAATTTTAAGAGAGTGGGGTGGAAAGGAGAAAGAAGCAACTATTTAAGGATTCAGACTTCTTGAAATGTAATCTTGTGAAGATTTTTAAAACCAGCCTGAAATTATGGTGAAAGGTTAAATCTTGTCTGGTCTGCTGTTTGTTGGGGGGCACTCCCTTGATGTAGACTTATGGGTGAGTGGGGAAGACTGTTTTGATTCCTGGACCCTGCTGCAAAGCAAAGCAAATCAAACTTCCATTGAATGGACTAGATGGCTCAGTGCAGCCATTCCCAAACTGTGTTTTTTTCCCCCAAGCAAGCACTTTCTGGTGGTCCCTGGCTGCTCCTCTGTTGCTGGCTCTCCTTGTTTCCAGCTACTGAATCACATTAAAGGAAGCTAAAAATACGTTAAATACTTCACTTTCCCACATGAGAAATTGGTGTAATTGCCGTGGTGGTATTAGATTCCTGTTGGGGCAGGAGATGGTCCATCAGTGGCAAATGGGAGAGAGGATAAGTATCCAGAAGACACTATTAGAATATGAGTCACTTCATGAAAATGTTTGAGAACACCTGACTCGGGGGATTGCAATAGGATATGGAGCCTGTCACTGATGGATTGCCGGTTCAAATTCATCTCAGGTGAACAGCAACAGAAAGCTTTTTTCAAGTGATGGTAGCTCACTGGTCAATGTAAAATAAGTTAAGTGGGGATTTTGGAGAGTCCAGCTGTTACTACACAGGTGTTCACATGGCAGAATCCCCCTGCACCAGTGACCACTTGATTTGCAGCCTCAGCTAAAAGGACAAGGACTATGGAACTACACTCCTCCATCCAGTTCCCCAGAGATAGTCCCTTCAGGTCAGGGCTGAGGTATCTTGTACCGGAGGGATGATGAGGGAAAACTTGAATTACTACTTGTACTTGTTTGCTGGCAGTAGAGGACTTTCCCATCCAGGGCACCTTTCATGAGCAATACATTCTCAGAGGAAAAGAACCCACAACATACCAGTGTTTAAATAATGGTGACCTATTTGAAACAAATTTTAAAATGGGCTTTGTATAAGAGACTTGCAGTAGTTGCA
Source organism: Macrochelys suwanniensis (assembly GCA_033296515.1). Lineage (NCBI taxonomy): Eukaryota > Metazoa > Chordata > Testudines > Chelydridae > Macrochelys > Macrochelys suwanniensis. The sequence goes on along the minus strand of CM065794.1, from coordinate 7,221,065 downwards.
CTATGCTATCTCAGCTGTTTGGAACAGTAGACATGTACACACTTGCAATATTTTTAGGACAATCAGTATTCAGTGGTGTTTGTATCTATGGCTGAAAACTTCAAAAACAATTTTTTAAAAATCTGAAGCATTTTGATTACTGTGGGAAAATGAACATTTACATTTTTTAATTTGAAAACAAAAGTTTTGAATGTTAAATGTGGTAATGCCTAAATGGGTGACATCTTGAATGTTTCTTAGTTCTAAATGAGAACTTTAAATAAATGTTTCTACTTAAGGTTTGGGCTAGAAGGGATTGAAACAGACATGTTTGCCCCTGTGTAAGCAATGGTAATTTGTTACTGCAGATGCATGTGATGTAACCCTCAAAGATTAGTTCTATCCCCTCTAAAGCATGATTATTTCAGGTCCTCTTTATACTTTAAATAGATATGCTCTTCATGTGATTTCCATCTCTTTGTGTCAACAGCCAGGCTGAAGTTGAAGTAAACATGGCATCAGATTAGTAAAATGGACTCCAAAAAAACCTGCTGTCCATTAGCAGGAAAAATGCATTTGAGAAAGCCTTTGCAGTTTAAATTTGAGACTTTTTTTTTTTTGCCCATGCAGTACAAGTATCATTTTATAAATGCCAAATTCCATAGGTTTCAGTAGCTCAATTTACTAAAACCAAATTGCTTAAAGGCAAAGTTATTTAGTTGAAATAGGTATATTTGAAACTTGGCCTCAATAAGCACCATTCTGAGTACTTCTGTATAGTAATACAATAATCAGTCTAGGTTGGGAGAGGAAATGAAGGGGATTATTTTACTGTGTTTATGTATTATCACTTAAATTTAATATTTAGATTATTTAGTCTGTTACAGGGACACTTATTTTTGGTAGGTCCTGAAATTTGTTGTTGTAGTAAAACTTTTCATCTTTTGAAGAGTGTTGTTGCCTGTAGGTGGTGTATCTTTGGGAGGGTTTTCTTTTGAAACTTCCTGTTTACACCATTTTTTTCAGTTATGTATCTCAGGAAATGAGATACGGCTGCCACAGAATTTTTGTATAGGATGTTACTAAGAGGCTTGTTTAGGCCTTGGCTACACTCATGAGTTACAGCGCAATAAAACTGCCTGCAGCGCTGTAACTCACTAACTAGCTACACTTGCAAGGCACATGCAACGCTGTCTCTCCTCTGTTACAGCGCTGCTGTACTCCACCTCCCCGAGAGGAATAACATTTGTTGCGTAGTGGGTGGTACGCTGGTGCTTCAATGTAGCCAGGGAATTCGCAGTGACTGACCTCCGGAAGCTCCCTTTGTTTTGAAACGGCACTTCCGGGTTGGAGTTCAGAGCTCCGTTCTGGAGCTGCTTTACAAAAAAAAAGCAAACAGTTACTGTTTGCAGGCGGGGGAGGGGGGGGGGGGGGGGCTCCGTTAGGAATGCCGGCAGCAAAGTTGGCTTGGAGAGAGGGGGAGGGGGAGGCGGAAGAACGGCGAGGGGGAGGGCTCCGTTTCCCTGAGTTCTCTTTTATCTGCTCTTTAAAAACAAACAAACAGCCCCTGCTGCTTGCTTTCAGTGATTGAGAGAGAGGCGGGGGATGTGGAGGTGTGTAAACTTAGGAGATAATGAGCTGACACTCTGTGGATACCCCAAAAATCCACTCTCTCTCCCAAAACGCTCCCTGTCACACTCCCCCTCCCCCCCCCCATTTGAAAAGCACGTTTCAGCCACTTGAACGCCCATAATGCACCGCTCCCAGTACAGCTGCAAATGCCTCAAATGTAGCCATGTTAGTGCACTGGCAGCTGCCAGTGTGGACAGGCTGCAGCGCTTTCCCTACTCAGCTGTACGAAGACGGGTTTAATTCACAGCGCTGTACATCTGCAAGTGTAGCCAAGGCCTAAGTTATATGTCTATTTTTTCCCCTACTCCCTTCCCACAAAATGGCACAAGCACAAAGCTTTACTGGAGGGTGAAAAAGAAGACTCGAAAGAAGTGTAATGCTAGAAATGCTAAGGGAAGCACACTTCTATTTCTACAAACCTCATTATGTGCTTTCGTTTGTCTTCTGCAGTTGTCAAACTAGAAATATCTCTCATTGACTATTTTGATTAGGCAAGATGGCTGCAATTTTAACTGTGATGCATTGTAAGAACTGCGGAAGGGAAGTGCTAAGGAACACTTGCAGTACCGGAGTTAAGCAGAATCGCTCATGTATCAGAAATACATTTGTTAGTATAATCCTCGCTGTAAAAGGTGTGTGAGCAGACATGGATGAAGATGTCCCTATTTTTTTGAAAAAACTAAACTAAGCCAGGTCTAGTTTTACATACGAGTGTGATTTTCAGTAATAGATTGCTTTGTATATAAAGCTGAGTAGGTCACAAACCAGAGAGAGCAGCTGTCAGGAAGTGGTGCTTGGAGTGCTTGCTATTTGATTTACAATGGCTAAATGCGTGTGTAAACACCGAAGAAATATTATTGTTTACTTTTTAAAATCTCTGTTACAGTTTCATCATGACAACAGAGAAGAGTCTAGTGGCTGAGGCCGAGAATCCTAAGCAGCAGCAGCAAAAAGAGGAGGAGGTAGCTGCTGAAACACAGAAGCAAGAGGCTTCTTTGGAGGAGGCTTCCCAACAGGCATCTGAGGGGCATAATCAAACCGGACAGAAACAGAAGGCGTCCAACGGTGATACCCCCACACACGAAGACCAGAGCAAGAGCAAAGAGCGCTGCACTTCTGAGAGTCGGGGCCTGTCACGCCTATTTTCATCATTTCTCAAAAGGCCCAAGTCTCAGGTTTCTGAAGAAGGCAAAGAAGTGGAAACTCCACAAGAGAAAGGTGAAGGAGGTCAGAAAGAGACAGATCTAGAAGCCAGTCCTGATGAAGAAATCCTACTGAAGGCCCCAATAGCAGCTCCTGAACCTGAACTCAGGACTGACCCATCTTTAGACCTTCATTCACTAAGCAGCGCAGAAACACAGGTAAACAAAAACAAAGTTGATTTGGATTCTGTTTGGCTTCCTAATCAGCTATTTGATGTAGTCAGGATTATTTGTCAGGTTAAGTAAGGAGTAATCCTCCTATGTTAGATTTGATCAATGAGAACTCACAAGATTCTGAAAAAACCTTTTTGGAACTTCTAGTGTTGTACAGACATTATGCTACATCTGTCACTTCCTGCTCTTATGTTTTTGTATTCTGCGGTGTGATCTGCTGTCTATACTTATTCCTACTCTTTTAATCATAATATGTTTAATCTTCAAAGCAGTCTATAAACACTAACAAAAACTCCTAAAACACTAAAAAAAAAAAATTCCTCTGAGGCAAGGAAATTTGTCAGTTGGGATTAGAACTCAGATTACATCCTATGAAAGTTACTTTTAGTGCTCATTTTAAAATATTCTGATATGTACACTATGGGTAGAAGAAAAGTCAATAGAAAACACATGGAAATTGCAGCTGTGTTCAGCAGAAAACAAAGAGCAAAACAGACTTACGTGCAAGCAACCCAAATGACAGTTCAGAACCTCATGGACCTCAGTTCAGTTTACACCCTTCTCCCACCAGTGTGTTAGGCCCTGTTTTTTCTGTGGCCCCACACATACTTACATTAATCACTTAGAGCATATAGACTGGGGATTTAAAGGGAGCCTAAGGACTTTGCGTCCAGCTACTAGTCATTTTGTGGTTCCCTTAAGCGCCTTAAAAATCCTAGCCTTAAATGCATAGGCCTTGGAGCTTTCAAAGGTAGGTATTATCCCCATTTTATTGATGGGAAACCGCGGCACAGAATGTTAATAGCCAAATGTTCAAAAGTGGCCTGTGGTTTTAGGTACATCACCTCTTGGCTACTGGACTTGGAATACATTGGGCTTCTTTCTTTTTCTTTCCTACCAAAGTGCTAAGTATCTGCAACTCGAGTTCACCTGGCACTGTGGTTGCTTAGCATTTGAAAGAGTCAGGTCCAGGTTGCTTCAAGTTGGACACCTAAAGTTGATGGCTGTTTCTGAATAATTTAGCCTGGGTATCTCGCAGGGTACCCTTAGTTCCCAGTCCAGTGTGCTGGTGGCAGTGTGATCTAGTGGACAGACTAGAGCTGCTTGTCAGTGGTGTAAATAGGAAGGTTATAGCTACCGCAACTCCTCACTTAACATCGTCCTGGTTAACGTCGTTTCGTCATTACGTGCTGATCAGTTAGAGAACATGCTCGTTTAAAGTTGCGTAGTGCTCCCTTAGAACGTTGTTTGGCAGCCGCCTGCTTTGTCCACTGCTTGCAGGAAGAGCAGCCCGTTGTAGCTAGCTGGTGGGGGCTTGGAACCAGGGTGGACTGGCAGCCCCCCATCAGCTCCCCTGAGTTCCCTGTGCGGCAGCTGCCCAGCAGGCTATCAATTGCCGGCAATTCAGCTGTCCCTCCCCCTACACTGCCGTGTGCTGCTCCTGCCCTCTGCCTTGGAGCTGCTCCCGGGAGCCTCCTGCTTGCTGTGCAGAGGCAGGGGGAAAAGGGGTGCTAGTGTCAGGATGTCCTCCTTCCCCCCCACTCCTGTACCTCACCTCCACAGAACAGGGTGGGACACATGACACGGCTCAGGATGGAGGGAGCTTGCTGGCAGCTGCTGCTGTCTCAACTTGCTGATCTACTTAAAAAGGCAGTGTATTTAGAGTGGGGACAGCATACTTAAAGGGGCAATGCCAAACCAAACATTCAGAAATCGTTAGGCTCCCCAAAATCACAAGATTAAAAAATAATTGTGGGGATTCTTATTTGCCTTCTGGTTTCTGAGCCTTTACAATACACTCTGCTTTAGTTTTTTAAAAAATTTCTATCCCTCATGTTTGCAGAGAGAAGCTTGAAAATATGAACTGATATTTTTATGTAACCCCTTGACTCCAGGAGCTGTACCTTTAAGCAAAACAAATACTAAGAGTGAGATTTGCAATAAAATTGTAGGCATTTGGTACACTGAGTATATGTGAATTTATGTGTAAACAAGCCCCACAAACCTTCAGCGCATCCAAATTAATTCTAACTATAATGTTTAAAATTAATATTAATGTCCTTTTAAATCCTGACTCTTAACAGATATTTCTACTGTGAAACCATTTATGTGAAGTGTCCTGTTGTAAAGCCTCTGAGTCAACATTTGTGTCCAAATCCGTCCGATTCTCTATCTGATTATCCTATCTCTGTCACAGCAGAAAGCAGTAGTCTGTGAACATTGGTCAAATTTAAATAATTGCAGATACTAAAGCATGCGTTGGCACAATGGCATGAAGGCAGTCTTCCACTTTTACTCTCACTCATAACACAGGAAGACTGACTAGCACGTTGGATCCCAAAATTAAATTCTGCATTTTGTGGGTAGGTTTATTGTGATGAAAACTGAGACACGTTCTCAGGGCTCCAATGGAAATGTAGAAAGGACTGTTTTACAATGAAACAATTCTAGGAAATCGCTTGTTTTTATGGATTAGCTGAGCATTTTGCCTGCAAGATTGAGGGGTCAGATTGGAAAAATGAGTCTCCAATCTAAATGAGAGGCCACTAACGGTAGATTGAACAGGTCTTCATAATATAATCAACCCTGTCCCTTCTGACATGCTTTTGATACGCTAATAGCTAATGAGACTGATTTAAATTTTCATTAGACTTCAGAATTAACATGCACTTGAACTGAATAAATATCAGTTGACATCTGAGCTGTCTCAGATTCTTTGCAGACTTGGGCAGACATCACTGCATCGGTTTACATTTAAATCATCTTGAATGAGAAGGGCTAGAAATTTAGTTTAGAAAAATGAATTGTAGATTTTAGAGCACAAGATACAGCACCAGAGAAAAACTCTAGGTTGCTGAGCCACTGTGAGGTGGCCCACTTTGATCTCTAATAAATCACCTACCGTACATTTAGGCTGTGTGACACTACTTGTTTGAAACATGTAAGTAATAAATATGGTGTTTGTGGGATTTCAGCCTGCTCAGGAGGACAGGAGAGAAGATCAAGACCCAGAGAGCAGAGACCTTAAGATTAAGGAAGGAGACGGAGTGCAAGAAGAGTGTTCCAAGGCAGAGTTGAAAAGAGAGAACCCTGAGACAAAAGCAGACCAAGAATTAAAAGCCACCCAGAAATCAGTAAGAAGACACAGAAATATGTACTGCAAGGTTTCCTTGCTGGATGACACCATTTACGAGTGTGCTTTGGATGTAAGTGCCATTCAGTCTCTTTAAAATGGGTGACCGGGGTGGGGGAGTTGGGAATTGGGTGATGCTGCCAGTGAAGTAATGGTAAAACTCCATTGAATCATAGAATCTCAGGGTTGGAAGGGACCTCAGGAGGTCATCTAGTCCAACCCCCTGCTCAAAGTAGGACCAACCCTAACTAAATCATCCCAGCCAGGGCTTTGTCAAGCCTGACCTTAAAAACTCCTAAGGAAGGCGATTCCACCACCTCCCTAGGTAACCCATTCCAGTGCTTCACCACCCTACTAGTGAAAAAGTTTTTCCTAATATCCAACCTAAACCTCCCCCTCTGCAACTTGAGGCCATTACTCCTTGTTCTGTCATCTTCTACCACTGAGAACAGTCTAGATCCATCCTCTTTGGAACCCCCTTTCAGGTAGTTGAAAGCAGCTATCAAATCCCCCCTCATTTTTCTCTTCTGCAGGCTAAACAATCCCAGTTCCCTCAGCCTCTCCTCATAAGTCATGTGCTCCAGCCCCCTAATCATTTTTGTTGCCCTCCGCTGGACTCTTTCCAATTTATCCACATCCTTCTTATAGTGTGGGGCCCAAAACTGGACACAGTACTCCAGATGAGGCCTCACCAGTGCCGAATAGAGGACTGGAGTAGGACTGTGCCTTTAAACTATAACAAGTATTTAAGAGATGATAAGAATGTGGGGCACTTTGGACATTGGGGGGAAAAAAATCCAACATCTCTTTTTGGGGGATTTTTAAAAAATGCTGTCATCTCACTTGCTGATGCTTTCTCCTTCACTTACCCCTATTTCTGATACTCCAGGCTTGAGTGTGATTGATATATTTTACATCCTTTTAAGATTTGATTACAACTCTAAATAATATTCAGATCAGAGCCAGAAAATGTTTGTCAGCTGGATTTGTACGCTTTGCTGGCTTTTCACCCAGAATACCTTGGAAACCTAAGATCACGTGCTGCTGACTAATAACAGGAAAACTGTTTTAGCAAATCACCACAGAAAAAATGAGATTATCACCACTTAAACTTGGTCAAAATAGTTATTTTTGCTTTGTTCTTTCAAATTCTTCCTTCTCATGTAAGCTGTGCCTTGAAAGAGTTAGCAGTCATGCTTAATGGGCACATAACTATCAGTTGTATTTCATCCCCATCTTTCCTAATCATTTATCTAAGCCACAATCCTTACATCAGTATTTATAGGAATTTTTAGAAAGGGTGATGGTAGCACTGCCACCAGGCCAAACCCTGGTTCTGAACGCTTGTTCTTAATTGTCAAATTTTGGGTTTTAGTGGTTGTGAAAGGGTTGCTTCTATTCCTGTCATCAGAGTATTGCAGTTGCCTTAGCTTTCCATTAGGGGGAACTGCGTGCAAAATGACAAATTCTGAAACTGTCTCCCCTTGGGTGTAGTTTAACACAGTCTTGACACACATGCATCCCAACACAAGAAGCCTCTCCTTTCTACACCATCTGCTCAGGCTTGATTCACCCTTCCGGTTCAGATTCTGTAAGCTGTCTCTTCAGCCTTTACAGCCCTCTCGCTATGGTCTGGGTTACCTTCTGTCCTTGTATCAGAGGTTCATAAGTTCTCCCTTTAGGTTAAGGGGTTCATCCCTTGGTGCATGGATCCAAGCCAGTCTTTTCCTCTTCCCCCTGCCCTTGCCTAGGGAGACCTAGCAGCTGCTGGTGTTCTGCTTCAAGTTTCCCAGTGGAGATCTGTGTGTCTTGTCTTACACTGAGAAAGTGGCTTGGCTTTTATTCCACTTTCTTTCCTAAAAGGACTTGCTCTCAGCTCACAATGCTTGGTGGGCGTAGGTAGGACTACAAGTCCCAGAATGCCTGTCCTTAAATGTTCAAGACCCAGTAACGAAACTGATGAGCTGGACCAACATGCCATTTTATGTGGGTATGTAAAAATTGCTAGTAGAGTGACAACGTCTAGCAGTATTGTTCAGAATAGAAATAGCAGTAAACGAATAATGTTTTTAGCATCCCCATTAAATTGATTTTAGAAGCTCTGCTCAGTCCCCTATAGTTGAAAGGTTTTTGCCTGTACATGTTTTTCATATCTATCTCATAGGATGATCCCAGTGTCATAGCAATAAGAAGTCAACAGAAATCTAATTCAGCATATGAGTACTAGCCCAACAAGTAAACAATCTGGCAGTTAGTCTTTGAGACGTCCTGAGCCCACTGGTTAAGTCTAGTTGCTCATTTGTGACCCATTTAGGTTTCTAGGGCTTCTTGTGCAAAGCAGTTACCTTAGTTGACCCTGTACAATTAGGTCAGTGCATCAGTGTTGCTGCCATTGCTATCCCATGGGATGCTTCTGGCAATGTAGTTTTATGCCCTAGAGATGGTGAGGAATGGTTACTGGAACATGGTTGGGGCAAAACCTTATCTGATCACAAGAAATAGCTGACCTTTTAAGGGAAGGCCTGGGACAATTATGAAGTTGAAGTCTAAAAAATTGTTTGCTGCGGTTTGCAGTTTGTTAGCTGTAGTTACAGTTGTATCTCTGGAGCTCTAAATCCTTTTAAGGCTATAGCTTTTTTTTCTCTCTCTCTCTCGCTGTGCCAGTCTGTTTCTTTTAAAACATCTAAAGCTTAAATTATCGAAATGTCCGTTGTTTCTCTAGAATGTTTGATACATTTGTCCTGACAACTAGATTCTATGTGGATTAGACCCAGTCTGAAATTTTGTGTTACTCTGCTATATGGCAGATTTTTAGATTTAATTTTTAATCTCTGTTGAGTTTGAAATGAACATATTGTAGTATTTAAAGTAGTTTTAAAATGAAAATACAGTGGGTCAGAAATAATTATTACTTCCTGGGGAGCTTCTTGTGTTACTGTGTTTATTCTTGTTTTGAAAGTGGTGGTGTAATGAATGCCTAAATAAAAATCAAACAAAAAACCTCCTCAAAGTGTAGGATTTAAATAATACTTCACTTCAGAACATTTAAAAAACAAAACAAAACCTAAATTAATCCTAAAGACAGATAAATATTATTCTCATTTTAAATGGGAATACTGAGATCGGGAGCTTGTGATTGGAAGTCAGTGGCACAGCTAGGATCGGAACCCAAGGTTCCCAGCTCCCAGTTCTATGCTTAATCCACTAGATCATGCTGTGTCCCAAAATACAGTGTCAGAATGATAGGTGCTATTTCCAGTCACAAATCTCAGTCTGGTCACCACTTGATAAACGTAGCTAATTTAGCATTTTGTACTGCCACCTATCACTGTAGCATAAGTACCTTCTTGAAGCATTTTACAAACACTTAAGTCACACAACACCTCTTGGGTAGGGAATAATTATATACCCATTTTTGGGATGGGTAAACTGATGTGCAGATAAAAAGATAAAATGACTTTCCGGATCATCAGTCAGTATGGTCAGGAACAAAGTCTACATCAACTGTAAACACTTCCCCAATAACTCTGGTTTGTGGATTTGAATTTCCTTTCTGATGCTCTTCCCTGTGAAGTGAAATACTTGGCCATAAATTGCTGAGCCAGTTAGCACCTCTTTCTTTTGCTCAAGCATTCAGCCCTCTTCAGTGATTATGTAGCGTGGGAGAGTTTTTGGGGGGAGAGGAGAGGCGAAAAGCAATGTCTAATATAGAATACCTATTACTTATTTGCAGAAACATGCCAAGGGTCAGGATCTGCTTAGAAAAGTATGCGAGCACCTCAATCTTCTGGAAGAAGACTACTTTGGACTGGCCATATGGGACTCTCCAACTTCCAAGGTAAGAAGGTGCTTGTGGAACTACAGTCTGCAATCAAAAAACCCCCAAACTCTTCTTGGTAGGTTATTGTCTCCAAAATGGGAAGAAGTGTGTAGCGTCCCAAAAAATTATGCTTACTTTAGCTAGATTTTTATTTTTTCCCTGCGTGTGAAAGACCTTTTTCTAAGAACTGGCAAAGTGTGTGAATTGTAAGAGTAATGATATTGTGAATAAAATAGAAGCTACTATAAAATAGGACAGCGTGGGCTTTGCTAATGGAGGGGAGTGAAACGAACTTGGAAAAATCTATTCTAGAGAAACTGAAGCACATGCAAAATAGATTAAATTAGACTCTGGTTTCTTTTTCTTTTTCTTTTTATTACTACATTATAAAGATACAACAGAAGAACTCAAGGATATAAGTTATTCAGAAGTATTGGAGAGAGTAGGGTTTTTCCTTTTTTTTTTTTCTTTCTTTTAATTGTGGTTTACAAAATCATGGTGTATAGAGTGGATAGGATAGAGTAGATGACACTTAGGATGTGGAAGAACCTGAGCACAAAAGGAATTCAGGGAGAATTTCTTCATAGTCATAAATTATTCCATGTATCTACTAAAGGCAATAAGAGGAGCAATCAACATCTTGTATTTTGGGGGTAAATAAGCATATTTGATTTAGCTGTTAATTTTGAGTCAAGTGTATGTAGATTGGCATCTCATCTCAATTTCTGAAGGGTCCTGTGTTCATTTTCTTCCTCTTCCTGACTTGTCTGTCACTGTTATGGCTGACTCTTGGTTATTTAGATTTAGGTTTGTTTTATTTTATTGATCAGTTGAGTGCTCCTTCTTCACTATCATGGGTATACCTCTAATATGTATCTGAATGAACCAGTCAATCAGTATTATGACTGGAAACAAATTACTCCCTGCACCCTAGTATTCAGCAATACAATACTGGCTGTTCCAACTTTATAAAAAATGGAAAGAAATGTAAGTGGTTCAAGATTTAATAGTGTGTTCTGTGAACACACAAGGGAATTATTTGGATAATTCCCACGGAGTTGCATATGTAAATTCCACTCCTGTCCTGTGTGTAACTGTGGAAATCGAGTTAGAAAATTTTGAGTTGCGTTTGATTTTCTACAGAAAAACATTAAGTGGAAACTGTCAGTTTTCATCCACACTTATTTGTGATTAGTTTCATAGATTCATATGATTCATAGATTCTAGGGCTGGAAGGGACCTCAAGAGGTCATCGAGTCCAGCCCCCTGCCCTCATGGCAGGACCAATTACTGTCTAGACCATCCCTGATAGACATTTATTTAACCTACTCTTAAATATCTCCAGAGATGGAGATTCCACAACCGCCCTGGGCAGTTTATTCCAGTGTTTAACCACCCTGACAGTTAGGAACTTTTTCCTAATGTCCAACCTAAGCCTCCCTTGCTGCAGTTTCAGCCCATTGCTTCTTGTTCTATCCTCAGAGGCTAAGATGAACAAGTTTTCTCCCTCCTCCTTGTGACACCCTTTTAGATACCTGAAGACCGCTATCATGTCCCCTCTCAGTCTTCTCTTTTCCAAACGAAACAAACCCAATTCCTTCAGCCTTCCTTCATAGGTCATGTTCTCTAGATCCTTAATCATTCTTGTTGCTCTTCTCTGGACCCTCTCCAATTTCTCCACATCTTTCTTGAAATGCGGTGCCCAGAACTGGACACAATACTCCAGTTGAGGCCTAACCAGGGCAGAGTAGAGTGGAAGAATGACTTCTCGTGTCTTGCTCACCACACACCTGTTAATGCAGCCCAGAATCATGTTTGCTTTTTTTGCAACAGCATCACACTGTTGACTCATATTTAGCTTGTTTAGTTGAACCAGCCAAATAAGTGTGTAGCTTTCTTGGAGCACTTTTCCCTTTAGAGTGGAAAAATATCACAGGAGAATGGCTCTAGCTGGCCTGACCATCACTGGAAAAAATCCCTGGAGCTCTTGCCAGCATTTACAAAATTTGGTGGGAGGCCATTCTGGATTAATGTTTCAAGCTGAGGCTTGTCACTGACAGAAGGGAAGGAAAATACTAAAAGTGTGAATATTTAGTGAGGCAATGCCATTTTTAATGTATTTGCTGAAAATAAGTTAAATTCTTCATACTGAAACTCAAATTGGTCAGTTTTACTTTGATTTTGTTTAGATTTATGCAGCGTCATTGTCTTGCATTGTTTTAACCCACTTGTGTGTTCTTTAACAAATCAGACTGCCTCACATAAAAGTTAAGTACGGCCTTGTTTAGTAAAAATTAAGCCTACCTGGGGGTTGATTTCAAATCATTGTCTGATTTGAAATGTACTTAAAGACTTTTCATAGCTTATGGTCAGTATTCTGGCTACCTCCCCATTTAACATATTGAAATCATTTATGATAAACTGGTTTACTATGGTAGGATAAAGAAATTAAACCATTAAAAGATTCTTTAAAAGATGCAAAGAAAGATTCTTCTTGTGGACAGTTAACAGAATGGTGGCTTTCATGTCAGCTGAAGCCTCATTTTTGTTTTTATTTTCTTCTATTTAGAATTTGATTTCATTCTTGCAGTAAGGGGTTGTTTACTCCATACTTAATGGAATCTACTATATGTAAAACATTGTTAGATATTTTTAAGGGCAGAAATGTCAAGCTGTTCAAGCTAAGTCTTTTAACCAATGTGTTTTGATGATCTGGCAATTTTCTTCCCACAACACATTCTCTAACCACTTCCCCTTTTGTCTTCCTCTCTTTGTATCCATCACTTTTGAGTCAAGCAGGCTTCCCTAGGTTTGGGACAGGAGGAGTGGAAGAAAGCTAATTGCATTGCCTTCTTTGAAAACAGAATTATACACATGCTTTTTTACTTGCTTGATGTCTGATTCGGAGTTTGCTGCTGTAATTTCTTACAGACTGCGAAGAGTGAGGGAACACTGTCAGTAGCAGGATTGTTTGGTGTCAGATTTATTGTCACTTAAAACATGAATGAGAGAGTTAAACAGCTGTTCGATATAGATTTTAATCCCAGTCTGGAATAAACTGTTAATGTTTGCAGCCACCCTTTGCTCTTTTGAGATAATTGCCTTATATATGTATCTTTGTGTTTAATGGAGTGTAAACTTTCAAGTCTGAAATTCCCTCCAGCCCTGCAGTACTCTCTAAAAAGAGCCCTCACCTAGTTATTTCATTTACCAGCTAAAGTGGTTTTAATAAGAGTCTTCAACAAACCAACTTCTGAACCTCCTCCAAAATGATAGCTAGGGTTTGACGGGAGTGGGGGAGAGAGGTGTGTGCGTGTGCATGCACGCCCATATGCATGAAAATATTCTATCTAAATATTTCTACCTTCAGAAATAAACCAGCCATGTCCGCAAGGAAGGGCACTGTCACCCTCTGTTTTTCCAATGTGGGAAAGTGAATAGAGGGACTATTTAGCACTGAAGGAGTTTATATTGGAGTTTATACTAGTCTGAAAGGGAGAATTGTTTTCCACTGATTCATGAAACAGCATTGGATAAGAGTGTCATTAATTACCAAACCCCTCATTGTCTGTTGGATAAGGCAGACCGGATGAATTCCATGAATGCATGATTGCACTCGGGCTGCGTTAGAGCCAACAGCTAGGCTGTCCCATTCTCATTGGAGAAAACTAACATTTGTAGTATCAGCATTTACATTTAAAATTGCTATGCTGACAAAACTGTAGACCCCCCCAAAATGCTCTAGAGATGGCCTGGGGGCCTTGTTTTTCATGGGTTTCATAGCACTAGTTGTAAAGATTGGAAGAGTAGAAGAGAGCATATCTTTAACAATGAATTTAAATTAAACCTATCCACAGTTGTACCAGTAAACATGTAAAATATCCTTTAGGTTAAGAAAGATGAGCTTAGAGGGCTGAATGGTTTAAGCATACTAGTTTTTCACCTCAGAAGACCTAGATTTACAAATCCTGCTTAGGTCACATGAACATGCGTTTGATGGCTTCATTCTAGCCTCTAGAAGATGATTATCAATATTACACTGTCTTCATACAGTGTATCACGACTGATACCTTCTGCTAAGAAGAGGCTCAAGACTCAGACGTTTCAGGTTATGACTGAAGGAAGAGCCTTGGCCGGACTGTGAAATAATTTCACTGACATCAGTTTTGCACCACCTCCTTGCTCCCCAAAAATACAAATAAAGGAGATGAATTACAGGCAACTGAGGAAATTGGATAAACATGTCTAAATATATTTAATCTCCTCAAGTTAATTCTCAGAAATGTATGCCTTTTAAAAAAAAAAAAAAAAAAAAAAGATTATCATCCTCCACCCCCACCCCAAACTGTCATGATAGATGCTAAGTTTTTGCTGTCATCGTAAATATCTTCACTTATTCCGGTGATTGATGTGACATAAAACTGTCTTTTTATTAAAGACTACACATAGAGGGGCTTAACTTACTATCTAAATATCTGAATTGGTGTGAGCAATCCATCTTAGAATGCGGGGAGGGTGAGGGGGGTTGAGAAAATTGCAGTGTTAAAACCTCTATGGATCTGTGTGTTTCTCTTCCTAATGTCTAGCTCTAGCTTATACTGTCTGATGCTGGAATTTGAGAGAAATGTAGGTTGCAGTATTTCATCAGAGCATTTATTTTAACGAGAAAACTGCAGAGTATTCTGCACCTTTAGATCCACAGAGAGGTCTTCCCTTGGAAGTTAGCACTTTATTGTTCAAGGCCATTGTAGGAGCTCAAATAAATGAAGCTTTTTGTATATAGCGCTTTCATGTCCTTTGGGATTTTAATTTATCATGTATGCAGTGTATATATATTAGCTGGCCACTGGGGAACAAAAGTCACGGACGTTTATTCTGCTGCTGTCCTTCATCCCATCCTTTCCCTCTCTCCACTTTGAACTGCCTGTAGATGAATGGTGTGATGAGATAGTAGCCTGGAGTGAACATGCTGAAAAATGGGGAAATGTAGGATGTTGTACATGTGTCTGAGTAGTAGTATAAAATAATATAGGGGTGGGTGGATATTGTACAATATAGAAGGCATACACACATTACAACAGCCAGTTCAGTTCACATTTGATAACTGCTTATTTAGCTGATTGCCAGTACTGTTTCCTGTGGTGTTTCTTTTCATACTTGTCAACTGTGTGAATTTTACTATTTTCTCCTCTTACAGACATGGCTGGATTCTGCCAAAGAAATAAAAAAGCAGGTTCATGGTAAGTGGATTGAGTTCATCTTGATCTATTTTTTTACTGTTAGATATTTATAGCTTTGGCCTACAATTCAGAGAACCTCCGAAGACCAGTTAGAGTTCCTGGAAGGGTGTTTGTCAGGGATCAGGACAAGTTCAAACAGCATGCACTCCCTCTTTTTACTCTTAATAGTGGCACTTAGTTACAATGAAGAATATCCCACAGTACATTGTCAGGAGGCAGATAAATGCTGTACCTCCATAGTGCAGTCCAGAATTAGGTAGATGTCTTTCAGTCTGCTGGTGTAGGGGGAAAAAAAGAGATGAATGTCATGGAGAACCACTCAAGGATAAATAAGGAGATGGGAAAGGGGAAAAGAAAAGTATATGCTGTAGCAAACTTCTGTGGATTCTTCAGAATTGCTCGGGCATCCAAATGGGATAGCTGAGTTGAACAAGTGGCTTGAACAGTGTCAGGATGAATGTCACAGTATAAGCAGAAATGGACTGTGACTTCTTCTGATATTGGGCCAGTTCAGTGAAGGAACCAGTGTCCATGTAGATCCATTTTCAGAGACCGGTTTTTCTTCAAAGAATATTCACACTCAAGACTTCTCACTGCAGTGAAAGTGAATTTCTGTGTCGGCTTACAGGGAGGAAGGAGAGGCATTTCAACAAAGCTGTGAACTGAAGAGGTTCTCTGTGTGGCGTAATAGAGGCAAAACTCCACTGGAGTTAATAAATAAACAGCACTGAGAAAGCTGCTTCATTCAGTCATCCTTTTTTTTTTTTTTTTTTTTCTTTTTTTTTTTTTTAAATCTACAAAAGCAATTGTTTGTGTGTACGCCTTTAGCTGCTTTTCTCCTTTGAGACATTAGTGGTAAAAGTACAATATTATGAGACTGGTGCAAAAACCTACAGCAGGATGATATTTAAAGGAACCCTTTGTTTCACTCATTGAGATAAATTTAAATGGTCTTACTGGAAAAATGACATGATTAAGATACAGATCTAAAAAAGGGAACAATACTTTTCTACAGACAACCCCAGAATGTTTGTATTCCCCTTAAAATAGATGGAAAGTTGCTCACAGTTATCTTAAACTTATTCATGAATAATTTGAATGTTTCTGGCACCATACAATGAAAATGGCAGGATTTGTCTCTTGACTCAATAATGGTATTGGGTAAGAGGCAAATCTGTAAATGGAGTCTGTTTGGTTTCTCCCATCCTCCCCTGTCCCAGCCCCATGTGGGACTTATTAAATCTTTTAAGAAACCAAATCAGGAAAACTTGCCTTCCTGAATTAAGTACCATTTTAAACTATTGAATTAGAGGGTAATGAATGAAGTCGTTATATTTGACTCAGGTTTTTACAGCAATTTTAGAAATTCCCTACTGAAGCATTTAATGCCTCTGCCCTTCAGGTCAGCTATCTAAGGGCAAAATTGATTATACCCTCCAAGAGGAAATGGTGACCTCATTCTGAACACTCGAAAAAATAAATCTTTAAAGCTACTACCTTCTTGGTATCTGAACTCCCTGAAGTAAGGAGGGGAGGGGTGAGTTTTAATGTCCACACAATGTAATTATGATTGTAAGGTGCTATATTGGAACATTATATTTTGTATCTTTTTAATGATTTCACTTGTCAGTTTATTTAAAGATCTTTATTTTCAAATACAGTACGACTCCCAGAGAGTTTATGAAAGGTTTCGTTTTTGTATAAATTGAAAAATAAACATAGTTTTGCATCTTTGCTTGTTAGATGTGATTTATTTGAACAGTGGCTGAGCATGCATTTTGAATATAATTGTAATACTCATAGAAGTAAGACTGATGACACTAATTAGAGCGAAGTACTGTTTCTGAAAGTGCTACATAAACCTTGTAATTCAGCTGTACTAAAACATTTCAGTCTTGACCTGCAAAACCTTTGCTGTGTTAGCCCTGCGTGTTTCTTGACTACACATTGACATTTGTACTGAATTTATATGGTGGCTGTGTGGCATGGGCCAATGTTTAACCACTAAACACCTCTTTCGTCTCACCTAAGGGAGATTTAAAACCTGAGTCTTTGGTGGTAAAATGCTAATTCATTAACCCACACCACAGTTTGACCTCTAGTCATACTTTATCACATCTCTAAAAAGCAAAGAGAGGTATGAAGTATTTAATGAGCAGTAGATTCCAAAACATGTGAATTCCACATTTTTTATATTACTTGGGATGTCTTTCGTGTGAATATGTCCACCTCCACATAGTCTGCTTACATGTTCCCCATAAAACATGTTTTAGGCTAAGCAAATGAAAACAAATCAGAGACTTTATCACTTCTTTAAACTACATTCTGTAATCAATAATTCAAATGGCTGCATTCAAATATAAAATATCATTTGAGTGCTTTATTTTTAAAGTCTGATTTGATATTCATAATTTTTGTAAACTTCTGTATTGTGAACATTTTTGTTACACATTTTTGAAACTTGTATGTTTCTAATTATAGGAGGCCCCTGGAACTTTACATTCAATGTGAAGTTTTATCCACCAGATCCAGCACAGCTGACAGAGGATATAACGAGGTAAAGACAGATTACTTCCCTTTAACTTTGCTAATCAGGTTCAGTTAGTAAAGTACTGAGAGTGGAAAGTACAGTAGAAGAGCATAATATTTTGCTTTTCAGGTAAAAGCTCAAGCTATTTCTAAATCTTTGTTTTCAAGTATATTTTAGAGTTAATACTATAGGACAAGACATAGTCTGCATTGAAGGCTATTTGTGGAAGATTTTTATGTATGCGTACCTACACTTACTTTTAAATGCCTTAAACAAAGTCTGATTTCAGTTATCAGAAGCATCTTTCTCCATTTTGAAGGGGGTGGGTTTTTTTTTAAAAAAATCCTGTGATCGTTATTCCTTTGACTACTGCAGGTGTAGCCCTTATCCTTTGAATGAGGAGGGTGCAGTAACTCTTTTTTCTTATAAGCCAATACAAACGCCACTCCACGCCATTTAGCAGCATAAAAAGTGGCCTTCCTCTTCATTTCCTCAGGAGCTTGAGCTCAAAATAAAATGACCAGGTTTTTGTCTTCTATTGCAGGAGTTCTCAACTTTTTCTGCTGAGGCCCACCCCAATAGGCTATAAAATCTCCATGGCCCACTTGTGTTACAACAACTGGTTTTCTGCATATAAAAGCCAGGGTCAGCGTTAAGGGGTAGCAAGCAGGGCAATTGCTTGGGGCCCCTTGCCACAGGGCCCCCACAAAGCTACATTGCTCAGGCTTCGTCTTCAGCCCTGTGTGGCGGGGCTCAAGGCCCCGGGCTTCAGCCCCATGTGATGGGGCTTTGGGTGTCTGCCCTGGGTCCCAGCGAGTCTAACGCTGTCCCTGCTTGGCTGACCCTCTGAAACCTGCCCCAGACCCGTGGTTGAAAACCACTGTTCTATTGCACTCTCAATTAAAATCACATCTTCTGCTTCTTCCCTGTAGGTATTATTTGTGTCTTCAGCTTAGACATGACATTGTTACAGGGCGTCTGCCTTGTTCCTTTGCGACACTGGCCCTGCTGAGTTCTTACACAGTCCAGTCTGAATTGGGAGATTATGACCCGGAGTTACATAGTGCAGATTATGTCAGTGAGTTTAAACTGGCCCCAAACCAGACAAAGGAACTTGAAGAAAAAGTCATGGAGCTACATAAAACATACAGGTGAGTGCTGGTGTTAAGGGAACTTGTCTGTGCACCACAAAGTAAAAGGAGTAATTAGAATAATAGCTATTGAGTATTTTCCCAAATTCTGTGTTTTTATTTTTCTCTTCAGGGCCATCAGTATCTTTTATGAGCCTCAAACAGAACTACAGTGAGAGAGAGTTAGTTTCATAGATGAGTTTTCAGTTTACAAAGAAAATCCATCTGCTTTAAATAAATAAATAAATAAATAAATAAACTCCAGTTACAGAAAGTCCTTCCAGAATTTACAACCCACCTGCTTTGCATAAACTATCCTGCTACTGCTATGAAGGAATCAGACAGAGAGTCCAGAGTTGGTCATGTAATATTGATTGTCCCTTGAGACTACTTACTTACAAACTGTAGCCTTTACTGCTTCCTTCCCCTCTCTCCCTCCACACACTCCCATTGTTGTCCGTTTGTCCACCGTTTGTGTCTTGTCATAATCCTAGACTCTTTGGGGCAGAGGTTGTCTTTGTGTTCTCATTTTACTTGTTTGTATGGTCTCTAGCACAATGGGACCTCTAGGCGCTACTGCAGTAAAAGAATAACAAAGGAATTGGTGAAAACATGGGTGAGTCCAAAACCAGTGAGAATGTTCTGAGAATATCCTGCAGCTGTTGGTTAGTAAAAGGGTTTTCTTCCTTCCTACTAGAAAAAATAAATTTTAGAAGAGTTTTGTGAAGCTTTATCTTTAAGAACTCCACTTTTGGAGTCTCTATAGTCATCACCCTTATGACAGTGGGGGATGGCTTCGATTCCACTTAGAACTATATAGTGTGCATACTGTTAATTTTGTCCTTTGTTCTCCCTTCTCCTCTTTTATTGTTTGTTGTTCAGTTGTCCTGTGGGGGAGGGGACCTTGTCTTCCTTTGTGTATGTTAACATTTAGCATTTCATGGCCTACATCCTGATTGGAGTCTTCTGTTGCTACTGCAATACTAATAAATAACATGGTACAACACCAAATGTATTGGAAGTGTGCATGAAAGGGGTAAATACTGAGATGTCAATATAACTTTGTTTTTGGTGCCGACGTGAGCAGAACTCTCATCATGTTGTAGGTAGCATTGGTTTTATTTACTAAGCACCAACACCATATAAAACACACAAAGATGTGGCCTGTACCTGACGGGGTTCATGATCTAAATGGACAGCGAGAGCTAGTACAATTGCATTCTATCCCGGCAGTTTTTCAAATTTATTACTAGGTATGTAGCTGCACTTTCCACTTTGTTGGATGATGATATTACGGGGAATGAACTTTTCCTATAATCTAATATTTGTGAAAGGTTTCTTTATCCCTCCGTGACTACCTTTTCATACTGGTGAGTCTCGCTTGAGCAGCTCTTGTATCAGGTTAGAGGATCATAATAATGAAACTAAAACTTTTAAAAACTTTTTGAAAAGAAATTTTATCCTATATTGTGCATATTTACACTAATATTCTGACATGTTCAACTAGAGAGACCACACTGAACTGTGTATTTTATTGCTTAGCTCTCTTCGCACTTTTCAAGGAGCCTACCACCTTGGTATACAAGTATTGTACAATCTGAAATGGGTGCAGGTATCGGTACTTTTAAGGGAAGAAAAAAAACCCTATAAAACACAGAGAATGAGCCCAAGCCCTTGTGTGGGACTTGAACCTGCAGTCTCTCGACCGCCCCAAAGCTGTGAGTTGAGCCACAGTAATGCTTATAGAAAACTAAAAGCAAAGATGAAGCTCTTTCCACGACAAATGCAAACTAATAACATAAGCATAACCTGTAATAGTGGACTTCAGTCCAAGGGTGATACCAAAGCTATAATGAACACCTCAAACTCACACTGTCAGATCAATATTTTAAATTGATTTATCTCTATTTGTACTGAGGGGGAGAGGCAGTAAGGAAGATAAGTTTGTCAGTTGCTCAGTATCTTCTTTTGACTTCAGGTTATAAAGTACTATTTGTATTAGAACAGACAACTCACATCGCTGAATTATTATTTTGGCTATTTTATTCTCTTAAAAGAACCAGTGAACATGAAGCATTTTGTGTAAAACAAAAATATTAAAAGTTGACCTGAATAACATGGCTATATTTAAATTTGTAGCATTATATAGCCTCCCTCTTATATAGATGAATTTATTAATATTGGATGTTGTTCTGAGAACTTTAAACATCAGATGGTTTTTAGGTAAAGAATTTCCACATAAAATGTTCTTAGTGCTATTGATGTTTTATTTGAACGAAAGAGGGTTTGTGTTTAGGAGATGAATGTTGACCTTGTTCCACTTAAAATGGGTTATTGTTGCAATATTAATCCTTTTTATTCCCGTTGGTCTGGGCTGTATCATGCCTGCATAAGACACAACACAATCCCCACTAGGATTTACAGTTTACATAAAATTTAAAGTGTTTTGTGAGTAAGATATCAAAGCAGCAAACAAAACTAAATGTTTATAAGTGAGTACTGTCCCAATATAGCATTTGGACACCTCTTGCACAATAGAAGCCTATTAACAGAGACACTTCAATAACACTGAAAATAGCCCCATTATCAGGATGTTTCTGTTATCCAGAGTTGCATTGTATTGCCTCTCCTATGGACAGGACTCTATCTATTCCCAGAAAATGTCTCATTCATTTAGCCTTCTCCTAGTAGGAGTCTCCTATTAAGTGATTTCAACTGCCCTGGCATTTAATTCTCAGAACAATAGCTGGATTCTGAAAAGTATTGAGTGGGTACCACGGTTCGCTGTTTGCCTTCAGTGGATTTAATTGGGTCACCTTTTTTGCAAATGAAGTTGGCTGTTTAGAGCCTCAGTGCCATGATTCGTACAGTGGTGCTTTCCTTTTCCAGTCTGATGGTTACTAGGGTGACCATATTTCCCAAAGGGAAAATGGGACAGTGATCCCCCTCTTGTGTGCAGGGTTGGCCTGAGCCAATTGCTCCCCTCCCCCCCCAAACATTCCTTCATGCCCTATTAGGGGGGCATGCCCCACTTTTTTTGGCAAAACTGGACAACTGGGACAAATGCCCAGTTTTGCCAAAAAAAATAAGGCGCTCAGGACGGCTTAAAAAGGGGACTGTCCCGGCCAAAATGGGATGTATGCTCACCCTAGGTACTTCAGAGGCATAAGATGTTGAGGAATTATCTAGAATAAATATGAAGCAGGATCTTTTGTAAACATAACATTCTGCATTCAGAAAATCAATTCAGCAAACCAAGGCTCAGCAATTCTTTTGCTAAATAAAAGATCACTGTCTATTCCTTTTAAACTAATCATTATTATAGATAATAGTAAATTAATTGTCTTTTTTTTTTCCCACATAACCTTTTTTAGATCCATGACTCCAGCCCAAGCAGACCTTGAATTTCTTGAGAATGCAAAAAAGCTATCTATGTATGGAGTTGACCTTCACCAAGCTAAGGTAAGAGATTTTGTTGTTGTTGGAGTAGGTTGAGGCTCACAGGTTCCTTATTTCAAGAGCCCTGATCAAAGATGTAGGCAGGCAGCCAGCCAGCCACCCACCCTTGCAGAAATGCAAGCATATAATAGATATGTTGTAAGCATTAATGCAAGCTTTATAAAAAGGAAGTTACACTTCCTGATTTGCTTTTCTGTATATTCTAGAAAGCTCTTTATAAACCTACCAATGTAGACAAGCCCTCAGTTTGAAGAATTTAAACTGTTTGATCCTGAAAATTAATCCACTCTCAGAATTCTGATAAATACAGTATAAACTCTAAAAGATCAGACACAAACTTTGAGCGGATAGGGTTGGAGAAGAGAGCAATAAAAGGGAGGAGGTTTTAAGGAGAGATCTGAAGGAAAGTAAAATTGGCCCTTGGCAGGTGGAAAGTTGGAAGCTGTTCAAGCATGCAGGACAAATGAATTCAGTAGCTATTTAGGAAAAGACAAAAGGAGAGTATAGAGAAAATGTTGTTGGAACTTGTAACTCCAACACTGCTGTAGGTATAAATATGTATTAACTTTTTTAGGACTTGGAGGGAGTTGACATCATTCTGGGAGTCTGTTCCAGTGGCCTTCTTGTCTATAAAGATAAACTGAGAATCAACCGCTTTCCTTGGCCCAAAGTGCTGAAGATTTCCTACAAACGCAGCAGCTTCTTCATTAAGATCCGGCCAGGGGAGGTATATTGCCGGTTTATCTTCTATTTTTGTCCTGTATTGTAACAAAACATTTTCTAATTAGTGTCCAGTTTAGTCTTGTTTGCATAAAGAACAGGCAAGTGCTGTGGAGATTTTAAAGTTGTTTCTATAATTGCAGTAGTACAATTGGTTTTTCATTTTAAATTATACCTTATTTCCTGTCTTACTTGGCTTTGTAGTAGATTTAATTTAATATAAAACTAAAATCTATAAAATTGCATTTGAATTATAAATTACGTAGTAGTTAGCTCCACCTACTTGTAGGATATGGTATTCTGCTGTTGAACATATTCTCATTGGAACAAGACAAGCATATAATAGATCTTTGTTGCAGAAATACAAATATAAACAAAATATTTCACCATAACCAAAATGAAGCAAAACGCTTGATCTTTCTGATAGTACTTGGAAACATAACTTTAATGAGGAGAGCAAAAGATTGTGTGGAAAAGAGACATTTTTTTTTCTTGCTGTGGAAAGCAAGTAGCTGTTCATTTCATAAGACCTTAGATGACCATTCATAATTCAGAATGTTGTACTTTTATCAATTGTCAAAGTATGCAGCAACATGGTGTATGAGGGGCTGGAGCATGCTGTTTTGGCTTGTACGTGGATCTCCTTCCCATGTGGAAAGGGGAGTGGAGTGGCCTCTGCCGTATTGTTTTACCCCCACCTTGTTGGGTCCAGCATGAATGGAAGCAGACAATGAGTAGGGAGGCCAGGGGAGAGACATTTCCCACCACCCATCCCCACCATGGAAAATACCCCCAGAAATGTAATATAGTCGCAGGCCACGTTTTCGTTTCTGTGGTGGAAAATCCCTTTTAAAGGGGATCCCAGAACTGCTGCAGAGAAATATAGGCTCCATATAGAAGGGCCTCTGCCTTCTTGCAGATGCCTGGGTATCTTCGTATATCTACAGGGTTTTTGAACCAAACCCTCATCTCACTAGTGGAAGAATGCCGAAGAAGTTCTGAGAGGGGAATTTCGGAGTTGCTTGCCTGGGTTTTACCTGGGTATGTTCCATGTAGTGATGTTCTTTTGCATACGTCACTTGTAGCTATAATAAAATAATCTGCATTGCAATTTTCCATAGCAGGAACAATATGAAAGTACCATTGGATTCAAACTACCTAGTTATCGGGCAGCTAAGAAACTGTGGAAAGTCTGTGTTGAACATCACACTTTTTTCAGGTATGCCTTGCTTAAAATTGTAAAAAAAAAATCTGTTTATTAAATATAGTGGGTTTTAAAAAGTGATGCTAATTTTAAGTCTCAATTTTTGTAATTCCTTTGCTGATAGATATGTCTGACTCTCCTCCATAGTGATTTAAGGTGGTAAGGCCTGTAAAGAGTAAAAAGTGTGTATGGAGACAGAGTTTTTTATTTTAGTATTCCTAAAATAAATCAAGCTAGCAAGTGAATGCATAACCATTGAGAACATAACATAGGAAATCCATCAAAATACAGAGATCTTGAAATAAGGCACTGAAAGCATAACATCTGTATCTAAATGCCATAAGAGAATGAGAATAAAGAAGAGTCTTAGCCAATATCCGAGTTAAATATTTGGCAATTTTATCCGGTATCTCTGTCAGGTATTGTTCTATCTTTACCCCCAAATGGTTTCTTTTTAATAAGAGACTGAGTAAAGTAGAGGCTGAGGTTGAGAAAACCAGTGACAGTTTCATGAGAGCTAAGGATGTCAAGGTTTATAGAAAGATGCTGATTGCTGTGCTGTCATGCACCTTGTTTTAGTATCCACTTTGCAGTGGTGTTGTATCAGAAAGTGCCTCTCATCTGTGGCTAGTTTGAGGTGCAGGTGCTGATATGAGACAGGTCAAGAAAAAGCTCTTGATAATGGGACCTTTTTGTAAATGAATACTTCAGATGAACCGTTGTGCTAAAGAAATAACATGAGTTGCTTCATGCAAGTCTCTTGGTCTGAAAAATGGTTGCTGGATAGTAAATATATGTTAGACTCTCCCATGTTAATAATGTAAGGGCCACTCCTTACTCCCTAAAGCTTTTTCTTGGAGAGAAATCTAAATGTTATATTTTTGGCTAATATAGAAACCTTGCAGGTGGGGAGTCTGGGTGCTGGGGGAGTGGAGCTTGATGGGGTGGGGGTCCAGGTGCAGCTGCTTGGGGATCAATGAGGTGGGGTCTGGGTGTACGGTGCTCACCGGAGGGGTCCAGGTGTAGGGGGGTAGGGCTTGTCAGGGTGAGGGTTTGATGGGTCTGCTTAACAGGGGAGTCCCAGCTGCTGCCAAGGGGATGCTGCATGCTGGGCTCCTGCTTCCCCTCTGTGATTTCCCTATCCCCTTTTCTTCTCCATCCCCCTTCCCACATTCCCCTCCTCCTGCCCTATTCCACACCCCCTTTCTTCCACACTGCCTCTTCCCCCTACCTCCTTACCCCCCCCCCCTTTCCCTCATTTCCCGACTCCCGCCCCATCCCACCCCAGGCACTCTGTTGCACAGAAAACAGGAAGGCTCCCAACACACAGAAGGGGAGCATGACTGGCACTAGGACCCAGGAGGCCGTGTTCAGCTGCAGAGTCTGGGGAGCAGACATGCAGCCTGTTTGAGCTGGGCAGATCTGCGCTTGCAGAAATGAGGGGGAGCAGTGGCATGTAACTGTGTGTGCCCTCCCATGCCTTGACTCTGGGGGGTGCAATTCCACCCCCCCCACCCCACCCCAAACTGTATTCATGTGTCCCCGTCCCGTCGTGTGTCCTCTCCTCCTCTCCCTCTCTCCCTCCCTCCCCCCGCTTCCCTACTTCCCTGATGTTTCCTGCAGGGAAGCACAGGAATTCTGCAGGGATGGGGGGGATGTTTTCTGTGGGCACACAGTCATGTAGAATCCCCCCAGGAGTATATTACGTTAAGAGATCATTTAGAAAAATATATTCAGTTTTTCCATGCCTCCTCCCCCATCTCTTTTTAATTCCTTTCTATATAGTATGAGTGATTTGGAGATATAAAACTAAAGTACATGTGTACCTTTCAGGCTAACTTCCCCTGAAGCACTTCCCAAAAGCAGGTTCCTGGCACTGGGCTCTAAATTCCGTTATAGTGGACGGACACAGGCCCAGACAAGACAAGCTAGTGCCTTGATTGACAGACCTGCTCCGCAGTTTGAACGAACAGCAAGTAAACGGGCATCTAGAAGCCTTGATGGAGGTGAGTGAAGCTTCATTACCTTATTGTAAGGTTTCCATACATGAAACCCATCCCATATTTTTCTATTGAAAATCACCCTGTAGGCTTAGGCTTCATAACTTTTAATTATTATTATTATTATTTTATTTATTATTATGTATTATTTATTACTGATAAAGTAATTTACTTTAGCTAAAGAAGAAAGCTGATGTAAAGAGGCTGAAACTGAGACAGTGCCTGGAATGTATTTCTAGACACTCAGTTGTTAATTTTAGTTTATTAAAAATAGTCAATTCTGATTCAAAATTTGTGGGCAGAAAAAAATTGTAGAGAGAAATAAACTGGTTTGTTATAAAGCTCATAAATGACAGTGAGGTGACACTTCATAAACTGTCAAATAAGACAAGCAAAAAAGAATGTTGTGAATTTAAATCCTGAAGATTGACCCTATTCCTAAAATGTGTTGAAACAGATTTCTTTTTCACCTGAATATGAATTATTATAGGCTGAAGCAGCACCCATTCTCCAAGACTCTAAGTTTTGGAAGTAATAACTCAAGTCTTGAGAAAATGCCATAAAACACTTCAGTAAGAAGTCTGTACCCACTTGTCCTTTTGCCACCCAAAGCTAAAAGAAAAATAGTACTTTTTAATTTGATGTAATTTTTGAAAACTACTAACACAGATCTGGCTTTGGATCCCCATACTACATCTGGGATCCAAGTGGTGGTACTTGTTTTGTACTGCTAGTAAGTTTTTAAACTTCATCAGTGGTGTCGGCATGACAGTTCATTTCAAACTCTATAGGCAAGTACCATAGGAGAAGGGAAAGTTCCACTTTTACTAATCTTGTGCTTTCATATCAGACCTTGGAAAATAAAAACAGCAAATTAATGCTTCTGTCCGAATTGAAGTCTACAGCCTTCTCTATATGCTACATGAGTAGCTTGTTAACATGTGCACAATTTCTTCAGCTAAACATACGTCTCAAAAAATTGAGGTCAGACCTATATTGGAGGAGAAGCAGGAGGATGTGGTGATGGTTGAGATTCCAGAATCAAAACCTGTGGAACAGTTCGGAGAGAAGCCAGGTATAGCTGTGGTGGCTATGACTCTCTGCAGTACCTTTTCTATCCTTCCCTTTTTTATGCTTGTTCTTGACCGCTCTGAAATATTTCACAAATGTTGGCCTTTTTTTCTTCAGTTCTTTGCAAAGTGTGTCTTTATAGTCAGCAGCCAACAGGCTGGGTTGGGTTTATGTCCTTAAGTGTGAAGAGTTATTGGAATAGCATTGCTTGATTACACTTTTTAAACATGTATGCAGTGTAATCTCCTGGGATTGAGACAGCCACAACTAGAGAGACAAGGTGGGTGAGGTAATATCTTTTATTTGACCAACTTCTGTTGGTGAGAGAGACAAGCTTTCGAGCCACACATAGCTTTTCTTCAGGTCTGGGAAAAGTACTCTGAGCATCACAGCTAAATGCAAGGTGGAACATATTGTTTTCTAAGGGATCATTCAAGGTAGAGTGGCCCGTTAACATCTCTGCAGTGATAGGACAAAAAGAGGGGGTTAGTGGGTTACAGATTGTTGTAAATCCAGCCATAAATCCAGCAGACTTTTAGGAAGAAACTCTGTGCTCAGATGGAGAGATTTTAAAGATGCAATTACATTTCAAATATGACTTTATTTTAAATTTGTGTACTTTATAAATGCTAGATCAGAAAATGTAGAATATTGTTTTTGTGATCTTAAAACATCTGCTTTAAAACTTTTTGGATTTCATCTTGGAGGTTGCTTGCATTTTTTTTAAAGTGTCATTAAATATGTTTTGCAGTTCATGACATTTTGGGGAGCCATCTTTTGTAGAGCCTAGATTTCTTAGGACATGTTTATTATTTGTTACAACAGTATCTTGTTGATTTCTTGGCAAAGAAGCTGAGATGGGTATAAATTGTGTATATTGTTGGGACAAATGTGTGTATTATACCAGTGTTGTAAGATCTGCTCTGTTCGCTACTTCTATAATAATGAAAGGAAACTTATGATGAATGCTTACTGGCGATTAATTCTAGCCAGTCAGCATCCTCCATATCTGTGTTTGAGTAGAGTTCCATTCTGCCACCCACCGCAATTCACTATAGAAACCTTGTTTTGTAGCCATAATTTTTCTGTCCGAAAAGATATAGACAGGTCCATCAATCCCTTGCCTAAGATGGTGACTGACACAGGCCAGTCATTCCCATCTTCTTCCACACCGGAGTGACATCTGCCTACGCAAGTGTTGCCAGCTCCTGCTTGCTTGAGAAGTCAGAGATTGATACTGAAAATCAACCCAGGCCTCCCACAAGCACTGCAGAAGACTAGCAACTAAGATACCAGGACACAATTCTGATTGTTCTCTAGATCTATGAACTTGGGGAGGGGCAGGGTCTCAAGTCCACCTGATCCTGGCTCGGGGGCTATAACTCAGAACTTTTTTATACAGATGGTGTTGGATCATTACTGTGTGTGGTGGTCTTCTTGAGCTCCTATTTTTCTTTTCTTTCTCATAGCAGCATCTTCATCTCATCAAACTCCCATAACTGAGCAGCACTTTCTGATGCAGTAACATTGCAAAGTGGGTGGGTATCAACAGGATGCTTGAAAGCAGAGCAGTCAGCTTCTTTCTAGAAACCTCACCAACATTCCCTTGCTACCAGAACCTCCTTCACACCTTTTCTCTCCCACCCAAATTCTTCATTATAATGCATTATGTTGATAGGACTGGTGTGATTATGACGACTTTGGTATGCAGTTGCAATGCAGGATTATACCAAAGATCTAACTCCTAGAGCGTTTTAAAACAGGCAGTTTTAGCGTGTTGGCTGTTTTTTCAAATGTAGACGTATGCTGTCCTTAAGAGATGAATCCTCATTGACCTTAACCTCACCATTAGTAACTGTTACTTCCCTGCAGTCTCCCATTTGGTATATTAATGCATTCGTAACTTCTTCTAGCCAAACATGCTTTTGAAAATATTAAGATGAGACCAATAACAGAAGAAGAGGAAGAGGATAAAGCGGAGGTGTTTAAGGTTACTGTTCCAGAATCAAAATTAATGGAACCATTCCAAAAACAGCCAGGTACAGCTGTGATGGCGTCTCATATCAGTTGTGTTAACATCACCTCCTACAGTACTTACACCTGCTTTTACACAGCTTATTTGTTATATACGAGCAGCGTTATGGATTGCCAGTGTGAAAGGTGCTGAAATACTATAGAATATGGCTAGAATTTTTGCTGTGGTACTAACTCAATTAAAACCAGAGTAAATGTGGCAAGTGCCTTGGATCATAATGCTACAACATCAAACGTAGTTATGAACCAGACCACTTTAGTGAGGTGGGGAGACACATAAAAGAAATATTTTACAGCAGTGATTCAGCAGTTCCATTGATATATGCACTGATGCATACAGATGGCAACCTCCAAAGGTGGTGTACCTTGCTGGAAGTGCTGCAGTGTGGTCACTTTCATAGGCATACGTGTCATGAATCCTACTAGCCGTATACAAAGCCTAGCATTGTTCAAGTTGTGCTCTCCCTGACCTCTGACAGCTGTCGTGCTGCACAGTTTGAGGAGTTAGATTGCAACCTCCTTTTTTCATCTCATTGACTTGGCTGCTATTCAATACTGATTCAGCCTCACCTGGAGTCAGTTGCTCTTTCCAAGCCATTGCTTGCTTCAAATAAACCTCCATTTGTCTTAAATAAAGGCAGATTTTATTGGCAAATTACAGAAGTTGGAGACTAACATAATGCAATAAAATAACTAGAAATATCACCTACTTTGGATACTGTGGAAAAGGTTGGTAAACTAGTAAACTAGCTCTATGTACTACACCTCAAAAACTACGTCCATTGTTATTGCCCAATTGTAATGATTTCTCCACCCAGCTCTGTTGAGGTGGATCTTTGTGTACATGTTGCCTCCCTTTCACTGAATCCATGCACACCTGGCAGTTAATTGTTTCCTTTCTCAGCCTGACCACTCTCATTTTATGTGGTTCTTCACTATTATCCATAACAAGCTATGCCTCTGTATCCAATATTATGCTGGGTACAGAAATACATTTTAAGTATAGCCTAGTAATCAAAGTAATTAGTATTTTATACATCAGATAAGTAATTATAGGCTGCCAAAGGAAACTATATGAATTTTGTTCTCTCTCTCCCTCTGTCCTCTTTTCCCAAAGCATCATAAAATTAGTAGCATAATTCTGTGTGCTGATATTCAGACAAGGTTCCTGAAGAGAGGTGGTTCTTGCAAGTTTGCTCTTGGTAACTTCTCCTTTTCCATGCCATCTTTGAGGTGGCATTTTAATGAATGCATAATTTTTTTAGTCAGACATGTCCTTGAAAATATTGAGATAAGCCCAATAGACGAAGATGAGGAGGAAGAGACAGTGATGACAATGAAAGATGTAGAACTAGAGCCCGAATTTCTGGAACCAGTCCAAAAGGAGCCAGGTACAGTTGTGATGGCTTCTCACACCCGTGTGGTTTACATTTCCTTCTACTAAGCCTGACTCTGTTTGCTATCTCACAGCTACCACATACAGCTTCTCCAGTGTTTGTCATTTCTACAGTACAAGCAGTGTCAAGGCAGTGGTGCTAGATGAGATTGTGTCAAAAGGATGCCAGGTCAATACTAGGCACTTATTAATGTGTAGGAGAAATGTTTTTAGAGAAATGTTATACCTTGGATTAATACGTAACCGTGTGGAAAATTAAGTAAACTTCGGTGTCAACAAGTTTGTGCACTTGATTACCAGTAACATTGTGTTTGCAGTGTTCTTGCATTTTTCTCTTGGTCTGCTATTTGTATTGGTCAAATACATACAGTATTTCTGCATATTTTATTTTATAGACAAAGACAGAAGGCATTCAATACCTTTTTGAATGAGAGGCAAAACAGGGATTAGAGGATTTCTAAACATACAGACTATGATCCTTAAATCTGAACATTTCTGATGTCTTGGGTCTAGCTGGGTGAACTGTAGTAAATTAGTATTAGCTTGGACAAAGTACCAAGTGTGAATTGTCCTATTTGAGCCATAGGTGCTCCAGGTTTTAGGTGGGGCTCGGCTCCTGGCCCCACACTTGGGCTCCCAGCCCGGGGTCCCGGCTGCTGACCCTGCACCTGGGGTCCCAGCTGCTGGGACCAGCCTCAACCCCCTTACCCCTGTCTGGGTCCCATTCTCCCGGAGACATGGCCCTGCTCCTGGCCCCAGCTTGGGGGGGGGAGGGGTGTGTGTGTGTGTCAGAGAGGGGTAAGAGGGCTGGCTTTCATCACCCCCACTGTTAAAAATGTTCCAGCGCCACTGATTTGAACCAGTAGTTGACTTCATGAATATGAGCTTCTGTCAAACTGAATTTATTATTTCAGATAATGGGAAGAAGTTTAATTGGATAACCATAAAAATTAATAGGTTATTGTTAATAGAATTTACCATAGAAATTGCTTAGTGAATTGTTCAGGGTTTGCTTTTACGTAAAGGATCAGTTTGACCACCTATTCCTAAATGTAAGAAACTTGATAGCTCAGAAACTAGACTTGGGGAAGGAAGAGGGTTGGTGAGTTTTGCATGTACCTGATGCTTATATGTGAGGCTTGTCATCCTTCTGCTGACAGATACATGTTTGAAGCATATATGTTCAATGCTGCACCTTTCACCAATTGGGAAATAATGGGTATCATTCCTCAACAGTGACTCTTCTTGTGGCAGGGGAAATCATCTGACATAAAAAGTAGAAATCTGCTTTGAAAGCCAACTGAAGACTGCTGCTTGTCTGTAAAGCTTTATGATGAAATACCTAGTGATTTTTAATTGGCCAAAAGAAAATGCATAAAAATCTGATCCAGAGATGGTGAGGAGGTAGAGAATCGCAATGTCTCATTCAAAAACTTCTAAAGTTTCTGTTTGGGGACTTCATGGTGCAGTTAATACAAGTGATCACAGTTATAAACGTTTGTACTTTAAAGGTTTCATAGTGATAAACTTATATCAGTGTTTGAAAGATCCAGAAACTCCTTGCAGGGTCACAAGTAAATTAGCATTTCTGGTGTGGCTTCTTTGCAGAGTGCAAGCTTGCTTTTTTACTTTCTGTACAATACCTATTATTAAAATGATAAGAAAAATAACCTCAACCTTTCTATACTAAATGCGCAAGCTGCTTTATTCCTTTTTTTTTTTTTAAACTACAGTGCTCTAATCTGGGAAGGTTTTCCTAGGGATCTAGAAACATTATGCATTCTGAACCTTGCCTTGACTCTTTTTCCCTGTTCAGCAGTAGCGGTGGTTACACCTGACCGAAGCCCACGGCCCACCTCTGCACCAGCCATTGCTCAGAGACATGTTGCTGAACCTACCCCACCAGCTGCATCAGATACCAAGGAAATAGTAGTAGTCTCTAAAGTGGAAAAGGAAGCTTTGGACACTGAGGGAAAGCGTGAAGAAATGCCACCTGAGAAGGCCAAGATGGAGCCATCTGAAGTGGCCAAGGTATGCTAGCCTCAGAATTACCATAAAGTATTTATTTGTGAGGGCTGCAAGTGATTTCTGCTTTATATGGAATGCTAGCTCTAAAATGGCCTCCAGTGGCAATGCTGCATTAGGTAGGAAGGGGTGGAGAAGTATCTCATCCCTGTGTAGTCAGTGGACTGGGAATGGGATCCCCTCTAGTTAGTTGGTTGTGATTCCAGGAGAATACCTTTCCTGAACTTCAAGACACCACAAAAAAATGCTACAGTACGTGTAATAGTTTTCATGTCTTAATTGTACCTAGGGCAGTATACATTTTTTTCTCAGGGATGGTCCTAAACAAATTAGGTGTTACCTGTTGATTACCTTAAAACGGTGTGTTCCACTGAGAATTAACCCCATTTACAGTTGATTTTGTTCTCGTTAACTAGTAACACATTTTACTTCAGTGGAATTGTCCCTGATATATACAATGTGAGAGAAGAATTGGGCCCAGAATCTTCCAGCATTTATAGTGTGAAGTGTTGTTTTAATTGATTTGTTTCCCCTGGAGAGGTGTTAATGGACTTCTGACAGGCCGGCAGCTGGACTAAAATGTTGATCTATGAATGTTCAAACACTGTTTAGACTGTGTTGGATTTAATACTAAGTGGGACTACTTAAAATTGGAAAGTGCAAATATCTGGTTCTTCTGAGAGTATTCTGTGTAAAATATAGATAGATAAAAATATAAGACAGAATAGTATATGAAGAGAGATTCATCTTGTTTCCACACGAATATTTTAAAGTTTATTTTGAGAGAGGGTATGGATAGTGGAGGATCTAGAGGCAGAAAGGGTAGATAGAGATTGACCAGATAACTTAAGATTGCTTCCTGTCACTCTGAATATTGTACATTCTGTTTTCCCCATTTTTTGTTGGGAGTCAAACTCTTCTTGTAATTACATCCTATAGAGAACAAGTCTCGTATGGTAGATGTAGTTATATTCCATGGAAGATCTGTATGTATAAAATAAGCACTTGAGGCACGAGGGAGGAGACAGTACAATATCTTTACCAACCTCCCAGACAAGCCAAGAAATCTTCATTTTCAGCCTTCAAGGAATCCCTGTAGGGATAATAAGGAAAACTGGTGGCAATCTGGAAACATAGGGCCAGATTTGGACCTGGTTACATCTGGTCCTTCTCTGATTCTAATGAAGTTGCACCCACTTAAAACTGGCGAATTTGGCCCTTCAAAACCACAATTGCCTAACATAATCACAGTGTCACATTTTCATTGTGTTATTCACTTTATAGCTTCCTTAACATACAGTACTAAGTGTATTACTATCCAAGTGCCTCTCTTCCTTGCATAGTCTACTTGCCATATATCTATGTATATAAAAACCACACACAAGAGATGAACAAATCAGTTAGTCAACGGGACCTTCTATATGATTAACGAAAAACAACTTTTGGTAACCCACACTTGGACCGATTACGCCACTGATTAAAATGGTCAGTGGCTGTATACCATTGCCAATAGCTAAGAGCTCTCGGCTACCTTTAGTCATAAAGGCATGGCGCAGAAGCACTGAGTCACTGAGGATGAGTGCCGAAGACTAATGGAGTCTTGCAGATAATTGAAACATTGTAAAACAGCTTAATGCCACACAATGGTTAAATTTAAAATAATTCCATTCATCTCATTTGTCTGAGAGATTTTTCAGGTAGTTACAATATTAGATTTACTTTGGCGCTTAGTCTAGAAAGAATTCTTGTAAAACCCTGTAGACTCTAGAAGCTGCTAAACTGCTCCATAATCTAATCTGGTTTTGGGTTAATCACCTGTTTCTTTATCCTTGCATATATAACTATTTTTGCCTTGGGGCAACCAGTCTTTGTGATGTTTCCTGTATTTGTACTTTATCCCATTTCAACATTCTTCCTGCATTGTGGTGGTGGTATTGCTATTTCAACAGGCCCATCAAGGTAATCTTTCCAAAGTTACTTCAGCGATAGGCTAGCAGGAGGTGCAGTTTTATTTTAACGATTCTTGATCTTTACCCTGCCCTTCAAATGGCTCTGTTACAGCCTGGATTGCCTAGGTGAATTAGATGAATTGAATTCCTTTTAACTTCAAAAAGCTTTGAAAATGTTGGTTCTTAGCTCTACAGTTATGGGGAATGAAAGACTCAGATCCAGTGCTACTGATAGGTCAATTGGCTGACAAATGTAAATACATACTTATAGACGTGTGTATGGCCTGTGTTATACAGGGAGTCAGACTAGATGATCACCATGAAAGAACATCTTTATTTTCTGTCTTTGAAAAGTTGTATATCTATTTATTTGAACATGTCACTTTTGACAGTGATCTCATTGGGGTATCAAATTATATATAACCTTTGGAAACATTGGCTTACAAATATCCTTAAAACAAAAAGCCTGTCTTTGGTGGAACTATTAAACAAATGCTCTTTGGGGTCTCTTAAAACACTGGTGTCAATTGTACTTTCAGTTTTAGAAACATGATGTTGAACTAACAAATTGTCACTGTTAGTTATGTTAACCCTTGTTAACCCTCTTCAAAAGACTGCATGTTGATTCCTGCACGTTGACACATTTCAAAACCAACTTAATATTTCAGCTGTGTTTTGAAACTAAGTGGTTTCCAAAAATCTACTAACAAGAAATGTTTTTACCACTTTATTTCTTAAATGTAGGTGGGGAAAACACACACCGAGGTCACATTGCCTACCACAAATGGTGACCAGCCCCAGGTTTGTGCTGATAATTATCAGTTAGGTTGTTCACATTTTTTTTAAAAAAGATTGTAAAATGAAGGTTCAACATAACTAAATGAACCAACATTTTTTGTTTTTTATCACTGCAAAACAGCAGCCTGCAGAAAAAGAGGAAGATCGGATAAGAATGAGGAAGGTTAGCCATTTTACACTTTCACCAAGCAAAACTGCCATATCACTCATGCATACTTAATATATTTAAAAAGACAGTGCTCCAATTTCTTCATGTGCTTTGATTTTTAATCTATAAGTATCTGTTGTTTGTTTTCAAAACGATTCAGCTTTTTGTCCCAGTGGTAATCTGAGATTGTTAAATACATCTCTGTTAAAGAACTTCTTAGTGAGAAACGTACTTTGTTTCGAATATGATGTGTTTCACAGTTCTGTACAGAAATAAAGCTAGTGCCAAGCACAAGAAAATTGTACATTGAACGTTCCAGGAAATGCAAAAAGTTAAGCATTTATAGTTTTATGGGGTACTTGACAGGAAAGATATGTAAATCACTGAAGGTATTTCAAGTATATTAATTGTACACATTTTAATAAAATCCTTTTTAAAGGCTTAGAAGCATTGGAAAAACTACATATACAATACCATTTAATGCAGCACCATACACACTTCATTATCAGGAAGTTGAAAATGTCTTAATCTTTGCAAGTCTTCCACAGAAAATGTTGAACACTTATTTGCTGAGAGCAAGATGCCTTTGTTGTAGCAATGCAAATAAGCCAATGAAACTCTGGGAACTGTCTCTTTAAATTAAACTCATTACATTATTCCCATTGTTCATGAGCAAGGTCCTCCATTTCTTGGTGGTGACTGTTCCTACACATGTTCTTGTAGTTCTATGGCCCATCCCATATTGGCACAATGCTGCGCTCCAAACATTTATTTAACATTTTTTTATTTGCCAATTTGCGATTCCCGCAAGAACAACACTTTAATTTTTTGTGCTTTTCTTTTTTTTGTTCCCCCTTTCTTTCATTTTCACAGAAAAGATCAAAGAAACTAGATGGTGAAAACATTTATATCAGGCATAGCAATTTAATGTTGGAGGTTTGTATGAACTTGACGCTTATTTCAGTTGCGTTTGCCTGGACCTTCTGCATTCTTTGCTGAACTCTTTTTCTTCCTCCTCTGCTGCTGTTGCATGAAGAGTTTTTAAAAATTATGCTTTTGCATGTCAACAATAAACATGACGATGTGCAGTCATTTCTCCTACCTTTTTTGGTTTTCATTCTATCATACTTACCTGAAAAATATATGATTGGGATAGTCCTGTGCTAAATCTGTTTCTAGCATCCTAGTGGTTTTATAGCATGTTTTTTTCCTTCAGTCCCCAAATAGCAATCTCTACACTGGTACTCAAAATAACATGAATCACACAGGATGCAAGTATAGAGAGAGAGTCTTTCTCTACTTGACTGGGTCAAGGAAAAAAGAGGGGAATGGAATCAAGGAAGAATCACAATTTAGCACGTAAAAATGAGACTGACAGTAAAGCTGCAAGCTATATAAATTACACAGCAATCTTGTTCAGCATTCTTCAGGAGGGCCCATGTCTCTATTGCTTGCTCACAGTAATGTTAGATGAGGCCTTTTTTGTTGTCCAGAGCACTGCCAATAGAATTTACCATCATCGTTACTGTAATTTTTCTCTAAACACTTTCCTGCTGTAATGTGTTATAGGAAACATACAGTTCTCCTACATTGGAAAAACCAGTGGTCAATAGCAAGTCCCCTGGTGTCTGATGTAATTACTATCCTTAGAGAAGTGTGCTCTTGAATGCACTTGAGTATGCTACTGCTCAGCTGTCAGTTGCCATGTATTCTGAGGGTGCAAGGTTGTTTTCTGTCATTTCATGCACAGGTGTAGATCTTGAATAGTCTGCTTTATGACACTGAAACTTAAAATGTAGAGGGCTCCCACGCAAACAAGATCTTGAAGACTGGAACGTTCCAATCATATATTTATACATTGTTACGGAAGACACTTTGTGGCTTCTGGTACTGACTCTTTCTGTGTGTTGTGTTTCTATTAACGATTACAGCTTCAGCAGCTGATAGGGGTTTCCTCAGCAGTTGTCTTTGAAAATGAAATGTACTAACTGCCTTTTTTTAATCTTAATTTAAAGCTTTGCGGCTTTTGGTTTCTGACTGCTACAATTTTAAGCTTTTGGACATCAGTAAAATGGTCAACAGGAGTCATCTACACTCAGAATGCAACGAGGATTTCACCCACCGTTTTGTTTAGGCCATGCATAAGCAAATTGTTTATCTAGTCTCAATGAAAATTTGTCTTTCTTAAATGGCTTTTTCCTGCTAGTGTGGTACTTGGCTCTGGCACATGTATTGTGTGCTCCAGTGCGCTTCCTTTTGCCTCAGCCTCCTCAACCTCTGACTGCCTTCCCCTGCCCCCCGAAACACTTTTGTTACAGGTGTTCACAGACCCTCAGCTAGAAATGGGTGACCAAAAAGGTTGCATTGCCTATTGTTTCTTCCTTTTTATTTTGTGCATTTGGCAGATCAGATTAAATCCAGAAGACTGGCTGAGTGCTGGAAAATGTTCTAGAAAATGTTTTATTTTATTGAAAACAGTTACTGCTTCAGATCTTGAACTTCTGTGCTTCATAAATTTATAAAAAGGTGGAACAGGAAAAAAGAGTAGTAATTAGAGTGCTTTGTTCATTAAAAGAGGCTTATAAGAGCAATTCAAACTTCTGTGGGTCACATCTTGCTAACTTTAGCTTCCACATTAATACTGTTCTGGCAGGGGAAGTCCAAATGTGAACAAAGTGCTTCTTACCAGGGGCAGGCTAAACAAGAGGAGTGATCTTTGTGTTCTTTCAATCCAGAGTCAGTGGCAGGGCTCCTCTGCATGTGTTGCTGATTCCGGCTTCTGATCTTACCATGGAGTCTCCAACAGTCTTGTTCATGCTTTTTCTAACTAGCAGGCACTCATCTCATGTTTTCACGTGGGACAACAGATAAAACTATTGGTTCCCCATGAATAGGCCAAAAAAGGAAGCTATATTAATGAAGCATACTCTTATCCCCGCTAGCTGAAAGCAGTCTGTCTTTGGTAAGCTTGCAGGATCGTGGGCCTGGGTGACCAGACAACAGAGTAGCCTCTTTTGACAGATATTAATTTAAAGCAGGGGTGGGCAAAGTTTTTGGCCTGAGGTCCACATCGGGGTTCTGAAACTGTATGGAGGGCTGGGTAGGGAAGGCTGTGCCTCCCCAAACAGCCTGGCCCCCGCCCCCAATCCGCCCCCTCCCACTTCCCACCGCCCAACTGCCCCCGGGCGGGAGCTCAAGGGCCGGGCAGGACGGTCCCCCGGGCCATAGTTTGCCCACCTCTGATTTAAAGCATACGCAAGCAATCTAGTCTTGTGTAAGTAAGTGACTTAATGGGCTGAGAAACAACTGAATGTATAGAGAATGGAATTTGCAAAATCAAATTTGCCAATGATTCTGTCTGTCTTGTTTTTTGCACTGTCTTGAAATGTCTTTGTTTAGCTTAAGCCTATTTTATTCAAAAGCCTTTGTTTTAAACAAACTGTTTTTACTTGCAAGGCGAGGCTGTTTTTGAATGAGTTAGTTGAATAGTGGACTTGTGTTGAAGTCTGTGCATTTATGCTGTAACCTGGCATCACAGAATAAAGAGTTTGCATTTTCCATACCCTTATCGTGTTAGCTTGGGTGCACTGGTTACTATGACATGAAGTAGATGGTCAGTTAGTTTTAGGAGTCATTTTCTGATCTCACATTTTGTTCACTAGTGTGAAACCATCTGTATAGTTCCTGGAGGGAATGAGGTGTGGGCAAAGAAGGTTATGAGGTTGCTTTTTGAAAGATAATTTCATATGGGAGGGGAAGAAGTGGAAACTAGAAACAAACTCTTTAAAATGTTAACAGCATCTATGAGCTTCCCTTAGATATTCATAGTTAATGGAAGAACAACAAAAGTGGAAAACATGCAGTAAAGGGTATGAAATCAATTGTCAGGGTTCTTTTAGTTCTGTATCTTGAATTGTAAATCTTCTTTAGGTGCAAATCAAGGTGTTTCAACTATAATCTATTTTGCTGAAGTAAAAGATGAGTAATGTCAGGTCTCACTGCTAGAGGGGCAGACATCTTCCACTTAATTAAAATTTGTCCCTCAGTCCAAGGGTAGAATAAAGGGAAGGAGAATATTCCCTTGTATGTTTACAGAGTGAGCACAACTAATGGAAATTGGCAGCAACTTTGAGTGCAGCTTGCTGTCTGACAGCACAGGCAATTTTAGATGGCCTCTTTTTATGTGCATCTTCATTTGATTTTTTTAAATCATAGGAATTAGATAAAACTCAAGAAGAAATAAAGAAACATCATGCTAACATCAGTGAGCTGAAGAAGAACTTTATGGAGTCCGTCCCCGAGTCCCGGCCTAGTGAATGGGATAAGCGCCTGTCTACTCACTCCCCCTTCAGAACATTTAGCGTCAATGGGCAGGTCCCCACCGGAGTGGAAGGAGTGAGTACTTATGAAATGTGGTATTGACTGATTTTATATTGTAGCAACTAAATACTGATGTTAAATGAATATCTTTAAATAGTTGAGGACTAAACTTGGCTCATCTTATATTTCTGGTAGCGGACATTTCAGATGTCTCTTTTTAATGGGTTTTAAGAACAACATCGTTGCTGAGGGCATTCATTTTTTTTTTTTTTTTTAGCTTTAGTCACACAATATTGGAGCTTCCTATCTGGCTTTGTAGCAACATTAGTTAATGCTGCCACTAGAACTTTGTTTTCTTGCTATCCGTTTCAGCCTTACAAGAGCACAGACTTAAATAGTTATGTTGGGAGCTGGTTTATTCAAAATACAGGTGGGGGTAAATTTTATCTTCCAAAATGGTTCAAGGATATTATCACAAGCCTTGGAGGAAAAAAAATTATGTATTTTGGATGGTGTCTCTAAGAACCAAAAGTCGCAAGGCTTGATAAGCCAGAGAGGAACCTTGTTGAGAGAATTTTGTATGTAACTCAGCCCTGATGTTGCATCAGGATCTGTCTGTGTGTACCCATATTCCAGTGGGATGTCTTGCTAACATCAGTGGGTCTCCTCACGGGCCCAGGGTATACAAGGGGTTGGGCCCCGGCTTGGTAGAAACATAATTACTTTTTAGGGAAGTGTTATCCATATTTGTAGCAGTTATGCACATTCATAGGCCTCTTGTTTAGTTTCATAAGAATTTCACTACTTTTCAATACAAGTAAGCTGGAGAAGCCAAGAGATCAGTCAGTCTGCTGTCTAGACTCTTCCTTACTGGTAGTCAGTATCTTACTGGGATGGGCTCAGTCATATTACTACTGCTGTTACTTAACTCTTAATTAAAACTCCTAGATCAAACTAATTACAACTTCTTGAGCAATGATAGTTATTTGCCTTAAAGGGAGGGAGTGAAATCCTAGCTCCATTGCAATCAATGGCAAAACTTTCACTGGTTTCAGAAGGCTCAGGATTTCGCCATAGATCTGCCCCCCTTGCCCCGCCTCCAACTGCTATGGGACTGTTTTTCTTTGCTTGACTTTTAAACCATGCAAGTGTGGAACTTTTAACATGGAATAAGCTGGTGGGAGGAGGAGAAAGTTGCCAATTAATTGGTTAAACACATAAAGCCACTTTACAGTTTGATCACTGAACTTTATTTTAAGAAGCCTTTCTGCAGGATGCTCTCCAGTAGAGATGATGAAGGGGTCTCCACCCGTAAGAGTGTTTCCCAAGATGGGGACAGAGGGGATAGTGTGTGCTTACCAACCCGCAACTACAGTGGTTTGCTATCAATTCTTTAACACGGTACTAAGGGTGGTGCCAGCCCGATGTGCATCATTTCACTGATACCTGTCTTGGGAAGTTCCATCACCTGTGACTTGATCCTTCTGAAAATGGCATTTTAGTGAAGGTGATTTATGATCATAACATGAGACACCTGCAGGAAGGCACATGGATAGTGTGTTAGTTTGCCTTCACGTCATTATCAAATGTATAAGGAAGATACATTTGAGTTTAATATAATTATTTTTGCTGAGATACCGTTATGCTATTGTTGCAAAAATCATGGCATTCTATACGGGGTTATCGTTCTACTATTCCTATATCTTACATTACAAGACAACTGAACTTTACACACTTTGTGTATGTCCAGGTCAAGAAAGCCACTGTCCTATCCTCTGAAAGAAGGGTTGGTGGGCCAGAGGTAAAGCTGCTGTTATGATATGTGCTTCTAAACCAGAAATTTGCTATTGTAATGGCACTAAGCAAAAACTCAACAGCAGCTGCTGAGTAACATTTTTTTTTTTTTTTGGCAACATTAAGTAGTTTCATATCTCACAGCCTCCTGACCTAACACCTTAAAGGATTTGCACTGCTGCAGCTTTTGCAGCTTTGAATGTGCTTATTTCGGCGCATGGCTGGTTGAAAAGCTGCATGAAGATGTAACCGTTTATTCTGAAAGAAAAACTATTATGAAAGTTTAACTGTGCCCTGTTCTTTTTATGTTGTCTTCTTCCTTTCTTTTCCGTTTTGTTTTTTGTTTTAATAATCACGTTACTCTTGCATTTTATTTTATTTCTTTTGCTGCCCAGTCCCCCAGCTACTTTCTCCCTGATACTCATCACTTAGGGGTGTGCAAAGAACCAGTCCCAAAATACAAGACTGATCAAAGGAGGTTGGATCAACTGAGAGAGCTTAGGGCCAAATTTTTTCTTTCGTAGATGTACTGGGGTTGACCATGCTTGGCCAGCTGAAAGGCTGGAAAGCATTTCTTGAATAAACGGCAATAAAATTTCCCCAAACATTTTTCACAAGTGCTAAAGCATTTGTATGATACTGTGTTCATTATAATTTCACATTCTTTAGATTCTGAAGACTCTCAGATGCACTAAAATGTAAAACAAAATCCATGGAGTTTGGAATGTTCCTACTAAAAACATTCATATTCCATACTCCTGATTTCTAAGGGATTGACTATTTTGCAGGGCTTTGGAGTGGAGCCCGGAGCTGGAGTGCGGAGCAGTAGGTTTGTGCCCAGAGCTGGAGCGGAGCAATTCAAAAATTTGATTGCTCCAAATCCCTGCTATTTTGTATTCATAGCTAC
Source organism: Macrochelys suwanniensis (assembly GCA_033296515.1). Taxonomy (NCBI): domain Eukaryota; kingdom Metazoa; phylum Chordata; order Testudines; family Chelydridae; genus Macrochelys; species Macrochelys suwanniensis. The sequence continues at coordinate 7,178,400 of CM065794.1, read as the reverse complement.
ATTATCATTTTGAAAAAAGTGGAAATTTTGATACTATCTTCATTTGCAAAACTTTCAAAACAAGATTTTATCATCTGTGTTAAAATCTAGGTGTGAAACCTTATGAACTAATGTCACTTTTAAGGCCAGTATAGTATCGGAAGTTGTAAAAGACTGCATTTACTACCATTTCTGTTAGTAATGCAACAAAATTAAGTTTTCTCAACAATTTCAATTGTGCAACACTTAAGTACTAGTTTTTAAATGATCCTTCTCTCAAAGGGAAATTGTGAACACACATGAACATGGCCCTAAGATTAGTGGATTCTATGGAGATGGTCATATTCAGAAGCTAAGTTAGAGGATATTGCTGAAGTGCTTCTATCTTGATTGAGCCTCCACAGAATTTGTCCTTCACAGCAGTTTGCCAATTTAATAATAAATTATTGATCAGAGCCTCTGGAAGACCTGTCCTAACACTTTGTACATCCCTAAGTACCATTTTGAGCACTTCCCATCTGCCATTTTTGTTCATCTCTCTGTCTTTCTTGATCTTCTACCACGAAAGCAGACACAGGAACGTCCTCTGTTAGTACAGGATGAAGACACAAAAAAGCAGATGTCTACTGAGACAGCATTGCTCCAGCAAGCAAAAGAAGACATTCTTCCAAAGGTTTCTATTCCAATTCCTGAGGAGCAGAAATCAGTCAAAAAGTGCCATCTGTACTCTAGTACTTTTCCTTCTCCACGCATTCCCTTTATGGTGTCCCTTTTTGTGATCCTTGCACTAACTGTGTGGTGGTTGGTCTTTCTGTGATCGAAAACAGGGTGCCTAATTGAAACCTCATGACCACAGCTCTTGAATTGTTGACTGCATCTTCTACTGTCTTCTATGTGTAGCCCTCTGATCTCAGTAGTTCATTGTCCTACAAACAGTCTGCAACTGTTTTTGATCATAATATTTTACTTTGTACAGTGTATGATTTGGGATTCTAAAGGAGTGGCAGTGGGTTGCCAGACCTGCAGTAATGCACTGAAATTTGAGCCTTGGTGATCCATAGACTAAATTTTAAAAAGCATGTTACCTATTGAGTACCTATCTGAAAGTCTTTAGCGCTGAAGTGGATATGCTGACAGTGGCTGTTTTGCTTCTGTACACTTCAAAGACTTCTTGCACAGCAGTTTGTGAAAAGACTTGATTGAAGATTCCTCTTATTCTTAAACCCTGCACTTGCATACATTTATAGTGTTTATGGTGGGGGAAAATTCAGTGTCAAATATTTATTCAAAAGGCTTAAGATCATTCACAGCAGTGTACAGAGTCTGATCCATAACCACTCCTTTTCTAAGAAAACAATATTGGCATACAAATCACTTTTCTTTAATTAAAAAAGGCTTGGTGTCAGTGGCTGTCTTAGGGATAATTCATATATGTACATAGGGACAGACTACTTCAACCATCCCATTTATGGAAGATCCTTTTTAGGTCTTACTACTGTCTTTGCACGAGCATCACTGCTCATCTTTCATAGCTGAACTCTCCTCTGAATGAAAATACTGTTTAACTTTTGTTTTGGGGGAAAAAACCCTTATTAAAAGCAGTACTTACTTATTGTAAGGTTATATTAATCTGTTTCCTGAATTTGACTCCCTTGGTGCACTGTAGATGTATGTTCTTTCAATTTGTGTTGAACTCACTGAAGTGTGTGTACTAATGGTCAAGTGAATGGAAGTAACATGCTGTTAAGTACACATCCTGTGTCTGCATGTTGACTAATAGTATTGTTGTTAAGTTTATCAAAACATGTAAAAGCAGTATGTCCAGATCATAATTCTAGTGTTAAAACAATTATTTTGACTTGTTTAACAAAACGTTTGCATGCTGCTTATTTTTTGTAGCACTTTTGTATATATCTGGATTATTTGGTTTAAATGATCTATCATTACGTTTAAACTTGACTGTATTGTTAATGATACGATTGTATGAGAGCCAAGATTTTGATGCTCAGGTGGGCTGAGCAGACCTGCCTCAGAAAGCAGAGGGAAGATCGGACTCGTTCTCTTGGGCAATTGCTTCTCAGTATATAATAGTCAGGGGACAGAGATGAGCCAACCCACTCTTTTCCCGTTGTAATTTGCATTCTATTGCTTTCTCTAGCATATGGGTATAGAAATCATATTATTGCTGAGACCTGCCATCAGTATTCACACTAAGGGGCTATAAAAGAATGGAAGCCACTTGGATGAAAGCGACTAAAATCTGTGTCTATATTTTTCTTTCTAGATCTATGTACACAATGTTACTTACACATTAACTTTCTAAAATATACGTGTGGGTGGGTGTGCACGTGTGCGGGTGTGCACTGGGAAAAGGAAGGAGACAAATCTATAATGAGAGTGCATGGAATTGTGCACATGTTCTCCAATAGGAGGATAACAGTGAATCTTAAAATATCTCATCTGCATCTCTGTTTACACTCATAAGTGCGTAGATTGAGGCACTCTGAACAGTGTCTCAGAATTTTAGCTAGGAAGAATCTAGTTAGTGATTGAAACATTAATTTTGTTTTTAATCTCATGAGAACGTTCATGGTTTTGGCCAGCACTGCTTGAATACTTATAGTGAGTTCAGATTAACGCTCCCATTTGTGCCCTCAGGATTTTGCTTTGTGTCAATACTAGTTTAATTGAAAAGCATCATACCCTTTTAGTATCATAATCATAAACTTCCTATTAAAAACAAATTTGAACATTGTATTGATGCCAAACAATATATACTGAAACCATAATGACAGTTTTTCCTTTATAACTATTTAAAAACATTAAAACTAAATTAAGCATGAAAAGTAACATTGATCTGCATATACAGGTTTATCCACAGACTAAGGTAGGGTGACCAGATGTCCTGATTTTATAGGGACAGTCCCGATTTTGGGGTCTTTTTCTTATATAGGCTCCTATTACCTCCCCACCCCCGTCCTGATTTTTCACATTTGCGGTCTGGTCACCCTAGACTAAGGGGAAATGCCACTTCAAAAAAATCATGCACTGGATGGACCTAAAGAAGAAGGCTCAGTAGGCAAATGAATGGAGAACCCCAATAGTAGGGCTCGTTGTGAAATTTAGGAGGATTCCCCTGAGGAAGTGGGAGGAAAAAGCAGTGGGGAAGCTGGAAGTTTGGATCAGTGGGTCAAAAGCTAAAGGGAGTACCTGAAATGGGAGCAGGGTGTTGAATGCTTCTGGTATGAGTTCTTACCAGAATTGCCTGGAAAAATTGGAAAGAACAAGATGTTAAAACTCAGACCCGAGGCTACTTAAAAAAATGTTTGCTTTCCACAGCAGATCATCTCAGAAGTGAGGGGTAGTTGTGCCTTCACTCCCAGATGTTAACTATTCTTGTGCCCCCAAAACACTATAACTAGAAAAAAATACTTACCACTATGTTTGAAGAGCCATAGGCCTGAGATTAATATGGTGCTATTGAGGATACCTGGACTTGAGGCAAATCAACTTCTCACAAGACTACTTTAGAAACTCCTGTTTAAAAAAAAAAAAGAGAGAGAATACCCTGAAATAACTACAATGAATATCAGTCATCACAAGGCCATGATTTCTACAGCCATATCTGCCTTGTCAAAAGGAGCTAGGAAGGTGCATTCTTTGGGGTCTTACCTAAAAGAGGTTTGAACGTAGTGTTCAAGAGATCTATCTCTCTAGGACAAGAAGAGTTTACATCCTTTTGTTCTACTCAGGTTGTCTCTGAACTTCCTAAATAAAACAATCTCTTTATCAAGTTAACTTTGAAATGAGACTGGTTTCTATCAGTAAAAAACCTTTGAACTACATACAGATCCTGAGAGAGCCCAATATAATGTTTCTCAGCACTTCATGTCCTCTTCAGAGATATTAATAACTTGTTCAATTTCTTAATTACTATCTTTTTAGCAATTTAGAGGTCAGCTTATCATCCAAACAAATTGTGAAGGTGCATGCCTTAGATTAGATTAGATTTATACCATTCAGACAAGTCTGCTTCTCACAGAAATACCTGGTAAATACGGCATTACTTTCAAGTACCCTTAGGATGTGGTCTTGTTCACATTTAAAAATTCATGGAGCCTTACTTCCTGTAAGCCATCTTTCTGATCTGCTTTTTGAGTGAAGGAACATCAAGGAAGAGACTTAAAATTTTGCCTTCACTATGAATGAGGTCTTACCCTTTTCTTCCCTCCTCTTAGACTGGAGAGTCTTATGCTTCTTGGACTTCTAGATGGAGAGTAATTATAGAGTATCAGAGACTGAAATTTTGTCCAGTCAAAATTGCAATGTATCCCTTGAAAATGTGTATAAGTAGGTCTTCTGTGCTACATCTTCACCTATCCTGGAGAGAGACTCCCACCTCTTTGTTTGCTTACAGGGCATATTTAAGTACAGTATTACCACAAAACCACCTTTTATGGTAAGGATGGTAAAATCTCACTTGAATATGTGTTCAGTATCTCAAGGTCCCTTTCAGCCCTGCAATTCTGTGATTCTATATGGCATTACATACATAATTAATCATATACACTTTGCTATGATAAGTGTCTTTCTATGCTTTCCTTATGGTCCTCTTAAGATGCAGCATTGAAATAAAAACATATGAATAATACACATTTGTGTGTATATAAATAGTTCAGTACGCTTAATGTAGTACAAAATGTCAGTTTTAAATAGCTTGCAAGGAGATTTTTTTCCTTTTATGTCTATTGCTAGCAGAGATACTTTAACAGTATGATTTACTGTTTCTGGAACTGAGATGTTCTTAAAAGGTGCTACAAGAGGAGTTGTTACCTTACAACTAGATATGTAATTTCTGGTGTCAGGCAAATTAGGTGCAGAATAAGGTGTTTCACACTATACCTTAGTTTAAAGGTAGATGTCGCAGAGCTTTCATGAAGAAATACTGAAAGATTGAATCTTGCTCTATCCCCACTCCAGAGAACAAGATGGAGTGGAGTGCCCACAAACTATCTAGCCTACTGGCCAATTGTTACCATGCCAGTGTCGTACGTTAATTCATGGCAGTGCTGATCTTGTTGTCATTATTTATATTTGGCCAATAGTGTAATTGAGGTCTGTTGCACTGATGGTGAATATTTGATGCTCTGAAGGGAGAGTAAACATGTCAGCAGGATGCATAAAATGTAACCTTGCCTAGGTTTATGTGAAGAAGGCTGCATTCTTGCACTTAATCCTTGATGACCTATTACAACTCAGGATGTTTCAGCAGCACCTAGATACCGGTCACTAGGTGCTTTATAAATACCTAAATAGATTGAGGCTGCTAACAGTATTAATATGAATTAGTCTTAATTCTTTTCCACCATTTTTCATTCTAATATCTTTGACTATCACACCAAGACTTTGTTTAACTAAGATTTTTGTGTGCTCTGTGTGGTTATGTAAAACTGGGGATGCACAGTCCGGTTAGAGGCAGAAATAAGAGACTTCTCTTCAAGGCTTCAATCCCCTGTAGTCTTTGGGTTGTGAAGTTCAAAACTCTAGAATAAATTAGTTGATTGTATATATAATGCACGTACTTAAATAGAAGTCATTTTAAATTCTGTGAATCTTAATTTATTTTCATTATTATGTTAGCGTTGCTAAACTCCCTTGTGGGGTGAAATGCAAATAGTCTCTTGGTTTTACCCACATTTTCCTTTAAAAGTTATCAGCACTTTGAAGCAGGGAGGTGGGTTTGAGTTCCCCCGTGCCTGTCTGTTTCAGGCCCAGGCATCATTGGGGACTTTTTACTAACTACGCTAGCATTTTGAAACTTGCACAGAGATTTTTTTCCTCAACTCAGGATTTATTGAAATTCAGATTAAATAATGAAGATAAAATATATTAAAATAGATAAGTGGGAATGGATATAATTTTTTTTAAAACATGTATTGTTTACATTTTAATTGGAGACACTCAGATGAGGTCTGTTAGAGGACCCAGTAACATCCTTACCTAGTACATGTTTCGTTTTTAAAATACTGTTCAAGTTGTATGTCATACAGTGCTTCAGTGTACCTTCTGTAGTTGTATTTGGTGCCAGAGGCTAACAGTCTCATGAGGCAGCATCATTCCTTTGTACTGTGTTGCACAAAGAGTTAATGGTACCAGCAAGTGCTGTGAGATCTTAAACTGATCTCTTGACCAGTACTAATGTCAAAAATATAGCAGGATAATTTGAGCATTATCAATTGGATGTTCTCTTGGAATACAGAAGGCAGGCTAGCGGCAAAAATGTCCCTACAAGCCACAGTGGATGCAGCGGTTGCGGCATCTAGAGAGCAAGCCACTGGTATAATTATGAGGCATGAGTCTTGGCTTCACTTTTTGGGGTTCCCCATGGAGGTGCAGAAAACCATTGAGAACTCACCATTTGACAAGTCAGACCTGTTCAGTGAGAGAACTTTTGAGTCCCTGCATGTGTTGAAAGACTCTGGATTGAACCTCTGCTCCCTGGGAACTTACACTTTGGCCCCAAAGAGAGAACACCAGAGGCAGGTGTATAGAACAAGACTCTTCCCTCCACAACCACTCCACCATCAGCATCTGGCTGAATCTCCACACAAGCAACTGAGTTCAAAGACCTCAGTTTTCACCCCCTTTGCTACCACAACGTCCACCCTCTCAGTAAGGGCTACTTGATGTCTGTCAAGAACCATCTGCCTTTATTGATGCCAAACACTTATATCCCTACCCCTATATTGGGGGGGAAGGGAGGGATAGCTCAGTGGTTTGAGCATTGGCCTGCTAAACCCAGGGTTGTGAGTTCAATCCTTGAGGGGGCCATTTAGGGATCTGGGCAAAAATCTGTCAGGGGACAGTACTTGGTCCTGCTAGTGAAGGCAGGGGACTGGACTCAATGACCTTTCAAGGTCCTTCCAGTTCTATGAGATAGGCATATCTCCATTTATTATTATTATTATTATTATTATTTATTATATTATCTTTGGGGGCTGTCTCACACTTTTTGCCCACAATTGGGACTCTGTCATGACAGACAAGTGGGTTCTAGAAATCATCCACCATGGTTACTCCATCAAATTTTCTTTCTCCCTTTCCCGCTCAAACTCCTTCCTGATCCCTCTCCAGGGACCACTCTCTCAATTCTGCCAGGAGGGAAATTCTCTTCACTAACGACAGGCAATAGAACGAGTATCATCTCAGTATCAAGGCAGAGGGTTCTATTCCCCATAGTTCTTAGTCCCCAAAAAAGAGAGAGAATGGACTTTCGACAACTGAACATCTTGATTCAAAAGTCAAAATTGAGGTTGGTTACACTAGCATCAATAATCCCCTCTCTGTGGGAGGGAATGTGATTCACAGCTGTTGAGTTGAAGAATGCCTATTTTCATGTGGATATTTATCCATCCTACAGAAAATGTATCTGGATCCGGGTAGGTCAGGAACACTACTAGTTCAGAATCCTTCCCTTAGGACTAGCAACTGCACCCAAGCTATTCACGAATGTATTCTTAGTGATGGCAGCCCAAATGAAATGCCATGGCAATGTAGTCTTTGCATACTTGGACAACTGGCTCCTAACAGATCATTCCAACCATGAGGTCAGGTCGGCAACTTTGTTCCTGCTGCCATCTTTTAGCAGCACTGGGAGTCTGCATGGAATAGGAAAGACCCCGCTTGGAAATGCTACCTAGCTAAATAGGGAGAGACTTCTCCACCTGGGATGGCACAATTAGTCTTCCTCAGAATCTGCAGATATCCCAGTCATTTAGATTATCTCCAGTCTTTGAAGAATTTGGGTCTTTCCGTTAGCTCACTGAGTGTCCATCTCTCAGCAATCAGTGCCTTCCTTCCTTCCGCAGTAGATGAACATTCCATTTTTACTCACCCAACAACAGTTACATTCCTGAAGGGCCTAGTCAGTACCGTCCCACCAGTGATCAAGCCTACACCTCAATGGCATCTCAATCTCACCCTGTCAGGACTTATCAGGCCACCATTTGAACCTTTGACCATGTGCTTTATGTCCCACCTTTCCATAAAGGTTGCAATTTTAGCTGCTATTAGTTTGGCCAGGATGGTGAGTGAGAGAGGAATGCTCATGGCCGACCTACTATACACCATTTTTCACGAGAAGAAAGGTTTCCCTTCGCCGCCGCCTTAAATTCCTCCCTAAAGTAATTTCTGAATTCCATGCAAACCAGTCTTTCCATTTACTGATTTTCTTCCCGCAACACAGTGCTTCTGTTGATAAGAAGACTTGATTCCCTGGATGTCAGATGAGCCCTTGCAGTCTACCTGCAAAGGATTAAACCAGTCAGAAAATCACCAAGTTCATCACTATAATAGAAAGGTCACAAGGACAAGCAATACAACTTGTCAGAGAATCTCTAAATGGATTTTTGGTTGCATCATCATCAAGAGCTACCAATTAGTGCGTATTCCTCCCCAGGAAGGTGTAAGGGTCCACTCCACAGCATCTCTCCAGGAAGTACCAGTACTGGATATATGTGGAGTGGCTACTTGGAGCTCCATTCACACATTGACAAAACATTACGGGCTATTTCACGTCTCCTCTGCATGTGCGGCTGTAGGGACTCCAATTCTTCAAGCATCTTTACGGACTGCGTTCTCATACGCTTCTCTAGTCTGAGTACTGCTTATCAGTCACCTGGGTGTGGAATAAACATAGGGACCAGCACTTGAAGAAGAAAGAGATTACTTACCTGTGACTGGAAGTTCTTTGAGATGTGTGGTCCCTAGCTGTATTCCCTACCCACCCTCCTTCCCCCTGCTTTGGATCTTATCTGATTCATGATGAGAAGAGGAACTAGAGAGGCATCAGCCTGCACTGCCTCTTATGTCCTTGGTCTGGAGCATGAGGAGAGCCATTGTGCAGGTGTATGGACACTGCTTACTGAGAATCTCCAGACTTGGGTGCATGGTGCACATGCATACCCACACGTGGAATACACATAGGAACAACACATCTCATAGAACTTCCAGTTACAGGTAAGTAACCTCCATTTATGCACCAGACCAGTTCTTCTGCAGACGTCTTATTCCTTATTTCCCTATTTGGTTTGTGAAGGGTATAGTGAGGAACAGCAAGCAATGGGGTTTGGACATGATCAAAGGGCAAGTAGAAAAAGGGAGACTGATTTTCTTACACCCTTGTGTGACTTCACTGGAGTTATTCCTGATTCTCACCAGAGTGAAATCAGAATCTGTTCACCGTCTACATTTCTGAGCTTGTCAAGATGATTATCAATATAAAGTGTGTTTGATTTATGTAAAGGTTTGTAACTTTTCACTGTATAAATTACATCACTAGCCTCATTGATTTGTGTGTGTGTGTGAGACAGTAGATAAAAACAGAGTCTAGACAATAGGCATATTCCAATAGATAGGAAAAATACTTTTTATAAAAACTCAATGAAAGGAGAGAAGGGTAGTTTATTTAGAACCCAGTTTGGTCTCCATTTAGAGTCCTGGTGACCCAGGAGATCTAGACAGATGCACATTCACTTATAGGAGTGTTTCTCAGTTATGGGGCTGTGGGACAGATTATGACTCTTGAGCTATGTTCCTTGACAAGCACCCAATATTAGGAAAGTAGGAAAGTGCATCCCGATGAACTCTGTGTCTGTGCCACTCAGTGTCTGTAATTTTATACGAGAGGTACACGGTACAGTTAACAGTCAGTGCATGGGGACTACAATAAGAATTTTTTTTTTAACTAAAACTCTTTTGGAACACTTTTTTCTTTTGTATTTTTCTCAGATTATTTGCTTTGTAAATATGTACATATATTGTTAATAAATGTTGTTGCAAATCTGAACCCTCTTTCTATTATTCTGTTAAAACAGGAAGTATTCCCGCATTATAACCTATTTGGACAAACACTCTCTCTCTTGTCTGGGTGAGCCCTTTATGCCAAACCCGGTACCATGCAGTCTTACACACAAAGTGGATCTATAATCCATTTTTTTGCTTACTTTATTTTAGAGCTAACCACTAACTAGTGCAGGGTCCACTAGTACCACTACAGTGAATGGTCCCACTAGGTTGCCATGATAGGCCCCTACATTCACTGCCATATAATACAGCCATAATAATTTGTTGAGACTAAAGCTCATGCAGCCTAATAGCTTTAAAAAATCATTTGGCACGATCTCAATTGCTCAATTGCTCAGTAACACGTTTCTTGGTACTCGCTACTAAGATTGAATGTGAACAAGCTAGTTTGGAAAAGCTACAGTAGTTGCATCTGTTCTGCAGCCAGCATGAGAAACATTCTTTCCTAACTTAAAGATGCATGGAACTTTGCTGGTCAGCGATTCTAATTGTCTTGAAATGTTTTTTTAACATTTGGGGTTTTTTACATGACAGTTGTTCTGTGGTGTCATCAGTCATGTGAATTCATTGCACAGTACCTGGAAAAATGTGGTTTTAGGCAAAGATTTTTTTATGCTCATTTAAAAAACAACAGCATTCCATTAGTATCTGTCGGGGTTTGGGAAGCACTAACTTCCCTAACTAGCCAACTTCTGTTTCCCCCACTCAAACCAACTTCCCTCCCCTCTATCCCCGTGCTCATGCAATAAGATTATCTGGCCTTGTTTCAGCAACAGGCTTACTTTGAAGTTGACTGAAATTGTACATGAGACTTATCCCTACAAGAAGGGTCATTCATAAATTAACGAGAGTAAATTTTCTTTATACCACCTCTTCAGTTGTGAGTTTATTCTCTTTATCCAGATCAAGCAGAGTCTCTCCCTAAACCGCTGAAAGGTCCCTGAGGGAAAGGAAGACCCACTTCAGAGAGAACCTGAGGTGGAAACATCCCCCTCTCCTTCTCCTATGAACTCTGGGTTGTGTGAGTTCCCTTTGTTTTGTTTTGACTGCCCCAGCAGGGGAAAGCCCTAGGACTGATCTGGCCCAGGACGGAGGGCCATACCATGGGAGGAGGCACTTGCAGCCCCTAGAAAAAGGAAGCTCCCATGTTACCCGCAACCGCTGAAAGGTGCCTTATAGTGAACACACCACCTTAACCCAGATGGCAACCTTGAGACAATCGCAGGGTGGTGGTAGGATGTAGCCCTGCCAGGGCAGCTTTAAGCACCCCTGAGTGTCAGATCACTGATAGCCCTCAAAGGGCCCCGTATTGGAGCTTGGTGGAGTGGAAGGCCCCAGGCTCTCCAACCAGTCACTGGCCTGAGCCCTGACCACTAGGTCTGATGCTCCCCTACCAACCACCCCCTGAACAAGGACCCTCACATATCCTCATTGCTTCTCTGCTTGATTGGGGCAGAATCTTATTGACTTCATTGACACTCTGCATGAGCACAGGCTGCTCTGCCCATGTGGAGCAGCTTGCAGATCTGAGGCTTTAATGGTATCTGGAGATGGAGTAGGGGAAATGAAGCAGCAAAAAAGTAATAATCTCTCCTCAGTTTTTATATCTGACTATGTTTCTAGTATATTTTCAGTTGCAGTTGCTAAACTGACTCTGAGTGCAGTGTTCATTTCCAAAGGCAGTTGATACCCCATGGAAGGACCAGAACAGCAAATGTGCAACCTCTCACACCAGCAATACTATATCCTGGGCTGTGGCCTTCCAGAAGAGAGTTGTTCCATAAAGATAGAGGGATGTAAGCTCTGGAATAGTTTAACTTGGCAAATTGCTTTATTAATAAAATTACTGGGATATTGATCTTTCAAGTTGCTAAGCAACTGAAATTCCCTTTGATGCACTGGGAATTGATGTCACACTGCATCTTGCAGGATTTGGATCTGTGTTCAGTACAACATTGTTTGAAATTACAAGACAGGCTAATCATCAGAATATTGTGGTCAGTTCTTTGGTGACCTAAAAACCAATCCAAAATATGCAACCTCGCAGCTGATGGCCATAAATAAAAGCTAGCTTTTGCTGTCCTAGTTGTAAACCCATAACTTTCCTTGTCTTGGAAAATGGGGAACCTATATAATGTGTAAAAAGGTGTTGTAAATTAAAGATATCTATTTACTCCTTTATAATATTCTTTGCTTAAGTGCTTCTGACAGCTTTGTTGAGGTTGAGAACATTCATCAGTTGATCTATGGAATTCTTACTGGTGAGTGTAGTTCATTGCAAAATCAATGTCTTCTATTTAATGGCTAATTGTGCATCCATAGGCATTTACATCAATCCTGTTTGCTTATGCATACACTTGTATCTTGGGGATAACCTAATAACAAATGCAAGTGTTCAACACTGATAATTCTATACTGAATAAAAAGTTGATTAGAAAGATTAGCTAGTTAGAATTTGTAAATTTCAGTTCTGTTTGTAGGGGATTGTTTCAAGTTGGCATCATTAATATTATTATTCCATCATCCTAAATGTTTATCAAATACATTCAGTAACTGGCAGTTTTGGTGGCTTAATAACTGCTTTATCAATCCGTAGAGACTCCCTCCACAGCTCTCTCATATGGTGAGGTAATTGAAAATTTTGACGAGAAAGTCAGCACTGTCTCTGTGGAAGTGTGCTCTTTGAGAGCACTGCTCTGAATAAGGGAGGATACAAAGTAGGAAAACTTAACAGCAAAGCATGAGCTACTGGCTGAATGTTGGGAGGGTGGGTAAGAAACAGCCTTCATATATATTGCTGCTAAAAAGTACCGTTAAAATGCAGTAATATATTAAACCACTAAAAATACCTTTGGTGTTTGGTATCAGCCACACAATTAGTCTGTTATTAATTTATCCCATATTTGAATTGCTGGTTTTAGTGTCTTTGTTCACTGTAACTTTAAGTAAATGTAGCGGTGTCCTCAGTATTTTTTAACGTCTAGTGCACGGTGAATGGGGTTTCCCAGGATAATTGTTTTAATTGCATTCATTTTTGCTCTTAAGAAATGGGGCAATGCATCTTGTCCTGTACTCTTCCTACACTGTGTATGGCTTATGCAAACTAGTCTGTTGCACATCTGATTAGTTTTTTATTGAAAGTTGCCATTAGAAACTAATGGGTTGATTTGTCAGAATTGCTAATCACCCTCCATGTCTGCTGATTTAAGTCAAAGTTGAGAGGCTTTAGCAGCTCTGAAAATCAGGCTTTTAACCATCCTAAAAAACGGGAGTGCCTTTGCATTTGCAAATTAAAAAACATCTGGATGAGCTCAGATGTCCAAATTCCCAATTTATCTTTATAAACAGATGATCTATTCTCACCAGCATGTAGACTGTATTTCTAAACAGGAACAAGCACAGGCGTATTTGTATAAAAAAGTCTGTGTGTGTAAATAGGTAATTATATCTGTTTATAGATAGAAATAGCTTTTAATTAGGCTCCCTTGGTGTACTGCTGGAACAGGAAGGGAAGAACAAAGCACTTCTGGTCAATTGATCTTACCACGATTTGGTTCCAGTTTTTTAGTTTGCATGTTGATGTTTATTTCAGGATGTTGTTGTTTTATTGAAAACCAATATATCTTTACTGTAGATTTCATTTTGAGTGCTGATATTTTTATATACTCACAATGAAAGTTACATTTAGTTGCAAAATATTTTTCTGTTCTTGTAAGAGCTTAAATACAGTTCCAGTTTTCTCTGTTGCTTTCTTTATGGGATTTCATTTTTTCCTGCTGTTCAGCTTAATCTCACAGTTGATATTTAATCAAATTGTGCCTCCAGAGAGTATTCCATAAAAGTGCTGAGCACTTGCTGCTCTTACTGAAGACCCAGGATCAGGCCCTTAGTTTGCAAAACTTTGTCATGTATCACTTGGTAGGCAGACAGTACGGTAAACGAGCACTTAAAATGAGATTAACACATGGGCAGAAAAAGCTGACCATTTTAATTGTCTCCCCCAAATGTGAAAGGTAGTTGCAATATACTGCCTCACATTAGGCAGTAGTTCAAGATTGGCATTACTGAAGTGTGTGTGTGTGTGTGTGTGTGTATACATGTAAAAGTAATATTTTCAATCCAAAATAAGTTCATGCATATCATCTATCTTGGTAGTCCTTACATCATTTTAGTCACTGCTTGAATGTGTTTCCTAAATTAAAATCCAAAGAAATTACAGGAAACACACATTATTTGGAAATCTTAATAAGTAGCAATTTGTGATTTACCTTATTCATAACATTAGAGTGTAGAGATCTAGAATTGAGCAATCGTTTCACACCAACAAAGTGAAAATAAGTGTTAACTTGTCCTTAAATAAAAAGCAGTCATAGTTCCTAAAAGAAGATTTGTGCTGTCCCATCAAATGGGAGCCATTAAATCAGGGATGTCAGACTTCCGACCCACTTGATACATTGATCTCGACCCTGTGGCAGATTCAGCTTCCGCTGAATGCAAGCTTTAATTTAAAACTAAGACGATAATTCTTGCAGTTGCTAAGAAAATCTTTTGAATGTAAATCAATGTGATGATGTCTTCTGATCATCTTAATGGTAACTTTTGAAGCTTAATGGTAACACAGAGCAAGATTTTTCCGAAAGCTGAGGTAGGCAGTTGTGCATGCAATATGCACATGTATTTGTATGTCCTATTTGTGTACATTTACCACAACTAACCATGCAAATTACTAATTAAATAAAGAGACGAATTAGCTTATGAGCTGCATCATTTGGGGCTTTTCCCCTGCCCTCATTGAGTGACACTGAATGCAGCAGTAACTTAATAACTATAGTAAAATTGTAGTTACTATGTAAGGCTGCTTATTGTACCCTCTGTTTTTATGCTAATAATAGATTCAGTGGAAGAAATGCTGTGACTCTAGGATAGGATAAGACCCTAGCTTTGGGTCACAGCCCATAATTAAAATGGAACCCAGTCCTCTATGCAGAATGAGTTTGACATGAGTTTGTGTATTAAATATTTTTTCCTGTACTCACTGGGCATTTGGGAAAACAGATGATTTTGTGCAAGTTTTGTCTTGTGCATGTTTTAACTCTTGTCTTCTCTTCTGTCACTGTTCCTTTTCTTCAAGTTCTGGCTAGAGGGCTCCCAGAGATGTAAGAAGACCTAGTTGAGAACTTGCTAACAAGAGCAGAATGGAAGGCAGAATAGCTCCAGCCTTAGTTAAATCCTCTGGCTTGGCACAGTCTTCCAAAGTACCTCAGGTGCTATAGACACACTTGCTTTCTTCTAGGGAGGCTATATTGGTTTATTATTGTCTTTTCTACAATGTACTGTTGCTAATACTAATTATATTGTAACTTTAAGAGGGTTGGTATTGTAAGGGTTTCTGTGCTCAGACTGTTACTATTACAACAAAGTATGGTACATGTGTTTCAATAGTTTTGGACAAATCATACTGCAATATGCAGTTGTTAATCTGTTTTGGGAATAAACCTAACTGCGTATTCAACCACAATGTGGTCATTACACATTCGCTTGACTATCTGGCTTTCCAGTGTAGAGCTATAGCTTACTTACACGATTCCTCAGCTAAACGAGGAGTATGTTAAATTTTTGTGCAAGTCAGTTGATCTGGTTGTCTAGAATAATGATTACTTTATGCTGAGTAAGGCTACATCATAATTCCTGGGAGAGCCAGTGGTTTCTTTCAGTTTGGGAGCCTCTTGATGATTGAATCAGTTGACTACAGGACTGACTTATTTCAATAACATTATCAACAGCATCATGTCCTTTACAATAATGTCTGTATTCGTTATCCTAGATCAGTGGTTCTCAATTCAAGGGCCACTTGCGGCCCAGTTAACATACAACTGCAGCCCATGTGACATCCTCAGGGCAATACATGTAGTATATATATTGCGTGGATGTGGCACACATAACACAGAGAGCTTCTCACAGTGGTAAATAGGTGAGAACCACTGTCCTAGGGGCTGCAATAACAAGACCCCTGCAGTTATGTTTCAAAGGTGCTACACAATGTGAGTTCTAATCAGCTGAACACAGGCTGTCTGAATTCGCAGTGACAGTGATGCTCTTTCAGTGGCTCATGGTGGTTTTGTGCCCACTTCTCCCCCCTCATTTCCACTAACGTGTTATTTTAAGGAAAAGAAATGGACTTGGAGTATAGTTTCAGTGCAGTGATGGGTATCTTTGTACCTACAATTTCTGGTTGTGCACAGAACTCTCCATCCACCATACAGCAGTTACTCCTTTATTTCCTAATTTAGGCAAAGAGCGTTTAAGTCAAGAATCAGCCTTGTGATTTCTCAAGGTGCCAAAGAGAGGCAGCTGTTTATTATTATTCTGTAACCCTAATGCACATGGATAATGAGTCAGCTTGGAAGGTTGTGTTTAGGATGTCCGCTGGATGCACTGTGTATTACACAGAATTTTCAGGCTTTTTTATTATTTTTATTTTTATTTTTTTTAAGTCCACCTATTGCTGTGTATAGACTTGATACAGTGTAAGTTAGACACCGACATTATTTTTCTTTATATTTCAGGATGCTACATTCTTCCTAACCTTCTCTGGCCTTTTTGTGTATTTTTTTCTCTTTAGAGTCTGTGTGACTTTCCCCCCAAAACGGATGTGGATGCAGTGACAGAGAGGAAAAATACTAATCCTGACTTTGAATTGGAGGGCCCAAAGCATTCAGTAGCCTTTAGTGAGAACCAAATGTCAACTCCACCAGTGTCTTTACAAAGTCATGACTTAGGCACTTCCTCCCTAAGCAGTGAGGAGGAGGAGAGAGCTCTTGTATTCCTTGAGAGCAAGGATGACCTAACATGTGAAAAGGGTTATGCAGGTGTGGAAAAGCAGGCAGATGACTCAGATGAGCCGTCTGAGGTGGAGACCCCTACAATCTCTGTTTCACCTCCACTGCACCCCTGTCAGAGAGAGGAGGAGGCAGAGAATGTTGACGAAAATTATTTTACAAGAAATCCACTTAGAAAGCTAAACGGAGAGTGTCACGAGTCGAATATTGATAATGGGCTTCCCACACTCATTCGCTGTTTTCAGGTAGTAACTGTGAGCTCAGAATGCCTCCTTTTTTTCAAATCTCCCTTTTGGTTTTTGGAATGAAATCCCAAACACTGCAGCAAGCATGTGCCACAAATCTGTGACGAGGAATTATGTTTACATGGCCTGAATTCATTCCCCAAACTAATCAGCCAGTTAATCTCCTGCAAAGTCTGTGCAACTGAGCCCCCTCCAATTTAGCCTTGCATAAAGCGACAGACATGCCTCAATGAAAAATGGCCTGTTCTAAATAAAAGGAAACATGCAGACTCCAAAGGCCACCACATTTAATTTTATTCCATGGAATTAGATGGTTATCAAGGGTTTTCGGTGTGTTTTACTGCTATATTGCAGAAAATTTGGAAACCAGGCTAAAGGCTGAAACTTAATGTAGCGCAGCAAATTGTAGCTCTGTCAAAAGTCTACATTTACCTTGTAATTGTCATGCGATTTCAAATCCCACCATCACCATGGCGGAGATTTCTGCCTGCTTCAGTGTTGCTGAATATCAATCACTTATGTTAAAATAGATGACCGCTTAACTTACTAACAATCAAGGTGGCAACTGTCAGACTTTGGGAAGGTGAGCAGATACTGATTGAGCTGGGAAAACCTTGTGGGTCTTTTGCTAACATTATCTTCTCTTGCTGAATTACCAGGTGGTGGAAGAACTGATTTTTCCAGTTTCTCTTTCAAGACACACACACGCTCTTTTTCTTTTAAAGACTTGTATCTGACATTGATTTACTAAAAGCCAGTAAACCACAGATTGATGAGTGTTTTAACAATGGAAATGGCTTTGTTTGCATTCAGAATAAAGCCGCAGTCAGCCATGATTAACTTTTTATTTGTCCAGTCTCTACAGCATCAATTTTGATATTTCAGTACAGTCAGAGTTATGGTCTGACTGGCAGTTTTCTATGGGGTCCTCATCCTCGTAATTAGGAAGCTAATTAGTATAGTACATTCATAGTAATCTGACTATTTAACCCTTGATGACTTTCTTGGTCTAATTTAAGAAAGAACAGCGCAGTTAGGAAAGAGGATTTCACTATGTGTTTTAAGTCCCAGACTTGTTTTTGCTGGTTCAATGCTTGATCCTCTGAAACGTGTCAAACTCTCTGTAGGGCTAAAATGTTCAAGATTTCTAGGCTCAATCTTGGTTTCTCAGTCTGTGATGTTTTTATCAGATCAATGTCAGAGCGTTTACCAGAAACACCATCAGTATGTAATTATGCTACGTGTTTTTTTTAAACCTCTTTCATAGCCACCCCTAGTGAAGACTCAGACAGTTACCATCTCTGACGTGTCCAATGCTGTGAAAAGTGAAATTCCAACAAAAGAAGTTCCCATTGTTCACACAGAGACCAAGACTATCACCTACGAAGCAGCACAGGTAGAAATGTTTTGCCTAACTCTCAGTGGATTTAATTAAATGTAAGTGCAAAGTTTATTAATCCTTAGAATGAGACCGCATAAGAACATTAGAATAACTATACTTGGTCAGACCAATGGTCCCTCTAGACGAGTATCCTGTCTTCCAACAGTGGACAATGCCAGGTGCTTCAGTAGGGATGAACAGAACAAGCAGTCATCAAGTGATCCATCTCCTGTTATCCAATCTCAGCTTCTGGCAGTCAAAAGCTAGGGATGCCCGGAGCATGGGGTTGCATCCCTGATCATCTTGGCTAATAGCCACTGATGGACCTATCCTCCGTGAATTTATCTAATTCTTTCTTGAACCCCGTTAAAGTATTGGCCTTCACATCGCCTGGCAATGAGTTCCACAAGTTTACTGTGCATTATGCGAAGAAATGCTTCCTTTGCCAGTACCAGTATGTTTGGGGTTTTTTGAGATGGGGCGACCAGAACTGTGCGCACTATTCAAGGTGTGGGCATACTATAGATTCTAGCAGTGCAAGAATTACTCTTTCCTGCAGCAGGTATTTTTTGCAGGTTTCAGGAATATGATCATTTAATTAAAAGCTGTATCATAATACATACACACGGGGGACTGAATTAAGGTTCTCTTTCAACTGCTTGTCCATATACATATTCCACTGATGTGCCTGTGCCCCATGGGCCCGAGGTTGGAGTCTTTTGGCTAGCAGTGTCTGTTGTATCCATCCGTAGACCCTGAATAGTTCTCTGAGTGCTTGCTCATGTCCGTTTCATGTTAGGTGTGTGTGCTTGCCACGTGCACCGGTGCAGAAGTTTTTCCCTCAGTGGTATCTGTAGGGGACTGGCTCTGGTGCCCTCTGGAGTGGCGAACATATGCGCCAGGATAAGGGGCACCACCTGCTCCCACTCCCTCAGCTCCTTCTTATCACCAGTGACTTTGCTGGAACATCTCTTTGCTTCGGCAAGTGCTCTTACCCAGTGGTTCTTCCTATCATTCATTGTGTGTAGACACTTTTTGTTCTTTTTATAGTTAATAGTACTGTAGATAAGTTAGGTAGTCCCCTAAGGGACTTAGCCCAGTGACGGGCATGCCCTGGTCCCCGGGATTCAAGCCTTGTAATTGCTGCAAAAAGCCTTTGAAGATCAGCAACCCTCATCAAAGCTGCTTGAAGTGTTTGGGGAAAACCCACATTAGTAGTAAGTGTCGCATCTGCAAGGGTTTCATGCCAAAAACTAAAAAGGAGCGGGACATAAACCTAAGAGCGCTCCTCATGGAGTTGGCCCTCGTGCCGGCCTCCGGCCCACCGAGATCGGACTCTGCACCGAGCACAGCGGCACCTGTTGGAAGTGTGCCCCTGGCACCGGCCTCCCGACACCGGTCCCAGTCCCCGGTATCTGCTAAGAAGCGAGGAAGCACACCAGGAGTGGGCGTTGCCGTATATCCTGTACTGAAAGGGAAAGTCCGGAGAAGATCATAGGCCCATTCAGGGCAGCACATCTCCAGAGTCCAACCAGGCACCTGCATCGATGGCTAGGCTACCCAGCCCTCCTAGGGACCCACCAGCCACTACGGGTAGTGGCGGAGGTCCCATCCACACTGGAGGCCTTCCAGGCTGCAAAAGACATCATGTCTTTGCCAGTGCCACCAACGCCCCGTCAAGACGTAGTCATCTCCAGAGGGAAGTCGGCACTGGGGCCCATGCAACAGTCTCCATCCATGCAGCATCACTCCCCGGCACTGCGGCAGTCAACGTCGAATCCCCGGGGATGCACTTCCGACCTGCCCATACCAAGTGGAGTTCCTGGCACTGTTCATCGGACTCTCAGCACCGGTCCCGCGAGGCGTGGAATTGCTCGTTCAATGGTCGGCACAGAGCTGTAGCATGGCACTGGTTGCCGGAGCATGGGCATCGCTCCTCGGTGCAACGAAGTTCACTGGGACCACGACCCCAATCCCCAGCACCACGAGACAGGTCCCCAGCGCCAAGACACAGATTGCCAGACTCATGGCACCAATCCCTGGGGTTGAGGCAGCGTTCTCTGCCATCCCATTCTTGGTCACCAAACCCCCGGCGCTGTTCCCAGAGCTCTAGGTGTCGATCACTGGTGTACTGTCGCCAAGCTCCGCTGCTGGTTCCCATACAGGCAGCACCAGGACCCCGAGCCCCGGCACCTGTCCCACCGCTGCGGGCACTGGGATGGTAGGCATGGAGAGGTCATGGACATAGTGTTGGCACTGCAGCAGTCCCCAAGGCAGGTACGTTCGGGCTCGGAGGGTGAGGAGATAACGGGTCCCTTGGGCCAGGCACACCCAGCCAGGTTTGGGCGGGCTCCTCCAGGGCCACAAGCCGGAGCATGGCCCCAGGGCTAATGGCCTACCCCATGGCACTTTTGAAACACATGGGGGTTCCCCTGGGCATTGGAGACCCAGATGCAGCATTTACTGTCAAGGGCGTCAGAGAGGAGGTCAGGAACGGTCTGAGCATGGTGCGCAGGAGCACCCTCAGGCCTCGGTGGAGGCCTCTCATGTGGGGGACGCTGAGCGAGCCCCTCCACCTGCCCTTGCCTACTCCTCGTCCTCACCCAATGAGGCAGTGGCGGGACCATCCCAGACAGTGCCACGGGACAATGCAAAGGCACACCAGGAACTTCTAAAGCGGGGTGGCAAACCTGGGATTGGAAGCAGAGTTGGCGGAACCCTCTGACGCTCTATTTGACATTCTGGCCACAGTGGCCCCTCTCTAGGATGGCGCTCTCGTTATATGAAGGGGTAGTAAAGCTGGTGAAAGCCTTATAGCAGACCCTGTCCTCTCTCCCACCTATTTCCAAGCGGGCTGAGAGGAACTATTACGTCCTGGTGAAGGGGTTTGAATATTTATATTCCCACCCGGCCCCGAACTCTTTAATGGTCTCTGTAGCCAATGAGAGGGATAGGCAGGGCCAACCTGGCCCAAATCCTAAAAACAAAGACTGCTGCCTCACGGGCTCAACAGCGGATCACTCTCCAACGCTTTTCTCTTGTCTTGGGCAGGCGACCTGATGTATGTCTTCCCGAGAATCCTGCTTATCAGCAGGACCCTCCTGAAAATCAAGAGGGACTGGGACAAAGTCATGATCGCCCTAGCATGGCCTCACCAGCACTGATTTGACATGCTCATTGACTTGGCAACTGCGCAACCATGGACACTTCCCAACTGTCCAGACCTGCTCTCTCAGGATCACGGGAGGTCACCCGAACCTCTCCTCTCTCCACCTCACAGCGTGGATGCTGCATGGCTGAACCCGGAGGAGCAGGCCTGCTCTACTCAAGTCCAGCGCATTCTGTGGGAGAGTAGAAAACCCTCCACTAGAGCAACTTACCTGGCAAAGTGGAAGCGCTTCTCCTGCTGGGCATTGGAGCGGAGGATCTCCCCGACCCAGTCTTCCCTGCAGTCCATTATGGACTACCTACTTCACTTGAAACATCAAGGCCTGGCCTTCTCCTCGATCAAAGTGCACCTGGCAGCCATTTCGGCCTCCCATCCCCGCGTCCAGGGCAGATCAGTATTCTTGCATGAAATGACGATCAGGTTTCTTAAGGGCATTGAAAAGCTTTTTCCGCCAATCTGGGACCCGATCTCCCAATGGGACCTCAACCTAGTCCTCTCTAGGCTCACTGGTCCTCCCTTCGAGCCTCTAGCTTCCTGTTCTCTTTCACATTTGTCATGGAAGGTTGCTTTCCTTGTGGCTATCACTTCAGCGAGTCGAGTCTCTGAGATTAAAGCCCTTACGTTGGAATCTCCATACATGGTGTTATACAAGGACACGGTTCAGTTGCATCTGCATCCTGCTTTCCTGCCAATGGTGGTGTTGCCTTTTCATGTTAACTAGGACATTTTCCTCCCAGTATTCTGCCCAAAGCCTCACTCGTCCAGCGAGGAGAGGTGTTTACACACCCTAGATGTCAGGTGGGCTCTGGCTTTCTACTTAGAGCATACCAAGCCCTTCCGTAAATTGACTCAA
Organism: Macrochelys suwanniensis; assembly: GCA_033296515.1. Lineage (NCBI taxonomy): Eukaryota > Metazoa > Chordata > Testudines > Chelydridae > Macrochelys > Macrochelys suwanniensis. Next base: position 7,156,070 of record CM065794.1, on the reverse strand, counting down.
CTCTTCGTCGCAGTGGCTGACAGAATGGAAGGCCGCCTGGTGTCTACTCAAAGGCTTTCATCTTGGATTACTACCTGCATTCGTATTTGCTACAAGTTGGCGCTGGTTGTATCTCCGCTGATAGTGATGACCCATTCAACTACCGTTCAGGCGTTGTCAGCAGCCTTCCTAGCACAAGTCCCTATCCAGGACATCTGCAGGGCCGCAATGTGGTCGTTGGTAGCCTCCTTTACGACCCACTACGCTATCACCAGTTGCCAGCGATGATGCTGGCTTTGGCAGAGCTGTGTTGCAATCGACGAGTCCATGAGCTCCGACCCGCCTCCGGAGATACTGCTTGGGAGTCACCTAACATGGAATGGTCATGAGCAAGCACTCGAAGGAAAAAAAACAGTTACTAACCTTCCGTAACTGTTGTTCTTCGAGATGTGTTGCTCATGTCCATTCCATGGCCCGCCCTCCTTCCCCTCTTTCGGAGTTGCGGCAAGAAGGAACTGAGAGTGGGAGAGCCAGTGGTGCCATATGCGTGCTACTCCAGAGGGCGCCACAGCTGGTCCTCTGTGGTTACCAGTGAGGGACAAACTTCCGGCACCGGTGCATGTGGTGAGCAACACATCTCGAACAATAGTCACGGAACGTTAGTAACCGTTTTTTTCTTCACGCCTCATACCAACCACATTAAAAGGGCAGAGTGGCCAGCAGCCACTCAGTTCCTCTCGCTGGCTCTAGCTTTGAAAACAGACAGGGAGCAGTTCCATTTCATTGTACTGCTGGCTGGCTGTCCATTCCTTCTAAATGTTGTCGTAATCCCCAGTTCTAGTTAGGTAGTTTGCCAGTTGGCACCATAGTAGTAGTAGTTTTTTCAGATTACATTTCTTTTTTATCAGGAAAATCCTTACTTGTCTTTCTGGTATCAGGATGGCTAGTTCTAAGTCCTCCAGTTTCAAATATCATCCCTTACAATGCCCATCAAATGAAAATATTCTGTGTTGAATAAAATGAAAAGCTTGGCATGTTTCATGAATCCTTAAACAGGCTGAATGAAATCAGCCTCAACACTCCAGATCTCTGTGTACTAAACTAAGGTTCTGTTTGTTTATGTGAATGTGAAAGCGTGTCACAAATAACTTGTGTGTGCACCAGTAATAAATAGCAGTAAGAGGGTTTTCAAAATAGCTCCATGTCTGAACAGAATTTCTCACCGGCTGCTGGTGCTTTGATGTAGACTAGACTGTTCTAAGCAAACAAAGTTTAGCTTTTGTCCTGTGAGAGATTTGCTGTCTATTTTATTTTCATTCCTGTTTATCACACTTTTCCTGTAGTCTCTTTTCCGTTTATCTTTCTTCAGAACTTTGTGTACAGATTAAATTATCTTGACATTTTTAAAAAACTTTGTTTTGTATCATCTTATCCTGATGATTTCCTGCTACATTTCTATACCTAAAGCAGGTATTGAAACCAAAAATAGACTCAGAATGTGAAAGTACTTGTTATAATCAATCTCAAAGCACTTTAAATTAATAATTTAGAATAGTAGTGGTGTAATAACTGTATTCAAATGTGGCTCCATAGTTAAGGCTGAAGCAGATTTTGACCTGATGCAAATTCTTAAAATCTTACAAATGTAATTTTATGTCCGAGTAAAATTTTTCTGACAGGGCAAATCAGACAAGATTTTAGACAGACAATGGTTCAGAAAAATCTCGTCACTATTTTTTCCTGATTATCTTTTTCTGGCTTTCATTACTCCAAAATGGACTGGCCTGTAAACTTCAGGTTGTGGTAAGGACCTGTGCCCTTTCCCAGTTTTGGAGATTTGTTGGCAGAATGCGATTATTGAAAGTAGTTTATGGGCTCCGGGTGCGAGCTTTGACAGAGTGTAGGAGGGTCGCAACAGCAGCATGAGAGCTTCACATATGGCACAAAGGTACAGTGCAAGCCATAGGAACTCCCCATGGCACTACAGTTCAGATTCATACTGCTGAGGGCCTGCAGTTGCATGATGCAGAATACCTAAATTGTGCGTAGTACACATTCTTCTTTGAGTGGCTACAGACGTGTATTCCACTCAGGAGTATGCACTCCCAAAGCACAGGAGTCGGGGAATTTTGCTCTACAGTACCTGTAGGAGTGGTGCTCCTGCCCTGCAGCTGTTAGCCCCTCTCCTGGCTATTTAAGGGCAGCACAACTCTGACCCTCCCCCTTCCTTCTCACTGCCTGCGGCTAGAGTTGGAGTGTTCTGTATGGTATTTACCTCACACTTTTCTATCTCGGTCTTCTGAGGTTTTGTTGTTCTGGGGATAGTGTTAGTTAGTTAGTTAGTACCCTTACTAGTTCTTCAAGTGCTTGCTCATGCCAATTCCATTCTAGGCCCACATGCCCGGTCGTCGGAGATTTTTGCCTTAGTATCCGTAGGGTCGGCTGTGGTGCCCTCTTAAGTGCTGCGCTCATGCGTCAGTATATCAGGTGCCGCCGGCCCTACACCCTCTCAGTTCCTTCTTACCACCGGTGGTGGTTAGTCGAAGTGCCTTTTTCCTTGCCTAGCAAGGATTAGCGGTTCTTCTCTACTGTTTTTTGAGCATTAGGGCCTTGTAAATAGTTTTTCAGTAGTTAATTAGTAAGTAGTTGTTAAGTAGTGTAGTTACAAGTTGGAGACCGGCCCCATTGGGACTCTGGTTTTAAGCCCTGCTCTGACTGGAACAGGCCTATGATCCCCATAGCAGCTGCCTGAAGTGCTTGGGGGGAATCACATGTGACTGACAAGTGTCACATAGAATCATAGAACTAGAAGGGACCTTGAGAGGTCATCTAGTCCAGTCCTCTGCACTTGTGGCAGGACTACGTATTATCTAGAGACAATTCCTTCCTGTAAGAGTAAGTGAGCTATAAGCCATTCCTGTAAGAACTCGGAAAGAGCGCAACATCCGTTTGAGGGCCTTCCTCATGGAGGCTGCTCTCTGCCTGGCTTCTGAGCCTTCCTGGACGGACTCCACCCCTAGCAATTCAGCCAGCACCAGGCTCTGTCGCCAGTGCCCCCCAAAAAGTCGAAGAAACGTAACTCCCCGGAACTGAGCAAGAAGGGCCATGGGGTATCGGGCGAAGGACCCAGTTCGAGCCAGCCACCCACACTGGAACGCCTCCCCAATGGCGTCCCATAGCCTCCCGAGGGATCCACCACTGACTCCTAGGAACGGTAGGGGACACAGGCTTGTGGCAGGGCTGACGACTTCCCAGGGTCTCCCAGCGCTCAGAGAGCAGAGGCCTCTACCAGCGCCACCGGCACTGTGTGCATCGCAGGAAGTGGCAAAGGCTCCCTACGAGGGCAAGCCAGCCGTAAAGACCTCCCAGAGGGCAAGTGAGCGCTGCAGATCTCTAGAGCCAAAACAATGCTCTCCATCTCCCCACCCCAGATCTCTGGCTTCTCAACCCAGATCCTCTGCAGGTCACCCTAGATTGCCAGCATCGCGGTCTCTGCCCTCTCAACGTGGAGCACCTAGGGGGAGGTGCCGGTCACTATATCGCTGGCACTGTTCATCCTCCTTTCTCCTTGGCACAGATCCCCGTCTCCCACACTGCGGGAATGGTCTCCGTCATAGTACTGATCCCGCCCAAACCCTGGCATCGGTTCTCCTATTCAAGACACCAAGGGAAAAAAAAAATCTCAAATTCTGTGATAGTGAGATTTCTAAGAGGAATCAATCGTCTCAACCCACCTGTGAAAGAGGTTCCCTTGTGGGACCTTAATACTGTCTTAGCTGCCCTTATGGGACCTCCACCCAAGCCCCAGGAGACTTGTTCCCTTTCCCTCTTGTGCCAGAAAACAGCCTTTGTTGTTGCTATAACACCTGCAAGGAGAGTAAGTGAGCTATAGGCCTTAATGGCAGAGCTCCCATGTACGCAGTTTTTCAAACAAAGTGGCCAACTTTTGTTAAGTAGTTTCACCTTAACCAAATGATTTATTACCAGTGTTCTCTGGGTCATTCTGCTCTTTTTCTTCTAACAAACGGAACTCCAATGCAGGTGAACAGTGACATCACACGGATGGGAGAAGGTGCTTGGCGTTTTAGAGAGGACTTTTCAGGCATTGCTGTCTTTTTGTTTCCTATGCGGATCGCGTGAAGGGTCAGTCTCTGCACAGCCAATTTCCAGGTGGATAACTTCCTGCTTTACAACAGCATATGATGTAGCTCAGACCATGTCTCCATAGAGATTATGGGCCATTTGACAAGGGCCCAAGAAACACGGATAGCATTCTTCAGTGATGTTTCGATAGTTGGAGTTTGCCGGGCTGCTACCTGATCTTCTCTTTTACCAAGTACTGTGCTGTTACCACTAGGTCAGATGCAGACTTCGGGAAGGTAGTCCTGCAGTCATTGTTTAAGTAGACACCACCTCCGAGTACTGTTTGTGAGTCACCTGAGAGGAATATGTGTCTGTCTGCAACCACTCGAAGAACAACAACTGGTTTCCTCCTGTGCTGTGACTGTTGTTCTTCAAAATGTGAGTGTAGACGTGTGTTCTACGACCCACCCTCTCTCGCCTCTCTATCAGGGCCTCTATTTTTGATGTTTGGGTCAGAGGAACTGAGAGGGGCGGGGCGGCACTGCCCTTAAATAGCCAGGGGAGGGGCTAAGGGCTGCCCTACAGGTACTGCTAGGCAAGGTTCTCAGACTTTGGTGTGCTGCGTGCGTGCACCTGAGTGGAATACATGTCTGCACCCCCATTTCCAAGAACAGTTACAGAACAGGTAAGTAACCATTTTACTTTAGGAAGTCTGCAACTTGGAGGCCAAGTGGTAGAGCAATAACCAAGACCTGGGTTCTGTTCTGCCGCTCACTGGCTTTAATGCTTTGCACTTCACAGGCATCATTTAGTATCTCTGAAAATCAGGTAACTTATTTGGGTGCCTAGATGTGGCACCCAAATTTGAAAATATTTGTCTTAGCCCTTGTGTCTGCTTCCCCATCTGTAATATGGAGTTAGTGTGACTGCCTATTGCAAGGAGGGCAGTGGGCCACTTGTTTAATGCATACCTGGCATACTGTCATCCTTGTGGAAACTCTCTGTCTCCAGAGATCATCAGCAACTGATTACTTCAGATGGGATGTTAAGCAGAGCACTCTAACAGTGTCACATGCTCTCCAGAACCAAACTGCAGCACCAGTACTGGGTGTAAGATCCAGGTTATAGTGTTCGGTTTGAACCCGTATTGCTCAGACCATTAGTGGCTGAGATTAACTGATCCAGTTGAGTCTAGTCACCATCTTTACATCTCTAGCTCTAATGTCTCAAGGGAGAAATGAGGATTCTGTAGCCTGATTATTTGAGATTAGGTAGGGTGACCAGATGTCCCGATTTTATAGGGACAGTCCCAATTTTTGGGTCTTTTTCTCACATAGGCACCTATTACCCCCCACCTGCTGTCCTGATTTTTGACTCTTGCTATCTGGTCAGCCTAAGATTAGGTGAGGTTTGCCCAAAAAGTAGTAATGATCTCTGGGGGAGTTGAAGTTTTATACAGCACAGAAAGTGGTCCCACCTAGTGGTCACTCTGAAGATATAATCTTGTCTTAAATTGTCATTACAATCTCATAGGCTGTTCTGTAACAATAATTGGACAAAAGAGGCTGTTACTCACTGTATATCTTTAATTCAGTCATTTGGAGACATGGACAATAAACTCTGGAGCAATAGATAGGCTTTGGAAAGCCTGAGAATTTTATAGGATGGGAGCCAAGTAATTAAAGAGGTGGTACACAGTTGTTGTTACTTATGGTTTATTTAGGTTATAGTAGCATCCAGGGCTCTTACACTGTGCTGGGCATAACCCCAAAGAGGCTGTAAGACAAATGATGTACAAAGGGCTTGGGGGGAGATGGATTCCAAAATAGTTTCCAAACCTGTTTAGAATGGTAAATGGATAAAATGCCAAGTAAACCCCATCTGCCCCCTCAGCCATCTTAATTGAACTGATTCTTTTATAGGAGTCTCAACAGAAGTGAGACTTGAGCAGTGTAATGGCCTTTATAGACCAGTTCAGGGAAGGTGGTATATGCAAAAAAGGCAGCGTGGACAGGGATGGTATTATTGGTAGAGCAGGGAGAGTGGTGGGTGTGGGGACCTTGTCATGTAGCTTCTATGGAATCTGTAGGAGTAATTTGTGACAATGCAAAGCAATTAGAGAGTAAACATGTCGTACTACCCATGCTGCCTGAAACATGAGTCAATTCAGTGTGTGCTAAGTAAACTTACGAGCACAGCACCCCAATGCAACTAATAGAAAGAGAGAGGAGAAAAGAGAAGATAGAGAAGACCCATTCATCATCCCAGAATCGAGAAGGGGAGAGCGGAACAAAGTCACTGTGTGAAATGGAGAATAATCACCCTGTGTTTGGGTGAGATCACAGCTCAGACATCCTAATGGATGTCAAGGCTTCTCTGCTTGATTTCATCGTGGCTCTGTTGGAGGGCTGCATGGCTCCTTGGTTCTTTTAGTGCTGTGCCTTCAGACAGCATTAGTCTTGAAACATTTGTTACACCGCTAAAACGCTAATTATTCATCCAGCTATGAATCAGTTCACTTTGTCTCATAAATAATGCAAAGTCTACTTTTGCAATGATTGTACATCATCTTAAATTACAGCATTGAGGTCCTGTTGCAGAGGCGACTGTGTGTGAAGATGGTTGATTGCTGTTTTGTGTGTGTCTCATAGACAGATGATGGCAATGGGGACTCAGACCCTGGAGTCCTGCTCACTGCTCAGACCATCACGTCAGAGACCACCAGTAGCACAACCACCACACAGATTACAAAGGTAAAAAGGTGATGCTAACAGGACTGGTATGAAATCTATAAGTTCTATTGATGCTCAAACCACAGGAAGCAAAGTTGGCCTTTTCCTGCCAAATTTGAGTTGTACAAATATTTTCCCCTCCAATCCTGTTTTCCCCTTTCTCTGCCCTTAATTTTGCCTGACACCCAGTGCAATTCAGAATCACTTGGAAATGGACATTATCTTGCTTCCTGAAGAACTATACCACCACAGTTTGAGTGATCCAATAGTAGCTTGGAATCCTGAGGCAGTTCTGAGAACCACCTATCAGCATGTTAGCCAAATATTTATTTTCATTTTAAATGTTGCTAGCCTTTGAGTTATTTCCTCTTCTGTACGGTAAATAAGATTGAGTCCTGTTTAGAACTTTTAATTAATGCAGAGTTTGAGCTATAAATAATTAAAGTTGGGGACTGTTGGCAAATCAAACCTGTACATGAAAAATCCTCAATTTGAGAAAGTAGGGACGAGTTTGAAGACTTCAATTTACTTCTAAGTTACAGTTAAGTTACTTCTGAGTTCTGTGACCCATATCACAGTTTTATCACAGGTTTTACAAAACCTGAAATACTTCACTAATGCTTCATGGATGCAGTACCTGCCAACATTGCTGTGGGCTTCTTGTTTTATTTTTTATTTATTTCAATGCAGAGTTGCAGGGAATTTTTGGATTTGAACATTCCTCTGAACAAAATTAAACAATATTATTGTACTAGTTCCTGGGAGTCAAAGTGAAACTAAGTTGCCTGAGTACATTGTCCGTGCTGAGTGAAGTACACAACAGAGAGTGCATACTCTAGATGCTGAAATACAAATTAGATTTTTAAAATGACTTTCAGCTGTAATAATGGAACATGTTACATTGACAGTGTCCCTTTGACATGATTAACATTCCAGCCCACAAGACAGGAATGATTAATATTTTTATTTATTAAAAAACTCTTTGACAATGTGCTTGTTTGATTTGGAAGAAGGGAATATTGTCAAACACTGAGGTGAGATTTTTTCTTTGTGTCCTCTCCCTTTGTCTATGATCCAGTTATGCTAGTTTCACACTAATGTTTTGGTAATTGGCAAGTGACTTTGAGTTCCATCTTTGAAAGCCAGCCTCAATCCACTTTGTAATTCTTTGCCATTGTTGCACTGTAGGCTACTAGTAACCTTTGTTCTTTCATACTAGACTGTAAAAGGTGGAATTTCAGAAACAAGAATTGAAAAAAGAATTGTCATCACAGGAGCTTCAGACATTGATCACGATCAGGTGAGCGATTTTAGTGTTACCCAGCCAAGAGCCATTTTAGTTTTGCAAAGAGCTAATTAGTTTGAACCTGCAAATTATTTCTGTGCTAGACAGTCAAGTGGCCTTGCTTGTGGTAAATCCAGTCGTTTAGGTTGCCGCCTATGGAAATTGGCCTGGGCTAGAAATAAAATTGCTTGTCTCTGTGGAAGAGGTAGCATTTTTCATTTGTAGTGTTTCAGCTGCAGACATAGATCGGTCTCATTTTAAACTGTCAATGTCAGAAAAGTGACTGCAGATGTCCCTGTGGTGCTACCTATTACTATTGTATGTCTCCAAGTTGTAACTGACTGGCAAACAGGCATTTAGTTCTGCAGAGACATACTGTAGCTGGGGCAGAGGAAGCTGAATTCTGTTCTTCCAGATAATTGCACAACATTCTGGTTCCAGAAGTTTTTATACATGGCAATGTCCAAAGCAGAAGGGCTCAGCTTTGAGTGTGCTGCTGGCTATTTTCAATTCAAAACAAGTTTGTTTTTTTAAATCTGAGGAAACATGACATGAAAGTCTCTGATGAAGAATAAGTATGAGACAGCTCAGTCATTCTTTTAGTCACTTTCTGCCCAACATTTCCTTAGAGACCAGTAATCGATGCATCCCTTGTTGTATTTTCAAGGACCACTGTAGAGTTTAGGGGACTCTGTGTGCACGTTTGCAAGGATTTGTTTTGTTTTTATGTCCTGAATAATATTTGGATTGAATAGCCTAAACATTTAGAGTAGAAAGCTTGTGTATACAAGTGTATCAAAGCTGAAAGCAACTGAAGTTTAGAAGCAAAGAGCCTTTGCTACTGATCATCATGTTTTCCAGTGGTTAGAATATTGACCTTGGAATCTATGTTCTGTTCTGGGCTCTAATACTAATTGTGTGAGACCTTTTGGCAAGTCACAGGCCCTACTCTGCCTTGGTTTACCTGTCTGTAAAATGCTTAATACATATCAGCTTCCTGGGGTAGTCACCCATGAAAGCTTATGCTCCAATACATCTGTTAGTCTATAAGGTGCTACAGGACTCTCTGTCGCTTCTACAGATCCAGACTAACGCTGCTACTCCTCTGATACTTAACACCAACTTCCTAGGGGATCTTGAAGGTTAAATGTTTGTAAAGTGCTTTGAGAACCTTTGTTGAACAGTATTAGAGAAGTATAAACCGTAGTGTTGCCATTTTTACTATGAAATTAAATTGACTCAGGAAAGTTGAGAGAAAGAGTATGAAACTCAGATTTATTTTTAAAGATACACACACACTGCCATCCTTGTGTAGCTAATCTTAATTTAGTTTGTGGAGGGAGAAGTCACCAGAGAAAGACAGTGTCCGTGTAGGATCAGATGCATTCTTTAACATGTTAACAGTGCTCATGGATCTCTTCCCCTTTTATGCTGGGTATTCTTGTTTTCTGTTTTTTGAAGAACTCTTTCCATATAGACAACATGCTCCAGCAGTTGGAGCTCAGTGATAAAAACAAAATATCTGAAAAAGTTAGTTAGTGGACCCAACTAGTAACAGATCCCTGACTGGGAATATGGTAACTCTTCCTAACTGGAGATGTGAGCTTTTCCTAGAAATTACAGATATATACAGTTCTCCAAACCACTGAGCTGCTGCCTAAACCTGATTCAATAAACCGTTCCTCTTGTGAACTTTCTCTTTCCCATAATAACAATATTATGGTTTCATATGAACATTAAGCTGGCTTTTAGGCCCTTTTTTGGTGTCTAATGGAGTAATTATTTATATAGCATTGAAAAGTATGCTATGTACTTCAGACACTCAACACTAATTAGAGCACAGTTCTGGTGTATATTAGTCAGTGCTTTTAGAAGCACATGCCACAGGGCAATTATTGTTTAGAAGGACAGCCCCAAACCATGTCAGCATGCATCAGCTGAGATCTTAGACTCTCCAAATATTTCAGTACAGGTGGTTCTGTGATTTAATTCCCAAATGATTCTTTCTTGCCAATCATTCAAGCCCCATTATGTGTATTTCTCACACAGCATTCTGAATGGAGAAGTTAACACACCTAAGTAAATTCATCCCTAACTTTTCAAAATTAACATGCCCATGAATGTCTGTGAGGCCATCCTGTTGAGGTCTTTCCATTTGTACGACTGCCTCCAGCATTCGTGGGTCTAAGACAGTCATGCCCTTGTCATTGAGTGTTTATCCCACCTAACTAATCTCATTCAGCCTGACCTTGTATCTGTTCCTGTACAATTTATGGTTCTTTTTACATGCTACAAAACCATAGTCTCATTGTGGTGGAATCATTTAGTCCTAAATCAGCAGATAATCAACAACTACATTTTGATCTTCAGAGATCTGGGAAGTGATTCTTTAATATACTTCCTGCATTGAAATTTGTTCCAGTTGACACACACCAATCTGTTGTCGAACCTGATTTTGAGAGTTTGAGACCCAAATATATATCTTCAGCAGCAAATCTGGTTGCTATTTGTTTTCATTCAGATTTTGTTTTTGTGCCTCAGTGTGCATCTTATTTAGATTAACTTCAGTTTTTCCGTTCACCAATGTTTTCATTTGAGAAACTGGTTTTACTAGTTAATATCCACTGTTCTTTACAAATTTGAGACTTTCTCCCAATAATCTTACGTAGGCCAGACTTTCTGTTGTTCGACAAGTGTCTCTAATCTGTTAATTCTTCTCATTCATGACAACTTTATTGCAAAGGCCTATAACAATGGACTCACTTGGCAACTGGCTTGTAAAGCAAATGTGCTTTTCCCAAGTGCATGGATTGGATGGATCAAAATCTGATTGACTTCGGCAGCTTCTATTTCTTTGTGCTCCCACTGGAACATACTGTACATTTCTGATGCCTCTGAACTTCCTCCTCCTCCTCCCCCCCCCCCCCCCCCAAAAAAAAAAAAAAAAAAAGCGGGGAATTCACCCTGCAATGCCACTTGCTTCCAGGAAGATTTGAAAGCACGGCAACTTTCACATATAGTTCTCTGCTTAGTTTCTTTCTAGACTGAGAGATTCAAGTGGCTTCATTTGCTCCATTTTTGCCAAAGATAAGTAATCTTCTGACAGTTTAATAAAGGTGTGACATAAATGCATGCAAGACTCTTCATTTCCTGGACACAGGCAACAAGGCAGGGTTACAAAAGGTAACAAGGGTAAGTCCAATAATTCCAGTTTTAATGTAATTTTCTAACGTGCTGTGAAGATGATGGAGGCTACAGCAAATGGGCAATAATGCTGCTATTGGTGGTATATGGTGCCAAGAGATCAATTGGAGTGGGGCACCTCTTTGTACTATGTTGTGCAATGGCATGGAGACATGGTATCTACCCTGAAGAGCTTCTAAAACTACATAGACAAAGAAGACGTAGTAAGGTGGAAAGGGACACAACATACAAACAAAGGTGGTGGTTAATGGCTGGAGGAAGAAACAAGGGCAGCTGCGTGGTGATTCACATTGGTTAGTGGAAAGCAAGAGCAGTGAGTTAGTGCGAATCAAGACCAACAGCTCAACTGAAGGCAAATGGCAAAAGCATTGCCTGTTTGTGGCTTCATACATAAAATAATTTTATCATCATCCTTGTAAGGTGGGAAGGCAGCAACAATGAAATGAGCTGACAGCGGAATTTCCTGGAGCTAAGGTTTTTTACACCCTCAGGAGACTGTTAACTGGACCCTCCTGTCCCAGATCGGCTCCCCTCTGGTCTGGGTGGCAGTGGCTGGCAGGCCTGCTGCCCTTCCCCCCTTGCTGCTCAAGGCTGCAGCCACTAGGTGAAATCCTGCCTCCACTGAAATGAATGGGAGTTTTGCCATGGACATCAGTGAGGCCAGGATTTCACCCAGTGTCTGGTATGGTGACATGGGAGAGACTGCAGTGAAACTCACTTTCAGCTGTTCCGCTGTATGCAGCCCAAAGTGCTTCTCTGAAGAGCTGTTTCTTTCTCAGGTTCTAGTGCAGGCCATCAAAGAAGCAAAAGAGCAGCACCCAGACATGTCTGTGACCAAGGTCGTTGTCCACCAGGAGACCGAGATTGCTGAAGAATAGCAAGGCCAGGTAAGCAGGTCGAAATCCATGTTCTGACCCACAGGCTGACTTGAGGAGGGAACACCTACAGCCAGAGGGGACCAGACATCATGAGTCCATGAAAAATCTACCAGAGCCTTTTAGGTTTCTCTTGGAATCTCAGTATTTGGAATGTGACCTAGCAAGGCACTTCCTGTACCTCTAGAAGTGGCAGATGCACGGATATGTTGATTTGCATCGCACTTCAAGTATCCAGGTGTCTTACAGACCTAAACTACAATAGAACCTCACTGATTGGGAGCCCCAAGAATCACCTCTTTCAACACTAGTGCAGAGAAAAAAGTGTTTCGTTTATTTTGTGCCTCTAACAGCACTTTGTGCACTGGCATCTTGTATCTGTGGCTCTTTGCGTTCGCATTTTAAAACACAGAACAGGAAAATGCGTCTAGTATGTAAGACGACTGTTAACTTCAGCTGGTTAGATTTCAGGCTGATGCTGTGGCAGCAGGGCTTCAAATCTTTGGTGACAAAAGGGAAAAACCACCAGTGTGAATTTTAGGAACTATCGTATTGCAGAAATAATTTCGATAGATGCCAAATTCAAGCAGGCGGAGGCTACCCCATTAGTTATCTATAAGGAGAGACACTAACTCAGTAGAAATACATTGGACTAAAATGTCTGTGGGACAGACTGAAGCTACTAATTTATTTTTAAATAGGAAGGCTGGCATGTATACTACAACCATCTTGGAACAGGAAACGATAAGCAACATTTGTTTCAAATGAAGCAACAGGTTAATTTGGATAGGCTGGATGCAGTTAACCAACTTTGGAATTTGGCCAGTCCTGTGTCCACACTACAGCAGCATGGCTGTATTAGCAGCTGATTAGTTGTGCTTACTCTGGCTTTAGCCTATAGCTGTGGTCTTGCCAGCCAACTCATGCTGCTACAAGTGACGTTTGTGAGTGTGGACAGATGCAGAGTTTAGGTATAATGTGAGTTAACTTTGCAGTGACGGCAATTGCTTAGATGTTTGCAAGAAGTTTCATCTATGACCATGGATGATCAGGATCTCCATTTTACTTTGTATCCAGCATCTCCAACACCACGTTACTTGGACATTAATTTAGTACTTGCTCAGAAGGAAAAGACTAGGGTGTTAAATATGAACCCCTACCTATCACTCACTACATTGCCAACACCACTTCCTGCAGCTCCTGGCTTTTTCCCTAGAGGTCTCCTATGCAAGGACTGTCCAAGCCTGGTGTGGCTTTGCTGTGAGAAATCAGAATGGATTACACAGCTGTGCCAATTTGATTGTATTAGCATAACCTCATTAAAACCAGGTACTGTCATTTTTCTGTTTTGATAGCCAAACTCAGGTGAAATTCCCTACCCTTGCCTATGTAAACAAAAGCTTGATGACCGGGATAATTCCAGAGCCATATATAAAAAGCATCATTGCATCATAATTACCTGTAATGACTATCTCTCCCACACCCCACCAGTCTTTCTGTCTTGATAGCTTCATGCAGTGCAGAAGAACAAGCGACCACAGATTGATGTTTACCCCTTGACTAATATTAGGAACTTTTGAGTCTGTCTGCACTAGGAAAAGAAGCAATCTGACAATGCCAAGAAGAGGGGTTTTCTGGGTCTCCTCCCCTCCTCTCAGCAATATTAAAATGGTGGCATGCACAAGGAGCAGTGGTGTGTCTGCTAGCTGCAGTGGCACATGTTCTTTGAGCTATAGTGGCTGTGAAAAGGGTCAGCGTTCAACATCACTTGATGAGGAAGTTGTGCAGTAGCATTTTAATGGTGGATCCAATGGGGGCCCCCACTCCTCAGGTCTGGAAGTGGAGGTGCTTCTTTTCCCTTCACCCCAGGCTCTGTTATCTGCAGCCGTGAATGAGAGGTTATGGGATGGGCTTTATCCCAGCCCTAGCCCTGAGGCCAAAGATTTACTACTAAAGCAGAGGAGGACCATTTGTCAATCTGCTTATTTTCCTAATCTAGAAAAGACTCCAAAACGTGAGTTAAGGTTGCTGTGATCTACTATCTGCTCAATACCTAGCTTTTCACTTTAGTAGTTTGGAACCAACAGTAACTCTTTAAAGCTGCTTTAGGAAACCATAAAGGCAGCAGCATTGTCTAGCAAACATTTTATTCCTAGGGCTGTGCTCAGCATCAGTTATAGTGGTGCACCAACATGTTTTAGCCAGATAGCATGCTAGATAAGGTATAATTAAACAGTCCATACGTGTATTTGATCCATTCAAAACAAAGTGTGTGGATGAGAATTTGGGAGGTGGAGGGAGAGGATAAATATGGGAGCAGTGGAGAGATCACTATAGGACAATTTAAAAACAGCAAATTTGGTAGGAGGAAAATGCCATTGACTGCCTATCTTTCAAACCTTCATGCCGAAAGTCAGGTACCTGTCTCTTATTTAGGCTCCTAAATAAAATTACTCTGCTTTTTCGAAAGTGCTGAGCCTGCACAATTCTCATTGGCTTCTTCATTGGGATTTGTGGGTGTTTAGGGCTTCTGAAAAATCAGGGCACTTATTTAGGTGTAGCTTTAGGAGCTTGACTTTAGACACACAGTGGAAAATTATGGTCAATGCTTTAAGGGTCTGAGTATTGGGAGCAAGGGGGAAAGCGCCTTGTGAAGTTGGTAGTGTTAAAATGCCCCTCCCTGGGTGCCACTGGGAGTGTTTCCACAGGAAGCTGGCAACTTACCCTAACCTTGTCTTTTTAGGAGATGTTTCTCCCTGACTGAGAGAACGCCAGAAAGGGAGGAGAGAGCGGTGTGGGAAAAACTGCAGAGAAACTACCTGGAGCACAAAGACCACAAATTTACAAGATTTGCTGTCAATAACTGAACATTCATATCACTTACTAGGAGTTACGCTTTGACATTTACGTGGGATTTTCGAGAATATAATGGATCCTTTTGAATATTTTTATATTGTAAAACACAGTATGCCATACTTCTCACTGTACTGAATGTGTTTTTTTTTAAATAGGTTTTCAGTTTTGCATTCCCTCATGCATAGCCTCCATAGTTCCTCACAAAAAGGTTTGGTTCTTAAGTCTTATTCCTTCAGCCTCATCAGATATACTGGGGTTAAGCCACACTCATGCATATCTTAGAAACTGCACCTAATATCGTGCATAAGATACGTTCATGCATATGTTAGAAACTGCACCTTAGAATAACAGCTGTTTGAAAACCCTAGTGATTGATGGGGCTTTCTGCCAGATGTCCATGTGTGACATTTCTACTTGCCTCTTGCGATTGGCCCTAGATATTCCCAGAAAACTCCAAGTCACACTACCCAGGTGCGCAAAACAGAGTTTCTATACCTTTACTCTGCATTTCCTTGCTTTTATGGGTTTTGGTCCCTTGATGTTGTTTGAACATGGGGGTTTTTTGTGGTGTAATATTCACACATTTCAGTAGTTGGATAGATTAAGGAATACTGGAAGTTGCTTCACATCTCTCTTATACTGTGAACTCTAGAGCTTTAAGAGAACTGTGACAGGGCACTACCCGTTTCTGCTCCTCAGAGACTGCATTTCTACTGAATGCTACCTACCTATTTTTGCTTTCTAGATGCCATTTAAATAAGTCTATAGAAGTGTGTGGTTAAGGGGTTTGGGCTCTGAACGCTATATGGTAGGCTAGGCAGCATTCGCAATAGTTGATTTCTCAGTGTCAGACTTTTATTTATGTTTAATTTTTAAATAAGTTTGTAAATCATGTTTTTTTTTCCAGTACTATTTAAAGCTAAGCACATTACTCACAAATCAGGACAGAGTGTGTGTGTGTGTAATCTTAACTTAATTTAAAAGAATCTCTTAGACACTCTCACCTTCCTAGACATGTAAGCTCGATTTGGGCTGACAGTCCAAGACATTCTCACAGCTGTAGATTATAGCAACCAGGGAGAACAAAGTCAAACCGTTTGGAAAGTGCACATGCTCAGATGACTGGCATTCCCCTCTACACATAAATTAAGGTTCGGTAGTACATCGGCCCCTTCACTGCCATGCTGCAATGAAACACCAGGGCCAGTGCTGGCTGCAGTTTTCAGCTTCTGGATGATGGTGCATTCAGATCTATAATGACAGCTGCTGTTTTTAAAACACCCCACGTACTTTACCAAAAAAGCACTGAAAGTATTTTTTCTAGATACTCCTGTCATATCCACTATAGCAGCTTATGGCATACTTAGTAGGGTGTTTTTTTAAATGGTAATCATTTTAAAAGTATTTTTAGGGAGAATGTGTGTGAATGGAATTTTCTAACTGGAGATGATCCATAAATGTGTAAGGTGACCACTGTGGTGTTAATCATGACTTTCAAAATGAGAGAGTGATACTTTTATGGGGGTAGGACGTACCTCTTTTCATGACAGCAGCAGGAGATCACCACCACCTGTTTGGATTTAATGGAAACCTCTTCATCATGCCCTGGTTTTTCTTTCCAGCAATATTTTAAAGTTTTTTTGTAATGAATAGAGTTGTGGGCAATATTTTTTTAGAGATAGGGCTTTGAAGTTGTAATTCTGTATCTGGTGTGGCACATCTCTAGCCGTGAGGGAGAAGAGCCCTTTGCTGCTAAGCTACATTCCAGGATGAGAAGAAACGGGCAGTAAGTGCTTTACTCAGTTTGACAATTTTTTTTAAAAAAAAGAGGTAGAAGACTGAGCTAGACTCAATGACTTACTGTTTGGCTGAAAATTGTCTTTAAATGGCACTGTCTTTACAATTAAAATTGCACCCCACCTTAAAGTAAGTTTAGTATTGGCTGGAGACACTTTCTTCCAAAGGATTATGATGATGCTTGAATATTGGTGTAGTTATCAGCATCTTGCTTCCTATGAAGGCAGCTGTTTTGGGGGAATGCTACTTTACCTCCAGTAGGCAGACATTTAAATGTGCAATTAGCTGGTGAACTGCAATTCACACCCCCTTTCAGTCCCTCAGGGCTGCACCCTTTGGCTGACAAACCTGATTTCCTGCTCT
The DNA here is from genome assembly GCA_033296515.1 of Macrochelys suwanniensis. Classification (NCBI taxonomy): domain Eukaryota; kingdom Metazoa; phylum Chordata; order Testudines; family Chelydridae; genus Macrochelys; species Macrochelys suwanniensis. Next base: position 7,138,896 of record CM065794.1, on the reverse strand, counting down.
GGGTGGAACCACGTGGTCTTTAGACTGGAGCTCCAGGCCCTCTGTTTACCAACCACAAAAATGTGACAGGCCCAACCAGATTGGGCACCTATAAGGCAATTTCTTCCCAGAATAAGCTTGCAGTGACACTGTTTTGTCAAAACAAAGCATTTCACTCATTCATCCACCCGGAAGGTACATAGCGCAAAGGGTTAGTAAGAGGCCTACATGCATGAGTCAACCTCTCTAACCATAGTTTAGGTAGGCCCAGTTTATTCCAGCCCCTGCTCCTGAATCTGAGGGTTAGTTTGCATCTTCACAGCCCGTTTCAGTCTGCTGCCAAACCTTTCTCCCCCTCCCTTTCTTAGGGGCAATCCTACAACTGGCCACTGTCTTACTAAGGCTGAGAGAGGGATAAAAACATCTCTGTAGCTTTGCTGGCACCTGGTGGGTACAACTAATAATCTGGCAGTTGTGATTGAGCATTTGCTGGGATGCTTTATCTAGGTCATTGTTTTGCCTTTCCTGTTTGGTTGCTCTAACATGCTATAACAAGCAATATGCGCAATATTCATAAAAAGTTTCCCAGTTCTTCACAGCTGGCTTCATGGGATTTTTAGAGCTACCAAATGTTTAATCTGCCCATAGCACTTAAAGGCATTTGGTGGTTGTGAGGGTTTAGATATGCCACTTTAACTAGTGAAGGAAATACTAAGGACCTTGACACAGCTGTAACTTAGTTCAGACCCAACCTTGTTCAATAAAGCAGTAGCAGCCCAAAGTTTGATCTTATTTAAAAAAAAAAAATCTCCTCCTAAGGAACAGAGATCTTGACTTGTCCAAGAGCCAGAGAAGTTTCTTGTTGGTGAGAAGTTTTTCCCTTCCCAAACAATAGTGCACAAGCATTTCCTAGCATGTTACAGGCTTCTTCCTTGGCAATAGAACCCCTTCTTAAAAAGGGACAAGAAGTAGAACTTTTAGATAGCTGTACCGCTTAGGTTCCCTTGATAGCATTGTGCGCTTGTTTCTTCTGTTCACCCTCTGATATACGTCAGTGCTATCTTCGTGGGACAAAACACAGTGCAAACCAAACTGGCTTCTGAACACAGGCAAAACTTTTTCCCGTGGGCACTGTTGACCTTTCAGGAGCTTGTTACCTAATCCCAGTAGGGATTCCTAGCTGCCACACCCACACAACCCCAGCACACTTCTGATGGACATGTTTTTACAAGCAGAAGGTTCTCCTAGTCCAGATCTTGGAAAGGGATAGGGATTGCCACTGGAACTGCTCCAACTGAAGTAGTTGAGCTTTTTTCATAGAGGGACAATAGCTTTAGATTTGCTCTACCTACTACTGCTAACTCTACCTTTGCAAGGCAGGGCTGCAAAACTGCCTGTGCCCCATCCCACTTTTCACCTTTTCCTCCTACAATGAGTTGATCAGATTGAGTTTTAAAATTTGGTCCACCGTGAACTGTGAATTTCCAGGGACCAGTGCTGCTCATGTCAATGCAACATGAACAAGGTCTGTATTTATAAGATATGAATGTTCTCAGCTATTCCCAGTCCAGGAGGTAAGCCAGAGACTGGCTTGATTGTATAGTATACACTTTACGGAAGCTATTTATATGTGAATGAATGTATAGAAAGGAAGGCAGGAGAAGCAAGACCTCTGATTAATTAAACTGGAAAGGCAGCTTTGGTTTCCAGACTGCAATCTCCAAGCAATACAGCTGTATTAAAGGACTGACTGAGTTCTGATTTTAGTAAACTGTAGTTAGCTGATTTCATACAATGTACAATTACCTTAAGAGGTGTTAGTGTCCCAACCGTGGGGTTTTTTACAAGTTTAATCAAAATTTAGTTGCAAATATGAAGGAGCTTTGTACATTTTTTAAGACAATTGTGAATTGTCTAGAATAGCTGTTTACATCTTTTCTTTACAACAAATAGGAAATATCACAACAGACTTAAAACTGGCAAATCTTTATAGATTGAATAGTAAATGACAGGAGCTGTTATTTTGGACTTTTGTAGTAATTCAAAGGGAAAGTTGCTGTAGTGTTTAGATAGACCCCTAAGTGTTCAATATTGTTTCTTGTATTGAATTTTTCAATAAATTTTCAAACTACTGCGTTCTTGTTTTGTTTTGTTTTTAACATCTTCACGTGTCCAGCTCACTCTGCTCACTCAGGGTTTGTGTGCATGAAGTAGCCGTTCTAAATTAACTCTATGGGCAGATGCTCTTTCTGAAAATGGGACCAAGGCCTGTTCTACACTAAAGTTAGGGTGACTCCACTGTCACTCAGGGGTGTGAAGAATCCACACCCCGACTGAAGTAATGAAGCTGACTTAACCTCTGGTGTAGACAGCATTCTGTTGGCAGAAGAATTCTTCTATTGACCTGGCTATTGCCTCTCAGGAAGGCAGATTAACTACAGCTGCAGCACTTCAAATGTAGACAATCCTGGAACAGGAACACTTACTATATTGCAGTGGAGGTCCTGTTGTGCTCGAGGCAAATGGAAGTCCTCCCCCTGAGAGCTTTGAAGCAACCCTTCCCAGATAAGTGTCTCCTGTCTCTGTCTTACCTCGCTGGTCTGTTATTCCCCATCATTGAACAGGGGAAAAGAAAGGGATTCCTGGGCCAGCTAGCAGCACTAGGCATTGACCTGATGAACAGAGAGTGAGTTACACCAGTTCTCCGACAGTACAAGTATGTTTCTTCAGGTGAAGTGGGGAGGAAGAAAATGAAGCAGAGTTTGATAGACATGCCATTGCCTCTCTCTGAAGGATGTAGAGACTTCACTGATGAACCCTTGCAGGCTTTCCTGCATTTGCAACTTTGCCTGTAGTTCAGGAAAATGACCACTAGAGTTCTCCACAACTCTGCACTAGACTCGGGCTACAGCAGCATCTGCTCTCATCACCCTCCACTTTTAATTGATTTGCTTGTGCTTTGTTGAACATGCGAAAGCCTCCTGCAGTGAGTTTGAAGGACTGTCCCGCTGGACACAAGGGGGAACGTTTTCCACAGCCGCTAAGTGACAGAAGTTTTCATCCAGTCTTCAAGAGTGACTTACATGCTGTGGGAAATTTTACTCAAATATCCCCAGAACACCAATCCACAGAACACAAGTCAGTCTACGCTAGGTGCATAGAGTTTCAGTATACATGGTTTATTCCTAACCACACCCTATTCAGAGGACATCAGGTAGACCTCATTCACCCCCTAGAGCTCAGAGAATAGTTTTGTTTTGCCATGCTTGCATCTAGACTGGGACTGGATATTAACTCTGCCTGTTACAGGACCCCTAACAGCTTGCTTGTTACCAGCAGAGAGCTTCTGGATGAAGGTCCTGTCAGATGGGAGTGAACCTCCTGTAGGGAAGGGGAATGAAGAGAAGGCAACTGCCATGTAGAGGCTTACTCACTACTGCCTGATGCAGTATTCTTGGGAATAGGGGTAAGGTCGTCCAGCTGGCATGGATGGGGAAAGGCAGCCAAGAACCGCCCTAGCACACTGGACCCCAACTTGACTGGAGTGAGCTGTATCCAAACCAGACGTAAGAGCCAAGAACGGAACCTAGCAGTCCTGAGGACTCCATGCTCTGCTCCAACTCCTCCCACACTGCACACGTGCCCACTCGCTGTTCTCTTACCTGTGGCAGAGGGAGAACCATTACACACCACAGTAGTGCCTGCAGGAGTGTAAGCTGAGTTTTACTGTGGAAGCCGGTTAGAGATTAATTCTACTACTGGCCCTTGTGCATCAACTAGGAGGGAGAGCAGTAGGTAGAGCTGAATTTTGACATTGCACTTCTAGGATGAAGTAAGGCTCAATCGCTTCTGCTTCCAGTTCAGTTCTGCACTGAACCAGCAGCTGCCCACTGCGATGTCTTATACCTTCCTCTCCAGCAGATGGTTACTGGAGGTTAGCAAGATACCGGATGAGATGGAACACTTATGGCCCGGAGCTGGTAGGTGACGGGGACTATGAACCAGTAGAGATCTACCCCTTCCCCATGGAGTTGTGGGCAGCTCGGCTGGAGACTAATAGACCTCATGGGCCAGATTCATTGTACCACCACAGCTTTTCCTCCACGACGTTGCTGCTTTTTCAGTTTCCTTTGTGCCAGGCCTAACTCAGCCACAACCCAGGCAGCTGTGATCCTGCCCTTGGCACCTGTCTCTGTTCTCCAGCGCAGCTGCTCCAGGTTGTAGACCAGAACGCTGAAAGGATGGAATTAATGATGCAGCCAATCTGAGTCCTTGCTGCTCATTTGTAATGAATTCCCTGCTCTCTCCTGGCAGAGCGGCAGGGCTTAGCCGAAACACACAGCAGCACACAGGCTGCCTGGTCCTGGTCTGAACTAGAGTGTGTGCACACCAGGCTATAGGACTGCAGTCCAGCCCCTCAGTTCCCTGAGACTCTGGGCTCCTCCCAGTCTTTGATGTGAAAGAAATTAACGGGACTTTCCCGAGATCATCCTGTGCTTGAATAGCAGAGTTGTAGAACAGAACCCAGCTCTCCCAAGCCTGGTTAGGTCACAGCAGGCCCCTGCCTAAAACTGTTCAGCCCCTACACAGGATTGAACATCATCTGTTGCCTACAGGCTTCCAGGGGTAGAGGTGGAGAAGTCTAATGGCTTGGTTGTCATGCCTCACTTTACCCAGCTGCAAAAGGGAGATAAATACCTTTAGGAATCCCCCCCCCCCCTAAAATATTTAACTGCCCTTGAAATCAATGGGAGTCGGTACCTTAAGACCTTTGTGAATCCCAGCCCTGAGGGCTTCATGCTTGTAGAATGCTGGAAGCAGCTGCGCCCTCAGCATCAAAACACGTCCATGTGTCTATTTTACTGACATCATAATCTTGGCCTTACTGCAAAACTAACAACGGCCTTAGGCCAGGGTGCTTTCAAGCCGTTCCAACCATTAGCTCTCACCACTCAGTAAGGAAAATTAGAAATCCCCCAGAAATAGTTGGGTAAAGATCACTGCCATGACTGGATTCTTCATAATCCTCCTGAAGAACTTGATTTACTTAATGCAGCACGCACACATAAGAGCTGTTTAATACATTTTCAAATAAAATACCATAGAAAGTAAGCCTCTTAGGCTGTGCATATAAGGCTATCCGGCTCCTTTTCTGCTCCAACGCTGGGCTACGCCCTTGCTCTGTCTAACCTCATTAGAATCACAACGTGCATCCAACCCTCCAAAGTGCTCCGTTCCCCAGGATAGGGCTATTTAAAGAGGATGTGAAATATATCCACTCTTGAGCTGGATAGACTTTGATAGCGTGCTGCATCTGAGCAAAGTATTCTAAAGCCAGTGGGCAAGGAAGTTAGATTTGCAACAGACTAAGAGAATGAAGGAAACCTGTTTACTGATGCTTAATTCAATTATTTACCCATTGAGTCGACAATCCTTCACCGTGAGAAGACCGGTATGTGGTGAAATGTAAAGGCACAAGCGTTAGGTCCCCTTGTTCCTTCCTTAAGCTATTTTTCCATCTGTTACTAAACCCCACACTTCCTCCCAGTTCAGCTGTGCAGAAAGTAAGACTTGTACTAAACATCCAGCCACGTTCTTAAGGGAATAAATCTGCCCAGTGCAGACCGCTACCCAGGCTTTGTGAGCAACCACACAAGGACCACCAAGAACAATTGTTTTAAAAGAAGATGCCTCCATTTTCAAAGAAGAGACTGAAAATCAGGCCCCTTTAAGAGATATCTCAATGTAGGTACCCAAAAGTTAGTTACTTTCAAATACTGAGCAAAATCTCTTCTAACTGGAGACTGCCCAACCGACGCTATTTTACAGAGTCAAGAACATGATGGCCCTTTCTTCTGGTTTGTTTAAAGAAAGCCTGTGTGTTTAAACCACCCGTGCAGGCAAAGAGAGTCCAGCAGCACATCACCACCCCTCCACCTCGTTCCTTTGCATTATTTAATGTCCTCCATGAAGAAAATAAGCTGCCACTTAGCGGAATGACTCAGTTCAGCTCCATCCTTCCAGTTCCCAGCTGGATCCCTCATGGCCCCCCATTCTCTCCAAGAGGCTACACAGCAGCCTCACTGCAGCCTCTCATCCTGCAGCGCTGTATGGCACTTAGGCTGGGGCATCATGCAGGCGAGAATGTCACTCGGTGAATGTGCTCCTGATTGCAGCTGATGCTTACGGGGGGGGGGGGGTTTCGTTAGCCAGACTCGGCACCGGCGCCTTATTATAGAGCACGTAACATTTCTCCTGCGTGAGCTGGATCCTGTGCAGGAGGTCACACCAACATGCCCACTACCTCACATTCTCTTGTTGCCTTCCAAACGGGGCCCGGATGCCTCTAAACGCTGACCCAGGCCCCTGGCTGGAGTTAGCCACTGACACCCTCCTGAGGCGGCTGTGCGGTGGGCTCCCCAAACAGCGATCACTTCCCCCAAGCAGGAAGCTGTCAAGGTTAGCAGGGAGTTGAGAAGAGCCAGCGAGAGGAAGGGCGAGATCGAGTCGCAGGGAGGGGTCTGTCTGGGTTTTCTGCCATCTGAAGGGATTTCATAGATTAAGAGAGGCCAATTTAATTAAAAAGAGAGGAAAAAAACCCAAACCAATCAAGTCACATTGGCAGCAGGCGAGCCCCAGCACGATGAAAGAAACCAGATGATGTAACACAGGGCTGAGGCCGGATTCCCTGGGGCTAGGCAGGATGTGAGGACCTAGTGCCGGTCAGGAGAGAGCGGAAGATGGGGCTGAAATAAACACAGGGTTAGTGAGTGACCAGCATCGAATTTGTGAACTGGAAACAAAGTTTGTTTGCAGGGGCTAGAGGCAGAGGAAAAACCAGTACACGTTACTAAGCCCAACATCATCCCACGGGCAGCGGGTGAACTACAGGCTGGGGGTGGCTAGTCCTCAGCCAGCGTCTCTCCCCCCCTCCCCCTGCCGCCAGCCCCAAAGCACTGGGCAAGCAACACACAGCCCCCCTCACCCCTACCCCAGGACAGGTAGCCCCAATGCCTCCAGCCTACCCCCCCTCAGCCACCCCAAGTCTCATCCGCCCCAGCAGCAGCCTCCCTGGGCTGGGGCCAAGCAGGGCTTTGGGGTCGAGCATGGGGAATAGACACCCGCTCTGGAAAACTGAGGCCGGGGCAGAGCTTGACGTGATCGTACCTAGCAAGCCAAACAAGAACGCGCCGTCAGCGGCTGCTCGAGACACCAGTGCTGTTCCTAGATTGAAGCAGACAGGAAGGTCGCAGATACAACCAGGGAGCTTAGCAGGCCTTGCTGCGGGCGCATCTAGAACGCAGGGCTGCTCGCCGGCCAGGAAGACAACAATGTACAAAGAGGCAGCTACGGTGATCCAATGGCCGGGGGAGAGACTGGAGGGGGCTGTGTCTATACAGGCTTGAGCAGAGCAGACTGGGGCGGCGTAGCAGGAGCAAGGCCTGCTCTGCTACCTGCGATAATCTGCTCTCCAGGGCCGCCAGTCACTTCGCGCCAGCGCTGAAGTGACTTTAAAAATAGCCCGTGTCAAAGCCCCGTCTCCCTCCCTGCACAGACCAACCTCACCTGGACTCTGCAGCTGAAAGGACCAAGAGCCCAGGGTTGGCGGGAGCCGGGAGGCAGCCTGCCTCATTCCAGGGGCCGTGGGGAGCAGAGCGGAGGCGAACGCCCTCAGGTTAGTCCCAGGGCAGCCGGCTGCAGGCTCCCACCCCGTCCTGCGGGGAGCTGGGCTCTCACACCGAACTGGCAGGAGGACACTTACAGAGAGGGCTCATTGGGGCGTTCAGGGTAATCAAACGCTCAAGCCCCCCCTGCCCAGAGCCCGACCTGGAACGAACTCCCGTGTGGGGCTGTAGGGGGCAGCGCTAGAGAGCAAATCCTTGGTAGGAAAATCCCTTCCCGGGCCTCCGAGCTAAAGGGGAATCCAAAGCGGGGTGCCATAAACCCAGAGAGCTGCCGCCGGGCCTTGCCCTACAACCCTGGCCCCAGAACCGGCCCAGCTGAGGGCTAGGCCGGAGACCTCTCGTCATACACAGCCGGGGCCTGCAGGCCGTGCCCCAGGGGGCCGTGCCCCAGGCCAGGGGAAAAGGTGGCTGCTGGTCGCCCCAGCTAGATTGGACGTGAGAGCCACACCCGGGCCTCGCCCAGCGGAGAGGGTACGCCGGGGGCTCTGGCTGGGTACGTGTACAGCTAACGCGCCAGCAGATAGCACTGAGGAAAAGGCAGCTCAGATCACGGGTTCAGCGGGACCAGTGGCGCCAGTGCTGGTGCTAGACCCTTGGGGGCCCTAAGCAGGAATATTTGCCCTCCCCTGCCCCCCTCACACTACTAATTAATAGGCCCTCCCAGCTGCAATTGCTTAGTCTGCCTAGCGCCGGCTGGGAATGAAACGCGTCCAGGATCATTTCTCCTGGGGCTTAGAGACCTCGTTAGTGTCCGGCTGCAGCTGAGAGATGGGACGTGTCAGGGCTTGGCAAGAGCTCCCCTGGGCAGAGGAGCAGCCACCCGCTCCCCGACTCGCCAGGGTGGCCAGCGAGCACAGAGCTGGCACCCAACCGGCCGGCTGCCGGGCTCTCCCCTTCGCCAAGCCAGCCACACCAGCCCCCTCCTTGGAGGGAGTCATGCTGCTTTCATAGAATCTCAGGGTTGGAAGGGACCTTAGGAGGGCATCTAGTCCAACCCCCTGCTCAAAGCAGGACCAATCCCCAATTTTTGCCCCAGATCTCCAAATGGCCCCCTCAAGGATTGAACTCACAACCCTGGGTTTAGCAGGCCAATGCTCAAACCACTGAGCTATCCCTTTAACCCCTTCCCTGCTGGGGCTCCTGTCCAAGGGGGTGTGCCTAGCCAGTGCAGTACCCATTCAAAGCAGGGATTCACTACTTCTATCCGCACACGGCCCCGTGGGCATGGGACGTGCTCCAACTGCTAAGCAGGAGACAAGCCCACACCCCTCCAGGTGGCTCTATCTAGCCTTTGGGGCGGGGCGGGGTGGGGGGGGGGGGAAGCACCAATTCCATTCCCAACTGCACAGCCAGGGCCCATCGCTGCTTAGAGAGACCTACTGGGGGCATTGCACATGACATACAGTATTTCAGCCCGTTGCGCCGGCTCCCCTGTCCTGAAAGGGCGGATGCAACATCGACATTGCCAGACTGACTCAGCCCCATCGGCTGGCCAGTTACCCTGTAGCAGCAGCTGCTTCAGAGGAAGGCTGACAGAAACCCTGCAGGCGGCCGTGACAGCCTGTATTCTGGGGCAGGGAGAATAGAATATCCTGATCTACCTTCTCCAGCCCCGACGTTGCTGTGTCCTCTGACCACCTCATCGCCTCTCCAATGCAAGGCAGGGGATGTTTGTACAGGACTGTGCGCTTTTTGCCATAGGGATTCTTTCCTCAGTTGGTCCAGGCAAGGTGTTCAATCGCCCCCCCTTAGCCCTATAGATGCTTAAATGTGGGGTACTGGTCTGTGAAGGCAAAGTGAGGGAGAAAAGCACATTTGAATGAGAACCCTTCGAAGGATGGTGCTGGGAGGAGGGCGAGGTCGTGCTACAGAAATGGAACTGGGGAAAGTTTTACCTTAAAAGGGAACCGGGGCTAGTGCCATGCGTAGGAGGAGGAGAGGAGATTTCGTTGTTTGACTCTCCCATGTCTGCAACACCCTCGGATGAGCTCCTGAACACTGTGTTATTTATAGGAGGTTATTGTGGAGGGGGAGTCCGGGGGTGGAGGGTTGTTCTGGGCTCTTGGTGTTTTGTTTCTTTATAGTCCATAGCTTTGGCTTTTGTTAAAGGTGCCCAGAGCACTGCCATTGTTCCTCCCGAAGAGCCTTTTGTTCTGTCCGGCCCCGCCTGGTGCTCACCCCTCTCCCCACCCCCCCCACTTCCCCAGTATTTCTAGAGGGATCCGAGAATCTGCACCTCTCTCCTTGCTGACTTGTGAGCTCACATCATCGTCCATGTCAGAGTAGCTCAGGTAACAGCGGTGGTTACCATTAGAGCACCAGCAGAAGGAGGCCACTTCCTTGTTTGGGTAGGGCCTACGTAAACTGTAGCTTTTCTTCCCCCCTCGGTTCTGTGGGTTGGCTTTAGTTGGCCGGGGGGCGGGGGGGTGGGGTGTTCTCCTTTGGAAGCAGGGAACGATGCCGTAGCACCGATTGGAGTCAGGTATAATGGGTCGGCCAGGACGCAGACAGCTCTGGCAGGCAGGGGAGCTCAGAGCCTTGGAAACATCCCTGGTTCTAGGCCTCTCCCAGCCCCTTGTTACAGAAACTGGCATTTTATCCTGAGCCCCAGCAGACTCTGCTACCTCCATTGCCCAGCCGCGCCAGTGAAATTAACCAGCCATCTGGCTTATTGCGAGGGCAGGGTAAACAGATAAAGTGGGCGAGTCCCAGGGCAAGGGCCGTTCCTGCCATCCCACCCAGCTGTGGCCTTAGGGTGACCAGACAGCAAGTGTGAAAAATCGGGACAGGAGGTGGGGGGGTAATAGGAGCCTATAGAAGAAAAAGACCCCAAAATCGGGACTGTCCCTATAAAATCGGGACATCTGGTCACCCTATGTGGCCTGCGATCCTGTAGAGCTGCTCCTAACCCTGCTGCCAGCCTCCGCTTTGTAAGCAGGGGGTAGAGTCACCAAGTTTGTGGTTTTTTTACACACACACACCCCTACCCCTGGACTGAGGAGGTTTGGGTCAGCCCATTACAGCGGATGGGGTCCCCCAGGATCAGAGCCAGCTATAGGTTTGGCTTTCAAACACCCCACAGGTCAGGGCCATCCTACAGGAGGGATCTCTTCCCCAAACTGGTCATTAAAGGCAATAAAGCAGAACAAAACCAAACCAGAATTGAAAGGAGCTTCCAGCACAGCAACCGCGAGCCCTGGCCAGACGGGGAGGAAAAAGTTCCCATTCCAATGCCGGGTATTTTTAGTTTGCTCTCTGTCTCCAGAGACTCACACAGCCGGGTTGTTTTTCTGGCAGCTTGGTTTGTTTAACCAGGGTCAGAGCTGGCCTCCGGGCCCCCAGGGAATGCTGTGAAAAAGCCCAGCGTATGAGAGGGATAAATACTACGCAGGCAGGTCTGGGGCCAGAACGCCCATTGGCAGAGGGGACCCGCTGCTGCTCTAGAACCTGGAGAAACGTAGTCACTAGGGATTGAACTCATGCCCTCCAGCTCTAGGCGCTATAGGACAGTCCTGGAGGCAGGAGTGGTCACAGACTCTGCTCAGGCACAGGAGGGGATGCCTGGCACACGCTAAACAGGGACTAGCTCCTCTAGGAGGGATTACGCTTCAAGGAGGCCAAATCCTGCTCTGGGTCTCACCTGGTGCTGCTAGGATGATTTAATGGCATGAAGCCCAGCCGCACGCGGTGATGGTTTGGGTTATGTTCCCCCCCCCAGTGGCTAATCCATGTAAGGTAAGCGTCGACTGCTTCCCGCCAAGGGAGTGAAAGCAATGGGAGTTAGGTGCTTAAATACACTTCAAATGTGCCCCTCGACTCCCTTGGCGCGAAGCTCTTGCGATCAGCAGCGAGAATCCCTGTCGGTACGGCTGGGAGGCGCGATTCCTGGCCTGGAGCGCCGCTCAAGCTAGCAGGGGCCCTGGTGGCGGCGTTAGGTGAGCCGCCTGGGTACATACACGGGGGGTTGAGCGGGATTGGACTCCAACAGCTAGCCCAAGCTACTGCCTGTACCGCCGCGGCCACGCTGCTACGTTCGGGCAGAGCCCGCGTGCGCGTGGGTCTCCCCGAGCCAGGAGCCGCGTCTCCCAGCTGCAGCAGAGACATACCCCCAAACGAGCCAGGCAGCGGGTCATTTAACAGCATCTGTTTGGGAGCGAGTCAGTGAGTGAGACATGCTGGAAACGGGTTTTTTTGCAAGCCATTCAAGGGCTAAAAAGCTCCCCCGCAATCGCTTGGCTGCAGCCCAGGCTGGAGGAGAGGAGATGCCCAACAGGACAAGATTTAACTATGAAACAATTACAGCTGTTTCTACCGACTGCACCTTTAAACCTTTTCGCACTCAGGCAGTTAATAACATGGAGATATACCTATCTCATAGAGCTGGCAGGGACCTTGAAAGGTCATTGAGTCCAGTCCCCTGCATTCACTAGCAGGATCAAAGTTCTGTCCCTGACAGATTTTTTCCCCAGATCCCTAAATGGCCCCCTCAAGGATTGAACTCACAACCCTTGGTTTAGCAGGCCAATGCTCAAACCACTGAGCTATCCCTCCCACCAGCCTAGCCAGATGCACCCTCATGCAGACTTGACCTTTGTTCTTTGTTGCCTTCAGCTTGATCAGGGATCCCACCGTAAACAAAGGGCAGGTGGAGAACAGGCAGGGAGGGGATTGGTTTTCCCAGCTCAGTGAGGCTGGGAGGGCAAAGGGAGGCTAAAATCAGCCTCTCCGGAGGTTAAACTGGACCTTGCCTCATCAGATGGTACAGCCCAGATCACGATGCACCACAGCAGGTCTGAGAGCTACGACAAAATCCCGTTGTTTTCATCATGCGGGAGCCAGAAGCAGAGCGCGTCATTTTTAAAGATGATCCTGTTTGTTCAGAGTTATTTCAAGGCTCCCTCCCTGTCTCCTTAGTGTCTGGGTATAATTGAGATGGTTATTAAGTAAGGGGAGGTGGGAGGGAGAACAGGGATGGAGGGAGCGCAGCAGCCTAACAGGATGGATGGCGCCTACATTGCCATTTCTCATGAAGTGGAGAAATTCTAAGGGGCTTTTAGAGTCAGCTTTGAGAGTGGAACCCTTAATTCACAACCAATTAGCCACAGATCAGTGGCAATACTTGGTGTTTCCCATACACGGCCCTTTGCAGACAATAACTGGAGAGGTGAGGGCGCGTTAGCCCCATTTCACAGGTGTGCAAACTGAGGCATGAAGCGATCAAAGGCTTGATAACACAGTCCTGTCAGTGGCAGACCTAGGAACTCTGGGCCCCTGGCTTTCACGCTCTTGTTCTCTTTCCAGAAAGTGTCACTCCCCCGTACAAGTGAATCCTTGGCCTGGGATGTGTACCGCATTTCTGTGTTGTGGGGGCAGGGCACATTTCTGGGCTCCCACTCGTCTCCAGCCTAGGCAGGCCCATCCGGCTGCTGCAGCGCATGCCAAGCCCTGTGTCACCTCGTTCCCATGGAAGGACCTGAACGCCAGCTTGGGAGGAGCGTGGGGAGCACATTCCCAGCTGGGGTGACCTGGTTTCATGGGATATTTGCAAGAGTCACTTCGCCAACCCCGCCCGCTTCTCATTCATCCCAGGATGCAGCATGGAGCCGGCTTCCCGGGCCTCAGACAGAGAGGATACGCGCACCAGCCTGACTCTCAGGTCAATGCCCAGGGCTTAAACTCAGCCACCGCTGTCCAGAGCAGAGCTCCGGTAAATATTTTAGCCGCACAGGGTAAAGCCCCAGCGCCCGCCCTGGGTGGGGCTGAAGCCCTGGCACCCCACTCTCTCGGTGCCCCCCGTAACGAATGGGGGGGAGGCTCCAGGAAATACTCTGAGACTTTAAGCCCTGTTCATGAAAGCTCACCGAGCTCAGATGCTGCATCTCACTGCTCCCCGCCACCGTGGTTTCAGACCCCTCAGTGCAAGGACTGTCTCCTCTGCAGTTCCTGCCACCTGGAACAGACGCATTTGTGCCCGGGCCCCACCCCAACTGTGAACATCTTCTCCCCGTAACGAGGCCCCTTTGCTCCCCCACCCCCAAGCGTTCAGCTGTGACAGCGTCTGGGGAGAGTGGTCACGACGAGAGGGGCAATTCCCCATCCACCAGCATCACGCTCGGCGTGCGATGCCGGAGTGAATCCCTTTGCTTGAGAGATGCGGGACTGGATGCTCTGGGAGCTGCATCATGGGGCAGGCTTCCCCCCCAGCCAGCCCACGTCGGAGCAGGCCGGTCCTGCCAGTGGGGAGCCGTTCATAAGAGGGGGCTAGTTAAGGGAGCTGCAAACGGCTCCACGGCACCTGAAATCCCCAAGGGGCCACTAGCGCTGGGTGGCCCTTCCAGTGAGTCCGCTCCAGACTGGCCACAATGTCGGAGCTCCGGGGAGCAGCAGCAGCAGCAGGGGCTCGCTGCCTGGGGCCCAGATCCGCAATGGGAAGTGGGCCCTGGGACCCATCACAGCCCCCCAGGACTGCATGGGGAGCACCCCCTTCCCTCCACCCCCACCACGCCACTGCTGGGCAGCACGACCCAGCCGGGCGTGAGCAGAACAGGGTGCGCAGAACGTCTCCGAACAGTGGGGCTCGGCGGGACGGGGCCTCCCCCACCAAAGGGGCCTGCAGAACAGCCGGGCCAGCCTAGCCCTTAGGGCAGGGAAATCAGAAACCCCAATTCCCTGCAACTCACCCAGCTGGAGATAATCCCAGCCGACCTCGACCTCGGGGGGGGGGGGGGAATCAAGAGGCCCAATGGGGGCTTGTAAAGCACCAAGGGCTCTGGGTGATGGCCCATGTGTAGCACCCAAGTAGCATCAGCACCTGCTGCCAGCCCCATGGGGTGCCTCGCTCGGGCCCCATCAAGTCAAGGAGGGGAGGGCTGCTGGGGCTGGAGCCTTGAGCATCTCCGTGTCCATTTCCAGCTCCTCGGGGCGCTCTGCCTCTTCCTTCCAAGCAGAGGGGCTCTCTGGTCTCTGCCCAGCTGCAGTGGAGAGCTGGACGGATGCCCAGCGGAGCCCAGGCCAGCTGGCAGGGGGAGAGCGGGCGGCCGAGATTTATTTAACCAGCCTATCTAAGGCACATCAGCAGCAAGCCAGTTAGAGCGAGGATATGGGAATAGCCAGACTTCGGGCACAGGCTCCAGGGCAGAGCTGACAATGGGTAACTCCAGATCTGGCCAGGATCCCCCGCCTGGCTGGGGATCACTCCAGTATCTGGAGCCACCTCACGCACGGTCTGGAGACAGCACAGACACACAGCTCTGTAGAGGACCAATCTTAGGAGCCTCCCTCTCCAAGGTGTCGACTTCACACTTCAAAAGATTTCGCTCATTTCAGCCCAGTTCCATGTTCCTTCATTTCACGCCACTCCATGGCCCTCCACTTTTACTGATGGAAATATCTACCTAAGTAGGTGGAGATGTGCCCCCCCACACCGTATCCACATGCCTCACGATCTAGTGTATTGAGCCTCACAATCCCCTTGTGAGGCAGGGACATGCTGTTCTCCCCATTGTACAGATGGGAAACTGAGGCCCAGAGATTAAGTGACTTACCCAAGGTCACACAGGAAGTCTGCTATGGAGCAGAGACTTAAACCCTTGTGTCCCAAAGCCCAGGTTAATGTTCTAACCACTAGACCATCCTTCCTCTCCACATCAGGCAGAAAGATCCATGGAACTGAGCTTCTAGGCAATTATCTACACCAAAGAGCAGATTCCCACTCCTCACTTCCACTGCAATCTTGCGCTCTCATGTTGGGTCTGGGTCACATATTGAACCCACCATGACCCAAACGTGGGACATAAGTGCAGGTCCCCCCCACCCTCCCATCCCAAGAAACCACCGTTTGGGAACCTCTGATGAGGTTACCGAGCTAGGTGGGAAAAAGAGTCTCCGAAGTTTTTGCAAAATTTCAATTCCTTTGTCGGTTCTATTTTTGACTGACAATTTCCCCCACCCAGCTGTAGACATTAAGGCCTCGATCCTGCAAAGATTCATGTGCATGCGTAACTTTAAGTACAATAAAGAGGGGCTATTCACTGGGCTGAAAGTTAAGCACATGCGCCTGAAAAATTAGATCCATCTCCAGTATTTACACACGCACTCTAAATGGGACGTAGTTCAGCTACGGTGGCTAACAGCATGAGACAGAGTCAGCCGACTTCAACAGGAAAAAAAAAAGTGCTGCTGGACAGACCTTGCCCAGTTCCCATGTCAATACTGTTGTAGCACGTCTCTCACTGGAATCAGAAGTGTCAGCTCCTCAGGCGCTGGGAGCCTCTTCCTCTCAATTTTAAGAATGCCACGTAAATGTACCGAGCTATCAACATTTAATAATAATAAAAAATGGCAGACAGGGCCTATTGTATCTGGCCCAAGGGAAATCTGTGCTATTGTGATAAGAATTTGATTAGCTGAAGAGCATATATGCATGATTTTAGTGTCTAAATGCTAAATTCTTCAAAAGTGACCAGTGATTTGGGGGGCCCCAACTTGAGATCCCTTAAAAGGGACAGATTTTGAGACCGTGTCTAGCATCCACCCTCTGAGAAGTTGGTTCGCAATTTGGGTACCCAAAATCTCTAGCCACTTTTGAAAGTGTTGAGATAAAGTCTTAAGAACATCTGGATTCTTCCTCTACTCCATGAGATTTCATCCATAATCAGAAGACTCTGGCAGGCCTGGTGGCTTCTATATGTATGCAGCTAGACTAAGTTATGTAAGGATCATACGGTAAATGGCAGATGCCAGATTAGCAGGGGTTCAAACCTATAACCTCAACTCCCACAAACATACAGGCCCCTGGCCCCTGAGATAAGGGATAACTTCGTTTTAAGTAGGCTTGGAGCGATTTGATTTTTACTGGTAGACACCAATTTACACACACACACACACACACACAAAATTCCATTGATAATTAAAATGTACAGCTAGGCAGAGTAACATAAAAGGTGTTTGAGAACTAACTAGAGTTTGACTGGAGGCTAAAATGTTGATATTTGAAGTTGACAGCTTGTAATAACGGTTGCAAAGGTTTACCTTTTTGAACCACAATGTCTATTGTCATTAAATAATTCTCTGACCCCACCCACATCATTTCCTACAAGTGTGAAAATCTGTCCCCCCTGCCTCCCAAAAAAATATAGAAAAAAGGTTTTAAAAACATGGATATTAGCTGTCAAAATTATATGGAATTGTCCCAAGCCTGGTTTTAAGTGGCAGGCTCTTGTAGTCACTTCGATCAGCCACTAGAGGGAGACATGGTCACACACATGATGTTGCACTAACCCGCTGGTGTAGAACGGCTACGAATACCCCTGCCCCGGCCCAGATACTCTGACATCTCCAGCCTCCTGTTTCCGGCCCATTGGCAGTGTCCTGCTTCTATGGCTCCTACCAGACCCCACAGACCCTGGCTGCAGCATGGCTGACACGCTGACCAGAAGTATCTTTCAGGGTAGCCACATGAACAAGGATCCCTCACCCCAGCGGCAATCCTATGGTTATGCTCCTGCCTGTTGAGCAGGGCCAGCTCCAGGCACCAGCCGACCAAGCATGTGCTTGGGGCGGCACCTGGAGGGGGGCGGCGCTGAGGGTGTTTTTTTGTTTGTTTTTTTAAAAACAAAAAAACACTCTTCCCGGCGCCCTGGCCGGGGCAGCGGGGGGCTGCCGTGCTGCGCTCCCAGCCGGGGCCACGGGCGAACTGGGCTCCTCGCCGGCGCCCTGGCCAGGGGAGCAGGGCGGCCGGCAGCTTTTTTGCCTGGTGCAGCAAAAAAGCCAGAGCCGGCCCTGCTGTTGAGAAAGGAGGTGGCGGGGTTTCCAGGCTATGAGGCCCAAGCTGAAGCGCCGAGGAAGGGCCCCGAGCTGTGCTCGGCGGCTGGGGAATTCTTCCGAGGTAGCCTGAAGGCCCTCAGTGTTTTCACCACAGAGTCCAGGAGGAGCAGGATGCTTTGCTTGAGGACAGGAGGAGCCGGGGAGGACGGCAGGGAACATGGGCTCTCCGCAGAGGCTGGCGATTAGATGAAATCAGGCGCAGAAGCTCCTGGACACGAGAAGAGCCATTGTTCCCCCCACACCAGCAAGAGCCTCGAGGGGGATTCTTCCCGTCCTCAAATCCTGAACCCAGCCAGGGGCTGGGGCAAGGGGATGGAGTTCAGGCTGAGACGTTCTGGTTCTTAACACAGAGCTGCCCCATAAGCGACACAAACTCCACTCCGCCCCCCGCTAACCTCAGACACGCCACGGTTCCCGCCCTCTGCAGTGCTGCCCTCCCAGGTCTTCCGCCAGTTGGTGTCATGCACAAAGCCCCAGCTCCTGGAGGTAGGTGACGACGTCAGCTTTAAATGAGCGTCTGCAGCCGTGAAGAACGGCTGGAAAACCGTGACCCCTAACAGGTCAGAGACAAGAGGGCAGAGAAAACGAGCCCAGTGGTGATTATTTTTTAAAACCACATGGATTCTTATGCCAATGTCACGGCTTTTTGGGGGCCGGCTGGCGAGTGCCCAGGGTTGGCCGTGCTGCCTGCACCAAACACAGGTGAACCCCCGTCTCTTCCTGTGCTGCTCTAGCCCTGGACCCCTCCCATGCTGAGCACCCGCTGCGAGTCTCCAGTATGCTCCCTACAAGAGCAGCCCATCCCCTGCCCCCTATGCACACGGAGAAGCTCCCCCCACCCCCACCCCCACGCATTGCCATGGGCCCAGGTGAGCCTTTTCACAACTATGGGGCAGGTCCAGACACACCCACAGGTGCTGCCACGCAACCTTCATATACCACCACAATCCCCTCCTATACCCACCCTGGACTCCCATCTGCAGCTCTGCCCATGGACCCTCCTCCTGGCCTGTGTCTCCAGGTACCTCTGGAGGAAGGACAAGCATTCGCTAGGCAGGGAGAGCAAATTCGTTTTTGAGAGAGGAAAGTCTTGGAAACTAGCCAACCGCAGGCAATAATCTACAGCTTCCTGCTGGATCCTTTCAGGGCTGCACGTTTACCCCGTTCATCCCTAGTCATCCTGCATCCGGCCGAGCAACCCAGAACCATCGGCCGTGACACATCATCCCCCCCAAGCAGCAGCGTGATGGGCAATCCCACGCCCACGCGGCATAGACTGGGAACGCGCTTCTCTCAGGGCAAACTCAGGGCTTTGACCATCTTTGCCTGCTGCAGAGGCACCTGGACAGGCGGGAGAACTGCTACCGACTTTCCCCATCCCTGTAGATCATCACAGAGAGGATATTTACTGCTAGAGGCCCAGGTATCCGGAGCTTTTCCTGCTCTGGGATGCAGCCGGCATGGCCTTGCAGCAGCTGGCTGTACAATCAGGAGGAATCTGAGCGACAGAAATGCTTTCCTGCAATGCCGCACGGGAAACTAGGCCTTTGGAGACCCAGGCTGAAAGGGACCTCAACAAGGACAGCTCCGTGTAGTGGGAAAAGAAATCAGCCAGC
Organism: Macrochelys suwanniensis; assembly: GCA_033296515.1. NCBI lineage: Eukaryota > Metazoa > Chordata > Testudines > Chelydridae > Macrochelys > Macrochelys suwanniensis. The sequence goes on along the minus strand of CM065794.1, from coordinate 7,119,791 downwards.
TCCCTTCATCCCAATTCTAAGCACAGCCGCTATTGATGGAAGAGCCCGGCGCATGCAAGATTCATGCTGAGGCAGCTGCTCCAAACCACAGCGTCTGTTCCAGAAACAGGATTCAAAGCAGCGGGGCTATGATGAGCCCGGAGCACAGGGTGGTACTTCCGAGGAGCCCGGAAACCGCACACACAGCGACCCCATGCGAGCGACAGCGCTACCCGAATCATCGATGGAGAGCAGCCGGCGTCCCCAAGTCGGTTCAAACCAGACCACGCGCAGCAAGACCCGGAGTGGGGGGCGGGAGAGAGGTCTCTGACCCATGAGCTCTGCAGTGCTGGGAGCATGGCGCTCCCGGGTGGGATTATGGCTTTGCTACAGAGCCCAACCCCACAGCCTGTGCTCAGCCTCCCCTCTGCACGGAGCTGGCTGGACACAGCCAAGTTCTGCTCCAAAGAGCCGTCTAGCCCGGGCCCCGTACTAGACATGCAGCCCCGCTCCTCTGGCAGGAATTACGCCTCCGCTGCGTCTGACACAAAGATCATCGTCATCCCCTTTCTACCGACGGGGAAGATGATTGTTCAAGGCCACGCAGCCAGGCAGCAGCCGAGGGGGGACTAGAACCCAGGATCCTAGTGCTCAAGCCGCTGAGCTGGCCCCTAAACCAAACTGGCATCCGAGTGAGTGAAAATCACCTTACATGTCAACGACACCCAGGAAACACTTGTATTCAGGGCAATTCCGCAAGTGTCTCTCTCCAGATCTTTGAGTGAGACTTTCCAGCAATGTAGGGGTTAAAATTCTCCATCAGCCCCCCCCCCACCCCATACATCCAGGGTTTCTCCCATAGCTAAGCCATCCATCTCGGTTTGCCTGCCTCGGGCCAGCAACCTATTCATTGGGAACAGCGGTTAGCTCCTGCTGATGGGAGCAGCCAGAACTCCTGGCTGTCAAGGAACAGGACCTGAGCCCTGCGCTAGGGATTGTTCCCTTTGATGGTTCCCATTGGCGCCGTGGAAAGGGATCGTTCCCACAGACCGGATGTCGAGGGAGAGCCCCCAGGTAGTTAGCAGGACGTTCTCTGATGGGGACAGGCGCTCGTGTGAGTCCCCCCTCTCCCAAGACACAAATACATTCACACAGCGGCGGCTTTGGCAGGCCTGGAGCCATCCCTCCGGGGGGGGGGGGGGGGCCGCATGGGCCACAGCCAGGCCAGTTCTGCCCACTTGGGTCCCCGCCAGCATGCCCAGGAGGGCCCCTGCTCCAGAATCTCCCTGGCTCAATTCCTTCCTGTGTCTCACACAACACTCACGTTAATACACCCCAGAATGAGATTCGCTTTTCTTGCACTGCATCGCATTGTTGACTCATAGTTAATTTGTGACCCACTAGAACCCCCAGACCCTTTTCAGCGGTGCTGCACCTTGCCAGGTAGCCCCATTTTATAGTTGGGCATTTGACAATTTTTTCCTTTGGCTTTGCACTGGTCTTTCTTGAATTTCAGCTTGCTGAGGTCAGACCCACCCTCCAATTTGTCAAGGTCATTTTTAATTCCAATCCTGGCCTCCAAAGTGCTTGCGACCAATCTTCCCTCTAATTTTTGACAGGCCATGTGCGCAAAAAATTTATTCTGGGCAAATTTTTGTGCGCACAGTGTTTCGCCGTGTGCGCAGGGTTTAGGATCTGTGTGCGCGTGCACACGCGCACAGCTTACGGGGGACAGTGCTTGCGACCCCTCCCAGCTTTGTTATCTATGTCATCCATGAAAATATTGACTAGTGCCAGGCCTGGGACAGACCCCAGCAGGACTCCAGTGCGTCTGTCCCACAGTCTGATAGCTAACCAGCGCTAGCTACGCTTTGAGTTTTGAAACCACCTTATAACATTTCCCTCTAAACCCAGTTCCCTAGTTTGCTTAGGAGAATGTCTTGTGGGACTGTGTCAAAAGACTTGCAAAAATCTAGATAGATCACATTTACAGCTCCCCCATGATCCTCTAGGCCAGTAACGTACAAAGCCCTAACACACTACAGCATTAACTCCGGGGCCTTATGTCCATTTCAATCACCCACCAACATGGACTTCCAGAGCTGTTACAAGTGCATCATTGTTAATACAGCCCTAGCCCGGGCTTGAGGACTATGATAGCAAGACTTACCTGTCTGTAAGGCTTCTAGCTGCAGAAAGCAGAGCTCCTCAAACCACTTCCAACATGCAGCTCAGGGGAAGAGCACTAACCACCCTGCAGGTCACCTGGAGGCTGGAGGAGGGGGGTAGCTGCTGCAGGTGAAATGCATGAGATAGTGATTTGGTTTCACCTGTGCAACGTATTAGCTGGAACCAGGCAGAGGGTGAGCCTCAGAGGGAAGTGAAAGGAAACCTGGGTCCCGCTCTGGCCTCTCTCAAGCGCAGGGCTGTCAGGAGTAGGGTGACCAGACAGCAAATGTGAAAAATTGGGACAGGGGATGGGGGGTAATAGGAACCTATATAAGAAAAAGACCCCAAAATCGGGACTGTCCCTATAAAATCGGGACATCTGGTCACCCTAGTCAGGAGCAGTGTGTATCTGAGTATCTAATGCCATGGGGTGGCCAGCACTGTTCCTGGGAGTTGAATTAGGGTGCACAGAACTGCACTGTTACATTTAAGTGACTAAGGGGGAGGCTTGTGCTCCTGACTCACTGAGGTGCTTTGGAAAGTCCCACCTTACATAAATAATGTGACTGGAAAACCCAGTGTGTGGCGAATGTGTGGAGGACTCACTCATTCCCCCCCCCCCCCCCCCCCCCCCCCCCCGTCAAAGCACTGCAGCTCCCCACTTTCTAGCTAAGGAGTATTGGGCCGGGACACCCTTTGAAGCCCTGGGCACCGTTCGCAGCACTCAAGACTGAGGAACCCAGAAACCCTCCCATGGTTCCCTGCTCTGCGTCAGCAAATCCCATCAGGCCTGACAAACTCACTGCACCCAACACGCTGCTGGGGCTAATGTCAATGAAGCATGGTGGCACCAACACAAAGGAAGCCCCATTTGCATATTAAGTCGACAGGAAAACAGGTTGAGGAGGGGCTGGAGGGATCTGAAGACGTGGGAGACTAAGATCAACGTTGGGTCCTGGAAACAAAAGCGCTGTGCTCTCTGTTCCCTCCGGGGTGGATAATAAAATGTCGTTTTGCTTCACCTTATATTTCCCCCCAAACTCATTGTTTTGGCCCCAGACACAGGCCAGCCCCCGCCCCAAGATCACCCTGGTTAACACCAACAAATCTCTCTCCCACTGAGGCAAGGGGGGGGTGGGTAACAAGGTAACCCCCAGTCCTGGGTGCCCCGAGAAAGGGCCACATGAGCCACCCCTGCCCCAATGCGTGGGGGAAGGGAGCAGAGCGTGCTGCCTCCACATCCCTGGGGAACAATAACCCTGAGCACTTGTCCTGTGTGTAGGCTGGAGGCTTTACAAAGGCCCATCATCCCCAGGGCACACGGGTCCCACCGGAGAGGAGGGATGGTCCATTGTCTAGGAGATGCAGCTCCAAATCCCTGTCCCTTCCCAGACTGCCTGTGTGACCTTGGCCAAGTGACTAGATCTCTTTCTGAGAGTCCGTTTCCCATGTGTGAAATGAGATAAAACCCTTTTGTTCTCTGCCTTGTCTAATTTGGTGGGAAGCTCGTTAGGCCAGGGGGTGGCTCTCGCTAGCACCGTGGGGCCCTGACCTCATGTGGGGCCTCTCGGTGCTACTGTAACAAACGATAAACCCTAATACTGCCGTGAGCAAACCCTGAAAATAAAGCAGCCCCATGCAAAACCCACAGCCGCTCCAAGCCCCCGAGCCACGCCGAGCGAACAGCTCCCGTCCCTGCAATGTTTGGGCTGCCGGTGCTGCTATTTTAACCTTTCTGCTTTGCGTTGGAGCCTGATTTTAAAAGGCAGCTGAAGGGCTGCTATTAAAACGCCCCCTCACGATCCCGACTTCCACAGAAAACGGCATGTCGGCGCCGAGGCCTCGCAGCCGAGTAAGTGTCTAGCTCTCGCGCTCAGTGCCGTGCTAGACTCCATCTGACTGCAAAGAGTGCGTGTTTCTTCCTCCCAGGCTACTCGGATCGTCCCCCCTATTCTTCAACAGGGCCGGCTCTGGCTTTTTTGCCGCCCCAGGCAAAAAAGCCGCCGACCGCCCCTCTGCCCCGGCCGCATATAATCCCCCTAGTGATGGGCGGCCGCATATAATCCCCCTAGTGATGGGCGGCCGCATATAATCCCCCTAGTGATGGGCGGCCGCATATAATCCCCCTAGTGATGGGCGGCCGCATATAATCCCCCTAGGGATGGGAAACAAGCCTTGAGCCTTTGACGTCTACCTAGCCAGACAGGAGCACTAACGCCTGATGAGATGTGTGCCTAGACAGCCCCTACCTATTGCTCCACAAGGCTGAAAAAGGGTCCTCCAGTGCCCTGGAATCCGCACTGACTGTCAGGGGCCGAGGACGCCGGGTTTGGAGTTTGCAAAACGTCAGTCTTGATTTTGCACAAACCGACCAACCAAACTAAGGCTCAGACCCAGGTTCCCTTTTATCTGTAGCTACCAACCTGATGCACAGGGTCTCATAGCTGCAGATGACTCAGCTGTTACCTGTGCGCGGCTAGCCTGGTGCCTGCGTGGGGACCTGCTGCCACGTCCCTGCTTACATCATGACGCTGCGCATCCCGGTCAAAGTCACCCTCCTCGTCCCAGGCCTTCTCTTTCCTGGCATGTGCCAGGGCCGTGCAAAAGTCTCATGAGCACATGAGCCAAAGGCAAAAGTGTGGTGTATTTTGGTGAAAATGCACCAGCAGTGTCCCCCTCCCCCCACGAGAGCAGCTTTGCAGAGGGGACGGGTGGAGACACACACGGGTGCCAACGTTTGAGGCAAGCGTTGACCTTTCAGGGGAGGGGATGGGAACGGATCAAAATTAAATGGTGAACATTTGCCAGGAAAAGGTCCACGTCCTCCCCTCCCCCTCGCCGTTTCACACAGCTCTAGGGCCAAATTCAGAGCTGGTGTAAGTGAGTGCCACTCCTCTAAAGAGCCAGCTACACAGCAAGCAGCGGTCTGATTGCTGAGCAGAGATATATCTTCAGTGGAGATTGGAGAGGCAGACACACACTAGCTTTAATCGAGCTAGTGCGGCTAAAAATAGCGGTGAAGACACAGCAGGGCGGGCTGCGTAAAACCCGCCCAGAACCCTGGGTCCGACTCGTGTTCCGAGCCCAGGGTGGGGTCGGTGCTGTTGCATTTTCACAGCTATTTTTAGCAGGCTAGATTAAAGCAAGCAGGGGGTGTGCCCCTCTGAGCTGCAGTCACACCCCCGACTGCAGCGTGGACCTGCCCATACCCAATGGAGTCCCATCTAGACACAGGGGAAACGCTCCTATTGCTTCTTCCCGTTCCGCCAGGTGCCCTCCTCAATGAAACCAGACACACCAGAGATCCTGCCCAGGCCCCTTCTGCTGACAGCTCCTGCCACTCTGACAGGGGCAGAGGGGACTTCCTGGAGGAGACGGGAGCTGAAGGCCGCTGGCGAGTGTGTGACGTTACACTCCATAGTCTTTATGACAATATGCTCATGATATGGATATGACATCACTCAGATATGTTTTATGCAAGATGGCTCACGTGAGGTGTCATTGGAAAGGTTCTGATTTACTGAATGTGATTATGCAATGTGTATGCATGTATCATTTCTGTATCTGAAGGTTGGAATATGGACTATGTCACAATTACAACTGGGTGGGTGTTGGGAAGACACCCTCCAGACGACAGGCCATCAGATTTGATGGGCCATTAGGAAGAAACAACAAGACTGAAGATACTAATCGCTCTCCTTCCTGATACTGAACATTATCTTGGACTTGTAACTTTCCACTAAAAAGAGAGGGAGGTCAAGTTTTGGGAAGCAAAAAATTCCCACCTTATGTAAATCTTATTTAAGAGGGAGGAAGGCAAAGAAGAGGGACTGCTGAAAGTACCTGATGGGACAAAGGAACTAACCTGAAGGGAAAGGCAGAGGTGAGTCCAGACTGAGACAGGGATCCAGTCTGGAAGAAGAAATAACTGGAACTCTGAGCTCCAGAAACTCTGCATCCTGCCTCATTCAACATTTAGGGTGAGAAGTTACATTCTGTAACCTGTTTCTTTAGTGAATCAAGCTTAGTTTGTGTGTTTTGTTTTATTTGCTTAGTAATCTGCTTTGTTCTGTTTGCTACCCCTTATAACCACTTAAAATCTACCTTTTATAGTTAATGAATTTATTTTGTTTATTATTACACCCAGTTCGTGCAATTTCTAACGGGGGGAGGGGAGCACAAAGGGGTGCATCTCTCTCTTCACATTGAGAAAGAGGGCGAATTTTTATGAGCTTGCACTGTGCAGATTCTTCTATTGAGCGCACAAGACAATTTAGGTCTGCACTGCAAGGGAGGTGGGCACCTAAGTGCGGGGGCAAGTCCCATTAGCTGAGTCTTCCCAGAGCTGAACTCAGTGTCGGTCTTTCTGCAGCTGGGTGTGGCCCTGCCTGTGTGTGTGCTGGAGGAAGGTTAAGAGTCTAGCTCAGCAAGGCAGGTTAAAGGGGGCCCAGGCTGGCAGAACAGGTGGGCTCAGTGGTATCTCAGCCCATCAAGTGGCATCTTGAAGTGGGGCAACCGGTAACAGCGAGCTTTGCAAAGGCAGATGCCGAAACAGCATGCAGGCAAAATGACGGACTCAGCACCTCGGTGGTGGCGAGAGAACATTTAATAACCCTGGTAGCCTTAACGTGCCATTGGCCAGTGAATTGCCTAGCAGGGGGCCCCTCACCCACCCGCTGCTGCAGCCCTTCTGGCTAACGATGAGGAAAGCAGCCCCTGAGGCTTAGTAGCAGGGATCCCCACCCTGCCTCCCCTTTCGGGAGCTCTTGTCTAAGCCCGGGTTCCCCATGTAGCTCGGCGAGAAGAGGGCGGGAGGCAAGGCCGAGGCTGCTCACTGAGAAATCGAGCGACACCTCAGCACCAAGTGCCTCTGGGGAGGAGACGACTATCCCTTGAGGAGTCTCCCCCAAGGAGCAGCGGGCCTGTCCTGGGCTCAGTCAGCAGCACTGACCTCCCCCCTCACTGGAACAGCTGCTGAAAAGAAGCACGCACCCAGCAGTCCCCTGGGCGAGGCAATGAAAAGACGGGAGGGCCTCCCGGCCGTGTCACCCATCCCCTGCCAAGTCAGACCCTTGAACCCATCTCTGTTCCCACCTCCTGGGTGCAGGGGCTGGGCTCATCCCTGCCCTGCTGATCTGTCTGCTCCAATAGCCTGTCGGAGGATTCGCCCGTGCTTTCCAGTTTGGCGTAGCCTACCAGGCTGATTTGGTCAAGTCTAGGCCAGCTCCTGTTCTTCCGGTCTTTGATGGGCGCCACCAGCAGCACGCCCGGCCTGCCGAGGTCCAGCGACTTGGAGTGACCCGGATTGTGGAGCTGCACGTCTGAGCTGGACTCGTTCTCGGTGCCGCCTGGGTTCAGGAGCGTCTCGCCCGCAGCGATGTATGGAGGCCCACGGTCTATGTTAATAACGACATGGCCACCCTGGAGGTCATCTCCTCTGGGGGAGACGCTGCCGCCCCTGGGTGGGAGAGTCCAGGAGAGCCGTGGGGCCTCATTCGGTGCCCCAGCCAGGCAGATCTCCCCCTCGGCGCCTGCCCCCCGAGATGCAGACGGCTTCTCAATGAGGCAATTGTTCACCTTGATGACGGGAAGTGGCCGGGTGGTGGCAGCCAAGGAAATGACTGACTCGGCCCCGCGGGTGAAAGACAGATTGAGGTTCCCCTCCATGGAGTTGCCAGAGTCTGAGCGGACGCTGAGGAGGGACATGGAGGGGGAAACCCCCTTGTGATGGAGCAGCTGGGCCGTCGTCTGCAGCCTGTTGTGCCCGTAGCAGTCGGCCCATTTGTTCCCGGGACTGGAACAGGATTGGAAGCCGCTGGAGGAGAGATCCACCTCGTAGCAGCCCTCGACACACTCAGCATTGGCCTTGAGGAGGGGCAAGCTAGTCCTCCTCTGGCAGTACTTGTCCTCCTGGCTGAAGTCCTGGGGGAGGCCCGGGGCCATGGAGTAGAGGCCTTTCTGCATCAACAGGCGGGTCTCCATGTCCCTGTTCTCGTACAGCATGGTGTTGGCGCAGATGACAATGAAGAGGCCGACGCCCATGATGACGGGGCCAATCAGCTTCAGCTTCTCGCTGTGAGGGAGGTAGCGGGCCTGGGCAGAGACCTTCACTTCCTTCTTGATGTCCCCCGTGCCGCTGGCGTTCCCCGGCCCGGCCCCAGGCCCGGCTGCGTGTGGGCCCCGGTGCGGCCAGTAGCCCACCACGGCGATCGTCATGCCGACCAAGACGACAGAGACGCCCACCATCACGAAGGCCCCTGATGGCGAGCGCATCCGGAGCTGCCCCTTCACGGCCACCTCGGCCGGCGGCTTGCGCCGGAGCCTGCGTCTGTGCCTCCGGGGAGGAGCGGCGGGTCCCAGGGGCTTCTTCTCCAGAAGATCCTGATTCCTCATGGCTCTATTGGCTTCGGCGCTGCCGGCTGTCACTGCATCCTCCTGGTCAGGTCTTTCTAGAGAGTGGGGGAGAAAAGAGATGAACAGAAGGCGTCACTAGCAGACAGTGGAGAGGAAGGGCTCACAACCAAGGAGCTGGGACAGGGTGGCTCATGCAGCAGGCCTTCCCCTTCCCTTCTCTGCCTCCTGCCTACATCCTCCTAGAGGCATTGCGCTCCTTCCCACTCAGAAGCTAGACAGTGGGTGGCGTCTTTCAACCACACGCGCCTAGCCCGTGCCCACACAAAGCAATGCACATCTGCCTGATGAGTTAGTAAGACTGACTGTTTTCTTCCGCTACCCATGCAATGGTCCCCGCCCCGAACAGCTCTGCCAATGAAAGGGAGACCGTGCGCATGAACGCCTGTCTGTGCCGGTGCAAATGGCTCCCTGGGCGCGTCAAAGCAGCGCGGGCACATGCAAGATGTGTTGGCCCGATTACTAACAGGACCAATAAACAGGCCTTGCTCCGACAACGTTCACCCTGAAGTCGTGGGGAGTAAGGACTCAGGCTTTCACCCTGCACTTTCCATTTCTATGGCATGTGACAAGACGGCCGATGTTCATATGGTGGGTCCTGCGCTTTTCTTGGGGCTGGGGGGGCTAAAACGCCACCCCTTGCCCCTGCTCTTGGGTGCCAAGGGACCCCGCTAGTGGTCCGGGAAGGTGATAGAGGAGGGAAGCGGGGGAGGAGTCTGGGTTTGCTCCTCCCTCTGAGTCCCAGCCCCTCTCAACCCCTGCGGGTTTCTTACCCTCGGTCCTTAGACGCTGCGGGGAGGGAGTCTCCCTGTCCTGCTGGGGCAGGGTCTCCCTTACTTCAGTTCTCTGGTCTTCACAACACACCTTCAAGCTCCAGTCCTCTCTCCTTCTCCTCTGACTGCCTGAAGCAGGGGGTTTTATTAGGTTCCTGACAGGGCCTTAATTGACACCAGGTGCTCCAATTAACCTGTAGCAACCCTCCCTAGTCTACAGGGAACCACGCCTTAATTAGCCGAGGGCTAACACTCTACCGCTGCTCCCTGGCCCTCCTGTATCACAGGCACCTTCTAGGTAAGGATGTCGAAGGATCTCACACATATTAGCTCAGCCTCACAACGTCTCTGGGTGGTCGGTCTCGTTACCCCACCCCATTTTACAGCTGGGGAAACTGAGGCACGGAGCAGGGACGTGGCCTGTCTAAAGCCACATGGCAAGTCTGTGTGCAACAAAACCTGGATCTCCCAACTCCCAGCCCAGGGCCTGAGCAATGGAGCCATTCTTCAGGCAGCAAGAAAAATATCTCCATTAAAACAAAACAAAGCAGCAGAGGATCTTGGGAGCGTCACATTTATTCTCCAATCTGCTCAGTTTCCTGCTCAAAACAAGTTGGGTTTTTTAAATGATCAGCATTATCATTATTATTACTGACTGCTGGGGGTCTGATCACCAACTTCCACAACTCACGCGCCGCCATCATTCATGGTAATGACCTTCCCGTACCGTTCCAGACTCAGCCTGCAGCGCTAGTGAGAAGGCTGGAAGCCGGGCAGACTCCGGCTTGTTTTTCCCCTGCAGCATCACAGGGCTGACAGCAAGATCTTTGTCAAACTAGGCTGATGTCTCTTGAAAGAGGCACAGGGAGCAGATCAGGGCAGAGCCGGGGGTCTGGTTTATGGCCACACTTAAAACAACCCTCGCCGTTAACGCCACGTGAGGGCTTCACAGACCTCATCAGTGGGTGAGAGAAGAAGCCCTTTTCTTATTACAGGGTCAGTGGCAGGAGAACTGAAATAACGTAAGAGTCTGTTTTATTGATCCCTCTTTCTGCCATTTACTTCTCGTTCTTTGCTCAGCATGGGGAGCGGAGCTAGACTAGCCGGTTTGCTTTTCCCTCAGAGTCAGTTGCATTTCCTCAATGGTCCTGCATGAGCGCACGCCGTTGTGTTTGGGCTCCTGGCATTTCAGGGATTGGTTGATATAAAACCCGTTTTCAATGAAACGTAAGAGTCATAGAATGTAAGGCCAGGAGGGATTATTAGATCATCTAGTCTGACCTAGGAGTGAATGTTCACCTCTTCTGAGGCAGGCAGGATTTGAACCTGCGATCGCTTCCACATTAAGCATAGCACTCGTCTGCTAAGCTACTGAGAAAGTAAGAAAATAAATGAACATACGGACAGTATGTTTCTATCGGTATGTGCAGTAGGGACTGGGAGCCAGGAGGGCACCTGCCAATATACCCCAAAGGTACCACATGTGCAAGAAAAATACCCTTCCAGAGCAACCCAGAGACAGATTTAGTTGGGGTTGGTCCTGCTTTTTTAAGCAGGGGGTTGGACTAGATCAGGCCTGCACAACTCGTAAGGCGGCGAGGGCCATATTACTCCAAAGAAAAACAGCTGAGGGCCAAAACCCCCCAGCCCCGCGGAAACACCCCCCTGCCCCCAGTGCCGCTGCCCCGCGGAAACAACCCCTCCTTCCCCAGCGCTGGGGTGTGGAAGCCTGTAGAGGGGGAAAGAAACAGCGCGCGTAGGGTGACCAGATCACAGCAGTAAAATAGGACCCGCCCCCTTCCCGCTCGGCCCCAACATCACACCCCTCTTCACCCCCCCAGGGGTCACGATATTACTGCACACAACAGTCAATAATTGCAGTTGTAGATAAATCTCTGCATTATGCATTTTTGTATAACTTTTATATGACTTTGTATTGAACCTTGGTAATATGTTATAGCGGGGCCCCTAAGGTAGTATAATTAAGGTAAAAGAAAAATGTCTTTTTGCTAGAAGTAGAATAAGATCTTCCCCCCACTTTGTATTCAATTGCCCTGTCGAATGAATGAGGTGTGAATGAGGAAGGCAGGCACCTCCAGACAGCTGCAACCCTTGCCTACTCACCCCCCACCCCCCGCGGGCTGCACAGTGAGCCCACCTACTCACCCTCCCACAGGCCACACAGTGAGCCCACACGGGCCGCATGCAGCCCCCAGGCCGCATGTTGTGCAGGCCTGGACTAGTTGATCTCCTGAGGTACCTTCCAACCTGATATTCTATGATTCTATGACGTTCCCCTCAGTGTAGGGCAAAGACACGGGTTGGCTGTACTTGGCACGCACAGAACGGCTAGCCACGTCTGAGTGGCTTTTCTCCCACGGAGGTACAGCGTGCGCATTACTCAGCAAGTCTGTTAAATTCACAGGAGCAGAGCCTGTTTTCTAGGTCAGTTCTAGAGCTGACTGAACCAGCCGATTACCCCGTCAGATCCTTACCCGGGCTCGTCGGGACATCATGGCAGTGCCTGGGAGCATGCTGCTGGGTTAGCAAACAGACATTGTGCCACGGGTGATCCGATTGTGCGAAAAACAAGGGGTTTCAAATTGAACACGCGGAGAATATTTTCCCCTCACGTTGTGGATTGAAACCGGGTTTAAAAATAACCTTGCAGCCACATTCCAGCTTACCAGCTGCCAACACCGGTTGGCACTAAGGAAGTTTGTGTCCACACACCAACTTGGCAGCTAACAGTATCTTGCCCGTCAGAGGGCGAGGCTGGCACATGCTTCCTTTCCTGTAACTAGGCTGGAATGGAGTATTTATGTGGCACAGACAGGACCCCCCCAATAGTGCCCGTATGACTGACTCAGCCAGTCCTCCTTTCTCCCTCTGCGTGCATGACTTCCGGGCACTCTATCCCCTGCCGAAGCAGGACTGGAGAACTGCCCAGCTTCTCCCACAATGCACCGATACAAGCACGCAGGGTGTAGATGTGGACGTGCCACGCTGCTGAGGCAGCATAACTACAGCGTGGACCCAGCCCGAGTTGTGTTCCTCGTAACGGGTTAAAGTGACCGGGCCTCCAAATCACACCTCGATAGAGTGCAGACCAGCTCGCAGCCTTCCCCTGCAGAGCTGGGAACCCGGTCACAACAGCACGGGGATTCGTGCACCACCGCCAGAAAGCAACATTGATTAGAGACTAAAAACACACACAAGGAAAGTGGCCTGCCTAATTTCACTGCCTAATTTGAGCGAAGTGCAAAAAGCCAGCAAACAGCATAACCAATGGAAAGCAAATGAGATGCTGAAGTTCTTCCAATTTTAATCATCTTAAGGCATTATTAGTATCAGAGGGAAGGAATTAAATATACAAGCTTCATGATGACAGTGTGTTCCTGGCACAGGGCTGTCAAGCTGTGACAATTTGAATGAGGGAGATTTAAAGGAAACAAGACCAACAAAACCCACAGCCTACTGATGAGTGAGATTTTAAATCTGCCTTTGAAACATACTGCTAAAGCCTCCATCGCATGGGGAAAGGCATTATAAAGGTTGCCTTAACCGTCACCTAAAGTGATGGAGTCAGCCCTGAAATGAGCAAGATTTTCTCCCTTAAAACTGTCTGCTACCAAATGAAGTTACCAGGCATTTTAAATCTTCCCTAATACTTCCTAAGATTATGTTTGCTTCTCCTCAGTGTGCCGTTGTTTATATTGTGTTGTCTCCAGCCCTCTGTGGAGAGCAACTAACCTCAATTACAATCTTAGATTTGACCTACCTTTAAAAAGTGGAATTAAAACTTTTGAAATGTCCTGCGGACGACTCCGCACTCCGTGGCTTTTGCAAAGCCTCTTTGCTGCTGCTGCAAACTTTGGCTGTTGTGGGGCTGAGTGAAATCCACTCCCCAGAGCGCAATCCATTCCCTGCAGTTGCAGGGAAGAGGATTCTTGTAAATTTCACACACAGTCTTACCCTTAAAACACACAATGGGCTGGTCCTATTTTTGGCTGCCAGCCTTGACAGTGTCTCTTTAAACCTAATTCCCTTCCTATCTCATTTAGCTTCCCCTAAGCCCCACGTGTTACCCCAGAGCGAAGCAAAGACCCAGCTGCTTTTCAAGGCAACGGTCTGTAATTGCTTGGGGACTAGCAAGCAACACACCCAATTGACCCTCATTCCAAGGGTCTTCCGTCAGTCGGACTTAAGTTTACCTTTGTTCCACACAGACCGGCTGTTATTCCCACCCTTCATTACTGGAAACGACCTGTGTCCAAACTGCCCGCTCACAAAGCCGAAGCTGTTAAAAATAAAGATGACGATTGTGCGAGACGGCACCGTGCGGTCTGACGGGCCCGGCTCTGCTGCTGCTCCCTCTACTCCTCGGAGCCACGATCTGCTACTTACCCTCTGGTTTCCGCACGCAAGACCCGATTCGAAGCCCCCTGAATTCACGGGCTTTGGATCGGGCCCATGGCGTCGCTTGTGCTGCACACAGAACAGACGGTGCCTGCAGCTAGTTGCGAAAAGGGGAAGTGAGCTAGTGGCCTTCCGCGCGATGAACTGGGGCTCATCTAGTGCTGGCAAGAGAAGCCAGCAGGCCTCTGGTCACCTCCAGACCAGGACCACACTGGCCGTGCGAGCTTCCTTCCCTGCCACACAACTGTGCCTCCACTCTGGTTGTCCAGGCAGGTGGGGAGTTGATTCTCCATGATCCGCTCGGTCTTTGGCATCTCCCCACAGTTCTCCAACCAGGTGAGTTCTGCAACAGAGAGCTCCAAAGCTCTACGGGTGGGGCGAGCGAGTGCTGATCAGAAGAGGGCGTGTTGCGTTTAAAGGGGCACTGCCCAGTGTGGTTGGCCTCCCTGAACAGTCTCCATCATTTTATCCCCTGATCCCCGAAAGGCTGTTTGTCCTGCAAACGATCACTGCACGTGGCATTTCGGGACAAGCAAGAAACAACCCACCCTGCCCCCAAATTTCTTCACGTGACATTCCCTCCCCCCCCCGCCCACAATGCCCTCCCCTGAGCATAGATGGTACCAACACAAAGCGGCGTGTTTTTAAGCGTTGGAGCATTTAATACTCCTCGTTAGAGATGGCTGTTCCCAGAGTTCAGCACCATTATTTTTATTAATAGAATCCCCAAGGGTTACATAAGCGTCTTTTTTTAAAAAATCCAGCGCTGCCATCAGATTCTAAAACTCCCAGACACTGTCACTCGAGTTAATTGATTAATTCGCTATTTTAGCAGGCGCACAGAACCTCACTACGTGTAAAGAGAGACTGAAGCCCTCTCTGTTCTGTGTGGGCATTTGAGACCCTACTGCACTCCCTGTAAAAGAGGGGCGTTCATCAGTGTCACTGATGAAAGATGCCCCATCCCTCCTGAAGAGCAGTTTGCTGTGCAGCTTATCGGCTGCTGCCCACCACCCCAGAGGTGGCTGCATTTCAGCAGAGCTGAACATCTGCCGTTTGGGAAGGGTTTGGGGGTCCCGTGGGATGAAAGATGCTACAGAAATGGCTTTAGCACTGTAGAGCGAGACAGCAGCTCAGCTCCTAGATTGGGAGTTTGGAAGTTAAGCTTCCAATCCCTGCAATGCGCCTTTCATTAAAAATCAGAACTATTTCCCTAATCCCCCATCACTTAGACAGGTTGATGGCTCCCCCCCAATCCCTCTAGCCCCCCCCCCCCATACTTGCTTAAAATCTTAAGATAAACCTTGGAGGACTTGGCAAAAGCAAACCTGGCATGAAGCACGTGGGCGTTGGGAAAATCCTCTCTGCAGATCCACTGCACTATTCTCCGCCCCGCACCCCCGGGGTGTGGCTATGGGCATTCTGCTCAGGCTAGGCTGAGCACCGCAGGCCTGGGTTTGCAAAGCGCTACCCAAAGGCGTGTTCGCTTTGGCAGCATCCCTCTGGCCGGCTCGGCAGTTTAGAACGAGCCCGGCATGCTGGAAGGAGATGCTGCTCTTCCCCACTTCCATAGCACCCGAAGCATCCCCCGCGCTCACCTCGGGAGCCAGGACAGTATCCGGAGCCATGTTTTACAGATGGGGAAACAGCCTTGACCGAGTCAGCAACAGCGCTGGGAAAGGAGCCCAGATCCCCGGAACCCCTCTCCTGTGCGTTACCCATGAGAAGCAGAGACACAAGGAAGGAGACAGTATTGGCTAGTAGCTAGTGCACTGGACCAGGACTTAGCTGACGTGGGTTCTATTCCTGGCTCTGTTCCTCTCTGTGCCTCAGTTTTCCCATCTATAAAATGGGGATAGTGATACTGACGACCTTTGTAAAGGGCTTTGAAATATACTGAAGACAAGAGTTGGGTATTATCATAAGACTTCCCCCTCTCTTTCCCCACAGGAAGAGCCTCAGCATTTAACAGAACCCCCTGCTCCAAACACTACACCTTTGGGTGAGCGACGAGGACCTGGGGAATCCAATCCCCGCTTGTTGGGGAAGGGCAGCTCCGGTTTCCCTCGGCACTTCTGAAGGCTCAGTCAGGAGAGTGGCTGTGCTGGCTCCCGGCTTGCTGCTGTGTGAGAGAAGGCTCTGGGGAACCCCTGGCCAAGGTTCCCTTCCTTTCGCTGCAGTTCACCCCTGGGTGCTCCTGCCCGGCACGGCTCATCCCTGGGGCTCGTAACACTGCTTCACAAAAGGGAAGGGTTTTCCTTTGGCCTTTGGAATGGATGAGATTGCACCAAAACAGGCAGGTATGAAGCAAAACTTTCCTTGGGCAAGATACCGTCTCACGGCCGCCTTTCAAAACCGTCCCCGCCATCCAAACCACACAGGCCGAGCGCTGGGCCGTGCCACCCACACACTCAGCTGGCTCTTCAAGAACAGGGTCTGTTACATTTCCAGCAAAGTGCCGCTCACCTGCAAGCTGGTTTGCTCTGTGCAGCTGCCTCCCTCCTTGGCTGGAGCACTATAAAAAGCCCTTGAAGCAGATTCCCCCGTTTCTCTACTTTGCAGCTCATGCGCCCCCGAAACACTGGAACGGTCACAGGCTCCAGAAGGGGGTTTTCAGAGGAACAGGGCCCCTGTTAGAACAGCCCTGGCTCATCTGCAGCGACTCCCGCAGACGGCAGCTTCCTCCTGTCCCCACGCCCTGGAGCCCAGAGGGGACACGGAGCTGCTGTGCCAGACTCTCACTATTCCTGGACCGATGCACCGCCAGCAGCGGATCCCCTCGGCGTGCCCGGGAGACGTGCTTTCCAACGTAGCCTGCTAGAGACGCTCCTTAATGTACGGCAGGCAAACCAGTTGCTCGCTCCTGGACAGCGAGAGATGCCCAAGGAATGTGGGTATCTCCAGAGGACGCTACAGGGCAGGAAGCCTGGACCTCTGCCTGCCTTGGGGCGGGGAGAAAGAAATTCCTGGTGCTGAGTGACCCTCTGGCGACCACATGCTCACACTCTTTCTGGACACACAGCCCAGTACCACCCTGGGGACCACTTCCTTGCGAGCCAATTGCCACGTCCTCCCATAGGCCCAGTGTGGCAGCCCCAGGCCCGCATGCAACATGGGTCCTCAGCATTGCCAGCTCTCAGGATAGCTGATGTTTTGCTTAAAGCCGCAGGCAGCTCCTGGATAGGACTGATTGCCCGAGCAATTGTGATTGTGGAGGAAGTGACCTGAGTGCATCCTAAAGGCTCAAAAAAACCCCAAACCACATGGCAAATAAAAAGCCCCCCCACTCCCCTGCATTTATTATTAGTTTTGAAAATTGCATGGTTTTGGGGGGGGAGCTCATGCTTTGTGAACTTTGGGGGTTTACACCGAGGGCACAAACTTGTATGAGCTAAAAGGGGGGTGTGGTTTAAATCGCTCTGTCAGGCGGGGCGAGCAGGAGAACAAACGGCTTGAGGTTTGGAGGGGAGGGAGACGAGAAGAGGAGACTGGATCTGAAGGAGTGAGGTCTCGACCGAAAGACACTTCTCTTGATCTCTCATGCCGAGAGGGCCCAAGCACGGCTCAGAGCCTGCTCTCTAGAAATGGGCGTCTCAGTCTCCCTTTGCAACTCAGCTGTGCAATAGCACGGCCCGGGCAAGGCGAGGAGACAGCCTCCCGCAAAGTGGTTTACCGCTAGCCCGGTTCTAGTTCCCGTTCAGGCCTCGTTAGCCCCGAGCGTCCCAGAGTTCAATTCCCGGCTCTGCCCTTGTCCTCGTCTCTGCGCCTACAATCTGCTTTGTGCTCTGGGGGCCAACAGGGTGAAGCTGTGCAGTGCAGCGGGAGTCCTGAGCACGGAGTTAACATTTCTACAACGATCATCCCCTTTGACTGGAACGAACGCCACGGCCCTTTTCCGAGGCATGTGACTCAAGAGAACGGGTCTGTTACAGACGGCGCCCTTCCAACCCCACTAGTTGGGCAGGCAGGACAGCTCCAGACGCCAGAGCACAATGAAACCCTTGTCTTACCAAGACAAGCAGAGGGAGAAGGTGCCGCCGCATTGGGGCTCACCCGGGGCCCGATGGGTGCCCCATCAAAGTCCATGGAGGCGGATGGGGTCCTTACAGCTCAAGGCTGGATCATGGGAGCGAGAGCTGAGTTCCCCCCGCGCCAACACACCTAGGAGAGGAGCCGGTGACAGTCCCAGCCAGCGACGCCAGGCAGCAAAAAACTCCAGCGTTGACACGGCCCTGGAGCCCCCGAGAGCCCCAGCCCCCATCCAGCCACAGAGCTCCCTCCACCACTGTGCTGTCTGTCACCCACTCATCCCCAGGTGGGCCAGGCACCCGAGACATGACTGCCGGGAGGGGCCAGGCAGCGCCGCTCCTGCTGGAACAATCATCCCTGGAGCCACCTCCCACCGTGGAAGGAGAAGGGGAATCATAATTACAGTCTGCGCCGAGATATGATGGTTAAAAATAACTCCCTTTCGGTGTAACCTTCCAGCGCCGCCCACGCCCAGGAGGGCAAAGGGGAGACACTCCCGGAGCCCTCTGCCAGGTGCAAGAGCCACGCTGCCCCTTTCCTCCATCCGTAGCTTTGCTTTGATCCCCTGGTCCGTCTCCCTTTTAATAGCCGAATTGTTGGACTCGGAGCCCTGGGAGGTTGGAGGCTGCCCGTTCCTCCCAGGACAAGAACAGCAGGGGCAGCGGCAGAGTTCAGCCGTGATGCCCAACGTCAAAGGGACCACATCTGGGAGCTGAGCACCCCTCCCCGGCTCATTCAGCCCCTGGCGGTGCCAGGGAGTTGGCCAACAGGGGTTGCTTAGTGCTAACTGCGACGGCGGGTTCTGCAATAGGACTGGGTCCGGACTGGGCCCATAACGACCAAGAACAGTTACCTCCCCCCCGGCTGGGCGGCTGCGGGTGTGAAATGAATCATAGGGCTCGGGTCACTTCCCAGTGCACCGGTGTTCACACCACGAGAACCTCCCCAGAGTTGGCAGGAATTAGCCACCTCCGCAGAGAAGCCAGGGGGGGACCCCTCTCCCCCTGCCGGGTGCTCACTTCAGATGGGAACTGAGTACACAGTGGCAGGGTGCAGTGCGTGAGGCGGCCTCCCCTGGTCTGGGGCTCACTGGAGCATTTTCCCCGGAGCATTTTCAGCCCATCAACAATAAAGTCATCAAGAACAAGAGGCTGCCCGGGGAGGGCGTGACTGCCGTTCTCCAGCAGCAGGTCCCATCTCAGCCTTAAGCATCGTATAGGGACCCTGGGGAGCTAGGCCTGGCTAGGCACGTCCTGGTAGCGGGGACTATAGGGACAGCCCCCGAGCCGGAGGAAGGAGTCAGCAGGGAGGGCAGCGGGAGCTGGCCGGGAAGTGGGGTCACGTCCTCCCCCATCTCAGAGACATGTTCGAGTCCCCCAGGCACACCCCCGGGTGCAAGACTCAAAGCCAAGGGTGAGCAGCAGAGGCCTCCGTTACACTGCAAAACCCAGGCAGGGAGTGGAGCTGGAAGGCTCACGGCAACCTCGCTGCTAGGAGGAAGCGCCCACGGCACAGACAGGAGCCCGGTACAGAGCCCCAGGCCTGGAGCAGACGGGCAAGGAGGGGCGAAGGCCCGGCGTGAGAGGGGCCGGGAGGTAGCGTGACGAGCCGCTGAGAGCGTGTGAGGGGATCGAGCCCCTCCTGGGAGCCGCAGGGGGAAGTGAAGAAAACAGAAGCCGGTGAAATCCGACGTGGCTGGAGCCACCGAACGAGACCCACTAAAACCCCAGCCCGAGCGGCACGGGCGTCTCTTTCTGGGCCCCTAGAGCTGGAGGGAAGGAAAGTGACCCGAACGCCCGAGGAAGCTTCCAGGTGCAGAGCGGGGCAAGCAGGAAGTTCAGTTGGGAAGCGAGGGAAACCGCACCCCTGGCGCTGGTTCTCCGGCAGGCACTAGCCTGATGCTACCAGGTTCAGTTCCCAACGCAGCAGGGGGAGTGGAAATCATCCACCTCATTCCGTACAGTTCGTCGCCCCTCCCACTTTGAACAAAGCATCCTTGGGCCCTACACTTAACAGCATCTCCTTACTTGTCAGGCCCCAGCTCCAGCCCCCTTGCCCCACAGCCAGATCCCAACCTCCAGCGAGCTCACTAGGATGAATGTTTGAACAGCCAGCCAGGCTGCCGAGAGACTCGGGAATCAGCTCCGTGATTTCAGGCTCGCTCTTTGCTCCCCCAAGTAGCCCCACTCACTGGCTTCAGCGGCGCTGCTCCCGGGAGTGAGGGTCACCAGTCCACAGGATCGTGTGCTGGTCTTTCCAATCATCTCTTCTGAGTCTTTCCGCCGAGAAGTTAGGAACAGAAGAGACCTCCCAGACCTGGCGCTGGATTGCTCCCTGCTGCCTGCAGTTCCCGGGGCTTCATCTAGTCCAGCTGCATGTGACTCAAGCAATGGGGCAGAGTCTTCTGCAGCCCGTCGGAGCTCACTGATCGGATGTTTTGGCTGGTATCCAACCTAGCTTTTCCTTTGCTCAATTTCCCCTGCTAATCTCAGCGACGCCTCCTTGCCCTAAATAATGCCTCTGCCCCCTTGGCTTTTGCACCCGTCCATCAGCTACTGCCCCGCCCCTTTTTCATCATCGTTGGCCCGCTTCCATTTCTTCCCGTGGCTAAAGAGTTCAGTTGCCGAGCCCAGAGGGAAATAAAATGGCCAAAGTGGGGGATAAGGACGGGGGTCTTTATGGGGTTTTCTTCACAGAAACAAATCCTGTTTAACTGCTCACTGCCCATTATTATCCCTTGGGCTGCCACTTTCTTGGCTTCCTCCCTCGGGATAAAGTCTGTGTGTCATGACAATTGCGATATTTGCAGCTCATGTGCCATCAGCATACCCCAATGCAGTGTCACCTTGTGATGAAATTCCCGTTAGCCTCCAAACTAACAGGGGACTATTAATCAAGCACGGTTACGTAGATTTCCTCCAGCGCCTTTCACACAAGGCTCTAACGGGCTTTACAAGTGCAAACATGAACTCATTAACCGCCAGAGCCTGGGAAATAGAAAAGCATTATCCACATTTCTCAGAAAGCTGAGCCACAGAGAGTTGGGAGTAGGACTCAGGCGTACCAGTGGCCAGTCCCCTGGCCTAATCATGGAGCTCTGCCTTTTTCTGGATGTCTGCCAAGCCTGGAGAGAGCAGGACAGATCTCCTCAAATCTGGCACCATCCGATATCAGTCAGGACTTACAGCCACTCAACTCCCCACGCAGGAGCCAGGAAGAGGGTTAGCACCCACTGCAGGCTAGCAGTACCGGCTAGCAGTACCGGCTGTCTTCCTTCAGGGTGACGCAGGCAACAGCTACTAGCCCTGGAGGGCTTCGAAACGTAATTGCACAGAGGCATTCGATGCCGAAAGGGCCCACATGCATCAAACACGCTGCAAGACATTGGGAGCCTGGTGCACAAGGCTGTCCTAAATCAGCGTGTATCTGGGCCTGATCCGGTGTGGTGCTGAGTGCTCTCAACGCCGGTGTGGGATGGAGGACCCGATGCCAATCTCTTGAAATAGGACCTTAAAAACCCACCTACCCCAGCCCCTGCTGGAGAACAGCCTCCGCAAGGGTCCTGCAGCCAGAAAGGGGGTGACACTGGCGCCGCAGTCTGCCAGCGTGTCCTGAGCACCCCTATTTTCTCCCACTGCTGGGTCATTTCAGCAGCTGTGACCCCAGCCTGTCCCACACAGGAGAGGCCCATGCGTGGGACGTTTTTCACTCCATGCATCTGATGAAGTGGGTTCTAGCCCACGAAAGCTTATGCCTAAATAAATGGGTTCGTCTCTAAGGTGCCACGAGGCCTCCCCGTTGTTTTTGCTGATCCCCCTTCAGGCGATGGCTTCGGAACAGGGCTTGCAGCTCTGAGAATCAGAGCTCGGCAGCTAAAATATCACAGCGTTATTCATGCATCGCAGTGTAGGTCTCCGCGCCGAAGTTGCCCCGGGCTCCCGGACCCATCGGCTCCTTCCAACCCTGCAGCCGCTAACCAGCCCCTGAATATTTTGCTGACCCGGGCAGCGGCGGCGTCGCCGGGTTTAGAGCTCAGGGGGAAGCGGAGCTAAAAAAAGGCGCCGGGAGCAAAAAAAAATGCTCCGCTCCGGCTGCCGCGCAGGAGCAAAAGGTGTCGGAGCACAAAAAAGGTGCCGCTTCTGCTCAGTGGGGGAGCGGCCGCTCCCCCTGCTTCCCCCCCCCCCGGCTACGCTACTGCCGGGCAGCCGCCTGTTCTGCCCAGCTGGTGGGCTGGCAACCGACTGGGCTATTTTATTTGGCTGTATTTTTAGGTTGCATGACCCCAACCAGAGCCAGCTGCAGGAGCTACCAGGCTCGTCACTGCACTGTAAACGTCAAGTAAGGGCCCGCAGCCTAAAGGAGTTTGCTTTGGGAGGGAGCATGGTCTGGTGGCTAGAGCAGGGGACAGGGAAATCAGGACTTCGGGGTTCTGTCGCCGATTCACGCTAGGATCATACGCAAGTCACTCATGGCCTGATTTTCGCAGGCGCTCATCAGACTCTCAGCCAGGATGAAGGGAACAGACACGCTGGAGCAGGCAGGGATGGGTAGGAAAGAACCAAACAGCAGAGTGACCCAGAAAAATCAGAGCTGTGGACAAGGCAGGCAGTGCAGGGGAGCCTGGGTTCTATACAGGAAAAGCTTTACTCCCAGGGAGCATGACCTAGTCTTCCTGGATTGTTCCCAGCAGTCAGTTCACCCTGGCTTCTTTGGGGTTTATACTGACTACCCCTAACACAGCATCCAGCTGATTGCTAATGACAAAGCCTGCTTGAGGCAGATTTGCTCTGCTAATTATGCTAATCACCATGGCTGGGAACTGAACCACAATCTGCCACAGGCGGGTCAAGCCAGCTAGACGGCCACCTAGCTCCTGACAGGCTTCTCAGAAAGGGTTTCTCATCTAGTTGTCTCTACTCTGGCCCACTGCACACCATGGGCTCAGGCTGCACTTCTCTGGGCAGGTTCTGAAAGGACCCCTGCATGGCTCATGGTTTTAACGAACACAATGCAAAGGATGAATAAATCCTAACTCAAGAGAACAGTATAGTCACCCGGAGCTTAGAACGGGATTTTTTTTAGCTCCTTCACCTAACTGAAGGGGCCCTGCCTCTGAAGAAGTGGAGTTTTTACCCATGAACGCTTATGCCCAGATAAATCCATCAGTTTTTAAGATGCCCCCAGACTCCTCGTTGTTTTTGTGGATACAGACTAACCCGGCGACCCTCTGATACTTGGTGAAGGGGACAGAGTGGGCAAATAGCGGCATTTCCTCTACAAATGCCTACCCACGGGGAGCGGCACAGAGGTCTCAGCGTTGCAGAGAGAGGGAAAGGTGCATACGAACGTATTTAGCAAGCGATCCAGCAAAACGAAGTCACAGAAGAAAACCCCCATGGGCTGCGATTTGCAAGGAGTCGGCTGGGTGCTCAGCTCCCGTCGGCTTTGGCCCCTTAGGCGTCTCAATTCCAGCAATAGAGGCGGAGAGGAAGGTAAAGCTGCTCTATGGGGCAAGTAAGTTATTGAGGGTTCATAGCTGGGGGAGAGATACCGAAGGGGGTGGATTTCTCCCCCAGTGCAGCCAAGGCCACAGAAGAGGATTTATAAGCCAGGCTGGTATTACTCAATAGCATCTTGAACACACACGGCTCCCTCTCCACCTCTTACCCCAGCTCCGCTGTGACTGTCCATGCAAAGTCCCTGCCATTGGCATATCGTTCCTTTAAACAGCTGCGTTTGGAATATGGGGACAGACCCTGGCCCAGGGGGTCTCGCCCCAGCACAGACACACGGCCCAGCTGCAATGAAACGCTGCAGACACTGTTGCATTCCCCCCAGCCCTGCCACACACCTCTTGGCTTCAGAGGCTGCAGATCTATAACCAGGAGTGTAACCCGCCTTCAGGTCAATGCAGGAGACACTTGGATTCTAGCCTCAGCAGCCCGATTCCCTCCCTGTCCCTTCCTGACCCTCTGGACACACGGGGAAGCTGCATGAAGATTGATCCTGGTTTCTGTGCAGAGGGCAGGAGGGAGTCTCTTTCCACAGCAGTTCTGGGATTGGAAATCTCCAACAGCCTCCTAGCCACGGACTAGATCAACCCCCCTAGATCCTCCGTCTCCCTTCTAAGCCAGCATGTAAACACTGGGGGATTTGCCCTGGGGGTAGGGTGACCAGATGTCCCGATTTTATAGGGACAGTCCCGATATTTGGGGCTTTTTCTTATATAGGCGCCTATTACCCCCCACCCTGTCCGGAGTTTTCACACTTCCTGTCTGGTCACCCTACCTGGGGGAGCCGAGAGAAGTAACTAGCCTTCCGGCTGTAATTTGCACGTAGTTTATGAGACCAAGGTAGGGTCTGTTTGTGGTTTCCCTCCCACACCCACCCACCCCACAGTTCTAGGGATTTCACTGACTGACCCAGGGGAGTCTGTCCAGGAAGTTTCTCGCTGTGCGGAGGAGGAGGTTTGATTTGAAACCCCCCGACAAGAACTGTTGGGTTTTTGAATCGTGCTCACACCCGCTGAAGTCACTCACCGACCAGCTGCGGCGGAGCCACCCCCAGCGCGCCGGGGCCGGGGCTCTCCCCACGCGAAGCGTCCCCGAAGCCGGGGGGTCTCTCTCCCGGGCGGACGAGCGGAGAAGCGGCCAATCGCCGCTCCAGGGGCAGCTGCGGGAGACCGGAGGCCGGGGGCGGGCGGGCTGGTGGCCCCAGGAGCGGCGGGCTCCGCGGAGAAGTTTCTGCGCTCTCAGGGAGGCCGGACGAAGGCAGCAAACGCGGACGCGCGGGCAGAGGGTTTCGCCGCGGCCCAGGCACTCGCCCGCCCGGGCCGGCTCGGCCACTTTCGGGGCGCCAGGCTGGGCCGAGTCCTGCCGGCGAAGTGCGGGGCCCCGCCCGGCCGGGGGCCCTGGGGGGGGGGGGGCGCCAGGGATGCTCAGCCCACCCGGGGGCGGGTCACTTGTCTCCAGCCGGCGGGAAGGGGCCGGCAGCGCCCGGCCCAGGCGGTTGGCCCCGGGTCCCTCACTCCGCAGCCAGGTGCCCCCGGGAGCCGGAGCGCCCGGCCCCCTCCGGGCGGTTACCCCCTGGCCGCCCCCGGCTCCCGCGGCGGCAGCTGCTCCAGCCCCCGGGGCCGAGGCTCCATGCTCTGCCCCCTAGAGGCGCCTCCGACGGCGGGGCGCAGCGCGCCCAGCCCGGGCGCACGGTTCCATCCTCTCCGCCCGGCTGCGTCCGTGTGTGGGGCGGCTGCTCCCGGGCGAGGGCGTCTCGGCGCCCCCCACCCTGCCCGCGATCTCCTCCCCTTAATCCTCCGCTGTAAACCCCGGCTTCCCTCCTCCTCTTCCTTGTCTCCCGCTGTTCTTCCCTCGGGCGCACACAGTCCCTCGCCCGCTTCCCCCCTCGCTGGTCTCAGGTTTCTCTCCAGCCTCCCCGCGCGGCCCTGCTGCGTTTGGAGAGTTCTTCGGGGGGGGGGTTTCTTTTCTTTTCTTTTCTTTTCTTTAAAAAAAATATTGCCACATCTGCAGCGTAAAGTGACAG
This sequence comes from Macrochelys suwanniensis, assembly GCA_033296515.1. NCBI lineage: Eukaryota > Metazoa > Chordata > Testudines > Chelydridae > Macrochelys > Macrochelys suwanniensis. The sequence continues at coordinate 7,094,475 of CM065794.1, read as the reverse complement.
AAATAATGTTTTTAAAGACCCTCCCCAGCCGCTTTGCAAGATAGTCTCTGATTTCCCCGCAGCGGGCTTTATAAGGAGCCTGGGGGGGGGGGGGAACTAGAGCGCCCTTTTTGGCTGACACTCGGCTGTGGCCTGGCTCTTAGCACAGGCGTGGGGGGTGGTAATTAAATTTCCGTGTGGGAACCGTTTTAAAAATAGAGCGAGGCAGGTGGGAAGGGCTGAGGATATTCTCCCCTCGGCTTCTAACAAGTTGAAGGTGAGTCAAAGGGGGATAAAAGGGAAAAGCGCTCTGGAGCCTTGCCAGCTGGGAAGAGGCTGTACAATTTCCTCGCACACTTTTGCCCACTTGGCTACCACGGTCTAGGAGGAGGGAGAGCGGAATCCAGCTTGGAACGGAGGCTTCTTTAACTTGTTTTATGGAATGGTGATGAGTAATTGTGACTGTCAACCCAAAGTCTGGTCAGGAGAAAGTAGCAGTTGCATCCGATGAAGTGGGTTCTAACCCACGAAAGCTTATGCTGAAATAAATTTGTTAGTCTCTAAGGTGCTACAAGTTTTTCTTTCTTATTTTCGTTTTGCTGACACAGACTAACACGGCTACTACACTGAAACCTATCAGTTGCAGTACTGTTTATAGACTTTCACTCCCCTTTGACTGGCTGATGACCAGTGGTGGCCCCCGGGAACTCCGTGCAGGCGGCAGGGGGCAACAGAGGAAGGTTGCATGGTCTTGTGGTTAACGCACTGGGCTGGGATTCAGGAGCTGTGACTCCAATTCCCAGCTCTGCTACAGACTTTCTCGCTGGGTGGCCTCGGGCACATCACTTAATCTCGCTGACTGTAAAATCGCAGTTATGAGTCTTCCTCCCAGGGATGGTGTGAGAACAGATCCATAAATATCTGAGCAGACTGGATACTAACGTGGGAAGCCAATAGAGAGAGATCCTCCTGATTTAAAAGCTCACTTTCCTACCCAGAAGCTAAGGAAGTCTCCCACAGCTGCCAGCAGTACAGGGCCTATGACACATAGTGGAACAGTTCTATGCAGATTTTTTCCCAGCAGAGGGCAGTGGGGCACAGACAGACTTGCTATTTCATTATCGGCTCTCTTTACCTTCTGCCTCCCAAATGTACCTCTTCTAGGTGAATTTATCATTCACCATGAAAGGCCGCTGCACTAAATGCATTGTCACTTTTGGGGACTAACATACTTGGACAAGGGCCTGGGGGGGATATTTAAATTAAGGTCTCAAGGCATGTCCCATGTTGGCTAACGATGAAAAGGAAAGATTTTTTAAAACAGTGTCAAATATGCTGGTGTGTGTATTTTTTCCTCCATCTTCTCCACCGCTCCTCTGGTCCTACAATCAGTAGCAGGATATACAGGAAGAGCGGACCTAAAAATAACAAATCTCTCTCTCTCTCTCTCTCTCTCTCAGGAATGAGCCATGTCTATCAGTTTCAAGGAGCCAAATTCCTGTTGACCTGTAGCAGGCAAAAACCTGTTAATCAATCCTTTCATTAAAACACGGCTGGACCTTGCCCTTCCCCCACTCAGTTTCGGGATCAACACCCTCCCCCCCCCCAGTCCATGTGCGTAACATCAATGGCAGGTTTGATGAAGTCAGGGCTGCAGGATTTGGTGCCCTGGGGCATGGCATGTCTGCTTTGGGAGATACAGGGCTCGGTTCACCGGCGACTTACATTGCATGCCATCCTGTTGTATGGGGCACCTGCCCATTTGTTTATAGTGGTCCAGGGAGTAGAGCAGGAGTCTAGGGTCAGGACTCCTGGGTTCTCTTCCCAGCTCTTCCATTGACATGCTGTACGGCCTCGTGCAAACCACTTTGGTTCTCTCCCATTAGCTCCCTCCTGGGGATGTTGCAAGGCTTAATTCAAGGGGTGTTTGGAAAGCGCTTTGGAGGTTCTTGGCGGAGAAGGGTTATTAAGACACGTTTTAGATGGCTAGCTCCACCCTTGAATCAGAAAGCTGCATGGCTGAGCCCCTGCAAGGAGGAAAGTTAGCAAAGAAACACCTCGGATTCATTGTTCCTGACCTTGCTTTTTCCAACACTTAGCACCACACTAAAGCTCCATGCATGAGCATCTGAGTCTGGCTCCATACGCCCAGAAAAAAGAATTCTTTAAAGAAAGATCTTTGATTTATATTCAGGGTCTACACCTGGGCCAGTCCCTCCTTCCCCAATAGATCTGAAGCTGGATTTTTCAGCGGTGCTGAGCCCCTGCTGCGTCTATTGTCTGCTCTGGGAGCTGGGTGTCTTCTGATTTACCTCCCTCGGTGTGAGTGAGCAGGCACCAGCAGTGTAAATGGTTCTGGTCCATGACAGCCCAGTTCAGGAGTCAGTCTGCTGAACCCACAGCAGAGGGGAGATGATTCATTAGGTGCCCATGGGATGCTGTCAGAAGCTCCCTGCTAGGATGTTATCCCAGGTTCCTCCTGCTTTGCAAATAAACATCACCTTGACTTTGCTCTACAGGACACCCAGCATGGTAGCAGAGGGAGGAGAGGCAGCTCTCCACTCCAATTTCAGCTCTGCCACTGCCTGGCTGTGCAATCCTCTGCAATCGCTCTGTGCCTCACTTTCCCCATCCATGGAATAGGTTTTCCTACATCCCCGATGCTAAGGGAGGGCAAAGCATTAGCACGATGATACTCCCTGCTCCTTGGCACCTTGTGCTGGGCCTGAGGCCCCCAGACTGGCTACAAGGAGGTGCGTGGGGGGAGGAGAACTGCCTGGTGATTTAACACAGCCAGGACCTTATTTCACAGCGAAGGAATGTTCTGGGGAGGTGGGGATGACTCACGCTGGAGAACACGCAGCTGTTCGAGCCGGCTTTTGCGCAGGCTTTCGGAGGCGGCAGAACCTTCCTCCTTCCTCCTCTGGAAATCAGCCCCGCTTGGGTGCCAGCATCAGGCCCGGCGGAGGCCTCTGCTGGGCCGCACTGGACAGCAGGGGCAGGTGGTGCTTCCTCCTGCCGGATCTCTGCCCGGGAGTGGGGTCCCCGCCTGCAAAGGGGACCAGGCCCAAGCTGCAGCAAATGCACATCTCACTCAGCCACATTTCCCTTCCGTCTGGGCTGGTCAGGCCATTAAAGGGCACGTTCTGGGGGCTGGATTGCGAGCAGCTTCCCCGCTCCATAGGATCTGAGGGATCCCCTGCAAAGAAGGGGGCATAGGGGCTCTCAGCCAGATACCCAGAACGTGCAGAGCAGGCTGGAGAACGGGTGGGGAAGAGGAGATGGGGCGGTTAGAGATGCCGGTGGGAGGCAGGTCCGGGGAGAGGGCTGGTCAGAAGGGGTCAGGGAGGTTTTGGAGGCAAGGGGGACAGCTGCCCATGGGAGGAAGGGGAAGGTGAGGGGTGGGGACAAGCACATGCAACCTGGCCAGGGCCTGTGCTGACGCCTAGCGCCCGCTCTGTGCCTGACACCGTAGTGTGAAACCTACAGGTGGGTCTACACTGCTGGGATCTGACTCGGGTTTCAGCCCCAGCCACTGCTGCTCACACCCCCCCCCCCCCCCCGTCAGGATGACTCGGGTCAGGAAGCACCCAGGTCCTAGGACCCTGATGGGGGGGTTGGTCAGAGCCCAAGTCCCTGTGTGACTTGGATCCAAGTCCTGCCATTTTGCAGTGAAGACGCAGCTCGAGCCGCGGACGCGCGTTGGAAGGTCTGCGCAGCGCAGGGCAGGTGCGTGAGCCCGGCTGGGAGACCCCGGGGCCAGCAATGCTCAGCCCCGGTTTACATTGCACTGTGGACACTCAAACAGGGGCTTGGAAACACCGAGTCCACAAGCCTGGCGGGGCCCAGGGTTAGTGCGCGGTGTAGACATACCTGAGAAGAGGGCAGGGAGCGGGACCGCCTGGGGCTTCCCTCCGGCCAAGTCACTGCCGCCTGCCCCCAGACATTTCTCATTGTCAGGAGTCGCGCCTGCTGCAGCCACTAGCCCCAGCCCCTCGGCTGCCACGTTCAGCCCCCTCCTGCCCAGCTGCAGTGTCACTCCCCATGAGAGCATGCCGGACGCGGGCCGAGGCCGGGCAGGCCCCCCGTGGGTGGGGGGAGCCCTGGTGCAGGAGCCAGCCCCATGGCAGCAGCGAGGAAGACCAGTGCTGCCCAACCCGCTGCCCAGTGTGCCCGCTCCGGTTTGGCCACGCGGCCCCTTTGTTATGGCAGAGGGCTGGCAGGGCCAATCCTGAGTGGGCCGCAGAGCAGCTGGTGCCAATCTCCTCACCCCAGCTATGAGCTGCACTCAGTTATTACACTGCCTCCTGCCCTGAAGCTTTTCCTGCTGCAGGCTCTCAGTGCTGGATTGCCAAGAATGAGACACCCACAGGCGCTTATGGGAGGCAGCGAGCTCTTATCCGCATGGCTAGGGAAACTGAGGCACAGAGAGGTGAGGCAATGTGGTCACACAGAGTCCATGGCATGGGGAGAAATGGTCCCGAAAGTCACTGGTTAATTGCAGTCGCCTGTGGCCATGAACTGCCCAGGTTTGGGAGATGACCCAAACCATTTTTGGCTGAAGTTGGGGGATTTTGCTGCTGTGTGAGGCAGACACACACGTACACTGCTAGCTAGTAGGAGTTCAAGTTTGTACAGGATGAGCACTTATGACAATCTAGCTTTATTTAGGTACCTAGATAGGACCTCAGCCCTTGAAAATGAAGCCCCCGCCCCCTATCCTGTCCAAATTCCAACTGGGTCATTGTAGTTTGATTTGGAAACTGGACTCAAATTGTGACATAGCTCATTGGACAGCTGTCACGTTCCACCCCAGAGGTAGCACCATTTCAGTGGTTAAGAGACACAACCTACATATAAATAGTTTGAATGTTCACTAAGCGATTGCCATCAGTGGTAAATAGGACCAATGGTCAATGATGGGATGTTAGAAGTTACTACAGAGAACTTTTTCCTGGGTGTCTGGCTGGTGAGTCTTGCCCACATGCTCGGGGTTCAGCTGATCGCCATATTTGGGGTCGGGAAGGAATTTTCCTCCAGGGTAGATTGGCAGAGGCCCTGGAGGTTTTTTGCCTTCCTCTGCGGCGTGGGGCACGGGTCACTTACTGGAGGATTCTCTGCATCTTGAGGTCTTTAGACCATGATGTGAGGACTTCAATAGCTGAGACACAGGTGAGAGGATTATTCCAGGAGTGGGTGGGTGAGATTCTGTGGCCTGCATTGTGCAGGAGGTCAGACTAGATGATCATAATGGTCCCTTCTGACCTTAAAGTCTATGAGTCTATGAGTCTATGAGATCTGTTTTGGAGGAGAGTTCTGTAAATGAGAGATCACTATCTTTACATGTCACTGGAAAAGTAATTATATCTAGTTTTTTAATAAAGTCTTGGAAACGGCCTGAAAACTTGAAGTCCCAAGATATTAACCAGATGACATTTACAGGCAACCTTACAGATTTTTTGGTAAGTTGGTTAGATTTTTATTCCTTTACAAGGATAAACTCAAATCAGCAGAACTCATTAATTTATAAAACGCTGAGTTACATGACACGGATCATTGAAGAGGGAGCTTTTCCAGAGAAATAAAGCGCTATATTGCAAATCCTCACTTATATTATGTTTGAGTCTTCACTGCCTTATGACTTGGGACATAATTTACACCTCTAGAAAGAGGGTGTAAAATGAAACCAATTTGATTTACAAGGCAGTGGAGAATCAGATCCCCACATACTCAAGCCCCTTGATTCCAAAAGTACCATTCAAGGGAAGGGTTGAAAAATTAAGCCCCCAATACAATCAGTTTAAAGGAACTTAACTTGGAGCCAGAAATGAGCTCCATAAAACAAGTTTTTATACACACAAAGGTCACCAGAAATATATCCCGGGAGCTCAATAAAATGCTCAGTAGAAACTATTACAAAAAACTTGCATCTGCAACCCACACACTGGGAAGGTGAAACTGACTGAAAGTGAAATTGACGAGCTAAACGAAATGCCAATCAGCATCCACAGTGAGAAGTGCCTTCAGCATGCCCCGTACTGACAGTGCAAATCAGTGCAGGCACTCCTGGTGAGGACGCACGCCGCCGACACAAGGCGTGCAAAACCTATTTAATTGCTGCGGTGTCCATCAACATAGGTTGACTTAATTTTGTAGCGTAGACTTGCCTCAGTTCCGACAGCGAGGGCTTAGTAGACGCAGGAGGAGGAAGTCTGTTTTCAAGCAGCTTTTCGTTTCACCCAGTGTCTCTTTAAAGCACGGAACAGACAGTACGTTATTAACTGGATATACAGATGGAGCCTGGAGGGAATAGGGAAAAGCCACAATTCAATCCCACTGAGCACCTTCAGCGCCTTCACCCTGAGATGGGATTAACAGGCCACTTGCAAGCCACTGGAAATGTAAAACAAGGGGGGGGGCTGAACTTCTTCTTAGCGTACGGCGCAATGCACCTCAGGTGGCACGTGACCTAAGTTCCCGCTAAGCTGCTCTCCCCTGGTCCCGGGGCTGCTGAGGTGAAAAAGAGCTGGGGGGAGCCCTCTCTCCCCACTGCAGCCCTGGGGCAGCCTGCACCCCAAACCCCTCATCCTCAGGCCCACCCCAGAGCCCTCCCCCCAAGCCAGAGCCCTCACCCCCCCACACCCCAACCCTCTGCTCCAGCCCTGAGCCCACTCCTGCACCCCAAACCCCTCATCCTTAGGCCCACCCCAGAGCCCTCCCCCCCAGCCAGAGCCCTCACCCTCCCACACCCCAACCCTCTACCCTAGCCCTGAGCCCCCTCCCACACTCCGAACCCCTCGGCCCCTTCCCCCGCCACACATGACCTCCATATTAGTGCACATAACATTCATTCCGCACATGGATGTAAAAAATTATACTTTTCATGAAGCAATCATAGAATCATAGGACTGGGAAGGGACCTCGAGAGGTCATCTAGTCCAGTCCCCTGCACTCATGGCAGGACTAAGTATTATCTAGACCATTCCTGACAGGTGTTTGTCTAACCTGCTCTTAATCTCCAATGATGGAGATTCCACAACCTCCCTAGGCAATTTATTCCAGTGCTTAACCACCCTGACAATTAGGAAGTTTTTCCTAATGTCCAACCTAAACCGCCTTTGCTGCAATTTAAGCCCATTGCTTCTGGTCCTATCCTCAGAGGTTAAGAAGAACAATTTTTCTCCCTCTTCCTTGTAACAACCTTTTACGTACTTGAAAACTGTGATCATGTCCCCTCTCAGTCTTCTCTTTTCCAGACAAAACAAACCCAATTTTTTCAGTCTTCCCTCATAGGTCATGTTTTCTAGACCTTTCATCATTTTTGTTGCTCTTCTCTGCTCTCCCTATCTGACCTGTCAGGCCCCATCCTCAAAGGAAACCTGCAAAGACACTGGATTTCTAGCTTATTACAATGATCTGTAATGCACTAACAACACCTCCACAGCTGCTACTCCCCGTCCTTTCCTCCCTGTGACTGGAGGGGTGTTAATGGGCCCTTGAAATGTGTTAAACAATCTGCTCCATCTTGTCTTTAGCTGTGACACTCTGAGTACATTTCCTCAGAGCTGAAGAAGAGCTCTGTGCAGCTCGAAAGCTGGTCTCTCTCACCAACAGAAGTTGGTCCAATAAAAGATATTCCCTCCCCCACCTTGACCCTCATTAGAATCAGCTGATGGGAGTCCCTAACCTTCTCTGCTAGCTCACGGCTCAGGCCGGCAGCTTACGCTGGTTATATAAGGTTAACTTTATTAGTGACTTACTGTGCTGAAGTCACAAACCCATTAAGACGAGGAGGTTTCCCGGGGTTGTGTAATATACATTAGAAATTCCCACAAGGAAAACAGCTGTAAGCAGAGAGGCAGTGATTGTGGAGATGCTTGACGGACAGCTGCTTGGTTCATGGCAGATGGCAGAGTAATCGGAGTCATGAAGGGGGAAGAGGCGATATGAAGGGGGAGGAGGAGATGGGACAGTAACAACTCAGCTGGAGCCTTGAACAATAGATCACACTCCCATCCTGCTGCTGGCCTGACAAGAGCCGGAGGGCCCCATCCTGAGAGGTGCTGGTAGTAGAAAGCCCAGGCTTAACTACAGGAGCACGCCGATCAGTCCAAGTCTGCTCAAGCTTCAGGAAACATCCAGGTCACCCTGAGTGTGCTGAGAGCCTTAACCTGTATGGAGCTAGCCATCCTCATACCCACCTGTGTTCTCTCATTTGCATAGCCCCTCCCCGTCCCATAACCTGAGACCTATGTTTCCGTTGCGGAGCAAGGAGTGGAGAGCACCTGGCAGGATTGGGCCCCCTATGGGCAGATGATTTGGCATGACGGGATGAAGGGGTTGGGGTGGAGATTTTGTCGGGGTTTGCAGGGAGCCCGTCGAGTCACACTGGGCCAGCGTGTTCACTGTTGTTGAACGAGTGTGTTTCAGAGTCTGATGGGTCCCTTTTCTAAGCCTCGAATAAAGTGTATTCAATACGTTTCTGAATTTTGGGGCATAGTTTTTTAATTTAGATCTTGAAAAGCAACGGAAAGTTACCACGAATTCTCATGCAAGCCTGAGCTAGAGACAGGCACAGCATACGCAGCTTTGCAAGAATCACAGGCCTGGGCCGGAAAAAGAGTTCTGTGCAGCTCAAACGTTTGTCTCTCTCACCAACAGAAGTTGGCCCAGTAAGAGAAATGACCTCACCTGCCTTGTCTCTCTAATATTCTGGGGCCAACGTGGCTACAACCGCACGGCAAAGTTCTGTCTAAAGGCAGGGATGGTGCAAACCAACATTCTGCATGTTCCCCCACACATGCCCGCCGGCACACCCAGCACCTCAGCAGACCACGCCCCCTCGCTCAAGGAGAGGGGCCACTAAAAGTCAGGGCCAGAGGCCAGCAGGCTCTTGAAAAACGGACCCAGAATTCGGTGAGCTGAATTCATCTGGAACAAAGCAGTGAATTAACGCAAAGCAGAAAGATGTTTGGGACATTAAATCTAGGGCTGGTCCCAAAAAAAAGAAGGTATTTTCTGCACAAAAATTTGTTGAACAAAATGAACATTTTTTGCTTGTTGAAATGTTTCATAGAATGCTTAGATTTTTTTTTTAAAGAAAAGGTTCATGTCTGTTTGAACTGAAATATTTGGTTTCATTGCGGTTCTCCCCCTTTTTCTCTGCCCCCTCCAAATGGGAACCACAAACATTTGATTTGGAAGGATACATTTTCATTTTGATTCATTGGGGATGTGTGTGTGTGGGGGGGGAATCTATGAATTTTTCTTCTACTGACAATCAGGCCCAGTCTATTCATGGTGTTTATTTCAGTAGCGACTAAGCCAACACTGCGCTAGACATGGTAGAGTAGTAGAAGGTCTTCGCCCCGAAGAACTTACAGTATAAATAAGCATAGCTGCTGGAGAGATACCGCTCAGTCACCAGGAAAGGGATACAGACAGTGTTATGGGCAGGGGAAGAAGAAATCAGGGCTCCTCGGATCCATTTCCAGATCTGCTACTGACTTATTGAATGCCCTGGGCAAGTCACTTTACTTCAGTGAGCTAGATTCTGATTTCACTTGTGCTGGGGTAAACCCACAGTGGCTCTGTTAGCTAAACTCCTGGGGCAGGGTAGCACGGCTCCCATGTGACACTGCCAGGCAGGGGGAGGGCAGAAAATGCAGCAGCCCAGGGAAGCTGACCCTCCTCCAGGAACCGCACAGTACCGCGGCCTGCAGGGATGGGAAGCAGACTCCTTCCCTTTGATGGAAACTCTGCAAGCCCAACCTCACAGTATTCCTTGAGCCTATCACACTCCTCCCTTGGGTCTCTCTGTGGGCTTTGGCTCTAATGGCGCATGTCCCCTCCAGGGTCTCCCATTCACCCCTCCCTCTTATTGCAATACATTAAGTACCAGTATGAATCAACACCACCACTCAGAGAAGAGCATAGAACCAGGAGTCCCAACTCCCAGCCCCCTGGTCTAATAGCTAGTCCCCGCCCCCACTCGCCTCCCAGAGCCAGGGATAGAACCCAGGAGTCCCACCCCACTCCCAGCCACCTGCTCTGGCCACAAAATGGGGTGTCTTGTCTCTAAACACACCCCGGTTCATGGAGCAGACCACAGGCCCTTTTCTGCTCCTCTGTACATCCGCGTAATGCTGGAGCTGCTGCTCCCTGAGTTCATTGTGGCTTTGCGGCAAAAGCCGAGTTTGGCCTCCCATGAGTAAGCTGCACATTAGCTACAGCGAGGTTTGGCTGAGTTCAACGGATAGTTCATATCGCAGCCATGTTTATTTTAGATTTGTCTCTTTACAGGTCCACAACTGCACAAAATGATGCTGGGCCCGACAATACGTTGCTAACACCAGCTTTACAACATTTGAGACACATTAAGGTGGGACTCTAATGTGTTCTCAAGCAGCATTTCTTACTCTGCCTGTCTGTCAATTTCACTTCTCATGGATGGGAATATATTTGGGTCCGTTTGCGGGTACAGTGAAATCGACGTTTACCAATAGGAGTCTACAACCAAACGAAGAGGCCACCGTTCCACGCTGGCTGAGGCCTTTTGTCTGCGCGGCCCATTGGCCTGGAGCAGACAGACACCACTTGGAGCAGGAATACATCCTCTGCTGACACAGCCGACAAGGTAGGGCCTCCAGCAATGGGGATTTTGTGCCATTGTCACCAGTCCTGCTGGGAACAGAGCTAGGCCCGGTGGGCACACACATCAGCTGGTAATGACGGTCACTCACTGCTGATGTGGGCGAGATTGGCACAGGGGTTCTAGAGGTGAAGGGCTCTGCATCTCCTAACCTATCCTGCCCCCTCCCCAGTTCCTCTTCTTACTATCAGTTCTTGACATTGGAGAGACCAAATCAAGGAAATGCCTTCTGTACAAACCAGTGAGTTTTCTAGAATGCATCTACTGTCACGTGATTTACATAGGCAGATAGCGATCATCCCCATATTACAGACAGAGGAACAGGTAAGTTAAGTAACTTGTCTGTGGTGTATTGAAAACAATGGCAAAATTGTAGGGTGTTACTTTAAATTTTAGGGGGTTTTCCCCACTCGTATCTGCAAACTATTGGACCCTGTAGGGAAACGTGTGAGCTGGGCCTAGGAGCAGTCAGTTTGCAGCCAACTGGCTGAGAGTAAGGTAGGGTGAGCTCTGCCCCAGTTTTAGGGAGCAGCCTGCTTTGTCTTTGTCTGGTTTTGGGTTCTCATGCGTTATCATTCTGAATTCTAAGAAACAGTGTGACACTGCAACCTTCCAGCAAGAGCATTTATCTGCTTCTTTACATCTATGCCATGAACATAACTTTGTCCAAAGTCAGCAAAAAGCTGGGAACCTGTCCCGGGGTCCACTCACCGCTAGGGCACCTCCTCCCGGCAGCTCTGGGGATGAGCTCCTTCCAGGTCCAACACCCCTTCTCTGCCACTCGGTCACGTGCACTGCCGCCTCTCTCTCTGCGTGACCCAGGGTGCTCTCTCTTTTCAGCTTGGCCCTCCGGGAGTTATCAAGGTCTAGTCCTTCCAAAATGGCAGTCTTCTCCCTCACTGCCCCACTTCCCCAGTGGCAGGTAGGGGAACCTGGACCTGCTTTCTACTCTTGGCTCCAGTCCAGGGACCCTCGGTCTAGCATCAGTCATCAGCTTTCTCCTAGACCCTGCTGTTCTTTCCTACAGCTTCTGGATTCTCTGGCTCTGAGTTTACCAGCCCAAACACCCTCCTCCCCGGTAATAACCATAGACTACTTAACTCCATAGCCCCAAACACACCTCCCCTCTCCCTGGGAGTGACTGCAGACTACTTTCCATGCAGTCCCTTTCTGCTGCCAACTTCCTGGCTTTATACCAGCCGTAGCTGTTCCTTCACAGCTGGGTGGGCTCCATCATCAATCAGCCTTGCAAGCCCTGGCTCTCCCCCAGGTGCAGCCTGTCAGGTTAATTAACCTAGTGGAATCTGCTTCGCCTTGTGTGGGGCAAACACCCCACCGCAGAACCGAATCCAGCTGTGCTGAGTGGCCTGTCAGCGGGGTCATGCTGCTTCCCCTAGCTCCTTGGTGAAGCGTTTCAACGTGCAGGATTTTAAGGCCTCTCTCCTGTATAAAGGGACGCTAGCCCAACAGAGAACTCAGGCGGTCCTGTGAGGCAGTGGATTGGGTTCAGACTCACACATCAGGAGAACTGGGTTTTATGCACTTCCTGGCTGAGCTGAGGCAAGTCTGCGGCTCTGTGAAATCGAGATGTTTCCCTACCTTTGTGAAGTGCTTTGAGATACAAAGCTTAAAAAGCACCAGGAAGAGCCAAGCGTGCTTGGTTAGGTCTTTTACAGATTCTTTGTCACATCTATAAAGTGCAAGATTCGGCACTGGGCATAATAAATAAGCCAAGAGCGTTACAGCAGTGATGGGTCTTCAGTTAAAAATCCATCCAACACAATTAGACTCCAGATCACACCAACAGGCAGTATTAGATCCAAGCTCCCAGCTATTAGACATTTAACTTCATGGGTTATTGGGTGCCACCTCACCCAGTTAAGGGGTGTTAAACTAAAGGTGACAAAATAAAATAATTGAGCTTGTGTCCTTTTATTGCTTCTTTATAATGGATGAAGAGATGTTCCCCCACCCCCAAAAAAGTTTTCCTCTTGCTGGGTTTGTTTTGGCTTTAGAAATACCACACCTATCATGACATTTTCCCTAGCTTTGCTGGAGAACTCTTTGGAGGTCTCAGAGTAGTGGATTCTGAACTCTCTCAGGCCTTAAATGAAAGGGTCAGTGAATCTTCAACAAAGAGCTTTTCTCCTAAGCATCTCTACATAGGTGTCACCAACCCAGAGTAAAACATTTGGAATAGAAAATTGCTTCCCCTCTCAGTTAGGAGAGTTTCTCTTGCATCTCCAGTCATCCAGTCTTCCATCAAGAACAGGGCAGACAAGACCTGAATATGTAAAAAAACCAGAACGAAATCCAGACTTTTTTGGCAAGGGGGGAGGGAGAAACCTTTCAGGGTTTCTTTTATACACCGGAAAGCTGGGGAGAGGGGGCCGAAGAGTGCCGGGCTTCCTTTCCAGACTGTGATTTCTCTGAAACGTGTAGCTATCTAAGTCACAACACCCCTCGCCATACAGAATTTCCTTCACACCTGGCACGCGCTCCACTTCGGAGCGAGCATTCCAGGGAGCGTGCCGAGGATTGTGTGTGAACAGGCTCCGTGCGCAGTCTGCTCTGGCGCATTCCCAGTGTAGCTATAATTATTTCAAAGAGAGGGGAAGAGGGGGAAAAAGCATCTGCCTAAAGAGGGGGTGGGGGAGAGGCGTGTGCAGAACTGATCAGCACAGCCAGGGGAGGGGGAAGTGGTACACAGGGATCGTTCTGTTCATTTCTCAGCCTGCCTCTGGCAAAAGCAATGGTGGAGCCGCTGTTTGATGGAAACCTGCCAGTGGCCGCTGCTGGAAGCCTGTTAACATTTTTCCATGATGCAGGCGGGGGGCCGGGGGGGGTTGATCTGGTACCAAACAGAGCCAAGGGTGGTTTGTTGTCTTCAGAGCCCCTTTGAGTGGCTGAGGGAGGAGAGCTGTGAAAATGCAGCAGGCAGGCGGGAAAGTTGAGACACGGGCTGGGTGCAGCCACCCCTCATTGAGGTTCCCCCTGCGCCCCCATTAGGCCGGCGGGAGCAGAGAGTCGGGAGTTGCTCACTGACACGCCCTGACTGGTGCAGGGTTGCTGGACTCTGGTCTGCCTGGGGCCCAGGAGAATAGCCCAGGGAACCTCGGCTAGCTCAGGTCAGCAATGGAAGCTCAAAGCCTGGGCCTTGGAGGGGACAGCCAGAAGGAGCAGGGAATAGCCATAGGGAGGAGAACACCCCCCGAGATGTACTTTGGTCTCAGTTGAAACACCCTTTAGTAGATGGTGTGTAGCATCTTCATTGTATCCTCTTGGAAAAACAGTCAGGATAGCCAGATTTACACAATCCTAGAATAAACTACCTAAAGGTTTATTAATTAAGAAAAAGAAATGAGTGATTTACCGGTTAAAGCAAGCAAACATACACACCAATGAATTACCAGCTAAATCCTAAGAGTGACAGAGTTGTAGTGAGCTGTCTATTCAAAGCGTCTTTTGGGGATGACCCAGGAGGCAGCTCCTGGGGGATCTCTGGCCTCAGTTTAGAGTCTCTGGCCTTTCAGAGTTCAAACACCCAAAAAGAAGCAGTTTCTTCTTGCGAGGGATTTTTATTCCCTTCCCCCAGAGTTCAAGATGATGGGAAGTCTCCTTTTCATAAGGAGGGGGGGCAGGGGAAGCAATCAACAAAGTCTGTCTTCTGATGTTCCACAATGATTTGTCTGGTACAGTCTATGGACCTTCTTTTGTTGGGCAAGAGATCACAAAGATTTCACACTTGGTAATGCATCTCTCCTGACTATGGGGTTTTCCAATTGCAGAGCAAACACTTAAACATTACCCTACAACATGGGATATAGATGTGATAAGTGAGATGAGTACAGGCAGTAACATACCAGCATTTCATAGAGTCGAAACACTAAATACGTTCTTGTAAGACTAATACCTTCTTCAGCTTGGAGCCTGTCAGTTCTCAGCTAATGCCCGCAGCCTGGGCAAGGGCTGGCACCTGGCCTGCCAGCGTCACACACCTGATAGTCAACAAGAAACCGCAGCAGCTAAGCTTAAAGGAGCTTGGGGAAGCCCTTGTCAACTGGAGCTGTAGATGCAAAGAGTAAAAATCAGATGCTTGTGTGTGCTGAGGAGGCCGGGGCGAGGCTGTCTGGTAGATCTACAAGCCCTGGGTGGGGTGAACTCCAAGGAGGAAGAGGAATTGCTCGAAGTGGCTCAGGCAGGCATAATTAAAAGGAATGGGAAAAAACTGAGCTAAAGTCAGACTAACATCAGGAAAAGCCACCCTGACAAGTGGGATTGTTGGGCTGAGCTGTCCCGTAGCCTCCAAAGGAAAACTGTGGAACCTCCAGCCCTGAAGGCATTAAAACCAGCCGGACAAAGCACTGCAGTGCACGCCTCTGCATGGGCAGACGCAGGGACGGTCTTTTCCTTCTAACTTCTCTGATGCAGACTACAGGAAGGGGAGAGGCAGAACCAGAGAACCTTCCCTCACAAGCATTTAGACCCACAAGGAATGATTCATCACACTTACGCCACCGTCCTGCTCTCCCTTCTTTAGCGATATCACGTTCTGCTCTGCGCTCAGCCTGCTCCCACCCTGCCGATGTCCCCAGGCACAGATGATGAGGCTAGTCAGGACTGTGTGGCCATCGTTTTTCCCTACAGCCTGACTTGATTATCTGGAACGCCCTCACCAAAATGTAAGGGAATTGTTGATTGCCAGCCCAAGACCGCCTTGTCTGTTACTTGTTGTCTGCTTTTCTGGCCAACCAGGACATTATGGGCACACTCCATTATGTCTCATTAAGAAGATGGAATTTTTGAATAAGCACACGTGCATTTACAAACATGCAATCCTCTCCGCTCCTAGCAAAGCCCCGATAATAAAACTGACAGGCTGGAGCCTGCCCAGGTAAAACGGCCAATGTGATGGGACTCCAGGAACTGGGGAACAGCTTGTGACAGGGCCTGAGATTCTGCCAGCCTGGTCATAAATAGTCCATACTCAGCCTTACTCACATGGCTGAGATTTACTAGGCTCAAGCCTTCGATTTCCCTTTGTGAGCTTTCCTCCCGGCAGCAGCCCCAGAAGGACAACACAACAGGAGCAAGGGGAGCACAGTTTGGCCTTCTCTTGCGTAGTGTATGTTTCAACCTTAATCATCGGCAGCCCTCTCAGAGTGTATTCGCGTGACTTACTTCTACCACTGCCTGGGTTTGTTCTCACGCTCCAGGGACCGACTGACTCTTATTCTCCACGGATGCTGTAAATATGATGGCCACGTAATCACAGAGCCTGTCTGTGATAAGCAGATGATTAATGGCCCAGAGAAGACCCGTGATATGGCACCAAGACTGTAAATCACTCCACCAGCCAACGAGCCAGCCCCCCCGTTACACTCACCCTCTGGGACTTGGAGAAGTTTGTTTGAAAACGGTTCTCGTTGAAGGTGTATTTAAAAAACAAGACAAACCAAACAGCATCTATTTAGAAGTTGAAGAGTGCCCCAGACTAGGCCTTTTGCATACTTACACCCCACTCCCTCTACAACTCTCCTCTCATTTAGCACTACAGAAAGGAGGACAGAGTGGCCCTGATCACTGCATGTGTTCCCCACTCCCTGGGGTCTCACCTATGTTGGGACTGGTGCAAGAGGCAGCATGAACACTTATCTCTGTTGAGATCAGGCTTATTTCAGTCTAGCTTCATTAGGAACAGGGTTAAACCGAGACAAACTGCTCTTAAGTGAAGTAAGAGTGTCCACACGGGTTTGCATCCGCTTAACTAAACCAGTGCAAGTTTGGGGGTAGACAAGGCCTCAGGGGTTTCTTTTAGAGTGAGATCGCTGCATAGCTTTATGAGTCCACCAGCCTCGTGTCTACACTAGACTTCCCCTCGCTTAGAATTTACAACCAGAGCAGCTCCACTGATGTCAGCAATGGCTGGTCTAGTCATGCTCCCACCAATGCCGTCTGAACTACCATCGTCTAGCTGTGCTCGCAGATCTGGGCGGCGCGGCGGTGAGACGGCTGACAGACCATTGTCTGCACTAGCACTTCGTTGCTATCGCCAGTGCAGCGTCTCTGAGGGGCAGGGGAAGAGACTAGAGCGTTCAGTGTGGAGAAGGCAGAAAGAGATCCGCTGGCAGCTGCCAGTCGGCGTCCACTGTAAAACAGAGACATCTTGTCTATTGCACACACTCCCTACATCGCCAGCTGATCCTGAGAGTTACATTTCAACTTCATTTCAACTACCTGAAAGGGGGTTCCAAAGAGGATGGATCTAGACTGTTCTCAGTGGTAGAAGATGACAGAACAAGGAGTAATGGTCTCAAGTTGCAGAGGGGGAGGTTTAGGTTGGATATTAGGAAAAACTTTTTCACTAGGAGGGTGGTGAAGCACTGGAATGGGTTACCTAGGGAGGTGGTGGAATCTCCTTCCTTAGATGTTTTTAAGGTCAGGCTTGACAAAGCCCTGGCTGGGATGATCTAGTTGGGGTTGGTCCTGCTTTGAGCAGGGGGTTGGACCAGACACCTCCTGAGGTCCCTTCCACCCCTGAGATCCTATGATAGGTTTCAAGCAGGTTGCACAGATGTTAGGGAGTAAGGGGCAATTTATTTGGATATGTCACTGTGAATGGGAAACACTGAGTGAATATCACCGAGGGGCTGTGTATTCCCACACATGCAAGTACTTTGTGGTTTGACCCCGTGCTGTTACATCCCCACCCCTTGTTTTCCTTCTCCTGGCAGTGTCGCAGCCGCTCTGGTGGGGGAAACTGAAGCAGTTTCCAGCTGGCTCTGAGGGCTTATATGGTTCAGCCCTCCAGCCACGCCAGTACAGTAGCCCGTCCCCTTTCTGAGATAGCAGAGTTCAAAGTCACAGGTGAAAATCCAGCACCGAATAAAGGAGTCTCTGTCCCAGCTGGTTATTTGTCCCTCCACCCTTTGGGTTCAGCTCTCAGCCCCCCACCACTTCCCTCCAGGTGAGGCCTCGCCTAACCAGCATTAACAGGTCCCAGGTATCTCCAGCTAGTCCCATGTCAGGCCTACAGGCTGCAGTCTCACTCAGGTCCCGGCTCGCCCCCCAGTGAGAGCCACTGGACTGCCATCCTCCCCAGCCAGCTGAGCAGGTGCCAGGCTCTCCCCTAGAGTCCTTTCTTCAGGTCTGACCCACGACAGATGTAGGGGGTGGGATGGTGGGGGACTCACTGAGCTCTTGGCAGTTCGTTAGCCCTAGGTCCATGCCGGGTATGTAAACCCCACCTCGCTCGCCCCCGGAGAAGCACCTTACCCATTCCGTGCAAATCAAAGCTGTCATGGACTCAGACATCTCGTCCCATGTGGCAATAATTACTCTGCTGTTTGCAGAGACTGGAATAGTCTGTACCCACTGCCCTAGTTTGTGCCTAATGAACCACATATGCAGAACCCCAACGAGCAGGCGGGCCCGTCAAACCTGCCGAGAACACCAGCGGGAACACAAACCCAGCCTCAGAGTTTGCCTTCAAGGCAACTAACAAGGCATAAAACACAGGAACAGATGACACAAGAATTCCAGAGGTGGGGGAATTTTCCGGACTGCTATTGATTATAAATAGCTCCTGCCAGCAGGTATCAGGACAGAGGTAGAAGTGCCAGCTGCATACAAGGCCAGGTTCCATCATTCTTACCTGTGCACAGCTCCTTGCAGCCTCAACCAAGGGCAAACACCTGATCCAAAGTCTGCTCCACACAGGAGTCAGCACCCTGCACCTCTCAAGTGGAGCAATCCAGAGGAACAGGGAGGGGGAGAGGATGGATTTTCAGTGCTCCCATTACTGAACAAGCCATTTCATTCATAGTCGCTTGCCTGGGAGATTTCAGACTTTCAGGATCTGAATGTGCTGGATATTTTGTTCCTTAACAACAAAAAACACTAAAATCCAAACCTCCCCTGCTAGCTCCAAAGAACGTTAGCTATAAATCCATAATCCCTCGAAGGGGTTGAGATGCTGTGGTAATGGGGCCCTATAAGTGTGTGTGTCATGCACATGCATATAAGAGAATTTGACTTTTTGAGTCTTCATAAGAAGTGCAATTGTAGGCAGATCGAGCAGCACCATCTATTTCCATTATAAGACCCCGTTTTCAATTGCTTATAAAACTTTCTCATACTTTAAGTCTTAAGGCTGAAATGTCTCATGCCGGGTGTCTGCCTCTGGCTGTTTTTTAAACTTTCAGCAAAAGTTGTCCAGCCATTTAGAAGAATAAGATTACATTAGGGGAAGATGTGTTTTGCCCATGTTAAAAAAATGCAGAGAGCTGTTTTGTTGAGAAGCTTTAGCTCCTCCATGCATTGGCGCAAGGACTTGACATTTGGCAGAGGGTGAGGTTCACTCTGGCATCCTGGATGTGGCTTTTGACAACTCCATGAAAATATGCCCAAATCTAGCTAAGTTATGAGCTTCTGAAAAAAAAAAAATAGAGCTCAGTTCACACACGCTCAGAGCAGACTCAGAATTTGGCATCTAAATTCTCCAGAGATTCCATCTTTACTGAAGCCCCTCACAGCTCCCACATGTGATCAGACTGAATATACACCATCCCCACAGTGCAAATGAGCATGCTCCGTCCTGGGGTTGGCACCTGAGCAGGACTTCCCCTTCAATTCCTCTTCATGGCAGCCAGGAGCCACTGCGGTGCCAGGCACAGAGGCCGAGAGTGGGGAGACTTACCCGAGGCACTCAATGCCATCCCCTGCTGGTGCCCAGGTAGAGAAGGAAGAAGCTGCATGAAGAGGGGACAAAAACTGAACCTGGTGGGTGGGGGATGAAGGGATGAAATTGACTCCAGGAGCCTGGGGTGACGCCTGAGAGTTGGAGGCAGGGGTCCCACAGAAAAAAAAATAGTATGTGATCATGTCGTTAAAGACTGTATCATAAGGCATAGCCGCAAGGGGGCTGAATTAAAGTTACGCAGGAAACCTTCACGCTGGCATTTCCTACTTCTGAGGGCCTGACTTTGCAACGTTAAAAAACATCGAGGTCGTTTGCGGGTGTCGTTTGCATGTACACACACAGACCCAGGTACGCTTCCTCCTATGAACATTCAGTGGCCAAATTCTGTGCGGGGGTAAAGAGGCCCAGCTCTCCTGACTTCAGAGGAGCCCGCCCCCGGTGCCAGTAACGGATCCACCCTCCCTCAGGACGCTGGCCCAAGAGAATGACTAGTGAGCCCCCGTACCAGGCTATATCATGGAAAGCGGGTAATTCACCGGAAGTGGCAAATGGTTCAGAGGACCAAGCTTTGTCACAGCAAGTGCTGGCACGTAGGCAGCACACGGGGAGTACCCATGGTTGGCATCAGCTTATGCTAAGAGCTTGAACTCCATCAAGCTGGGGACCTCATGTACCCCCCTCCCCATTAATGAATTGATCCTGAGCACATCTCTGCTAAGTAGGGAATTCTCATCCCAAGTTTCCAGATGAGAAACTAAGCAAATCTCTTCATCTCACTGTGCCTACGTCACAGAAGGAGCCTGCAGCAGAGACGGGAACAGACCCAAGACCTCTGATGTTCTAGTCCAATGCTTTAGCCATCCTTCCTCAAGAGAAGGAAGCAAAGAGCTCAGCTGGAGAAGAAAACCCCAGCGGCACTGGGACATCTACTGCAGAGTAAACCCCAAGCTTGGACCAGATTGGCTGCCACCGCAGAACAGATCTCCAGGAGGTAGCAGGGGTTTCGGAGTCAGGACTCCTGGGTTCCATCCCCCAGCTCTGCCAGGGCTTAATCTTGGGCAAGTCACTTGACTCCTCAGTTGCTCATGCTGTGAGAATAGGGGACAGAACACCCAGCCTTATAAAGCCCTCCAGATCGTTTGGTAGAAGGTGCTGTATCAACGCAAAGGATCATACACAGCAGCCCAGGCTCATTCGCCCACTGCAAAGCATGCTGGACGGGATCACAGCGAGCACCCTTCAGCGTCCTGGATGTAACGGCAACAACCACCATGAATAACATGAGTAATAATCAGTAAGGAGAAGACTAAGCTGGGCTCAGTTCAGAAACCAAGGAGTTTTATGGAGCCCCGGGGACTGAGCAGGAGAGGGGGAAATGGCAAGGAGGAACCTGCCCATTAAAAACGGGTATTTCAAACACAAAAGGTGATTATGTTTAAGAGGCAGGGGGACGAGGTTATAGGATGGTGCCGGGCCTTGATAAAACCGTTAATAAGCCAGATTTATCCCTGGTGGGACTGTAGCCTCCACTCAGCTAGACCAGGGACCCATGTGGCCCACTCTGTACAATGCAGTTCCGACAAGGCGGGAAGTGGAGGGTGACCTGATTCTAGCTAGTAGGGAGCAGATCCGCTCAACTGTGTGTCCCTGACCCTAGTAGCTAGTGAACATCCTCCTTAGAACAAGTGCTAGAGACGTGTGGTGAGATCCACAAAGGTATTGAGGCACCTAACTACCACTGAAATCAATAGGGGTCAGGTACCTAAATACCTTTGTGAGTCCCATGCCAGGAGGGTCTGAGTTCTGTCCTCTTTGGCCACTCTGGGAAGTTCCTAGCAGCCATGATGCACGAGGAGGTCCCAGGTTTGTTGCAATAGATCGATGACTGGGTGGCCCTGGGGATTAATAATGGACTAGGAAGGCAAACCCCTCTAGGCCATTGATTTGAATCCACCCCGGCTTAGCTGAAGTCAGAGGCCACTTTACTGTCGGATGGCGTGTCTGAAGCGTGTTGGTGGGTCACATTCCAGTTTCTAGTGAATGGGATCTCACAAGCCAAAAGCCATGCTTTGCACTGAGTGCCCCCTAGGAGACAGTCTCAGCAGAGAAGCCAAGGACATGGGGAGCCGCTACCCTCTCCCCGCTACAGACGGGGCTGAGGCTTTAATGCAGACGCTACGACACGGACAGCAGAGCGTCTCCCGTGGGAGAGGCGGGAGCTATGTCGGCGGGAGACGCTCTCCTGTCGCCGTAGCGCTGTCTACACCAGGGGTTAGGTCGGTATAACTGTGTCATTTTGCGGGGGGTGGATATTTCCAACTCAAAGCATTTGGGTGCGGGGGTGAGGGTGGAGGGAGGGGAAAATCTAGGCCCACAAGGAAAACAGGATGCTGCTCCCAGTTAAACAGACTGTCAGCGACCAGAAACAAGAGATGGAATCTAGCCCGAGCTGGGAAGAACATGGGCTTGTGGGAAGAGGCTGGCAGAGGAAATGCAACTGACACCTGATGTGAGCAATCAATGGGACACAGACCGAGGCACCACCTCCTAAGGGACAGGAGGGAATTGTTAGCCAATGAGAGTGGCCTGGTTGAAATCCAAGAGAGGGATTGTGATGGGTTATATTCAATGAGCAGCTGATGTTACACCCCATGGAAGGCAATAGCAGAGAGAGAAGCTCGTCCAGCTGAGGGTCTCAACCAACTTTAGAAGCGTTAATTAGGCCTCACAACGCACCTGTACAGTGTAGCCGTGTCATTTCCCCCTTTAACACAGAGGGAAACTGAGGCACAGCAAGGCAGTGACTTGACCAACGCCCACAGAGTGAATCAGTGGCGGAGCTGTGAATAACTCTGAAAGGCCCCATGGTGATGGTGATGGTAATTTATTCCTGAAGGATGGGCAGAGGTAGAGGGTGGGTTATTCAGAAAGGCCTAAGCGGGCAAGGTGACGAACCCCCATAGAAACCAATGGGAGTTAGGCACCTAAATACCTTGGAGGATCTGGGCCTCTGTGGTTGGAGTGGTGGCACTGGCTCAACAAGAGTGAAAGCAGAGGAGTGATTAGGAGTTGGAATGGACAGGTTATAAAACGATACGAACAACAAGGCCTCGGGCGATTGCTGAGTAACGGAACAGAACTGGGATCCCTCAGCATACGCTGCAGCGCAGCCATGGCCTCCCCATCCTCGCTTCAGCCCTGCAATCGGATCTGAGGGAGCGGATACTTACAGCCACTGGGGGATCCGTGCCGGCATCTGCCTGAGGTACATCGCCACTTAGCATGCTACAGCATCCCAGCCGCACCACTTCAGTGTAGACACGCCCTCCGCCGACGGCCGAGGGAGAATTCTTCCAGTGACGTAGCGCTGTCCACAGCAAGGGGTGAGGTTGGTGTGTCTACGTCTCTCGGGAGCATGGAGTTCACATCCCTGAGCGGTGTAGTTATATCGATGCAAAATCCTAGCGTAGGCGGGCGGACCAGATGGCAGGATTAGAGCCCATAATAGTAATGAAAAAATAACAATTTTAATAACAATAAAAAGAAGGGTTAAAAAGCAGCAGTCAGCAATGATACCCCTGATTGGCTTGGATGCTTTCATTTAAGGAACCTGATGCTGCTTTCCATGGGCAGTTTTCAATTATATAATGGCTTACGGAAAAGACTGATATAATTATGTCAGCATTGTAATGTTATGGAAAAAGCTGTAATGAGATTATGTATGCAGGGCATTCTTATAGAAAAGAGTGTAACAAAAGCGCACACAGCCCTGCAGCTAGCTGTCCCTCCAGCCAGTCTGGCTGGCTGTTGGCAGATGTTCCGGTATTTTGGGAGGGTTTTTTGTTCTGGCTTTTTTTCCCCATTTTTTTCATGTTTCGGGGTACATGTTCTGAGAGGGGAGGACGGAGTGCTCCTGGCCAAGGAACCGCACTGGAAGTCAGGACGCTGCCTGGGTTCCAGTCCCAGTTCATTCCCTGATGGTCCTGGGTGAGCTTTGGCAAGTCACATCTCGGTGCCTCAGTTTCCTCATCTGTAAAATGGGGACAATGATCCTTATCCACCTCGCCGGGGGTAGATAATGAAGCTAAGTGAACTAAGGATTGCGAAGTGCACGGAGATACTATAGAATGGTAAACGAAGAGTCTGACTCGAGCTAGCGCTGAGAAAGCCCTGTAGTGCCCCCTCCCAACCAAATGATGGAAGCAGTGACTGTTCTACTGGCCGCCCAGGGTATGTCTACACAGCAACTAGACACCTGGGGCTGGCCTGTGCCAGCCAACACCCAGCTTCTGGGGCTGTTTCATTGCTGCGTAGATGTCTGGGCTCAGGCTGGTGCCTGGCCTCTAGGACCCTGCGAGGTGGGAGGGTCCCAGAGCTCGGACTGCAGCCCGAGCCCAGATGCCTACACAGCAATGAAACAGCCCCAGGAGTCAGGGTCGGGCTAGTGGCAGGTGTCTAGCTGCTGTGTAGACACCCCCAGAGTCCAGGCCCTCAAGGGTTCGTCTCCACTGCAGCTGGGTGCAAGCCGCGCAGCCCAGGTAGACAGACTTGCGCTAGCTTGAAAAACAGCAGTGTGGACGTGGCTTCTCCAGCAGAGACGGGGACCAAGTCACCGGGCTAACGCCCGCCCGGCCCCCTAGGCTTGAGCTCAGGTGACCAGCCCAAGCCTCTGCCGAGCCGCAACATCCCCAGTGCTATTATTAGCGCCCTGGCGCGAGCCCTGCTAGCACCCCTCTGCCCACCTGGGCTGGGAGCCCTACCTGCGGGGTGAATGTCGTGCAACGGGGGAGTTCTTGTTTTTCAAAAAGTAGGAGACGTTCCCGTCCAGCAGGACGGGGAGACTCGGTGCGGCCAGGGCAGGACTCTGCATCCACGGCAGGAGCTGTCTGAGGTGTGTGAGGACCACGGCGAGGGCAGGGCTTCCATGCACATAACCACGAGGCCCCTGTCCTTTGGCCATACCATCAATGCTCCTCCACAATTTCTATTGCGGAGGCCTGGAAGAGCCATGTTACCAGGACCCTCCTGGGGATTTAGGATCGGGGACGGACGCTGTCTGCCCTGCACCGCAGTCACACGGGAATTGCCAGGCCAGATCAGTCCAGCGGTCCATCTAGGTGAGCCTCCCAAAGTGGGAAGTTCCTACCCCACAGGGAAACTTTCTTCTTAACCCCTTATCCCTGGAAGGAGGAACATTTATAGCTCCTCCAAATTTGTTTGTTTGCCTTTTAAACCTCTCGAATGTAGCTGTGGGCATTCTCATCCCTCCAAATGCCCAGTCCTTTTTTAAAAAATCCTGCTAAGCTCTTGGCCTCATGCTTTCTTGTGGCAAGGAGTTCCACAGGCTAGCTCTGTACTGTGTAAGACAGCATTTCCTTTTCTCCGTTTTAAAGTTTGCAGCCTTTCGATGTCACTGAATAAACAGAAGCCACCCAAACTACCTTCCTATCCCATTAGCGAGACAAGGTGGCTGAAGGAATCTCTTATTTACTGGTGGCGAGAGAGACAAACTTTCGAGCCACACAGAGCTCTTCCTCCGGTCTGAGAAATGTACTCAGGGTGTCACAGCTAAACACAAGGTAGAACAGATTGTTTAGCATAAGTAGTTAACACATTTCAATTCAAGGGACCATTCAAGGATGAAGACGTCTGTTAACATCTCTCCAGTTATACATGGGGGAAGGAAAAGAAAAAGCTGAGGAGAGATTTTTAGGCTATGTCTACACTACGGCTGTGCCGCTACAACCATGCCACTAAAAGCGCGCAGTGTAGCCGCTGTATGTCATCAGGCGAGAGCTCTCCTGCCGACAAAAACTTCCACCACCATGTTAGTGTTGTCGGCAGGAGAGCACTTCTGCCGACAAAGCGCTGTTCACACTGGCGCTTGTTGTCGACATAACTTTTGTCTTTTGGGGCGTGGGGTGTGTGTGTTTTTTCAACACCTCTGAACGACAAAAGTTTTGTCTTTCACTTGCCAGTGTAGCGGGTTATAAATTGGTGTAATAAGCCATATCCCAGTCACTATTTCACATACTTTTATCATGTTGCTTCTTATCTGTCTGCTCTCTAAACAGTTCAAACTTTTCCATCTCTGCCTACATGGAAATCTCTTTAGGCCTCTGATCATTTTCAGATTCATAATGTCCTTTAATAATTTCCCCTAAGCTATTTACGCCTCTTTCCTTGTTGATTTCCATGTCCCTCTGAATATTGCATGTGCTGCGCTTCCCTAAGGAGCCATGCTTAACAGAAAGCAGATTCTTTGCAAATCTTTCTGGAGCTGCTAAATGGTACCTTTTCTCTTCACTGGCATTATTATATCTGTGCAATTACCACGGATAAGATTTTCTGCACACTTAAGTGTTATCAACAAAGTTATTATCTGAAAACTGCCAATGATTAAAGCTTGGCTGTATGTGCATCTCCAGGGGTTGCGATTAGAAAACAAAAGCGGAGGCTCTCCTTTTGAATGTGGCACATTGTCAGAGACTCGACAGATTCCCGACGTCACAGCTCTGAGGCGGTCTGATGCCATGAGCTGAGATGCATGGGATTCATTCCCATCTCCCCGTGGAATGGGATGGTCTGTCAGGCAGAGGTATAATTTAGCCAGTGGGGAACTATGGAGCAAAAAACTGGCTTCAGCCCCTGGTTCTCTATGGAGAAGCTGGAAGAGATTATTGTTGTTAATTTATATAGTGCCACAAACACATATGGGGCTTCTCAGTGAAAGACGGGGCCAGATTGTGATCCCAGTTACAGTGGTGTAGATCCAGAGTGACTCCGCTGATGTCAGAATAGATTTACCAACTGTGTAAATGAGGTCAGAATTTGGCCCGTGATCCCTGCCCCAAAGACTTTATAATCCAAGGGCCAGTTACACCACGGTAAATCCAGAGTGATTCCACTGACTTCAGTGGAGTAACCTTAGCGCAAATGAGATCAGAATCTGATTCTAGCTAGAGACGGTGACCAGATGAGTCATTATTACAGACCCCAAGGGGTAGGAGAGATGATCCAAGAAGCCCCTCCCAACCCCATCAGGAGTGACCCTAATGACGGTAGTTCTCATGTGTGAGCATGAGGACCAATAGAAGCCCTGATAAGAAAGAAATCCAGGCTAACAGGGGTTCCCCCCAAAAGTATTCTGGGGGTGTCTTTTGTCTCCTTCCTCTGCCATGGCTAAAGATGGAAGAGGGAGGGCCAGGACTCTCAGGTGGCACTGAACATTCTCTCTCTCAGGTTCTTGTTCATGTGCTCAGGGTCTGACTGATCGCTGTATGTGGGGTCGGGCAGGAATTTCCCCCAGGTCAGGTTGGCAGGAAACTTGGGGGGTTTTCACCTTTCTCTGCAGCATCAGGGTGTGGGTCACTTGCCAGGATTATCTGGGTATAGCTCACATAATCTTTTCCCTGCCACTGCGGGGGCCTCGGGCACTGGTGCACCCGGGTGCCCCTGTTCCCTGCCTGAGGCAATGTAGCGGTCCCTCTCTCTCGAGTAGGGAGGGAGGCCACTCTGCCTCACTACTTATCGGGGAAAAGCTCCACCCTGCCTGGGTGGGGCAAGGCACAACCCTCTTTAGCCCACAGCCCCCTGGCTGGGGTAGACAACACCAGTCTATAGAGGGGCTCTGGCCCCCTGGGCAGAACAGAGCCACAAACAGTCTTTAGCTGCAGCCGCCTGGCTGGGGCAGACGACAAGCAGCATGCAGGCTTTCTGGCCGAGGATTGAATAGGCCGCCCTCCCAGGGGTGGGGTTGGTGGCAGGGGGACCCAGGCCCACCCTACGCCAAAGGGTCCCAGCCCAGGGCCTTGGGTGTTTTCCGCCACCGGGGAATCCGGCTGCAACCCGCTGACTCACACCCTGGCAGTGGAACCAGACTAGTCTGGTCCCCTGCTCAACTTCCCACCAGGCTCTGGGTGTACGGTCCCGTGGTCCAAAGACCCTCTGACTCCTTAGGATACTCGGCTGCTGGCAGCTCCTCGGGGTCCTTGTCTGCCTCCACCCGATGGCAAGGCGTTGGTCCGCTTGGGGGCTGGGCCAGGCTCTGCTCCCTAGAAGAGACGCCCACTCGCTTCCGTGGCTCAGCAGCAACTGAGCTCCAGGGCTCCCCTTTTCTACTTTCCGTCCCACCCTGGTACTTCCGGTGAGGGGGCGGGGCGGATTTGGCTCCGCCCATCCAGGGGAGTGTAGTGGACCCCTCACACTCCAGTTCGGGGGGAGGCCACTCCGCCTCACAACCGGCACGAATAGTCTCATCCCGTGTGGGCTGTAATCCTTTGGTCTAATTTCGGTCGTTGGGTTTAGTGTGCGGGCGGGGCTGTGATTCACAGGTCAGACTGGATGATCTGGTGGGCTCTTCCGCTGTAAACTTGATCACTTTAGGACTATACAAGGAGATCGCAGCCCAGGCTGGATTAAAGCAGTCCAGGCCCCTTAGTCACACCATGACACAGGGCCCCTGGGCCCCCCACTTTGTGGTGGCAGAGGGCTCCGTGCCCTTCCTGAAAAGCAGGAGCAGCAGTGTGGGGTCAGCAAGGGCCCCATCTTCCCACCTTAGGAGCAGGGCTGGCTGCAGGGTCACCCCAACCGCTGGGGTGGACCTGGGATGAGTTACACACAAAGACTTCTGCTGGAGTGGTGTTGGCAGGGCCCCCCTGAGCACTGGGTGTTGAAGTTATCACCGTAATGAGATGCATGGGTCAATCACACTCCTCAAAGCTCTTCTTATAGGCTCTCTGAAGACTCCGGCAGCTATCGCTGCTTCGGTTCCACTTGGGCCACGGTTTCAAGCTTTTCTTTGCAACTATCAGGGCTAGAAACGGACTTTTGTTAAGAAAAATCAAAATCCTTCAGTCTGATATAATACGACTTCAGGAACTGGTGCCCTAGGCCTGGGATTATGATGTCTATGCTTTAATCCGCCCTTAGTCGTGCTGTCTTATTTAGTGTTTAGTTTAATGTAACTTGAATTTAAATAAACATGAACAAGAAGAATAGCTTCAGTAGGACCTTGGTTGGAGACTATCACTTTCTGCAATATTGATAGATCACATCTGCTTTCCGCTCCCTGTCCTGGTTACATAATGTTCTCATGTAAATTTTATAAGAGAAAATACAAAATTGCCTATGCATAAAAAATGACTCACTTGGAAAACTGATCACATTGAACTTAACTATGTTTTGATCCACAGCCAAACTGCTTCATTTATTTGAAGTGTAAATTATTCTTCTCTCTAACGCCCAGTTCACGGGGAGTTCAAGGCCATTTGCTTTTAATGGGTCTCTAATCAGAAAGTTTTACAAAGAATTGGGGGGGATGGGTGTGTGGATAAAGCATTTGGGAGGAACTTGAAATCCTCTTCTGTCAATTTATAGATGCAAGCTTTCTAATCCCCACATCCCCACCTCGGTTCAAGCACACCAACTCCTCTGCATTGCTGGAGGGCACTTCTCAGAGCTGTTTTCTCTGGTGAATTCTCTTTTGAATGTGGTTACAATTTCAGACAAAGAATGTGTACGATTTAGAAACTCTTAAAGTCGTCTCTCCCCCTCACTCTAACCTAGGGTGACCAGATAGCAACTGTGAAAAAACAGGACAGGGGGTGGGGGGTAATAGGCGCCTATATAAGAAAAGGTCCCAAAAACCAGGACTGTCCCTTTAAAAACGGGACATCTGGTCACCCTAGCCCTGACCTCACATCCAGGCAGTGTTTGTCCTTATGATCCAGCCTGAAATCTTTAATGCAATGACCAGGTCTGTATTACAGCAGCACAAGACTCCCTCAGCCCGTGTGATGGTTCCTGGGTATCCAGGATGGGGAGTTACCTGGTTACTCCCTGCCTCTAGACAGAGGGAGTCTTGCTTGTGGTAACTGGATGTCATCTTCCTAACATCACCAGCCACTCAAGCACTCCCCTCCGGACTCTGCCAACCCTTGCTTTGCCTGGCAGGTTAACAAGAGAAGCACCCCAGTTTCTCAGTGCCCAGTGATATCCAGCCCCTGACACTGGCTACTTGGTTTCTTTTTAAAGAAAACAAAACTCAGATCCAAACTTCTCAGGTGTTTGAAATCCAAACTCCCATCCAAAGCAGGGAGTTGAGCTAGTCCCCTAATCGCTGGGCAAGCCTTCCTTTCTAATGGGGGAGAGATTAAACACAGAAACGAGCACCCATTTTTACACTGGCTTATGGAAGTGTGGGAATATACTGAAGGTTAGGAAGATACTGATCACTTTCATATTAGAGCACAATTCTGTCACTAAGTACTTCTGGGAAAATGAACAGTTAAACAATGGCGAACACACAACCAGTACTCAGAAAGCAAGGCCTGAACTTAGTCTGAGGACAGGTCACGTGAAAGATACAAATGAGACACTTTTACATAGGAGATAGTCAAATAATAAATCATAAATAAACTCAGGCATTTCTAAGGCACCTATCACTGTGATTTCTAAGTGCTGTGGAATTGACTCTATAAGTGTATTTCTCCAGGAAACAGCTGGAGATATTCCAATAATAAATGTACCTACCTCCAAAGGGGAAAAAAATCTCATTTACATTAACAGTATCTGGGTGGAGATCAAATGAATAAAGCCGAGTACAGCATTTATCATATACAAAGTTTAAGTCAGACTTAGACTGGACCCTTACACTAAGTATATAAGAATCAAACTATTAGAGGATGTTACCCATGAGTATACAAGGTTGTAGAAAAATTGCATATGCTATTTCCCAAGTAACACAATGAAGTCACGCTATTACACGCTTCACTCTCACCCCTTCGAGGCATTAAAAAGTCCAAAGATAAAAAGGGAATGAAGAACTCAAAACGGAGTCATCCATTAAGTGTGGGAGCCCGTCCTACTCTTCAAACAACCCATCCTTTGTTTGGTCTCCAAGGGTCCAGTCATCCCACCCATCGAGAGGCTCATCCAACCAGCGAGCTGTCTCAGTCTCTCTGCTGCAATCAGGCCTCTCTCACAGGAGAAGCAGAGCTCTGTCCTCCGGCCTAGCTAGCCCCCAACTCAGCTGAGCCTTCTCCACACCTTTTAACTCGTAAGAACATAAGAGCGGCCAGACTGGGTCAGACCAAAGGTCCATCCAGCCCTGTATCCTGTCTACCGACAGTGGCCAATGCCAGGTGCCCCAGAGGGAGTGAACCTAACAGGTAAGGATCAAGTGAGCTCTCTCCTGCCATCCATCACCACCCTCTGACAAACAGAGGCTAGGGACACCATTCCTTACCCATCCTGGCTAATAACCGTTAATGGACTTAACTTCCATGAATTTATCCAGTTCTCTTTTAAACCCTGTTATAGTCCTAGCCTTCACAGCCTCCTCAGGCAAGGAGTTCCACAGGTTGACTGTGTGCTGTGTGAAGAAGAACTTCCTTATATTTGTTTTAAACGTGTTGCCCATTAATTTCATTTGGTGTCCCCCTAGTTCTTATATTATGGGAACAAGTAAATAACTTTTCCTTATTCACTTTCTCCACACCACTCATGATTTTATACACCTCTCTCATATCCCCCCTTAGTCTCCTCTTTTCCAAGATGAAAAGTCCTAGTCTCTTTAATCTCTCCTCATATGGGACCCGTTCTAAACCCCTAATCATTTTAGTTGCCCTTCTCTGAACCTTTTCTAATGCCAGTATATCTTTTTTAAGATGAGAAGACCACATCTGTACGCAGTATTCAAGATGTGGGTGTACCATGGATTCATAGAAGGGCAATAAGATATTCTCTGTCTTATTCTCTATCCCTTTTTTAATGATTCCTAACATCCCGTTTGCTTTTCTGACTGCTGCTGCACACTGCGTGGATGTCTTCAGAGAACTATCCACGATGACTCCAAGATCTTTTCCTGATTAGCTGTAGCTAAATTAGCCCCCATCATATTGTATGTATAGTTAGGGTTATTTTTTCCAATGTGCATTACTTTACATTTATCCACATTACATTTCATTTGCCATTTTGTTGCCCAATCACTTAGTTTTGTGAGATCTTTTTGGAGTTCTTCACAGTCTGCTTTGGTCTTAACTACCCTCTCCACACCTGATAGCTGCTGGTGTAGTGGGGCGGGGCTAACGGGGTCCACAGGCCCTCATTAACCCCCTCCCTGTCACAGTCCCAGAGGGGACACCCAGGACTCACTGAACCAGACTGTCCAAACTCCTCTTTCAAGAAAAGCCTGATGTGGAGAGGCTCAAACTCACCTTAGCAAAGCAGCATGGGGAAGCTTGCACCAGAACCTGTTTGTGGAGAGGCAGAGGAATTCACACTCTAGGGCTGAGCGTGCAGCACTTGCCTCCAGCAGTGAATTCCCTATTAAGAGAAAATGAGAGGGGCAGATTCTTGGCTGGTGTAAACTGACTTTAATAGAGTGATGCTGGCCCCGAATCTTACAACCTAGACCCCCTCCCAGAACTGAAATAAGGACTTTTGTTTACACTGAGTGCAAGTAACAACTGGGTTGTTCAAGGGCAGTTTCGAGATGAATGATTCATTGGTTTTCATTATATTTTTTTTAATTATGTGCCTGCTCTCTTTTTTATCTTGCAGCAACAGATGGATTTTTGCCGGACCCCCTCTCTCAGCAATGACTAGAAAAATCAAGATTAAAGAGGCCAGGACTGGAGTTCCACCAGCCCCGAGAGCTCATTTTGGAAACTTTAAAGAAGAGGAACATCGTGAGAGGATTGGATTTCATGTCATGCCCTGAATTTGCTAGCTGGAGGAATGCGTGGACACATTCCCAACTAAAACCAATGTTAGCAAGGCACAGCTCTTCCACTCTTGGACAACTCTTAAGCAACTGTGGCCATGCCAGGCCTTCAGGGCAGAATTCTGACAGACTCCGTCTCTCTGCTGCTTCAGCTCTCAAAGGCTCAGTAAAACCATTCCCAAGGAGTGAGCACAGGTGCCTTAGTACAGTACTTTGCACAGTCTACAGTGCCTTTCATAGGAGGATCTCAAAGCACTTTACAAACTAGTCTCCCAATGCCCTTGTGAAGTAGGTAGGAATCCTCCCTTGTACTGATGAGGAAAGTGACTCACGGAGAGGTGAAGTGACTTGCTCAAGCTTACAAAGGGAGTTAATGGCAGGGCTTGGCGCAGAACCTAGAAATTGTTTCCCTGTTCTAACCACTAGACAACACTGCCCTCCCTAGCAATTGCAATACATAAGTACCAAATATGTAGATTTCTTTTTATCACTTTATTTAAGAAGCTTTAAGAAGTTTACAGATCACTGTTTTAAACACCCAGGGGAGAGCATAAACAGGAACCACGCAGAAAAAAAACAGAGAAGGGAAAAGAGAAGATTGTCTGTTTCCACCAAGCATGGCCTGAAACTGTCCAAGAACATCCAGATGTCTAACACCTACGGCTTTGTCTACACTGGACTTTCGTTGGTAAAAAACTTTTGTCGTTCAGGGGTGTGAAAAAAAAACCCCATACCCCTGACTGACAAAAGTTTTACCAATGAAACCTATCGCCGCTCGCTGGGGGTGAAATTTTTTTTGTCCGCAGGAGAGCTCTCTCCCGCCAACAAAGAGCAGCTACACCGCACACCTTTTAGCGGCATAGCTGTAGCAGCACAGCTGTGTCACTAAAAGGCACGTAATGTAGGCATCGCCTAAGTGAGGGTAGAAAATGGAGGATTCAACAAGCAAACCGGGCAAGGATCTATCCTGTACCAATTCAAAGGCTGGAGCAGAGGAGACACGCAGTAACAGCTATGCACTACTGCTACCAAGATGTGAGGGTCAGCCAGCATCATGCGTCTGGGATACCAGCATATTACTCACCAATTCAGCAGGGTCCATCAAAGTCAGGTGAGGCGCCACAAAATGTCACACTCCAAGAGCGCGCGTTTCCAGTTAAGAGCAGCACCGAGCCGGCTCTTTCTGCACATAACTCCAAGCCGGAATTCTGAGTAAATGAGTCATCAACTCGTGTCCCCATTCCCGGCTGTTTCAGCGAATAGAGTGTATTTCATTCGGTCTCTGGATAGGATTCGTGTAAAGAAGGACGCTATCTCCAAGCCCCTGGAAATGCACGCTAGTGGGTAGTAATCTGCGTACTATTTTCTATCATAACCAGCCATATCCCTCCTTTCATGCCATCTACTATTTCACAGCAGGGTCAGCTCAGGGCAGCCAAAGCTAAGCATAAATACTGCACTGCTTGGCAGAAGTCTGGAGACAGGCAGAGTGTCTACATTTGTTTAGTCAGAGACAGAGGGTTTGACTACCACTTAACTAGCTGTGATCTGTAAAGCAGTAAGACCAGTAATATTATATATGAAAGAGTAACTAGATGACATCGCATAGGGCCATATCACCCACAACTGCTGTTTTGTCTTCAGCTAAAACAAGGGGACTCCTCACGCACCGGAGCTGTGATTCAAAACGTTGCCAGAGAGCAGGGCCGGCTCCAGGCACCAGGGCAGCAAGCAGCAAGGAAGCTGCAGGGGGGCAGCCGGCCCGTAGCTGCGAGGGCGGCAGTCAGGCAGCCTTTGGCAGTGTTTCTGCGGGAGGTCCGCCAGTCCCGCGGATTCGGTGGCAATTCGGTGGTGGGAACGCCAACAGCACAGGACTGGCAGAGCGCCCGCAGGAACGCCACCAAATCTGCGAGGCCGGCAACCTCCCGCAGAAACGCCGCCGCCGGCTACCTAACTGCCGTGCTTGGGGCGGCACAAAACATAGAGCCACCCCTGCCAGAGAGGCATACAGAATCTTTACTGTAAGTGAGAATCAGGCCTAGATTGATTAGCAATCAACCAATCCAACACAAAGCTTGTTTCATTTAGTAGGCACAAAATAAGCTATGTGCATATATCTGTATAAGAAGAGATACTCAGAGTTCGAATGGGACAAAAAATTCCATATGCGCTTGAACTGAACGGTCTGCATTTGGGCGAATGGGTGTAAAGCTTGTCTACAGCACTGTAGGCAAAGGTATTCTCAAAGATTTTGAAGGTGTTTGATGGAATGAGATACATTAAGGCTCTAGCACAGGGATGGGCAACCTTTCAGAAGTGGTGTGCCGAGTCTTCATTTATTCACTCTAATTTAAGGTTCCGCGTGCCAGTAATACATGTTAACATTTTTAGAAGGTCTCTTTCTATAAGTCTATAATATATAACTAAGCTATTGTTGTATGTAAAGTAAATAAGGTTTTTAAAATGTTTAAGAAGCTTCACTTAAAATGAAATTAAAATGGAAAGCCCCCTCAGACCGGTGGCCAGGACCCAGGTAGTGTGAGTGCCACTGAAAATCAGCTCACGTGCCGCCTTTGGCACCCGTGCCATAGGTTGCCTACCCCTGCTTTAGCACAACGCATTGATACCGAGCTCATTGTGCTGACAAAAATACATGCAGCGTGTAAAATTCCAAGAGCATAAAAATACAAGAGCACTGAGAAATAAAGCGAAAGCTCAATTTGACCGGGGGCAAAATGAGATGTTACTGCGCAGACACCAGACACTGACTAACTGATCTAGATGCTGTAATAAAAAAAAACAAGTCAAGGGTTAGTGCAGATCAAAATATCCGAATAGTCATTGAATATGAACGCTACGACTCCTTACCCAAATAGGAACAGTTCTGGAAGTTTGGTCTAGACTTCAAAACGCCAGTGTTTTTAGTTTTGGGTGCACGACAAGGGTTTTGGCAGGTCCAGCTTCAGCTGAGAAAGTGAAAAAAGTCTGCACCTTCAACTCCCCCTTTTTGGTAGGAATAAGTTTAAATGACTTCCCTTTGGGATTGTCTCCGCTCTTGAGCTACATCAAAGCATTATCTACAAGAACTGATGATCTGGAGGGGTGGAACTAATTGCTGATGTGCTAATTTAGGACGAAAGTGACCACCACCAAGCTGCATAACGTTTGCAACATATCAAAAGAAAAGAACTTTAAGCTGAACAGGAACGAATGCCAGGCTGGGCTGACTGAAATCAGTAATGTGAGACGCATAAGTGACAAGAGTCCAGCCAGACCCCAAGGAAGCAGACACAACTGTATAAATAGAAAGACTCTCAAATGAAGAGGCCTTACAGAGATTCATGCTAATGTTAACATGTCATCTTTAATTTGTTACAAATTAAGTACTTCAATCACAGTGCTTCTTGAGGATAGTACAGAATGGCGTTGGGACGAGTGGCAAGAAAAGAAACTTTAGGGGTTCAAGAAGTTGTCACAAGAACAGAAATCCTGAAATGTTCTGAGATTATGAGCCTAAAATCTCAGTTGATACAAGTTCCTGTTTGTATGGGAGCTGTCCTGTTTGACAATTGCCTGGAGCACGAATACACAACAGAACTACACTCATTTTGGAACCAAAAATACTGGAACGTGTCTTTGGCAAGTATATTTATATTGTAAGCAGTTTCATGGGTATGGTTATGAACACAAAAAATTCTTCAAGTCAGCAGATTCTGACCTTTGTCACCCTCACCCAGTTCATATGACTGCAGGCAAGAAATAAAGCCCACTTCCTTACCAACACCCATGTGTGTCAGATCCTTATTACAGTAAACTCAGGAAGAATCAGTCACACTGAAACAAGCGTTACATTAATTTTATTCACATTTCCAGAAGAAAGCATCAGTGGTAGCTCAATGTCAAACATGGGGGCAGCTAGCATAAAAGGTTCAAGTATTAAATAGCAAACAACTGTCAAACGCTGAAATGAAAACCCCACTGTGAATTTCCCCATTTTGCTCATATTTCCAGTTCAGGTCATAGAAGTTTGAAAATATACTAGCACATCACAAGATGGAGAGAATGTCAAAAAATGTAAAGCTTTCTGTGGTATCATTCCCTTAACAGGGCATAAAAGTAGCAAGCAGGAAATCTACCGCTGAACTGGCTTATCCCCTGGGCTGAGTTCTTTTTCTTTGGTTGTATCATTTTGCTATCGGTGGTGCCGACTGCTTCTGTCCAACTCTAATGCGATTAATTACCCAGAGCAGAAATTTGCTACCATCCGTTTACAAGGATGTTCATTTGTGATGACACAGAAATCTGAAAACAAGACTCCCTGCTAAGAGGGATTAAAAAGAAAAGACCTGAAAAGACATTTTGGATTTCTAAAAAGGGGACGGGAATGCAACATACTGTACAACTAGAACAAAAATAATTTAGAACGTCTACTTTCCAATTGCCTTGCTGAGCCATGTGTAATAGTTGTCATGCTTTGTATTGCTGTGTTGATAAGAAGTAATAAATTTATCCTTTGATGGTTTTTTTAAATGGCTGTTGTCTTTTAAGACTGAAATTCAGTCAGGCTGACAGCTGCTTTTTTGCTTATGTTTAGTGGTCCGATCATGAAAGCCCCCAAACCAAGTGACAAGAGCCAAAAACATTTGCTTTCTACTTTAAAGGAAATTAAAGAGCAGGTTTCAAACTAACAAACAAATATAATTCAAACATGTGCTTTCAGACCTCTGGCTTAAAGACACAAATATTGACTAGCATTTACAAAAGTGGCAGCCTTTATTCCTAAAATATGTCTGCGTTGCAGCTGGAAGTGTGCTTCCCAGCTTGGGTAAACAGACACACACTAACTCCACTTGAGCCAGCATGCTAAACCCAGCAGTATACCTGGGGGCTAACCACCCAAGATTGTACCCAAGAGTCTGGGTGGGTTTGTATTTAGGGGGCTTCCCCAAGCGGCTGCTTGTACTACCCCTGGCTAGGCTGCTATTTTTAGCATGCTAGGTTGAGCAGAGCTAGTGCATGTCCATCTACCTGAGCTGGGAAGCACGCTGAAGTAAAACTTCAGTGTTTTACTTTTTTAGCTTTCCAGTGAAATTATTGGACATGTGATGGCAAAAAGATTTGAAATCTTGAATAGTTATTGCAACATTGATTGTTTTTATTAAAAATAGATATATATGTGGAAGGAATAGAGCTAATAATAGATGCACGTGTTCTTGCTTATTCTGTGAAGAAAGTTACCAGATTAGAAAAACAGGCACAAGCATATTCCTCCTCTTTCTAGCCCTAAATGGTTCCCTTTCTTCTTCCTGGCTGGAAGCTACCACTATTCTGCTTGAATAAACTCCAGGCAAGTACAAATTCTCTTTGATGCAGCTGGCTAGGAAGCCCCTAAATTAAAGATCTCACTTCTCTCCGAATAATTCCAGCGACTGCAATCCTCATGGCTTGTTTCACCAATGTTCATTCTTTCTTTCTTTTTCTTTTTGCCAGGAGCCAATCTGCTGTTCCCACTGAGGGTCCCAACTTAGGGAAGGAAGGAAAACAGGAAACTCAGAGGGACCTGCTTATTGTGAACAGAGACATCATGAAACACTGCGCTCCCATAGCACAATTCATCAGACAACGTCAAAGCACTTTACATCGAGGGGTAAGTTGTATCCTGGTTTTACAGATCCTGGTGCGGCACAGTGATGAAGTGACTTGCTGAAGGTCACACAAGCAAGTCAGTGGAATAACCAGGACCTGAACCCAGGAGTCATGTCTCCCACTCCTCTGCTCTAATCACCAAGTAATGGTGCCTCAATTAGAGCGTGAAGTGTGTCAGCGCACGAGATGTGCTACTTGTGATTCCAAGACAATGAAAAGCTTCACCATAAAAAGGGGCCCGCTGTATTCTAAGTCACCCCACTGCATTTCTTTATGTAGTACCACTATGCTCAGACTCTGATCATGACATTGCGCTCTTTGGTGATTATCCCCAGTTATCACACTGGAAATGTACTTATTTTATAAAGTGCGTATCTCACCCAGCACCACAAAGCTGCGTTAAATGACTAAACTTTACTGCAGTGGTGTATGCATTTCACCATCTGTCAGTTAATATTTCAGACTCCCTCCCACCACTCACTTACAGTAACTCTTCGGTGTGGAAGGCTTAAACTCCTTAACTCCTTATACAAAAAGAGAAAGCTGGGAGACATATTGCTCCACAAATTAATCCCACACTGGACAGATTCAGCAGCCTGGATTCTGCTCTATTTACAATTTTAAAGGACTTTTTACTTGACGAAGGTTACGGAGACCTTGCTAGCAGAAGCGGAAAGGTAAAGTTGGAACAAGGATGTGGTGGTGGTGTAGCTGGAAGACCAACAGTTGCGCTTATGTTTGTGTCACACTATTGCGCACAAAGCGTTTATTAAATAGAGGTTGGTAGCTCATAACTTAGCTGTTGCGGTAGGTGTGGGACTAGGACAAAGGCAGCGACATTGGTGATATAGACTCCAAGTACAATAGCTGGGGGGGTTTTGGCGGTGTCTGAGGGTGGTTCATATCTTCCCACCATGCAATCCCCTGGGAAATTCATCCAGCATTGGTCTTGACTGACGGCAAGCATGAGCCAGGTCACGTAACATCAGCACTGATGCAGCACTCAGCCGTGCTCACTCTCTCACGTACACCGAGGCTTGAGTGGTGGGATTCTCTGAGGACAGATACTGTCCAAGCTCCTGAGGACCCCTCTGAACACCCCCTTCTCGCACATGCACACAAAACCCCCAAGCGGATTTCTGATCTACCACTACCCAGTGAACAGGCTGGCCAGGGATGAAGCCCTGATGGTCCAAGGCATGGGAGGTAACAGAACAGAGCTCTTGGGAATGGAAGAAGTGATCACTTCCCCCAGGTTTTGCTATGTTGAAAGGAGTTTTCAGCGTACTAATAATTGTGTGTATCATACATACTGGGCATCACACAAGGGGCCTTCTGCCTCTAAAAAATGACACTGTGACTTTTGGAAGAGCAGGAAATATTGCCAGTACTTTATTGGTACCAAAGTGTATGGATTGTTGTGTATTGCACAGGGACATAGCTACACACTTTGTCCACCTCCCCACCCCCCCGATACAACTACTACCTGTCTCATTCTGGACAAGCTAGTTCCCTTATTTGAACTTCTGCCTTCCCCAAATATGCTCAGAAAGCCTGGGAACGTCTGGTGCCATTGGCAAGTTGGGGGTAGGGAATTTTAAGCAGAGGGGCTGCCTCGCTCTGTTCCCATTCTCTCTTGGAAGAAGCCTCACTTCACCCCTGCGTGCAAAAGGCACTTTTCCCTTTCCATTCAAATCCTCAGCCTCATCCAAGGAGCCTTCTCTGCCAATTCTGCCCGCAGCGATGCTGGAACGCGCCGAGGAACTCTGGCATGACAGTGTGAATGCAAGCTTTAGTCATTCAACACGGAGCCTGCTGCTTAAAAACTAAAGCAAATGTTTTTAGGGGGTCCTGTTCACAATGGGAGGAGACACAGGCTGGCTACAGCTGGGTTTAAACATGACTGTTTAAACACGGTGCTGCTCATGGTGGTGAGGGTCTTAGTGAGACCACCAAATTCATGACTGCTCTTTGCCATGGCATTTCTCAGCAAGATCTCCATGGTATAGAGATGACAATAGTCCAAACTATCCCTCGTGGGAATGCATGAGCTAGGATCACTTTTCTAAATACCTTTAGTGTGGTCCCCTCCTTCAGTAGGGATCTCTGCCCAACCACTGCCTGTCTTAAAACAGAACTTCTTCCAATCACTGGCCTATCTTAGAGCTCTCTCCAGTTGCCTTTATCAAACCTGGTGGAATGAAGTCTTTTAAACGCCGCACTCGGAAAAACTGGAGCATGGCATACGAACCTTGTGGTCTGAATTGGAAAGCGTTGCTACTTTGTTGCCAAAAATCACGTAAGCCATCCCTGTCATGGAGCTGTTTTGACCCCCAATGCTGCGGTTCTGTTCGTTTGCAGGCATTTCATTAGCTGAGAGTATTTAACAGCCAAGAGCAAGAAGATGAACCGTGGGATTTAAAAACCAGTCTGGAAAAGGTCAGCAGCTGATTCCTAGTGGTGAGGAATTCAAGTGCATTGCTTTGAAGTGCAACCTGTCCCCCTTTGTTCTCCTACTGCCCCCTCAAGTTTTAAACATACAGAATATATTGAACACGCTGGTGATAATTCAGACTCTTTCAGGCACTGCCGTTAGACAGAACAGTCATTTTGCTCACAGAGTTTTGCTTGAGATAGCAGCTCCTCTAATAATATCACCCTGGATTCCCCTTATAACGGGAGGTTTCTTCTAGATCTTAAAAAGAGATCAATATACCAAAACCAAATTCAATTAGAAAATATAATCATCTCCTCTTCCTGGAAGTGACACCACCCCCATCCCAGGCTGGGGCAGGATTTTTACATCTTCAATATCCTTTCAACGGGTTTCACATTAAGTCAGTCTGAAACGTGATCAGGCCTCTGCTTACAAGTGTTCCAGTCAGTCTATTCAGCACTGTGTAAAGCAGGCACTAAGGGCTCGGTTGCTGATGCGTTCTCCCTGTTCCTCTTTGTCCCCTCTTGGCCTGCATCAGAGGGATCTTCTCAGTCTTCTTCTGCAGATTTGAACATGAGGATGGCATTGTAGATTTTCAGCGCAGGACCCAGCTTAATGCTCAGTATTTTAACTATGTCCGCCTGGTTCAGAAGGAGGAAGGCTTCACCGTCTATCTGCTGTAGGACGGAGAAACAGTACGAAATGAAGATTACTGCCAGGAAACTTCCATGATTCCCTCCCCAGCTCCCAGCTTTCAATTAACATAACAATAATGTATTAGGTGCTGATGAAAGAAAGCAGAGTGACAGGCCTTGAGCCTTGAACTCCTGTATTCATCCACATATAGACATGCACAAGCTAAGCTTCCCGCACATGCTGCCCTTTTCAACATGACTCAGTCCTAGTGTAGAGGGACCATCTCTGGAAGTGAAAGCGCCTATGCTGCGACCTCTGATAAGGGTGCAGTTAGTGGCTCTTATGATGGTGGATTATGTCCATTAGGAACTATATTGTGGCCTAAGGATTACTTCTATTTTAAAATTCAGATGCAATCAAGGATCCTACAAACTATTCAGAAAGTAAAATCATACACCCGACTCTCCATAAAATCCTGAAAAATCATGGAAAACAAATCTTCAGTAGGATGTCATTCAGAAACCACATCAATCATGGGCTGGAGTAATACAACACTCTGCTACTTTATACAGAGCTTCTTGGAGTCCCATTCAAACTATTCAGGGCAAAACTTAAAAAGGTGAAGGATCTTTGACCTGCAGATCTGCATGAATGCTTTGATCACAGATGCTGAAATCTCATAGCTAAGAAACAGTTTCCTGTGATTTAAAATTTGATTATTTTCAGAACTACAATTCTGCCCATAAATATGGAGTCTCCACGTAAGCAGAAAACAAAATAGATTCATGACAAATCAGTTTCAAAGGCACAAAATGAGACTGTTTAGTTTAGGAAGGAGAAACAAGAGAGGTATATAAAACAATGAATGGTACGGTGAAGAGTCTGCTCCTATTTACCCTCCTTCGTAATACAAGTGCAAGGGAACATCCAATTAAGGAAGCACCTTTAAAACTGATTAAGGTAACCCTCTTCTTATGTTTTTACAAAATACATATTTAAGCTGTGGAACTCCCTGCTACCAGGTATCACTGAGTCCCAGACCTTAGAAATTTTTTTTTAAAAAAGGGAAGAGACATTTACATGGATTAACAAGAACATCCACAGTTATCCTAGAGAGGATAAAGTTACAATTCCTATAGACCCCTAGTGCTTCAGGGCAAGGGAAGCAGTGGGGGCAAAAGACCTATCTGGCTTCAAGATTAAGCTAGATAAGTTTATGGAGGGGATGGTTTGATGGGATAACATGATCTTAGTCAAAGGTCAATTAATTGCCATCAGTGGTAAATAGGACCAATGGTCAGTGATGAGATGTTAGAAGTTACTACAGAGAACTTTTTCCTGGGTGTCTGGCTGGTGAGTCTTGCCCACATGCTCAGGGTTCAGCCGATTGCCATATTTGGGGTCAGGAAGGAATTTTCCTCCAGGGTAGACTGGCAGAGGCCCTGGAGGTTTTTCGCCTTCCTCTGCAGCATGGGGCACAGGTCACTTACTTGAAGTCTTTAAACCATGATTTGAGGACTTCAATAGCGGAGACATAGGTGAGAGGTTTATTACAGGAGTGGGTGGGTGAGATTCTGTGGCCTGCATTGTGCAGGAGGTCAGACTAGATGATCATAATGGTCCCTTCTGACCTTAAAGTCTATGAGTCTATAAGCCAAATATTAACCGATAAAGGCAAGAAAGGCATTTCCGTTATAGGCAAGTGTGACAAGGTGTGCTGAGTCAGGAGCGAACAACAGTCTGTCACTCTGATACCCACCAGTATTATATTATTTGGTATTAATTGGGACCTAATTGGACGACAAGTAGTTGACAGAGGGGGTCAATTAACTGAGTAGAGCTACAGCTGAAGGGCTAATTGAAAGGGAAGCAGCCCTAGCAGATGGGACTACATACATTGACGGCAGGAAGGAAGTGTGAGAGAGGAGGGAGGCTGAAGGAACATCATAAAGCACGGTGGTGAAGGAAACCTGGAGCGGTTGTGGTCTGTGATTAAGGCCTGAAAGGACTCTCTGGGGGACGACTACTCCATTGACATCCATTACCGGGATCTGCAGCATCTGGCACTGGACAATATCAGAAATGGGGTCCTGGACTAGGCATGGCACATTTCTGATCCAGGATGACGATTCTTACATTCCTAGGATTTTTTCTAACTGGAAATCTATTAGATTTTATCAACTGGCTGAATAGCACGGGTCTAATTACACTGGACAGTTATATGGACAAGGCAAAGAACTGGGAGCCAGATCTTATTTCTGTTCCCCTATTCATAAAAACACTGCGCGATCTTGTGTGACTCACTTAATCTCTCTGTGCCCCAGTATCTGCAACTGTAGCATGGGAATGTCAGCAATGCTCCCTAAGTGTTAGGGGGTCACACAACTTAATTCATGAGTGTTTGTAAGGTGCTCAGGTACAGGACTGCTATGATGAGCACATTAGAAATGCCTAGAAATAAACAGAGAGCGGCTTAAATAATGCCAAATAGATCTAAAAGAAAAAGTGTGCTGCAAAGCAGTCGTATATTTCAGCCT
The DNA here is from genome assembly GCA_033296515.1 of Macrochelys suwanniensis. Classification (NCBI taxonomy): domain Eukaryota; kingdom Metazoa; phylum Chordata; order Testudines; family Chelydridae; genus Macrochelys; species Macrochelys suwanniensis. The sequence goes on along the minus strand of CM065794.1, from coordinate 7,051,161 downwards.
GATATTTTGAGTCTGATACAATTATTACCGCTTCACATTGATCCTGTTACTTTCTAAGTAATTTTATTTTAAAAAGAGACCATTCCTGAATTAGTCCCAGACGCAAATGTAATATCAGTGCCTATGGTATACTATGTGTCACTTTGTTCCATCCTGCTTGGTTTCTTTCTAAAATTCTTTGCACGATTCGCTCTCTTTAGCGCTAAGGTAACTCAATAAGAAAATAAAGCATCCAGTTCCTCTCCTCCCCAAAGCCTGCACTGGATTTATTTACCTAAACAGAATGCAGTTACAGGCCTGATTACAGCTAATGGACTATTCTAGTGGAGTTCAGAGGTTCTGTCGCTCACGCCTTAATTCTTGCCAGATTCTCAGCCCATTATTAAAGGGGTTTTAATTTTGACCTCACAATTTAGTTTGAATACAAGTCTGAAAAGACATGAACCTCTTCATGCCAAGGGTAGGGACTGGCGCTGAACTGGCTATGCTGGAAATTAAATTAATTCTAACTACAAGATATAAAAAGTTTGAATGGTGGATTTATTAGTAGATTTACCAGTAGAATCTCATCCAAATCTCTATTTTCTGAATACTTAGTCAGGAATTGGGTTATTTCCCTGTGCTCAGTTACACTGAAAAGTCCCCTATTTATGTGGATAAATTCCATGCCCCCCACTCTATTTAGTTAAACAGTGTTCCACTGTAATATTACCTTCTGTATAGTACTTTTTGCAAGCCTCAAATTGTTTTACAGAATGAAAATATGTATAAATATGCATAACTATGAGCATGACTTCCACCTGCCTGCCACTGAAATGCAGCCATCTCAGGGGTGCAATCATTTATGTATTTCTGGATTTATTAAAAGTATGCCCATTACAATGATCACTATATGTACTATTGTTTATTTGGAACCCAAAAACATGCTAAGTGCCTCGCAGAACACAGAGAAGATAAAGTCCCTACACTCAAGAACTTACAACTGAAATAGACAACACACTGATGGTGCAAAAGGGAGGCACGAATAGGTAAGCTGATCAAAGGAGTGTTAAGTACACCTTGAATTGCACCAGGAAATGCAATTGGAAGCCAGTAGAGTCCAGAGAGCAAAGGTATGATTCATTAGAGAAAGTTTGCTAAGTAAGCAGACAGCCAGGTTCTGCAGTAGCTGAAGTTTTTGAGTGGTGTTAAAAGGCCAGGGAGAGTGCAGTGCAGTAATCCAACCTGGGAAGTGAGAAAGGCAGGGAAAATTGGGCCAAGATTTGCATCTAAGAGGAAAGGCTACAACTTCCTAAACAGCTGCAGATTCAAAAAAGTCTCATCCGTTGTTGCTGCCTAGGAATCCAGGAACAGCCAGCGATCCCTAAGAGAATCCCCAGGTTGTCCCTGCAGCTCCCCCTAGGAGCTGCAGGGACATGCCAGCTGCTTCAGGGGAGCTGCACGGAGCCAGGTAGGGAGCCTGCCAGCTCTGCAAATCATCCCCCACCAGCACGGGTTCTGGGCCACTGCCCCTCCCCTCCCCGCAGCATCAGCAGGGGTCTCGGGCCACGCACCGCCCGTCTCCCCCTCAGTATCAGCAGGGGGGTCCCGGACACCCACCCCAGCATCCGCAGTGCCCCTGGACCACCCACCCCAGAGCAGCCCCGGATTCCCAGCCCAAGTCTTAGTTAGGGGTATATAGTACAAGTCATGGATAGGTCATGGGCTGTGAATTTTTGTTTATTGCCTGTGATCTGTCCAGGACTTTTACTAAAAATATCCGTGACTAAAATGTAGCCTTAGGGATACCCAATCACTTTAAGGAGCAGATGAGATCTTCATTGCATTGCATTGTCCAAGACAGGATCTGAAGAATAACCTATGCCAGTTTAAATTCACACTCCAGTTTTAAAGTTTTACTCATATTGGAATTTGGCTAGGATGCTGCAGCTCCCCAGAAGTGCCACATTCTCCTTCATAAGCAGAAATCGTAGCTTAGCTAGGCACTAGGCACCAGGACTCCAAATCAATAGAAAGGCAAGAGCACATAGCTGGCAGTAGAATCTCCAGTGCTACAGGACAACACTTAATCAGGCTTTACTTACCTCTTCCCTGAATACCGAAGCTTGTTCCTGACAGCCAGGTAAACGCTGGACAAAGCTAGCCACCTAAAATAAGTAGTGGAAATAATGCAGTTAACACAGAGAGATTAATGGGACACCATCAATTTAATAAACATATTTCCATCTTAATATGTTCTACCTATTATAGTTACAAATGACATCTGAAATGTCTATAGCTGAAAGTGATGATAGCAAAAGTCTCTTTTTCCGTTTGTCTCCTCTGTGCATCTGACAGCACTGTGCGCATAGTCAATTCCACGGTCTCCCATGGAGAGTCAGCCAGTTTCTCCCTTGCTGAAAAAGCCCTTACAAAACATGGACACTATTTTTAAGGATTTACAAATCAACCAATCAATAAACCAGGAGGTACGATTTAGAGGGTGCGCTGTCAGAAAATGGAATTTTTGGAAATTAAGATCATTTAAATGAGTTGACAGCGTCCCTTTAAGAGGCAAGATTTAGACAACTAAATATGTATGGCTTGCCTGAGGAAGGGGAACAACATTTTACACACATGTGAAAAGTGGAAGCACTAGGGAGAGAAAGGAACTTCCATTCAGTTATGGTGAAGCAAGGGAGTATAACTAGGACCAATGGGATTAAATGAGGAAAAGTTAATTTTGCGTTGAGTAGCAGGAAAAACTTTCTGAGACGTGTTCGACTGTGAAATAGTCTCCCCAGGGATGTGGTGAAAGTTCTATGAGTTAGGTTATTTAAAACTGGACTATACAGTGCACTATATGGGGGAAGAGAGAGAAGAAGAAATAGACTAGATGACTTCATGTGTGTCGTTTCAGTCTCTAACTTCCATGGTTCATGGAAGATTTGTATATCAAGGCATAATCTGTTCAAACATCTCTTCCTAATTGGATGCTTCCTACAGGGAATGGCGCTATTTCATAAGACATGTTCACTTGAGTTGGTATAGATGTGACATTTCTCCCACCAATACAAATGGACAAGCAGTTAAAAGCGACACTGTCAAATACTATTTCCTCTCTCTTCTTTTTAACTCCTGATTGTCCAACCCCATCCTCCTAAAACGCATGATACAAAATGCCTTCTCCTGCTGATTCTACTGTTTCTGAATTTAGCAAATATTAATTATTCCTTCTTGCCCCCATGAGACTACACGGAAACGAAGCAAACAGGGTTCCTTCTGTTTACAGAAAACGCCCATTGATTTCATCGGAAGTGTAGGTGCCCAGCACCCTTTAGGGTCAGGCCCAGTGTTTACCTGCTGTGGCTATGCCAGCAGGGAGAGCTCTGTTTCACAGGATCCATACCAAAAATGGTAACTTTATACAAAGAGGAAATTTGGGGTTTCTGAATGGTGAGATGTGACTCCAGCAGCCTAGGTTGTTTGCAGAGGTAATTTCTCCTTGGTTTCCCCTATGGAAAAGTCCTATAGAATTTAAACAAAAATGAAAACCTTTCTATAGGTTTCTGAATTGTGCTACAGAATTTCATAGAAAAAAATGTATCCTACATGTTACAGTACACGCAACAGGGTGGTCTGTCTCCTTTAAAGGGCAGTGGGGCCCAGAGACAGCCAACCCTATTCCATGATATGGGCCCTTTAAGAAAACAGATGTTTAAGGGGCTAGCAGACAAACTGGGAACAGGAGGTAGGGTTAATCAAGTGGCTACCCCTGAACATAATAAAAGTCAGCTGACTTTCAGGGGGCAGAGAAGAACTGCAAGGGAGCAGCTCCCTGGAACGAGAACCAGATCCTGGTGGAGTAGGGAAACCTGCCTGAATCACTGCACAGGCCAAGAAAGAGGGCTGTAGAGTCCTGAATGAAGGGAAAGGACTTGTGAGTCCAGGGACCAGAGCAGGAGGAGACCTGTGGAAACGACTCTGCAGAGAGGCTGCGGGCTGCAGTCGGATGGAATTGTGGGGGGATGGGGCTGGAACAAGTTGAATGGGAAGGCACAAGGAGGAAGACTGGGCCAAAGAGGAACGTATACTATAAAATAACAATTTAGACCCTTAGAGAGGGAATGTTACTTTAAATACTCTTGGCTGTGAAGGGTTATTTGGAAGAACCAAGAGAGAACTGAGGGCAGGGTGCCTGCAGTGCTACATCATGCCATGAGAGGGCATGCTGTGAGACCTGCTAGAATACAGTAACAGGAGGTTCAAAGGCTCTCATTGTCTAAGATCTACGCCTGATCATGCATTCCCACTCCATTTCTCACATCGATCTCTCCACCTCCATGAGGAAGAAGGGCTCAGGTGCTTCATGCCAACATCTTCCCCACTCCTCTGGCCCAGCAGAGGGTGCTCTGCACTGTCAGGGGCTGCATGGGAGTAGGGACTAGAATCAGGGAAGGCCAAGGGAAGCAATGATGCATGGCCAAGAATGAGACTGGGGGGAAGCTACAGCGCCAGGGACCCAGTGGGGGCTGCCAGCGACCAGAGTTGGTTCGGAGATACAGGACTTGCGCAGGGATACCTCTGGCCTCCTGCAGATCTCCAGGGATCATCAGATTTGTGGGTGGGCTCTAGGGCATTTTCTGTGGGATGGTAAACCCCAACCTGCCCTTCCCACGAGGAAAGCCACAGAGTCCCCCACATGCTGCGTGGTGATCTCTGCGAGGACATGACAGAGATGCCCATGGGAAAAGTCCCCACCTGTGGCTCTCCATGCTGGGGAGGGAAACAAGAGATCTGATCCATAGGTTTTAAAGTCATTTCTAGAGAACATCCCGTGACGCTCTTTACCTCGGGAAAACACCCTGTACCCTCATGTTCATCCTTATAAAATGATTGTGTGGTATCCAATGCAAAGTTTGCAATGTCAGGTGTCTTCGGAAGGCTCATGATGCACTGAGCATTGTTGTTATAGTAATGTTATAGGCTGTAATTTCATGGATACAGTTATGAGGCTGAAAATGTGTCCTCATGGCTTAAAATAAGCCCAGGCAAAATTCTCCAGGAACAGTGGGGCAGTTCACTCCTCATCAGGGCATGTATGGGACAAGCCCAGCCCAGCCTCAGAGGAACAAAGGACACTGGCCTAGGCAGCAACAAAGGATCTGTTGGACTCTTGAGTGAGTCACCCCCCTTCCCTTGGGGCTTGTCTACACTACCAAGTTTTGTTGACAAAACTTATGTTGACACCCAAAAGTCGACAAAACAAAAATCACCAAAGGGTGTTCACACTTGCTCCCTCTGTTGACAGATCACGTCCACATTGGGGAAACCATCATCGACAGGGTGAGCGATGCACCGCGGATATGTATTCCCCAGTGCAGTGTTGTGGGAAGGAAGAGCTGATCCTTGCGCATCTTGGGATTCTCTCCGAGTTCCCCCACAGCCCCCTCAGCTGCTGAGAGCAGCATCCTGAGTAGCTCTGTGAGCTCTCTGTGCTGAGGAACGGCGAAGCAGCACAGCAGTCTGTCCCCGTCCCACTGCAGCAGTAGTCTGCCTGCAACTGTGGCCCGACTGCCGGGCAGAAATCATTCCAATGATTTGCTCTTTGGCTTTGGCTACACTCGGAACTTCACGCGCCAGCACTGGGAGCGAGCTCTCCCAGCGCTGCAGGCACTCCACCGCCACGAGGGGAACAGCTTACAGCGCTGGGGCACTGGCTACACTGGCGCGTTACAGCGCTGTGACTTGCTGCGCTCAGGGGTGTGTTTTTTCACACCCCTGAGAGAGACAGTTGCAGCGCTGTAAAGTGCCAGTGTAGCCATAGCCTCTGTTTGCTCCCCAAACGAAGCAGCACAGATACTTCCCGGAGCTTTGAAAGGGGAGGGGCGCATGCCTGCAGGGCAGCAGAGAGCAAAACACTGAGCCGAGCCATCAGGGCAGGCCTTGTGGGATACTGGCAGGAGCCAGTTCTGTCGACAAAACGACCAGCAGTGTCTACACTGGCTCTTTGTCGACAATAAAGGGAGGGGAAAAGACAACAGTCTCTCGTAGGGGCGGAAGTCTTTTGTCGCCAAGACTGAGCGTTTTTCGTGACAAAAGTCCCATTGTAGTGTGAACACTCTTGCTGTTTTGTCACCAAAAGGCAGTTTTTGGCAACAAAACTTGCCAGTGTAGACAAGCCCTGGGTCAATTTGGGACTACAATGAGGTAATGCTCACCTGACTCTGAAGCGGGGGCAGGGCAAAGCCAAGAGGGAAGAAAGGACATGATAAAAGGGAGAGACGTTTGCCATGCTCTTCCACCTCTATCTACAGACACCACCACCAAGCGACTGAAGCGCTGATCAAAGGGGAGAGCCTGGCTGAAGAGCAACCAGCCAGCCTGTGATGAGAAGCATCTAAGTTTATACGGGCACTGAAAGGGTTAAGAACAGCTTAGAATGCGTTTTGCTTTTATTTCATTTGATCTAATCTGACTTGTTGTACTTTGACTTATAATCACTTAAAATCTATCTTTTGTAGTTAATAAATGTGTTTGTTTATTCTACCTGAAGCAGCGCATTTGGTTTGAAGTGTGTCAGAGACTCCCCTTGGGATAACAAGCCCAGTGCATATCAATTTCTTTGTTAAATTGATGAACTCATATAGGCTTACGGCGTCCAGCGGGTATACCTGGACACTGCAAGACGGAGGTTCCTAGGGTTGTGTCTGGGTCGGGAGATATTGGCTAGTGTCATTTGGTTGCACAATCCAAGCAGCGGCTGGCCAAAAGTGCCACTCACATAGCTGGGAGCAGCTTACATGTCAGAGGCTGTGCGTGAACATCCCGGGAGTGGGAGTTCTCACAGCAGAGCAGGGTAAGGCTGGCTTCCAGAGTCGAGGACTGGAGTGGCCTAGCAGATCACCGGTCCAGATAACACCAGGAGAACATCACACATCCTCAATATCATGAAATTCTATAGGGCTTCTTCTATAAGGGTTGCAATGAGGTCTTAGATTTGAGCTAGGAAGTCTCCATAATTCTGGCATCTTTAACTACCCCTTTCCTCTGATGGATACTTCCTCTGGCATAGATCTCTATTATTATACCTGGTAACAATTTTGAAGGTAGTGGGATGCTGGAGTCTAAGCCAGTATGCGGCCTCCCTGTAATAACATATCAAAGTAGGATTGACGAGGCCATGTGAAAATATGCAAATAGGAGCTAGTATTAACAAGAGCTTTATAATCCACATGCAGCTTGCACAAGGACAATCTCCCACAGCCGTCTGTATTAACATCTCATGCGGGATTAACTAATGAGCAATTCAAGCTCTGTCACATATTAATATATCCCTGGGACTCGACCCTCCCAACCCTACCATCTAGCTACACTTTGAAAACATGACAGGAAGCTTTCAATAAATAACAAGCCCTCATTCAAATGACAGCTCTTTTTGACTGGTCAGTATTATTGACGGCAAGCCTTTACTTGAGTGTCTCAGATTACTGCTGGTCATTCATTTCAGCTGCTCTCAGTCCTTAAGAGATTAAAATAAATGATTTTTCTTTAATGTGGGTTTTGTAAATTAAACAGATCTTTAGTTTCAGACTAAAGGAGAATTTTCAGAGTTCAGAGGCACCTGGCACCAACCACTGACCGACGACTGCCTGGCAGGAAGGTGTTACGAGTCCAGGTTTCAAGAGACCAGCTCTAGTTAGTGCCCCCTAAAACCTAGGAAGTCCTGCTGTCTTTACCTTCTTCACAGGCCTATAGTACATTGTACATATTCTGGATGAGGAGGGATTGCACGATTGGATCCTTTTACTGATATTTAGGACAAAATCTGATATGCCCTGTTGTAACAATTGAAGCCTATTTTAATGGTTAACTTAACTGGTGAAAAGTTATGCATCTGATGAAGTGGGTTCTAGCCCACGAAAGCTTATGCCCAAATAAATTGGTTAGTCTCTAAGGTGCCACAAGTACTCCTCGTTCTTTTTGCGGATACAGACTAACACGGCTGCTAGTCTGAAAACTGGTGAAAAGTGGGTAAATGTTCATGAAGTGTCACAATGATCTGTTATATAAAACTGTTTAGGAAAAGATGCGAGAAGGAGACAGAAAGACGGCATTCATTTAAACAGAAAGGATCTCCAAGGACTGTGTTAAGAGGAGCAGATATCAATTAACCAAAATTGGAGTATCAGAAATTAGGCCTAATTGGTGGACAAAATAATGAGAGGATGGATTATTCCACTCACTATCTTTTTGGATCTGTTAAAAAAGACTTTTTTAGGGGGACGGGGGAGGGGGGGAAATCAAACCCAAACATTTTTTATTTTTTTTTACTATCGGTGCAGTTGCAGCAGGATTGTTGCCGGGACTCCAGACCGTGATACTCCAGTGGGGAGGCTTGTTCATCATTACTGCACGAGCGAGGATCCCAACCTGATACATGTGACATCCTGATCTGTCCTTCCCTCCCTTATGTGTTCCCTTTCTGCCCCGCCATCTCTCTCCCTCTAAGCTTTTCACCTGATCCTGACATGAAACTGTACTGCACCGCACCCACATGGTGAGATGAGACAGCCCATCCAGCTCCGCTCAGCCTGAGAAGGGCCAATGAAGGAGAGGGACTTGACCAGACCAGACCAACCAGACTTTGGCCCTGACTGGCATGCTGAGCCAGGGTCCAGAACAACAGCTGTTATGACCAAACTTCCAGCCCAAAATATCTCTCTGTGACTGACCAGGTGCCCTGTATCCTGAGAACATCAACAAAAGCTGCATTTCCCCCATCTACACCATCCTCTCTTCTCTCCCTTCTGTGTCTGTCTGTTTTGTCTAAAGAAGGAAAGCAACTATCATTCCCAAAACAGCAGAACTAACTTTATTTCCTCACCAAGAAGGACTGTTTAACTGAATAAGAGACTAATCAATATTCACGATCTCCAAAAACAGACTTTGATAGGTTTTGATTAAGTTTGTTTTGCATAAATAATCAATTTCTGTTTCCGTGCTCTTTACCTCGCTTTGATTCTTTTCCTTTTGTGTGATTCAATCAATAAGTGTCTAACCTTTGGCATGAATTTTATTGTGTTTGCCAGGTGAAGCAGCAGGCTGAGGTCTCGGTATACCAAACCCCGAACCTTGTTTAACACGATTTAATGTTGTACAGTGACTAACTCTTTGGGCCCATATATTCTATCAAAACAAATACAATAGCCCTTAGAAAGTCTCTGGTGTTGCTGTAATTTACCTCCTCCTCAAAATCTCTAGTGGTCACTGTCATAACATGTAGCAAAGACTGTAGCACAGACAAGCATAGTTTAGTGTATTCTGATGTTCAGTGCTCAGCATCTCTATTGCCCCTGCCTCACCCCTGTCCTCACAAAGGAAACATTTTTTGGCTTGTGCCCCACTCTGCTCTTTTATGAAACAGCCTCAACATTTTGTCCAAAAGAAAAATAACATTCCACTGGTTTTATTTACATTAGCAGTATCGGGTGTAACAATTCTTGCCCTCCCCGGTTTTGCTGGATGACCTACAGGAAAACTGAAGTGGAAGCTTTCTCAGCTCTGAAAAGCAGGACACAGGGATGGTGAATCTTCTACAGAGAGAGTTTTCTCTTGAAAGTTGGTTGTGAATTGAATTCAAACAAATGTTCACAAAACCAAAAGAGAACCCCTGACTTTTAAACAATCAGACTAAGTAACCCACCCTGTCACAATCACTTGGGTTACAGTCTCTTGTGATGTCCTAATCCCTCTAGTCTCCAGTCTTCTGACGAATCCTCCAGCATACAGAGACAAGTTGAGATCTGATTTTCATAGCGTAAAAGGCAGGAGGGAGAAAACACTTGTTTGAAAAGCTGTGAAGCCTCTCTATGGATCATAAAGAAGCAAAAAAGGTCAAACTTTATTTTTTCTTTGCAAGACTTTTTCGCCTCACAACCCACATTAGCACAGATTTCCTCCTGCACAAGCAGGCCAACTACCATGCTCCAGGAGTCAAGTCTCTGACACTTCGTTGCTGGTGGTGCAATTCTAACCAATGCCCCAGGCGTCCAAGCAAAGAGAGCTACTCTGCACACAGCAGCAGACACGCGTTATCAGAGACCACCTAACTGCAGGGGACACATCTTATTTACAAGCACTGTATCTCGTAAGCTAGGACTGCAAAAATGTATCTCTGACATCACGACTGTTGCCTCTCAGAAATCATGTCATACTGTGGCCGGTTTGGTTCTGCATGTGAGACAGGCAGGGAGAGGAAAGAAGAAGGAATCCAAGCATGCACAGCACAGTTTTACAATTATCTGCAATGTAAAGTGAGTCAGCAGCAGAGTCAGGGGAGGAAAAGATGAGAGGATGCCAGCGTCTAACGTCAGCATTTTGTTTCAGGCCGGAGAACGAGAAGGGTCAGGAATAAGCGGCTGGAAAAGGATCCGTAATCAGGGAAACACCACATGGGTTGACATTAGGGGGTTAATACAGAATTTTTTCAGGGACTCAAGGTAAAAACTTTTGGCTGAGCCGGTTATTCCCCTGCCTGAGCCATCACTGCAAAGTAAACAGATAAACCACTGCCTATTTCGGGGAGGAAAAAAGATGTCTTCCAATCAGCACTAGAGAAAAAAGGAGTGACCCGAGATTCCATCAAGCAGAACAAGCAGAAAAGGCGGCTGCCCAGCACTCACCTCTTCCACGGTCCATTTGGCCACGCTCCTGGCAGTGAGGCCCGAAACCTCCGGCAGCAGCCTGCAGTGCTGCTCCCAGCAGAGATGGAGGCGGTGGGTCGGGCTGGAGGACAGGGAGGGCATGAAGACAGACTGATGGAGGGCCTGCTGCAGAGTGAATTCTGTGTCTGGAAACAGAAACAAGAGGAGTCAGAGTCAGTAGTCAGTCCTCAATTTGAAGCAATACCAAAAACCAAAGTGTGTGTGTGTGGGTGTGTGTGTGGGTGGTAACACTTTGAAAGAGGAGAAAGGTGGGGCAGGAGCGCAGACTGCTATTCCATGGCACACTGCACTCGGAGCATGCCCCCAAAGAAGGGAAGGAAAAAACCAAAAGCAAGGCTGCCAGGCTGGCGACGAGATCGTTAGCTGTTTCTAGGCAAAATGACGTCCTGCTGCTAACACAGACGATGTTTGCAGCGTTTTATTGACAAGGTGGAGGAGTTCTGGTAACAGCATCTTTGGCTGGAAATAAATGGCACCATTCCAGTTCACAGCCCGTAACCGGCTTGCTAACAGTGAGACGCATGCCAGATGATGGCCTGGACCAACTCCCTCCCCCACAAGAGACTCCAATGCTCTAGGTTACCCCCAGACACCAATATTGCTCTCCATTTGTCAAATGAGAGTGAGGCTTAAAAAAAAATCAACACTCCCACGCCCTCCCCCAATGAGCTCACTTGATAAGTGCAGAGTCATGGTCCTAAAGGGATTTGTCTGGTTATACAATGGGAACTGACGCAAAGGATGGAACAACATAGACCACGTTCCTCTGGGTTATAATGGTTAATGTTTATTGTCCCCTCTCCTCCCCAATACAAAAGGGAAGCATTTCTAAACCTTGGAATACTTCATGTAAGATTATGGTCAAGGTTAATGGTGCCACCATGTGGCAACAAAGAATTATGTTCTGCTACTTTACTGGCAAAAAATAAAAGCATGTAGCAAAGATACAGCTTCCTCCCTTGTCATCCCTCCAGGGCCGCTGAAAAGTGCTGGGGCAGCTCTGGTGATTAAAGTCCTGCAGACTTTATCCACAGACAAGGTGCAGCTTGCCTCGCATTGCCACGTCGGCAATGTGCCTCACCCTCATTCGGGAGGGCCACCCATGGGGGTGAGAAGGAACTGCAGACTCCATGGGCCATTTAGGTACTGGACTGGACTTTCTACTGAGAGACGAGCAGTTGGTGCTCACAGTGGTGGTGGGTGGTGATGTTCCTGTAGAAAACAGACTGAGGGTATGTTCACACTGCAGTCAGAGGGGGGCGTACCCAAGCCAGCTCCAATAACAATAGCCATGAAGCTGGGCAGCACCAGCAGCAGCACAGGCTAGCGGCTCAAGTACATCCCAGAGCAGGGCTGTACAACTGCAGGTTACCTAGGGAGTTTGCAGAATCCCCATCCTTGGAGGATTATAAGAACGGGTTAGTCCAGGGGTGGGCAACCTTTTTGGCCCAAGGGCCACATCTGGGTATGGAAATTGTATGGCGGGCCATGAATGCTCATGAAATTGGGGGTTGGGGTGCGGGAGGGGGTGAGGGCTCTGGGGTGGGGTAAGAAATTAGGAGTTCAGGGTATGGGAAGGGGCTCTGGACTGGGGCAGTGGGTTGGGGTCTCCAGCTAGGGGTGCGGGCTCTGGGGTGGGGCCAAGGATGAGGTGTTGGGGGTGCAGGAGGGTGCTCTGGGCTGGGACCAAGGGGCTCAGAGGGCAGGAGGGGGATCAGGGTTAGGGCAAGCCCCGGCCCCTGCTCCCTGGCAGGATTAAAACATCTGAAGGGCCGGATGTGGCCCCCGGGCCCTAGTTTGCCCACCCCTGGGTTAGACAAACACCAACCAGGGTTGCTCTAGGTATATTTAATCTGGCCTAACTGTGGGGGGATGGAGAAGATCAGGGGTTCTCAACTTTTTTCCCCTGAGCCCTCCACAACATGCTATAAAAATTCCATAGCCCACCTGTGCCACAACAACTGTTTTTTGGCATCTAAAGGCCAGGGCTGGCAATAGGGGGTAGCAAGCAGGCCCACAGGGAGCCTCACAAAACTAAGTTGCTCAGGCTTCAGTTTCAGCCCTGGGTGGCAGGGCTCGGGGCCCCAGGCTTCAGCACCGCACAGCGCAGCTTCAACTTTCTGTCCTGGGCTCCAGCAAGTCTAATGCCAGACCTGCTTGGAGGACCCCCTGAAAGGCCCCAGGCCCTTGGTTGAGAACCGCTGGACTAGATGACCTCTTGAGGACCCTTTCAGTCCTACATTTCCACGATTCTATGAAATCCACTGGGGGGGGGGGGGGGGGGAGAACAGGGGAAAGAAAATAAGATCACTAAAAGATAGAGCAATGGAAGAAAAGCTCCAATGGGAAAAAAAACAAAGTTGCAAAGAAGAAAAGGCAAGTTTCCAAGACCTGCAGTATCCTCATCAGACCATGGGAAAGGAGCACAAGAAGTAGACCTTAGTCCAACAGAGCGCCAACTCTTCATTATTAGATACAGAAATCAAAAGGGGAAAGAGACAAAAATAAAGTCAGGTCAGGCAGTGATTAGAATCTCTCTCCATATATGAGAAAATACTGAAAGTACACCCTACAAGACAGAATATTCCACAGGAAGCAACCATCCCAAAATATAAAACAGGAGCTGGTTTATGTTCTTTTTGCGGGGTGGAGGGAGGAAACTATAAATAGTCACAACTACTCTTCCCTCAAGGGACTGTGGGATAACTTCCAAAAAGAGAGACATCGTGAAAGCACTATATTTTGGATTATTTTAAAACTAGACAGGGCAAAGGAGAGGCTAGATTTAGGGAGAAATCCTGTACTGGCCACCAGGGGGAGCACCAGTGGGTTTAATCCCTTCTGCCCCCGCCATCTCTAATTTCCATGATTGTAAGATACATGTCATATGTCAAGCCATATATATTTTAAAAAGCAGAAAATTACCTATTCAGAGTTTAAAAACTTCTCCTCACTCCTCCTCACTTCCAAAGACTTGGAAGTTCCTCAGATTTATTCACAATACTCGATTTTACTGACATAATTTTCCTGTTTGGTCACTATTTCTTTCAGTGTTGTTCCATCATTGTTATTTCATGTGGCCTGTTTGGTTCCCTTCTTGTCTCTTCTCTCCCTCACTCCCCTCCATTCCGCTAATTTGGGTGGTTTTGCCCCAGAGTTCACCAGTGTTAATACTTCATACAATACTTTTCGTTTATCTTTGGAGCAGGGGAGGGTAAGGTAAATGTGTGTGTATCTACTAAAACATCTGCATGTGTAAGTGAGGTGTTATAAATACCACTGAGGGATGGGGGTAATAACTAGGAATAATCAGAATTAAGGTTTCTGTGTTTTAAGTGAACATTGTGGGGAACATTCCTAACTGTGGTGTAGGGAGGTTATTTCACATTTAAAGAGGAGTGGCGGAAGCCCCTCTGCTGGATGAGAAGCTGTTAATCTATGAATACTGATACAATGTTCGTCCCATTATTGTGTAAGTAACTTGGCCAATGAGCTATAACTGACATGTGATCAGACTCTCCTGTGTGACTGTATTGATCTAACTAAGGCTTTGTCTACACCACCACTTTTGTTGGTAAAACTTGTGTCGGTCAGGGGTGTGAAAAAAACACCCCTCCCTGACTGACATAAGTTTCACTGGCAAAAGTTCTGGTGAGCACAGCACTATATCGGTGGGAGAGGCTCTCCTGCCGACATATTGGGGGTGGTTTAATTATGCCAGCAGGAGAGCGCTCTCCTGCCTCTGTAAAGTCCAGAGTGTAGACACAGCCAAATAGGAGGCTGTAGAAAGAGCAAACAGGAAAGCCACAACAAGCAGCCTCAAGCACACGCTTGGAAGACAAGGGGGAGAGCTATTAGCTTCAAGGACCTTGTAATCTGTCTCTAACACACTGCAAGCCTTGTTTTGGCCAAAGCTAGGAGGGCAGAGATAAAAAGAACATTAAACAGTTTAAAAAAAACCAACTTTTCAGGAGGAGAAGAGGGAGGGGTTACTTGTCAGCAGCTCAGACAGGGAGACAAGCTGAGAGAGAGAGGAGGAGGGGGGGGGGAGCTCTGTGGAAGAGCCCCAAGGAGAGCTGGTCCTACCCCAGGTCCCCATTGCCATGAGGAAGATGGTTAGATAAGGTGTCAGTTAGACATGCGTACAATCTGAAAGGCTTTTGTTCTAAATAAACAGTACTTTGCTTTAAGGAGGCTGTGGGATCACTGTATTAACCAGTGTTATTGCTCCCTGAGGGAACTAGGGTGACCAGACAGCAAATGTGAAAAATCAGGACAGGGGGTGGGGGGTAATAGGAGCCTATATAAGGAAAAGACCCAAAAATCGGGACTGTCCCTATAAAATCGGGACATCTGGTCACCCTAGAGGGAACAGAATGGCAGGGTCTGAGCTTAAGTCAGACATTATGAGATAATCATGGTTAATACATAGGGCATTGCAATCCAGGGCCTGGTCTGAGAGAGAGAATTGTATGATTCCACCTGGAGCCAAGTGATGGTTGGAGGCCCCAGAAAAGATGCACTAGACAAGAGCAGAAGGGGTTGCAGGTGCAGTTTGCCTAGTGACTGTGACAGCCCCATTGTTTTAAAGTCAGACAGGACAAAGCCCTGAATAAGACACTATCAGGCATTGGTAGGTTAATGCATGACAGTAAGTAACTTAATCAGAGTCGTTACTAGGGCGAGGCCAGTGAGGCACTCGTCAGGGGCGCAAAAGGCTGCAGCCAGGGGCGCCCCCTCCTCCCCTGCCGCCAAAGCCGCCCCGGCTTACCTGCGGGAGGTCCGCCGGTCTCGTTGTAGAAGGTACCCTCTGCCGAATTGCCGCCGAAGCTGCGGGACCGGCGGCCCTCCCGCAAGCAAGCGGAAGCGGCTTCGGCAGCAATTCGGCATACATTCTTCCCTGCCGCCGAAGCCGCTTCCGCTTGCCTGCGGGAGGTCCGCCAGTCCCGCGGCAATTCGGCAGAGGGTACCTTCTACAATGAGACTGGCGGACCTCCCGCAGGTAAGTGGAAGCGGCTTCGGCGGCAGGGGAGGACCTCCCGCAGGTAAGCCCCTTGGAATTTCTGTGCCCCTGCCTCGGGCACAGAAATTCCTAGCTATGGCTCTGAACTTAATAGTGCTTTCCATCTCTGTTGTCTATGATTCTGTCTAAGCTGAGCTTAACAGATGGATGTTCTCTAGAAGGCCAGAGCTGCTTCTGGCTGGGAGGGGTATATACGACTGACCATGCTGATGAGCACCAGGTAAAAATAAGAAAAAGTAAGGCATCTGCCCCAGCTTGTGCCGGTTTAGCTATTTTTTACTGGGACCTTACTACAATGTTAAAACCTGCTAAAAGCTAGGTCTGCGTGGTTATCTGAACTGGCTTTTTATAGTAAATCTGTAAGTTAAACATGCAGTTTGCGGAAGTACAACCAGGAAGAACCTTTTCTTTAAAAACTGACCCACCACTTGCCAGGGGAAAAACTCCATATTCCCTCCCTTGCTCTGTTGTGGCCTCTCTCTTATTTTCTGAATACTAGACAAAGTTTAAAAGCCTAAAAAAATTCATCAGGAGTAATTCAAAACTGCTATCATGTGATGACTGTCTGATGGGCTCCCTGGGAAAGCAGACAGTGACTCTTAGTCCAGCTTCTAGTGGACATGTGTTTACCATAAAGCCATCATTGGCCTGTCTCAGCAGAGAGGTCAAGGAGTAGGGTGACCAGATGTCCTGATTTTATAGGGACAGTCCCGATTTTTGTGTCTTTTTCTTATATAGGCTCCTATTACTCCCCACCCCCCCATCCCGATTTTTCACACTTGCTGTCTGGTCAGCCTATCAAGGAGTGAATGGGGAATGAAACCCCCCCTCACCTTTAGAAACTGGTTTGTCCGTAAAAGGGGTGAGGGTCCATCAGTGGAACAGTGTCAGAGGTCGGGCTAACTTGCCTTCCTGCTTCCTGGGCAGTAGCAGGGCATAACTCTAGGGCATTAAATCTGATACTTCTAAGATCCCTTAACATTTGCTTTGATCCATTTGTGAGGGGAGTGATTTGGCCTGTAGCACACACTTGAGATAATTGCCTACAGCTAAAATGCAGCATTCACCAGAGTGAGGTAAAGATTCAAAAGCTGTGAAGTACCAAATGGTTTCTTTACCTAAAACACACACACAAAATCAACCAACCTTTCCCTTCGTATTCCTGTTTCACTAGCTGGAGCTTTCTATAGGCATGCGAGCACCCAACCCTGAAAGCATAAATCAGTTATGTAAAGGTAACAAAACAAACAATAGAGACAAATTGTTTTTCTGCAATGAGTGTTAATGGGATTTTTACAAGAACCAAGAACTTTCCTCCTTAGAGCTGGCAATCACATCCCCTATTTCTCCCTCCACCCATCACCAGACATCTCTTGGGTAAGTGCCATGCTGCTAAATTCACAGCAGGAGATGCAGATTTGGGTCCATGGCAGACAAAGGAAAGAAATCCTCCCCCAAAGGTGGGGAAATTTAAATTGGACCTTGCTATCTCATTATACAAACTGCAAACCTCTGGACAAACTAGCTGTTCCACAGAGCAACGGCTTCCCTTTCCCATTTCAGGTATAGCTGCTGTTGTGGGAAACTTACCCACTAGTGCACTGAAACAGGCTGCAAAGTCTCACTTACGTTTTTGGTTTGGCGATGGTATCTGCAGATGATTCCTCTTCCATCAAATCCTTCTCTTGACTGTTTTCAGACTGCTCTGACAGACTGTGGACGCTGCTTCGACCCGATCTTTCGCTATCTTGCATGGAAGATTTTCTAGAGAGACAATAATTGAAGCTAATTGACTCATACATTCCACTCCTCCAGGAATCCTGGATGTTGTTGGACTTGTACGTGAAAATAATTTCCAAGCACCACCTCATGCTTTAAACTTTACACTCCCACCCACCGGTTAGTCATGCACAGCACTTTTCTTTTTAGCGCTGATGCAGAGAGATGATGTGAGAGAAATCATCCCTCGCTAGCCCAGGCTCTGATCTCAGCAGCAGTAAGGGACCAGGGAAGCATTAGTTCTGGTGCATCAAGAGCTTTAAACCTTGATACCTTTGGATAATATTTAAATGAGTTTTCACAACTAAGTTTGGTGCATAAACTGAGCTGCAGCAGATGTGCAAGGCAAGGGAGAAGCAGTGGGGCACTGTAAGATTTACACTAGGAAACTCAAACCTCCCACTAACAGGAAATTGTTTAAAACAACAGTATATTACATTTCTGTCCTGCCTGTTTTCCCACAAGAGTCTCACAGCTCTGTACAATCTTTCTATGTATAGCACCACTGAAACGCAGCCACCTTGGGAATGAGGCTGGCAACTGGGGACACAGAACAGTGCTGGGTGGGGAAGAGACATTTGGCCAAATACATTGCACTGGAGGCAAACCCTCTTCCTACTAAACATGTCCAGTGATTTTTAACATCCATGCAAAGCAGACAGAATGTTAACATTTAATCAAAAAGACCCCCTCCCCCCCCAATAAATAGCACAACTGAAGCAAACTGCTGAGATCTGCACTTCTGGCTCTACAGGAATCATGGGGCATGTCTACACTACAAAGTTAAGTCGATGTAAGGCAGCTTAAGTTGACCTAACTATGTAAGTGTACAGTGTTCCTCCTGCCGCTGGAACTCGCCTGTCATGCCAATCCAGTAAATCCACCGTGACGAGAGGCGTAAGGCTTAGCTTGACGTAGTTCAGGGGACGCAGTGTCTGTATAGTCACTGAGGTAATTGCATCACCTGGTGGCTGGCAGGGTGGCTGGCAGTCGGAGCTGTGAATGTCAAGAATGTTCACTGCTGGTAGGGTCCCTGTTTTGAAACTGAGTGGGGAGGAGTGGAGTGGGCTCTCAGCCCCCCACACTGTCTCTTTTAAGTCGGTGCAAGTGCTCCTGGTGAGGAGGCACACCACTGACAGAAGGAGGGCTGTGTGGACAGGAAAATCAACAGTAATTACTGCAGTGGCTGTAAGTCGACCTAACATAGGTTGACTTAATTGTGGAGTGTAGACATGGCAATTAACCCCTTAGTTCCCAGCTCTAACCAGTAATATGTTTCGGTTGACTCTTGCAGCCACGGGGTTGATACACAGATTTCCCTGAATGATACTCAACTCCCACAGCAACTGCATTCATAAAGCACTGTCATGAAGGCTCCCAAAGCACTTCATGATGATATGAAATCATTTCTCCTGCACCTGAAATGCAGCCACCTCCAGGGTGGAATGCTGCAGTGGTTTAACAGCACACAGCAACCCTGCTTGAGAGTTTCAGGACAAGAAGTAAAGAAAAATCCTATATCTAGTTGAAAGGGTAAGGGAAATATTTATGGCAAAAGAACAGAATGCAATTTCCGTACTGGAATTTGACCAGGGCAACAGGATAAAGGAGGAAAGAAACCTATTTAGAGCATGTAAAGAGTGTATAAGTGCCGTGTCCCACATTGGGATTGTGCAGGGCCAGGGTTAATGGTACTGTGGCAAGACACCGGCTTCACTTCGCAGGGCTCAGCATTCCCCCCTCTGTTGGTGGAGGCCTGGAGTAAATCAGTCCCGCTCCAGAGAGCTTTCACTCCTCATTCTGGTTTTTACTCTTCAGTATTTACAAGGTGAGGCTCAGGGTAGGCCCCAGGAGTACTTTTCAGCCAAACAAAAAGAAACAAATTCATAACACAAAAAGGGAATCTCTCTCCTTGCCTCCTCTCTCTGGGGTGTTGCCTTGTTATGTTAGCCTCTTGGTGCCTGCCCTGCCCCAAACAGTCCATTAAGGGGGTTGCTTCCCCTGCAGGGAGGAGAGCAGCCTTCCATCCAGGAGAAGCCTTTTTTCATTGCTGCAGCTTGTCTCCCATCTCTCCTCACTCTCTCACCAGAAAAGGGTTTTTTTAAAGGTCATAGGCAGCCCTTAATCGGACTCAGATGTCCCTAGTTAACCTGAGGTAACCTCATTTCAGCTCATGGGGAAAAGGGCCTTTACCATTCTAGGGCTGATACATCTGCCTTCCACCGCTGTCTGGTGGCTCCCGCTCTTTGTCACAGGTATAAAGAGGAGAGATGAATCCCGTCTTTCAGTCTTGTGAGATCATGCAGACACTGGGTATCAGCAGAGCTCTGGTCAACAAGAACAAAGCCAGCCTCACCTGGACTGTGGAGAGTCCTCCTGTGGGTCTATGAATGAAGCAGGAGTCTCTGGTCTCTTGGGTTTCTGGACACTGTTGCTGGGTGAAGGCCGCTCCCCACTGAGGCGATCCTGTAATGAGCTTTCTCTGTTGAGGTTAACTTCGGAATACGGGCAGCCAACTAACCTGTGTTGAAAACAAAGACATTCTACTACAATCTCGTCTAGTCCTTCCATGCCCACCCTGCCCAAATCAGGGATGCATGCACCAACAAGCCCAGAAGACTGCAGCGATTTGGGGGATAGAGCAAGGGAAAGCATGTGGGCAGAAGACCCCTGAGGAGTAGACAGTCTGTTTAGCAGCTGCATGCTAGACATGTACAATTGGCAGCATGGGTGTGCTAGGGGGCATGGAAGAGGGAAGGCAGACCAGAGGAGGACCTGCCAAGGAGGCTTTGCTCTGAGCTGCACAGGTGACTTCAACGGGCTGACACCAATGTAAATGAGAGCAGAGTCTGGCCCAGAGCAGAGGTCAGTGATGGACAACTAGACAAAAGGAGAGTTTTGAGGAAGGATTTGAAAGAGGAGAGTAAGGCTGCATGGTGCACAGGGTCAAGAGAGGGTGTTTCAGGCACGGAGCAGCACAAACCCAGGCACCAGATATCTTGTGGGAGGAGGAGACAAAGGGAACATCAAGGTGAGCTGATCTGACAAGCAAAGTGAAACTGCAACATCTAAAGTACAAAAGAGTGAATTTCCTAACAAGAAAAATGATGCGTGAAAGTACAGGGTAAGCCCTCCATTGGCAGTCCCTCTCCACGATGGTGTTCCACTCTACCGCTCTGTCGGAAACAGCTTTACACAGGGCTTTGGAGCGGGGCCCGGAGCTGGAGCGCAGAGCAGAACCGGAGCAGTGAAGCTGCAGGTTTTTGCCTGGAGCTGGAGCAGAGCCGGAGCACTGCTCCAAAGCCCTGGCTTTACAAATATTAATAAATTAAGGCTCAAAACGTCTCTGGGATCTAGGTATTATTAGCCCAATTTTAGAGATAGAGAAACTAAGCTATAGAGTGCCAGTGACAGAGTCAATATTAGAAACCAAGATCAAATGATTCCCAGTGCTGGGCTCTATCTACTAGCCAACACCGACTCCTTAACAATAGCTATTCTCCATTAGCCTCCTGGCCTGTGCAGAAATTCATGTGAAACTCAAACACAGTATTTTGCACCGCTATTGCCCATTCTATATGAGAATTTTAGAGCACTTTACACCACATAAAAGCTAGGTATTATTATTATTATAGACAATAAGTATCTAATCCTTGCAACCCTTATGTGAGGTAGGCAAGTGTGATCCCATTTTACAGAGGGAGAAAATTAAGACAGAGAGTTTGATTCCTCCAAGCTCCCCCAGGAAGTCAGTAGCAGAGCAAAAAAATTAACAACTACACCATGCTCCCTCTCCCTTAAATCTTGTGTGTTGCTTTCAGGTATGTTATTTTATAAAAAGGAACAACATTAATGGTAGTGGGTGGTAGAAATCATTGTCCCACTGAAATACAAATCTAGTTTCTGATACCAATAGCGCAAGCTGAACTGATAGTCAAGCAGTCCATTTAGACACAAGAGGGAGCTGCAACCAAAGATATGACAGTATCTACCGAATAACAAGACCCATGCAGTGCAAGGGGATATAGTTGTACTGTTACCATGGACAATAAGAGTCAGGCAGCTAAAACGCTTGTGTCAAGCTTTGAAAATTATCCCTCACAGCCCAGATGCACGTACGTATAATGTGTTCCATATCGGGGTCCCCTGACATGACCAATACCCTGGCAGCCGGGGGTAGGACACCCCTGCCCTGCTACTCCCATCATATCAGCAGCACCTAGTAATGAAAATAGTTAAACAATATATTTTTTGCACTTGAAGATTAGGCAAGAGAAGACAAATGTAACGTAATGGCACGACATCATCCCCCTCACCTAGCGGGAGCTGCAAGGTGTGTCCGGTTTTTGCACACCAGCCCACAGGGTGAATGTCGGGGCTGTCTGCGTCGACCCAGAAATCATAGCTGTGGTCCCAACCATCAAAATGTATCTAAAAGGGAAGCCAAACAAGTACAGACCGCACCAGCAGTGAGGGAGAGAGTTAAAGTTAGGACTCAGCTTTCATTTTAGCCTCTCCCCTGGCTGTTTTAACTTGCTCAACTTTTCATAAAAATTTCCTTTGGAGTGGCAACTTTCCATGCTGTATGTCACACGATCCTCCCTCTGACCTGGTCCATATAACTATTGTTTTCCTGAGCCCTGTATCTGTAGTTACAAAGAACAAAGATTCTGGTGACAAAGTCAAATCTTACAGTGTGATGGTGTACCCCATAAGGCTTTATGGGGAGATGCTTATAAATGTATATATGATGTAACTGGAATATGTTTTATGCTACATGTGCCATGTAACATATCTCTGTAAAAGTTATGATCTACTGAATCTATTCCTCCTGTTTGTATGCATGTATAATTTTTGTAGTTGAAGTTATGAATATTGGTTGTGTACTTGCCTGTTGTCTATATAGCCTTAGTAAGAGCATTTGCTCAGGGGCTGGAGAAAGGAATGAGCAGGTGAAGAGCCCAATCAAGAAACTCTTAAACAGACAAAAGAACTTGGAGACACCGATCCACATCTGAGCTTGGCCAGGAATGTGGCTTGGCTCCTAAGGAACTGAGTTGTGCATGGACATGTGACTTGCCCATGTGACCCCAAAACTCCATCTTGTAACTGGATGCTACACAGGGAGAGGGAGGGGTGTCCACCCAGAGGAGAAAGTCTATTTAAACCCCTGGGAGACCCCCTCCATCTTGTCTTCAGCTGACTAAAGAGAGAGCCTCTCCACCCCTCAGCAACACACCTGAAATAGACTGGAACAAAGGACAAGAACAATAGGGGGTGTGAGCAATTGCTGGACCCAGGCTAGGAGGACCATCGCCTGTAAAAGGAAGTTTACTGGAACTGGTGAGGTTTTTATCTGTATTCAGTGTGATTAGACATAGACTTGCGTGTTTTATTTTATTTTACTTAGTAATTCACTTTGTTCTGTCTGTTACTACTTGGAACCACTTAAATCCTACTTTCTGTACTTATTAAAATAACTTTGTACGTATTAAGTAACCTGGCGTACGTGTTAGTACATGGAGTGGGGCAAACAGCTGTGCATATCTCTCTATCTCTGATATAGAGGGCGAACTATTTATGAGTTTACCCTGTATAAGCTTTATACAGGGTAAAACGGATTTATTCAGGGTTTGAACCCCATTGGGAGTTGGGCACCTGGGTGTCAAAGGCAAGAGCACTTCCTAAGCTGCTTCCAGGCAATCCTACAGCTGTTAGGGGACGTGGTTCAGACCTGGGTCTGGGATTGCAGCAGGCTAGCGGGTCTGGCTCAAACCAGACAGGATTCTGGAGACCTAAGCTGGAAAAGGCAGGAAAGCAGGGGCAGTAGTCTTGGCACACCAGGTGGCAGCTCCAAGGGGGTTTCTGTGATACCAACCTATCACATAGGGCCCTCAACATAGCACGGGACACGTGTCTATTTAGTCACATCTTATCTTTGGGCTAATATTTGCAAGCTCAATTGCTTATTTAATAGGTTTGCATTCTAGGAATCCAAAAATGTTGTTATGGAAAATGACTTAGTACAGTTTTTGCACTGAA
Source organism: Macrochelys suwanniensis (assembly GCA_033296515.1). NCBI lineage: Eukaryota > Metazoa > Chordata > Testudines > Chelydridae > Macrochelys > Macrochelys suwanniensis. The sequence continues at coordinate 7,027,611 of CM065794.1, read as the reverse complement.
TAACTAGAACCTTTTGTTTGCAGCGCTGGTGTAGCCATGTTGGTCTCAGGATATTAGAGAAGATGGGTTAGGGAATATCTTTTACTGGGCTGACTTCTGTTGGTGAAAGAGACGCGCTTTTAAGCTACACAGAGCTCTTCTCCAGGTCTGGGAAGCGTACTCAGAGAGCTTGTCTACACTTACAGCCGCACAACTGTACCAGTGGAGCTGCGTTACAGTAGGGCTTAGTGAAGACGCTACCTATGCCGACAGGAGGCGTAGGTACTCTACCTCCCCGAGAGGCAGTAGCTATGTCAACAGGAGAAGCCCTCCCATCAACGTAGTGTTGTCTACGGTGCGGATTAGTCGGTATAGCTACATTGCTCGGGGGTGTGGAAAATCTACACCCTTGAGTGATGTAGTTATACCGACATAAAATTGATAGTGTAGAGTAAGCCAGAGCATCACAGCTAAATACAAGGTGGAACAGATTGTTTAGCGTAAGTAGTTAACACATATTCTAGGAGACCATTCAAGGTAAAGTGGCCCGTTAAAACCTCTTAAGTCATAGAACAAAAATAAATAAATAAGAGAGTTAATGGGTTACGGATTGCTGAGATCCAGGGATCCCAGTTTTCTGTGATATTCCCCCCCCCCCCAAATTTGCCAATAAGAAACCATAAAAATCCATGATTTTCCATGATTAAAATGAAATGCTGAATTTTAGTTTCCCTAGACACAATATACGTAGGCTGAACACAATATTTTATTGATATATTTACAATTTTTAATCTGAAAGCCCAAGCCCCGCCACCCAGGACTGACAGCCAGAGTCCCGCCCATTCTCCAATTATCCAAATTTTTGATGATCCAATCTGGCTCCAGTCCCAATTTGATCAGGTAACAGGGCTTCCACCGTATATGTTTTTATTTTTTCACAAAATGTAAAAACTAAAGATTCTCTGTAAAAACACAAATTCCACATTTTTCTGTAGCAAACGGATTTCTAGCATCCCTGGTAACAAGCCATAAATCTAGTGTCTTTATAAGATCATGATTTTTAGTTTCTAGCAACGTTTCAAATTTAAGTTCCCAGGATTGTCTTTCGAAGGTGTTGTGCAAGTTTCCTTTGGGGCTTGGTCATCATAGCAGAGGAGCTGTGTCTGCAGATTTGCGTCTATTGTTATGGCAGGGTCTGGTGTCGCTCTGAGCTGGTGTGTGCTGGTCTTTGCGGAGCTTCCTTCTGATGAGTTTGGTGAGTTGTTTGAAGGCCAGAAGAGATTTCTTTCAGCATATCGTCCCCATCAAGTATGGGTTGTAATCTACTTCTCATAGAATGGGCCACCCAAATACCCCAGAAGAACCTGCTTCAAGACCCAAAAAAAAGCCAAACCCAAAAAACTGCATACTCCTAGTTGTTACCTACCAACCCACATGGGAACCTATACACTATCCCCAAACAATTACAACCCATACTTGATGAGGACAACACTGAAAAATCTTTCCTGAACCCCCTTTTCTGACCTTCAAACAACCGCCTTGCCAAGCTCCTCAGAAGCAGGATCCCCACAGATCAGCACGCACCACGTCAAAGCAGCACCAGACCCACAACAACAGATGCAAAACCTGCAGCCATAGCTCCACTTCTACACTGATTAACACGCCCACACAACACACCTTTCAAGATTCATGGGTCCTACACACAACATGTGGGGTACCTCATCCAGCGCACTAAATGCCCCGATAACAACCACGTGGATGAAACCTGACAATGAACTCAATGCTCTCGAATGAACTCACACAGGGAAAGGATAAAAGACAGAAACACCACATTGCCTGTGGGTGAACACTTCTCACAAAGCGATCATTCTATATCTGACCTATCAGTCCTCTGCACAACACTTTCAAAGGCCGAGCCTGGGAGCGTAAATTCATACCTTTGCTAGATACTAAAATACATGGATTGAAGAGAGACACTGGATTAACGTCTTATTATAACAATCCCAGTAACAAACCCGCTAACAACCCCCATCCAGCTGCCTCCCACCCCTTACATTCCCTCTATGACTGCAGGGGTGTTAACAGGCCACTTCAACTTGAGTTGTCCTTTGAAATGTGTGTTAATATAGGCTAAACAATCTGTTCCACCTTGTATTTAACTGTGACACTCTGGGTACCTTTCCCAGACCCGAAGAAGAATTCTGAGTAAGCTCGAAAGCTTGTCTCTCTCACCAACAGCAGCTGGTCCAATAAAAGATGTTTCCATCTAATGGCTGTTTGGTGGTTTAGCTGATGAGTTGATGTTCTTGGTCGTTTCCAGTGAACATGTGGCCACAGTGCTAATTACAGCACTGTAACTGGTAAAACTTGACTCTCGTTAGTGATCTCAGGGGAGAGACCAAGAATTGAATGGGCCATGGATAGAAGTCCACTCATCCTAATGCTGGTCCCTCCATGTCAGTACAGAGGCATATTGCTGAGGGAGCTCACATGGCTACTGCCCCCGTTTTGTGGATTGACATTCGGTCTCTATGACTGGCAAACCAGCACCTTTTACCAGCAGTATATTGACATGAAATCAAAAGGCAAACAAAAATGCATTTATGTGCTGATTACATGATAGTGAGCCACATAAACCTGGGCTCATCTTGACTATGGGTTTCCCTTTTCAGTTCACTGTTAAGGGGAGCTCAGAAGTTGCCGATGAACTTCTCGTTAGTAGTATATCAATGTTCCATTCATTCACACAGATCATGCAGAAATTGCTCAAGGGAAGGCAAAACCATTTCAGCAAATGTCATTCCAAAATAAGTTAAATTAAACTAGTATCTGACAATAGTGAGCAGTAACACGATGACTCACATGGGACAAACAAGCGAAACATCATTTCTAGACTGGACAGCTTTGCTTTCCAGATCTGTTGTTTGTAAGGTGTTCCTGCTTGTTGTCATTTCCATAACAAGGAGGAGCCAATCTACGCACATTCTGTACCTCAAATCATCTGTATTCCTGGGCAGAAGGGCACTGTGCTTTCCTTGAAAGGCATACCTTGATGCGATGGTCCTCCTTCTCAGCTATTGTTGCCACTCTTATTAACATGGGATTTCTCCTGTCCACAGTCTCTAGCTTCGTGTTAACCTGGAACCCATGGGCTGGACGCTGCAAGAGAAAATTGCAGTGGAATTGTGAAAAAAGTCCATAATTTCAAGTCGTATAGTACTAGTTATCTTATTGGGATAAATATGTAAGTTCCTCCACATACCACAACCAATCCTTTGTAACTCTGGGCCCCACTCCTGCAAGCCACTGACTACTTTTGAGACCAAAATCATGATTTCCTGATAAGTTATGTTGGCAATTTGCTAGCAGCCAAAGGCCACAAATGGGACAATCTAAGCAACACAGAGGAGCTTTTTGCACTCCATACTGGTGTCAGATTTAATTTCTCTCTTAAAAGGTTAATTTTTTTTTTAGAATTCTCAGGATAACTTTGACACCATAGATTTAAAGACGCTGGGCTATTAACCACCCTATGTCTGCATGCAGAACTCCTACTGGGATCCAGGGTATGATCCATCCACCTCCTCAGGTATTTAGGACACTGGACAGCTAACTACTATGTAACTGAGTTAAATGCAGCCTAGGACGGTAGTGACAACTCTCTTCCATAATGTAGGTGATGTGATTTGGCAGATCTCATTTCAGTCACTTGTGGACATGTGTTCACATCACATAAACCCCTGTCAAAATTGGCAACAAACGGTCCTACTGCTGGTAGTCTCAGCATAGGCCATTAATTTAATGTGCATGTAGACCCTACCATTTCATCCTAGCTATAGTCCCTCCATCTTGGGGTTGATGTACACTGCATGCAGCATGGGGGGAGACGGCCCTGCTGTTACCAGTGCTGTTCCTTTTCTGCGCATAAACAGAGAGAGCAAGTATCCCGGGCTGTCAATCTGGCACCTTTTACCAGCAAGAAAATCACTTAACGTTTTGAAGATTTCTTGGTAATGTATCCTCCTTAGCTTCAAGATGCAGCAATCTCTAGTTAACCCTTTGGATAGTACACAAAGTCACATCCTCTCTCTATGACAACTGGAGGCAGGCCAGATCTTTGCTCTGACCCTGGCTTAGAACAATTTCCAAAGCTGAAAAATACTACCTGTAAGAAACATTTACAAGTGCTATTCAATTCAAACCATTTACAGCAGAGCCGGGACAGGACATCCTGGAAGAACACTATTCCTTTTCAAACTATTTAACAAGAAAACAACAGTCAGAAAAAAACCCTGGGCATAATACACTCCTCTGAGGGAGGGTCAGACTGACTGACATGGAGGGTCCTCGAATGAAAATTCATAGGTAAGACAGAATTTTCGCTTTCTCTGTCCCCTCCACGTCAGACATCCTTCACAGTAGGATGCAGAAAACAGTAAATCATCCCTATGGTGGGAGGAAGGATTCAGCTCACCCATGTAGAATTGAAAAGGAACTTAAGGGCTACAGGAGCATCCTGTCCTGTAACATCCTTCTACCAAACTCTGCACCAGCAGGGTGAGGATGTTGACTCTACAGTATCTGAGAAAGTGTTTGAGAATGACAGGCCCCCTCAGAAGGTGTGTGTGATCTCTCCACGCACAAAAACTGCTGCTCTTTTCACAGACTGCATAGTAACAAGAGGAGTTATACCTGAGGCTTTGAATTCCTTTGCTATATTTATTCTGTTCACATCTAACATGCATTTCTACTTCCTTAGGATGTTTGGATTCAACCTCAAGGGCAACATACCACTTCCTATTGTACGAGGCAGACTTTAGTAACTTTGGGGATGCAGCGCTGGTTAGTTCACTGATGTACCATGTTTGCTAGAGTGTGTAACCGCGCTTTCACTGACAGGAAGCTCCAAAAACCGCTTGGACCAGGAGGTAGCGAAGAGGCAAGATACTTTCAGTGAGAAAAGGAAGTGACCTACCAGCTATGAAGCTGAGAGGTGGCTTTATTAGGACTTGTAGCCCACAGATCAAGATCATGGCAGGGATCTGCACATTGGAAGAGGACTGATAAGAGTAGTGGTCCTCTGATGTGTGTTATGTGACTGTGATGAAATTATCATGGGTTTCTTACAGTGCAATATGCCTGCAGCAGTCATTGATTTGTCTTTCCAAAAAGTGCTGGTCTTGAACCCCATGGTAAGGTCATCTTGTAAAACCAAGAGTGTTCGTTTCAGCTGACTTTGCTCTGATGTGTCCGTTGTAACCCCAACATCTAAACCTCAAGTGACACAGACATAATTAGTGAATTTCCTCCAAGATAGGAGAGTGTTTATCACTTTCTTAGAACGAGTGACTATAGGTACATCTTCTCAGCTTCCCAGTTGAGGGGTTAGGCAGCATTGACTTTTGATTCAGGATAAGTTCCTGTTGAAGAGAGTGTGTGTGTATGTTTATATACATATAGCTTGAGAAGAGGTTCCAGTTACGTCTAATTCAGGTTTGAGAACCAAGACCTCAAGGTGGTTATAATCACAATCTACTTTACCATCTTTACTTTCAGTGGCTGAAGGGGGAAGGCATAAGGGAGGATCTTTCAGCACACGTCTGAGATAGAGGACCACAGCCTCTGCTTTTGAGTCTCTCTTCCTCATGTAGCACCTCTTTTGGTTTCCCCTCTGAACTTGGATGCAAAGAGGTTCCTCAACAGGCTGCCCACCTGGCCTGTGACGCACTGCAAGGCGAGCTGATCGAGACTGCATTCCCTCAGTTCTGAGAGTGTCTTGCTGAGCTGACTGACCCTGACTTTCCTTCTTGGCATTGAACCCTGAGGAACTGAGAGCTTCTGCCCAGGACAGGAACAACGTTACTTCTATAAGCAGAGCTGAAGGTTTTCTGCATTCTTAGCACTTATAGACACACTGGATTTCTGACAAATCGTCTGCCTTAAATGGAGGAGTGTCTGATGGCCCAAATCATGAGATAGGTTATACTCCATGACTCCTCCTTGGACCACACCCCTCTCCCTCAAGTCATATAGGAGTCCAGATGTGTTCCCGCTACATGGGATCTGGTATCTATACTGAGGATCAGCTTCTCTGGACACAACAGGAGGTAGCTGTTAAATATAAAGAATGAATGTACTTAGAAAGCAATTACGTGAATTTGAAGAAATTTGGACCATGTCTCTAGATATATTTGGATAAAAAATGTTGAGATGGCTCAAAGAAAGCCAGTCCTCCATTCTTCCTAACTCCTCATCTTTTTCCTTCCCCCACCCCTTCTCCCTATTCACTTACGTTTTCTCCTGTTTTATTACTGTTACTCTCTTCCTAACATGTTATGTCTATGTAGTATTGCCTGATTTTGTATTGTCTGGTCTTGGAGCCTTGACAAGTTGTAACTCTCCATAATTCTACTGGAGATCCCATAAAGCATGTGGTATTTGAAACATATACATGCTGCAGGTCATTTACCTTTTTGTACTTTTCATTGTCTGGTTCTTTATGGAAATCAATACGGAATTAATCACACACACAAAAATGCTAGTACTGGCTCTGGATCAAGATCTTTATATACTCATTTGCTGCAATTTCTGGCTGGAAGCAAAGCAAGAATTGTGCCAGGTCTCCACACACGAGCCCAACTAGCCCAGGAGCTGAGTCAGAGATTTTAATCTCAGCAGATGTGTGCTAATGTTGGACAAATCAGACACTATCTTTTTCCATCTCTCTTCTGAAATAAAGAATGCCTTGGACAATAACTTATATGCTAGAGTTTTATGAGAGCTGTAATTGGCCCTTCCACTTGTTTGCTCAAAGCCATGCTTCTGAAGGCTTTTGGCAACGGCTGCTGGACCCTGCATAACATGACGAGAAGGTCATCGGACAAGGGTAGACACACATTCCTTTCGCTTGAAGGGAGGAATGACATTGGCATTCATGCCTTCCTGTGTAGAAGTTACAACTCTACATTGAAATGCTTCTATTGCAGCAGGAAGCTAAAGTATCTATGGGTGACTCACCCTGATTGCATCTCCAGGAGGATTATTTTCATATTCTAAAACTTTGGGAAGACAATGACATAATGATGGATTTCAGTATTTCCACCTGGAATACTGATCTCCTTATGGACTTGTTGAGAGAACTGAGATATAAAAGAGGCTGCAGGCCATTGTTTCTCTTTGAATCACGAAGAATCTTGCCCCCTTTCCAAAATATCTCTCTCTCCATGGAACTGGTTCTATTATTCCAACGTGTAGGAGATGGACTATTGCACCCTTAGTTTCTGATGCCGTGAAGGGTCTTTTGGTAGTGTTTTATTTTAATTTACTTTGTGGAAAGGATGAACTTGTCCCTGGGACAATGAGTGACTTCTATTGAGCATCCTTCCCTGATTGCCTCAAGCATCCATCTTCTAAGGGCCCATCTTGAAGCACGGCTCATAGAAGGGGGGAGTAGTTAAGACTTGAGAAACGCAAAAACAAGAGAAGCTTCTGGGACTGGATGGTTAGGAATCCCAGCCGTGGTCTTCCAACAGCAAAGGCCTCTTCCTCATGTGTAATCTCTATGCTAGGACCTGAAGTGACTTCAAAGAGGACACTTGTTGGGATAAGATAGTTTGAAGTTTCTTTCACTGGAAAGAGGGAGGGATTTATTCTCTTGTCTAAAGCCGCAGTGGCTGCTTTGTCTCCACGATCCCCAAAGAGTTTACTAATAAAATATTTCAAGTGAAGCCACAGTTACCTCTGGGACACATCTCTAGAAGTTTTGAATGTACTGCAAATGTAGCCAGCTGAAGCATCAATGCTGAAAAAGTCACTGGGGAAATCTAGTTTTAAGTAGATTTTATTTAGTGGTTTTTCGGGGGCTTTTTTGCCCACTCACGACTCCCCAGTTGCACACAGACCTCCACGATAAAAAACTTCAGCCAATAACCTCACGGCTGAGGCTGCTGTATCCAAGTTTAGTCTGAGTGATCATCTTATTCTCTTGTCCGTGTGTTTGGTAGGAATATTCCCTCGGTTGGTATGATTATGCCCATTAATAAGAAGATTGCAGCAGGCTTAACTTCAGGCAGAGTAATGAAGACCTTTTAATCGTTAGGTACAAGTATGTCTTGAAAGTTAATTCCCACTCCACCTTCATCAGACCCTCATAAACCAGGTGAGGAAGAATTACACAGCTCCTGGTCAACTCTGTCAGTTTTTCTAAGGATTTTTTTTCTTTTTTGCTGTTAGAAAATGAAACAACACAAGCACCTGTGAAGTTAGTCCTCTATTCAAGCTTAATTCTGAAAAGCTAGCTGAAAGTCTGGGGTATCTCACTTATAGCCCTAGCTTTACAAATTTCTCCTTTTAGGAGGCTCTAGAGGGGAGATTCTCTTGCTGGATGTGCTAAGACTTTGTGCTGTCCCATTAAGAGCTGATTGTGAACAATGTCCTTCAGTTTCTGGGCCAAATCCCTTTGACAAGGTGAGGGAGGGGCAGAGGCAGGGGGAGAGTGTATTACCAAGTTGATTGAAAAGACAGTCTGTAGGCATGTATCCTGCATGTCTCCTGAAGGGAAATTACTAGTAGTCACTCCCTCTTGTGGGACCCCTGGAGACAGGAAGGAGAGAGGAGGTAGGGTCCATCTCCCATGGAAGGAGATCACTTCACCTGCTGCTGGCTCCAGGCTGAGTGAGCACTGACCACACAGCATGAGGAGTGAGCTGGAATTAGTGGAGACTGGCTCACTGGTAGCAGAAAGGTTGCAGCCACTGACACCTTTCATGGCAACTGAGCTCCTGTAGGCCGAACAGCTTGTGGGGAGGATGGAATTTTTGTGGCCTTTTCAACCATCTGAGCATGGACCTTGCTTACAGGCTGGCTGGGAGCAGGGCTTTGAGCCTCTGGGTTGCTGCTGTGGGACTTTACCTTCCCCTGATGTTCAGGAGACTCCAGCAAACGTTTCCTCCATGGCAAGCCATGGGAATAGGGGTCGCATGCCTAAGAGGTGTGAGGGGAGGGGACTTTGGGGGAAAAAAACCAAAGCTACCTTATGATTCCATGCAAATGATTCTAGCCTGCTCTCAGTGAAGGGAACTTTCATGTGGCCTGCTTGCCAGTCTCAGCATGGACCTCTCTCACTTGCTGGCTGAGAGCTTCCCCTTGGTCCCAGGAGCTGCCTGATGAGTGTGCCAGGAGTTTGCTATCAGTATCTGCTATTTCTATGGGTTAGGGGAGGTGCTGCTCTTCATACCCTCCTCACAAAGCCAAAAGATTTTATTTTTTTTAGTTTACCAGTTTTGAGGAAAAAAGCCTCAAAGCCAATGAAGAAACAGAGACATCCAGTTAAAATCTTTTAGGAATCATTCAAAATCTCCTCTCCAAAGAGAGCCCTGGAGTCTGCCATGTCTGGGGCTTGGAGACAGGATTCTGGAGAGTCCTCCTGAGGGGCCATGCTAAACCCAGGCTCAGAGCAAAGATCCGATGTGCCTCAGTGGCGCGGAGACGGGGAACGCCCCACTGTGAAGCCTGCCTGACCTGGATGGGACTGAGAATGGTACAATCTATAGTAATATTCTGACCCAGTGAGACAGAAGAACTTCACCAACCAGTTTAAATGCTCTTGCTGGGGCTGCCTGGGAACTGGTTTCTTCCAAATATTTCTCCCATGAGAAGCTTTTGGAATCCTTGTATTCTGGAAAAGATGAAGGACTATCTTAAGAGTTAAATTATAACCCGCCCCCCCCAATCAACTACAAAACCACCACCACAGGAGAACAAGTATGTAATACACGGCTATTCTGTGGATTGGGCTCGCTCAAAAGATGGCAGGTTGACATCCTTGCAGAATTAAGCCACCTGTTTATTCACACAGAAAATTACCAGTACAGACAGCAGCAGTGCAAGCTTCCAGCACACAGACAATGAGCCTCAACGCAGATTTGAAGAAACCAGGGTCGTTCATTTCTTTACTGCTCCATCAATTCTTGGTCTCTTGATAAGTTGCCAAATAGAGCCAGTCATGGGGTTCTGTGATGTGAACTGAGATCACCAAATTAATTTCCTATACTGCAGGCTTCTGAACAGCTGTCAGATGGTAGAGACTTTCCATCACTTCCTACCTATCCATAGGGTGGATGCCTGGAGGGGAAAGGCTCCATCTCTCCCATTAACTTCCTGAGATTGTGGTAAACTAACTTCCTGTATTTCAACAACAGTGGGATATGCTCTCCTTAGCAGCATACTGCAAAACTACTTAAAAAAGTGTTCTACATCTTTTTTTCTATCCCTGCTATTTATCACCATCTTAGTAGCCTGAATTTGTGAGTCTAGGTGTTGTTACCATTGGACAGCCATGCACATCCCAAAACCACACAACTGGCAAATTGAGGACTCCCAGAGAGGTCAAGAATTGAACAGAGACTAGCTTTCCATTGTGGAGGAAGCTCAGTCTCCCACCGACGCTGCTAAAACAGGGGTGGGCAAACTATGGCCTGCGGGCCCGTCCTGCCCGGCCCCTGAGCTCCCGGCTGGGGAGGCTAGTCCCTCCCCCTTCTCCCGGAGCTCTGAGAGGCATGGTAAGGGGGGCGGAGCTGGGGGGTTGGATAAGGGGGCAATCAGGGGAAAGGGAACGGGGAGGGGGGGTTGGGGCAGTCAGGAGACAGGGAGCAGATGGGTTGGATAGGGGGTGGGGTTCTGTGGGGGTGATTAGGGTCGGGGGGGAGTCTCGGGAGGGGGCAGTCAGGGGACAAGGAGCGGGTGGGGGGGTTGGATAGGTCAGGAATTCTGAGGGGGGCAGTTAGGGGGCGGGAAGTGGGAGGGGGCAGATAGGGGGCGGGGGACAGGCTGTTTGGGGAGGCACAGCCTTCCCTACCCGGCCCTCCATACACTTTTGCAACCCTGATGTGGCCCTCAGGCCAAAAAGTTTCCCCACCCCTGTGCTATTAAGCAAATAAAGAAAGAACTTCATGCTACAGGGCTGTCAATCCAGCACCAAGTGGACATGATTTTTTTTTTTAAGCAAGAAAACAAAAACAAAACAAAAAAAACTGCTAAAGCCTGAAAACAACACGATTTCCCTGCAGATTTTATCCTTTCCAATTGCTCATATCTCAATTCAATGCAGAAGAAACAGACAGGGCTCCAATCTTTTCTCCTCTTTTTCCAGGAATTCCATACCCGCATCTTCGAGGGCATGAGACTGATCCTCTTTTTTCCAGCTTGCCTTCAAGGAAATACTGCATCTACCTCAAAAGGCTTCCCCCCAAAAAATTCAATTCAATTCCAAATGACCAAGCTCTATCTCAGTGGCTTGAAAGAGCTATAGAAATCAAATATAGTTGTACTTCAGTGTACATTAATAATAACCCTGTTCAGCCAATAAAGGAAAGGGTACTGAATAGAACTTGTAACTTGCAAATTTATAATTATGCAGGAGATAGAGTTTGCAGGTCTTCTGACTGAAGCAAGAAACACAATCCTGCTTTTAACATACCAGGTGGTGTTGTCAGTGGGGTTCCAGTTTCTTGGCAGTAACCAACAGGACGAATATATGGGCTGCTAGCATCACACCTGGATCAAAAGGAAAGAATTGGCTCCAGTCAACTATAATGCAAGAAGAAACACAGCAGATCAAATCCCATCTGATGTTTCTTTGCTGGGGCAGCAGATGCTTTTAGCGTGTGTGATCATGATGTACAGCACAAGTGCTTCCTGGTTGGAATTCATAAAAGCTACATTTTCAAGAACTGACATTCAAGTTGCCCAAGAAAGACAGGTGAATACTAAAGAGCCAAAGTATGTGTTTGTGTAGCTAACGCATATTTTCTAAGCGCTGTTCTTTGAAAACTGAGCCCACTGAATTAGTCTGGGCACAGATTGTCAAAACTAAAACACAAAACAAGCAAACAAAAAATGTAAAAACACATACCATAAAAAGCCTATGCAAGAAATAAAAGCTATGGCAGGGGAAGGGGATGATTTGAAGACTTGAGCTTAGAACTGTGTACATGCATTAACTGAACCTGAAGCCAAGTGGAACTTGCCTGACTTCTGATTTTGTTACAAATCCAAAACTTGGGTCCAAGTACTTGAAATCTTGAGAGAACATGGCCCAAGTTCTGAGAAAGTCTCTTCCTTCCCATGGGTTCTGGGGAAGGGACTGATGGCTTCACGCCAAACCAGGCAAAACAATGCAGCTTCAGCCAAAGTTTGCTTTGAAGGTTTTTTTGTTTGTATTCTAACGTTTTTTAAAATCTGAAACTCAAAATGAAACGTGGAACAAATGTAAAACCTTGCAGACAAAGACAGTAATGGAACCAGTTCTAAAGCCCTGCTAACTGAAACTGCAGAGTTGGACACAACTCTGCTCTGGATGAGACCTATCTGTGCGAAGGAGAACATCAGAACAGCCATACTGGGTCAGACCAAAGGTCCATCTAGCCCAGTATCCTGTCTTCCAACAGTGGCCAATGCCAGGTGCCCCAGAGGGAATGAACAGAACAGGTAATCATCAAGTGATCCATCCATCGCCCATTAGCACAGTACAAACAAGCAGGTGCCTATTTGCCTTCCTGGAGTAAGAAACAACTGGGAAAAGAGTGTAATAATAAAGAAACAACCACCACACACAGAGCTGATGGGTGCGAATCTAAATGCTATGTATTGCTTTCACAGATCAACAGTTACACTTTTTAGAAATTAAACTAAAGACTGGACACACTTCTATAGTGTAGACTGGGATATATGGAATGGAGAGGAAAGGTGTTTCCTTTACAAATATTCAATATGGTCTCATGGCTAGCTGGGACCAGGACTCAGGAGACCCTCACATGGAATGTGGCATGAACATAAGAACATAGGAACATAAGAACGGCCATACTGGGTCAGGTCAAAGGTCTATCTTGCCCAGTATCCGGTCTTCCTACAGTGGCCAATGCCAGGTGCCCCAGAGGGAATGAACAGAACAGGTAATCATCAAGTGAGCCATTCCTTGTCGCCCATTCCCAGCTTCTGGCAAACAGAGGCTAGGGACACCATCCCTGCCCACCCTGGCTAATAGCCATTGATGGACCTATCCTCCTTATCTAGTTCTTTTTTGAACCCTGTTATAGTCTTGGCCTTCACAACATCCTCTGGCAAGGAGTTCCACAGGTTGACTGTGCGTTGTGTGAAAAAATACTTCCTTTTGTTTGTTTTAAACCTGCTGCCTATTAATTTCATTTGGTGACCCCTAGTTCTTGTGTTATGAGAAGGAATAAATAACACTTCCTTATTTACTTTCTCCACACCGGTCATGATTTTATAGACCTCTATCATAACCTCCCTTAGTCGTCTCTTTTCCAAGCTGAAAAGTCCCAGTCTTATTAATCTCTCCTCAGACAGAAGCCATCCCTAATCATTTTTGTTGCCTTTTCTGAACCTTTTCCAAATTCAATATCTTTTTTTGAGATGGGGTGACCACATCTGCACGCAGTATTCAAAATGTGGGTGTATCATGGATTTATATAGAGGTAATAAGATAATTTCTGTCTTAAATAATTAAAATGAAATATTCACCATCTAAAAAAAGCATCCTGAGATTCTCAGATGAAAAGTGCAATAAAAGAACAGGCCATAATTTTCAAAAAATGAGTAAGACCCTGATCTAAATCCATTGAATTGAAGGGAAAGACTTCCATTGACTTCAATATATTCACAGAAGGCAGTGAGACATGGGTCTCCACCCAAGAGCGGTGATAGCTGGAAGCCAGAAACCTTTAAGAGGATGCCCTTGAAGGACCATGAAGAGAGAAATACAGGTGCAGTTACCTCAAAACTGTGACAAGGCCACCTAGAAGCCTGAAAATGGATTCAGGAGCCCCAAAGCACTCACACTTAAAAAAAATTAGCAGCTAAGTAATAGAGATCATGTACTTTATGGCAAGATGTTACAAGGGGGAAAATATCACGGTATTTGCAGATACAGTTTGGAAATAGTTTTCTTTACCAATAGTCATAACTCTCGTCCCAGTTGTCGAAATGAATTAGCAGCCGGTTATCCAACATATCAGCGATGGTTGCCACGCACATCAAAGATGGATTCTTTTTGTCCACTGCCTCTAGTTTCATTCCCACCCGAAAACCAGATGGTGTGACAGGCTAAGGAATAGCATAGAGGGAAAAGGTATGTCAAGCTCTATGCCAGGCCATTTAAATTACTGTTCCAAACCTATTTGGTTCAGGTTATTTAAACAAAATACTGTAGTAGTAGAAAACATCATCATACTGTCACCACTTGCTTGTCAGAACATCTGTCAGGAGGGTTAAAGTCCAGATTTCCATGTGTTCTGGCAACAATGCCTATGACTCTAACAATGGCTTGGTGCAATCTGAATACTGCTTATGTTCAATTACACCAGAGCCAGGCAGTTCAGAGACAGAGGTACAGAGGGCCCTTCTGGTGATGAGTACTGATTGACGATGGACACTAGCATTGCAAGGCCTACGATATTAATGGAGGAGAAGTCAGATGTAGTTTGTCTCCAGGGTATACAGGTGGGTCAGTAAAAAAGCAGAGCCAGAATTACATGCTAAGGCCCCAATCCCTCTAAAGCAAATCCTCCATCCTTTTGCAATATCAGGGTAAGAATACTTTGATTAGGCTGAATGGGAAATGGTGCTGTGCAAAGAAACCAGGACACTACTTGACTAACTCAGGATGGGGGGAAAACCAATGGTAGTGAAGACAGAAAACCAACAAAGATATGGGTACGCTTGAAAGCTTGTCTCTTTCACCAATGGAAGTTGCTCCAATAAAATATATTACCTTGCCCACCTTGTCTCTCTAATATCCTGGGACCAACACGGCTATAACAACACTACAAACAGAGCTATGTATAGGGATGAACACCTTTGTGTATAGTGCTGGATAAACAGGACTTGTGAGATTATTAGAGTACAGGGAAGTATCACAAACATCTAGAAGCTGAGGCCCAAGCAAAAACAGAGTATTACAATTTATTTAACTAATGCTAATGTAAATCAGCAGGAAAGAGATCAAGGAGGAGAGCAAATATACAGTCTCTGCCTGGGAAGTTAGTGAATGTTGTGAGGGGCCTTGGGGATGGAGAAGTAAGAAAATTACACTGGTTTCCCATCCTACAAATAAATTGCTGTGGGAAACTGCTCCCATATGACTCCACCAAGTTCTTTAGTGTTACAGCTTCTGTCCCGAGCATATAAAAAGGACATGTTTACATTCTGGCCAAAGTTTTAGGCAGTGCTTACTTAATATCAGTCGTATTTTAAAATACATTATACCCGATGACACCACTTACTGTGCTGAGGGTCTTGAAAAGGTTTTTCGGGGCTGCTTGAGCTTTGCAATTCTTCAAATACAAAACCCAATTAAATTCCCCTTCCTTGTAACCTAGAAAAAGAGATCAGAGATTGTTTTACATTGTTCCTGCTATATTCCGATTGGTGTTTCAAAAATGGAAATAACCTAGAGAAGGATTTGAACTTTGCATGATACCTGCCCTTGTACAATCTTCAAGGGTTATGCATTTCAGTTAACACATTACTCCCTCTTTTACTGCACTGTCTAATCATTAATCTGAAACTTCAAATGTTTCTAGGAAATGGAACACAAGAAAGCGTAAGTTGAGAACAAAGATATTCACTGATTTGCATGCTCACTTAATGAAGAGTTACTAATTACTTTGACTAACAATGCCAAGCACTGGGAATATCAGTAAGAAATTGGTTTGCTCTTATGGCAATCGTCTTCCCACTTCAAATCATTCAAAGTGGGTTTGACATGAAACAAAACATGGACACTAAGCGCAGCCAGTTCACAGCAAAATGTATTGCTTCTTGTACAGGTTTATTTCTCCACGTACTTTTAGGAGAGAGCAGCTTGTGACTTGTCTTTTCACACCAGCCAACAGGGTGGATATCTGGGGAGTCAGCATTAACCCAGAAGTCATAGTACTCAGAATAACCATCAAAATGTAACCGCATTCTGTATCCCTGCACCTACAAGCACAAGAGATTGCATTATCTTAAAGGGACATTGACAAGTGACATAAAAATACTATTTTGAAAAGCCATTAACTCTCTTCCCTCTGGGTTTGGAAAACTGAAATGAACTTTAAAAAACTAATTTGCTTTTCAAAATTCAGTTTTTCTTTTTTCATTTACGGTGTTTGCTTACTTTCCCCATTACACTCAGGGCTGGTCTACACGACCATTTAAGACGATCTAACTTACGTCACTCAGAGGTGTGAAAAAGCCCCGCCCCTCTGAAGCGACGCAAGTTTCGCACTGTCCACACCGGCGCTATGTCGGTGGGAGACACTCTCCCGCCAACATAGCTTCCGCTTCTCGTCAAGGTGGAGTAATTATGCCAGTGGCAGAGTGCTCTCCCATCGGCATGGCGTGTCTTCACCAGATGTGCTCCAATGGCACAGCTGCTGAGCTGATGTAGTGCCGTAGCGTAGACTTGCCCTCCGTTTGGACAATGTAAAATAAGACTTGTCAGTTTCATTTTCTTGTTCTCACACTGTAGCCCTACATTGCAATATTTTGGTTTGCACATACTGCAGGGGAACTGCAGAGGGTCCAACCCAACCCAGTTTTTCAATGATTTAAAGAGACGCTATGAAAACATTTCTATTGGTATAGATTTTACAAATCCTTGCCCATTTCAATCCACTGGGATTGACTGGGGCACTGTGGCGGGGGAAACCCCCTTGGACCACCATCTGGGGCTACATCTCTTCTCTGGCTCTCACAGAGTTCTGCCCCTGCTTGTGGTATACAAGAGTTTCTTCAAACAAACAAAGGAAAAGGAGGTCTTTCCCTCTCCCTCCCTGGGAGCCAGGAGAATTAAAGTAAAAAAAAAAAAAGGTATTCAATCTCTTAGGCAGTTTCTCCATCACACTTTTGTCGGTCTGCTTATCTGCTGGCTTTAGTATCCTTGATCAGGGCTAGGGGCCATCTTTAGGCCCTCTCCTTTCGCTAACCCTACTCAGCACCTGGTCTATACAGTTTCAGGAGCAGCAAGGTCCCTGGCTATCTTCCTCTTCACTGATCTGTCCCTGTAGTCAGTTGTCTCTGAGGCATAGCAGTCTTCCCCTAACTGCCCCTCCTTGCTGTGAGAGGCTTTCCCCTTTTCAGCTTCCTTCCCTGCCAGGCAGAGCAAGCCTTGTAGGTGTGTCTGTGTTGGCTTACTTTATCCATTGTTATTATGTCCATTGTAAATGGTTCCCTGGTTGTTCCCCCTTATTTTAGCTAGTACAGACATTCTGTTTCCAGCCTGTTGATCCATTTACCTCCCTAATCCTGTTTCCCATGAAATGAGGCCTCACTCATGTCCAATTACTCTTGTCAAACCAGGCCTGCGATCTGGTTAGTGTTGGCTGAGTCCAGAGCAGCTCATTAGCTTCCCCTCTATTAAGGTGAGGGTGTGCCCCCTTACAGGTATGCACTTGAGTTAGAATTACTTACGTAACAGCTGAAGGATATGGTCCCAAATTTAAATCCTCAACTACGTTCCTTTAGCTTTCAGCTCAAACTTCTCTCAACCCTTACATTATTTGACTTATTTTATTTTTTTTAAACCAATCTAAAAGATAATTTCTTTAACAACACCTCCTTAGACTTCTGATGTTGTTTTCTAATGAAAAGGAAATCAAATCCAGGAAGAACAATTACCTCAGCAATGGTGAGGACACAAAATAAAGATGGGTGTCCAGGATCCAGTCCCTCTAACTTCATTCCAACTTTAAATCCATTCCTAGTTTGTGGGAAGGATTGATACTGTGGGGAAATCAATGTTGGAGGGGAAAAAAATGTACTTCACTTGTAGAGACACAACCTATTGCAGAATAATCACCAGAAACACTAAAGACTTCTGTTTTTCAGTTTAGCAAAAACCATCATCACTAGAAATCACTTCAGTGTTACCCTTGCACAATTTTGAATTGTTTCCCATGACTGGATGCAGGTGCCCTCAGTTGTTTCCTGTTCTGTATCTCTTTTAAAATGAGAGGTGATGTCCACTGATCAAACACAGTTACATGGATCAAAAATAGCATCATCACGTGTCACTAATATATCTGCAGATGACATTCTAAACACTCACTGTCAACGTATGTGATTTTTTAAAGAACTAACTTGGAAGTCTGTTTTAATTAACTACAGGTACAAGCAAATCTTTTAAAATGTTCCATGGCAAGTTTAATTTGTACATAAAGGACCCCTCTTATAGGGCCCAATCCAGAAGGCCTGCCATAGGCAAAACCACTGGGGACTTTTGCCTGTGTCAGGATTGGATCTGTACTACAGACATTATCCCAACAGAGCACATTCATTCTTTAAGGGCTTGTCTACACCTGGAGTTATTCAGGACTAGCTGCTCGGGAATAACTCCATGTGTGGATGTTCCTATTCCGGAATAAGAGTGCCTCGTTCTGGTTTAGCTTAATCCACTTTGGGGGAAAAAGTGTCCACACATGCAGTTATTCAGGAATAGTTTTTGCCCTCTAAATTCACATCCAACCTCAATCCGAATTAACTTTCAATTATAGATAGGCCTAAATAGGTTCTCTATAACTGGAACTGCAAACAACTTACTGCAATACAGTGAAACTTTAAAAGATTTTCCTTTCACTTTATGGTGGTCTCGGTCCTACAAGTTGCTGAGTATCCTCTACTGCCAACAAAGTTGGTGGGATTTGTGGGAGCTCAGCACCCTACGGGGTTGGGGCCTATAAAGTTTCACCATATCCCAAGTTCTCTGTACTCTGATTTAGACACAACTGGATGCTATTTCTACCCTCATTTGTAATTATTGCCTCTTAATAAAATAATCTATAACAGTCCAAGATTCAAGGATCCAATAAATTTTAACAGTGTTTTAATTAGTAAGGCTAAAATCAGCATCACACAACCACCAGTCATGAACAGGACATATAAAAAGATACTAAACTGCCCCTCTCCAACGCGACTGAGTGATCTGCTAATAGCTGGTTTACTCATAACTAATTGAAGCAGACTAGAACATTATTTGTGGCCAAGATTAAGTGCAAGGACTATTAAGGGTGTGTAAATGTCACCTAGTCTCACTGTTGCCTTAAAAGAAAAATAAGAGATTTAAAACAAATCAAATATTAGCCAATCATATCTGAAATCTAGAGAATTAACTCTTCCTCCCCTGAATTAACTTCAGCAATAATATTTTGCCCCTTTATACTACTTTCCAGAGAATCAAAAATTGTTTTACAAGCATTAACTAATTGAGCCTCACAGCCCTTCCATGAGGTAAGGTACACTATTATATTTGTTTTTAGTGTGGGAAACAGTTTTCCTGTCCCACAACATTTTTTGAGATTTCAAAAAGTTTCCCTGTCCTGAATTGGGACAAAAAGTCAAAATTCTAGAAAATTTTCACAAACCAAAATTCAAAAAGTATTTTTTGTTCAGGTCAAGCAAAACATTTCATTCTGATTTTTTTTGTGTACGTGTTTATTCAAATTGAATTAACTAACTTTTAAAAGATGTCTGTCTGAACCAAAAATCTGCAATTTTGTATTTATTAAGTGTCAAAATGGAACGCTTCAACAACTTCAAAACCTTTTATCCCTCCAAATTGTTTTGAACTGTACATTTGTTGAAACCAACTCTTTCCCGCAAAAAGTTTGTTATGATTAACTGGCATTGTTCAATGAAAAAATGTTGAGTCAAAAAACTGCTGACCAGCTTTATTCATTTTACAGGTAGGGAAACTGAGGCAGGGAGGTTGCATGACTTGCTCAATCTGCAGCTGTTGGGTTCTATTCTTGACTCACTGGGTGTCCTTGGGAAAGCTACTTAACTCCTCTCTGTATCTCAGTTTTCCCATTTGTAAAGTGAAAGTGGGGATAACAATGCTTGCTCCCTTTTGAAAGGACTGAGATCTACAAAAGAAGAGAGCTTTAAATGCAAATATTATGATTGCAATGCAGCAAAAGTCAGCAGTACAGCTGGAAACAGAACACAGGAGTCCTGACAAGTCCCACACCTGGAACACACCACCTCCATAGAAGATGCATAGTGTTTTTTGGGTTGGTTTTTTTTTTTAACATCACTTATTGTGCTGGAAGTCAACATTTTTAATGCTACCTGCTGATAGCAACCCAAGCACTACTTGCAACTAGTGGTGTCAGGGAAGTCTCCAATTCTGGCACCAAGGGGTTAATAATTCGGTGATGCTGCATTAGAATTATCAAAGCACAGAAAGCATCCAAGCGGCTGCCAACCTCTTTGAACAGTTTGAGGGGAGCAGCTGGCATCCGTTCCTCTTCCAAGTAAGAAACCCAGTTCCACACCGTCTTCTTTCCAGGAACAACTGAATAATCAAAACCAGAAAGAGATAACATTTATCTCATGGAGGACAGAATGCTGAATGGAGAGCAGCCATCTCCTCCCATTCCTTCCCACTCACTGAACGTCCACTACCACCATCTGGAGCAGATCCAGATGCCAGCCCAGCCCTCCTTGGATGCTTAAAGAGCAGGTAACAAGAGCCTCGGAGGAGCTCAAAGCTCCATCAGGGGGCCAAACACATCTGGAGACCGCTATCCCCGTCATTTTTAATTGCCGGTGAACTACACTAAGAAGCTATCCATCTTGAGGAAAATACAAACCCCAGGCAATAGTCTGACTGTATCTATTTTTCAGAAAAAATTATGTTAAATTATATGCCCATTAGCTGTGTCACACAGGCTGTCGGCAAGTTGCCACTGGAGCATTGGGGCTGAAAAGCTTGGACAGCCCTAGGACGGGAACTTCAAAAGGAAGGAAAGAATTTCTCCGCCCAATAGCTCAGAGCATGAATAAGGGGTGTGGCTCAAAACGACAAACAGCACAGGAAAGGCCACAACAGCAGCTGAAAATAAACCCAGAATGAATCGAATGGAAAACCAAACACACTTTTTTTTTTTAGCAAAGATATTAGTACGTGGATAGTGAATGATCGCAAAGCAGGTGTCTGGATTCAGGCT
Organism: Macrochelys suwanniensis; assembly: GCA_033296515.1. NCBI lineage: Eukaryota > Metazoa > Chordata > Testudines > Chelydridae > Macrochelys > Macrochelys suwanniensis. The sequence goes on along the minus strand of CM065794.1, from coordinate 7,006,624 downwards.
AGTAGAACCAAAGAAGAAAAAGTTACGTTTTAAATGGATATTAAAAATTACCCCAAATTATCTATAACTATCTCCCTTCAAGTATATAATAAATCTCAAACCCATCACCTTCAAAGTCTGTAAACAATTCCCTATTTATTTACATTACATCTTGTATTCAGAATTTGCTGCGTACAGGTGTGATCCAAAGGTCACTGAAATCAATGGAAAAAGATGCCTATTGACGTCAATGGGCCTTGGATCAGGCCCACTCTTTCTAGGTTCTTATATTGTGCCCAAAACGGAGGCGAGAGCCTGTAATATCCCATCTGATACACTGCAGAAGGTGGATGTACAAAAAGTGGAATAGGTGTCTAACAAAGGGGGGGGAGGGATAGCTCAGTGCTTTGAGCATTGGCCTGCTAAACCCAGGGTTGTGAGTTCAATCCTTGAGGGGGCCATTTAGGGATCTGGGGCAAAAATTGGGGATTGGTCCTGCTTTGAGCAGGGGGTTGGACTAGATGACCTCCTAAGGTCCGTTCCAACCCTGAGATTCTAAAGGTAACTATCGCTCTGAATGGCTCCACTGACCTTGTTTTTTCTGTTCACTACAATCCATTTTGTAACAGCTGGTAAAGTTTGCAAACAATAAGAAAAAGAGACCATGAGCTCAGCTCACCTTGTTTCAGAGGTTTAGTATTTCTGCGGCTTTTCATATTATTTGATTTATTCTTCTCCTAGACACAGATATGATTTAAAAAGAAAAGTTTAGTCATATTCTTGTCTCCCCCCTGAGTGTCTTTTCACAATGCAGGTATGATAAAGATGTAACATGTTACTAACAGAAATATTCTTCTTAAACCAATCCTATGAGTGCATTACAGTAATAGCAGGATCTTACATATACAGCTACTTTTACCCGAAAGGATCGCAAAGGGCTTTACAAATTGTTTCCACCAAAGATCATTTAAGTAAGTCACATGGTGTAGTAAAGATTGAACTCTCTACTGTAGTGGATTGGATTCATTGTCTGCACTGCAGGATTTGTAGCAATAAGCAATCTTATTACTATGCTACACATTAGATTCATACAAATTTGTGTCCATCTATGCTAGTGCGTGGATACACAAAAAGGATATTTCACCAGCCACTGAAGGAAATAGAAGTTCCGAGTATCTGTTGTCACAAAAAAGACACCTCTAGAAACTGTATTTTGTCTTTAAACATCACAGATCATGGTCAATAACTAGTAAACTACAAAGAAGAAATGTTAATATCATGTTAGTTCACCAGGGTTGTCACTTCTTGAAGCAAAGCAAGAAAGGCAAAATTTGAAAATCAGAGCCAAAATATGTCCCATGCCCTTTAAAAGTTTTTTTTTAAAATGAGGGCAGGGGAAAAGAAAGGGAGAGATGGAAGAAGGAAAGTAGTTTTGACGTTTTGCATACAACCCCTCAGATAAAAGCTGAACAATGGGATGAATTAAACCGTACGCAACATTAGTCTGCATATCAAGTAGCAGAGTACGGACCTTTCAAAGAGAGGACAATAGAGTTCTGATTTTATGAACACGGATCTTATGAACGGCTTCTTTCCCTTGATCAGCAAGGTACATGAGTATGTATTTAAACAGCAAGCAGAGGTCACAAGCCCTCAGAGGATGGTGTCTCGACCTTCCCATGCTCTGGTGAAAGTGCCTTGGTAACGGACAAGTCATGTCTCAGAAATGGTTTCGCAGTGTTTTGAAGGACAAGAAGAAAACCATGCAATGCAACTCCTAAATTTGAGGGATTTGGTGGCAAAGAAGAGATGCAATTTTCTCAAGCAAAAAATATCAGCGATTTATTTCACCTGTGACGACAGGCACACTACAGTTTTTTCAGCACTGCTGGGATATTTTTGTTTTCCCACTATTAGTCTCTAGATATTTTAATGTACAGAAGGGTCTGCAGATAGCACACCCAATGCATGTGTAACACTGAACTGAAGTTCCACTGTCTGTTTCAAATGTTGATAGTATAGTTTTCTGTAATGTGCACTGTAAAGGACTCTACCCCTCTGGCACTAGATATGTAAATTATAGGTGTGGACAAATTATAGTCTAAAAACTCAGTTGCGACCTCATGTTAGTTTTTCACCAACATAACTCCATTAATTTTAGTGGAGACATTCCCAATTTACACCAGTGTAATCAGGTCAGACTCAAATCTGAAAGATTCACAGAGCCCACCGGGGTACATAGAATACACCCTTTAATTTGATTTTCTTTGTATATTGTCAAGTAACCTTGCTTGTTACAATTCCATTCAACCAAAGTGCACGCCAAACTCATTTACCTCATCATCATCTATATTTTCGTCCTCATCCTCAGAATCCAGAAGAAGTTTCCTCTTCCTTCGGAGTCGCTTGAGGGGTCTGTCAGCCTCATTAACCTGGCAGCCAATGCTGACATTAAGGCTTCTGCTGCTTATTCTGTTTCTGCAATCAGCTGGGATGTCTTTAGAATCACTGCAAACAGCCACAATTTAAAATAAAAAATCTGTTCTATAACCAGTGTATGGATTGTGTGTGAATTTAATATTTGTGGGAAGAGCCAGATTTTCTACCTTAGATATTTATATATAGGCATGGATGAGATTTTTATCAGTATACGTGTGTAAATATTGATTTCACTGTACACATACAAATCAACTAAAAGATTTTTCATCATTAATAAATCTAAAAACTTACAGATAGGCAAAGTAAGAAAAATGCTGCCTGAAACCTTATTAGAGTTTGCTTTGAGGATATTTACTATATTTATTTTGATATGTGATACTGACTGTGTTTTAACAGTTACAAAGCTTTAACTTTTTGAATCTCAGCATCTACTGTCATAAAATTATCTAACGCCCCTCTATAATGTTGTGGAACCGGGAACATTTAAATAGATAAAAATCTAATAAAATGCTTAAAAATAAACTCTGATATTACCTGTTGAAATTATAGAAATCAAATTCTGTCAATTCTACTTATATGGCCCTGTCACCCCAGTATCTGATCGCCTCACAATCTTTAATGTATTTACCCTCACAACATCTCTGTACGACAGGAAAGTGCTTATTATCTCTGTTTTACTGCTGGAGCACTGAGGCATAGAAGGACTAAGTGACTTGCCCTAGGTCACACAGGAAATCTGTGGCATGGCGGGGAGATGACGTGGGTCACCCAAGTCCCAGCCTAATGCCTTAACCAACGGACCATCTTTCTTCATGGGAAATGCCAGATTGACAGGCCGGGAGGCTTAAATCCTGCATTTATCTCCTGAGCAGGTACAGCACATACAGTATCAGAGGGGTAGCCGTGTTAGTCTGGATCTGTAGAAGCGACAAAGGGTCCTGTGGCACCTTACAGACTAACAGACGTATTGGAGCATAAGCTTTCGTGGGTGAATCCCCACTTCTTCGGATGCTTCCTTTCCACTGCTTGCATCTGAAGAAGTGGGGATTCACCCACGAAAGCTTATGCTCCAATACCTCTGTTAGTCTATAAGGTGCCACAGAACTCTTTGTCGCAGCACATACAGTGTGCAGCCAGACTTGAGCAGTTGGCACTAATTAACCTCTTCGCTGGCAATCTTGGCAGAGAGGCCAAAGACTGAGGTCCTGGAGAGTGAACTCTCTTCTCTTCTTTATAGATGGCACCTTCAGGATAGGACTAGAGTGATCAGTAGGCTTTGCATTGCTGATGCCAGGGCTGTGCTGATACCTGCTCTGTTGATTTATTGCTGTCATTGCAACACCTTCCACAGATGCTAAATTCTCATTAAACATTAAATGGAAAAACGAGGCGAGGCTCCTTACTTGTCTTTATGCTGCTGAGAGCAGGTTCGAGTACAAAACTTCCCATTCTCCAAGCAATCCATTTGCCTGCAGTTTTCACAGGCTGGGATGTCTTTGGGCTCTGCAGAAGAGGAACGAGGACAATGATTAAAGAAAAAGTTGTCAAGTTTTTAAATTTATCACCTCTCAGTCTCATCCAAGGAGCTCTCCCAATGCCCTTTATAAACTTTCATTAACTAAGCCTCACACAGGGAGGTAATTATTATCTCTGATCTGGTATTTAAAGAGTGTTTTCTGTCATTAAAGCGAAAACCACTCATATCTAAAGAAGTTGTGATAATTTAATATTAGGGAAACTCATGCTCCTCTGTAAAGGTGTCAAAGAAGAATTAAATCTCAAGGCTCTAACCAGGGTTCAATTAGAACATTTTATTTTTAAGTGCCCCCATATCTTCGAGACAAGTGCAAATTTTGTTTGAAATTTTGTCAAAAGTGACTAAATTTTGGGGGGGTGCTTGAAACATGCAAATGTGTTTTAAAAGTCAGTCTCTACATATATTTTTCATACTTCTTGAAAACCTCTATTAAGAAGCCCCGGAAAAGCCTCGTTATAGGTATTCCATTAAAAGTATCCGAAAAACCTCTCTGTATAAATGGCTGTACGCTAGCAAGGAAAACACATGAGTTGAATACAACAAAACTGACTTAAATTATGAGCATGATGATCCCAGTATAACAATTTTACAGCCTGCCCTGATTTAGGTTCTTCCTAATGTAAGTTAAATCCTGATCTAATATCACATTAAAAACACAAAGGCCATATTTCCAAAACTTAGCACCAAAGTAATGCACATTTTGTTCATCTATAACTAAGTAATTTTGTGCACAGATTATGCGCTTGGGCATACATGTGGGCTGGGTGCAATCTACTATGCCTAACATAAGCGTAGCTGCATATTTTGGGCTCACAATTATCTGTTTCGACATAGTTTGCTAAAACGTGGCCTCGGATGCTAAAAAAAAAAATTGCCAAATAATCTGTAGTGTTTCAATTCTTCCCTGGCCCCCACTCACCAAGGCTTGTCATATCCTGCTGGAAGACCGAAAAATATGGTTTATATTTGATGTCTCAGATAGGCCAATACAGACATCAGATGGATTTGGTTAGAGTTCGGCAGAGACAGTCCATTTGTACTACATCCTAAGCCCTTTCCATCTGCCCTTGAGGACTTGCTGATTCCAGACATGGGGAAGGCAGGTAAGGAAGAACACTTACATGAAAGGCTATGCCTGCAGAACTCTGCTCTGTTGGAAGACACACTGTCAGGGGGAGTGTTCTTGGGCTAAAGTGGAGCAAGGCTGTCTTAGTGCTGAGTCATCATCCAAGGCCAGATTCTTAGCCTGATGGAAAAATTCTAGTCTCTCTGTGACAAGGAGGAGATGCGCCCCCAATAAGGCCAGGATGGGTATATCTGAATGCATGGTCTTCCATCTCTCTTGATCTTACTAGGCATTTGGCTACGAGAAGTGCTGGTAGAAGAACATGTCAGAGTTTCCCTGCAGTGCTGGAGACAGTATGTCTTGCGAACATGGGGATTGGCTCTGAGGTATGCTTGTGCACCACGCCGCTCCTAAGTTCTCCAAGGCAGTGACATGCCCTGAGCTGCTCTAAGGTGCTAGCGCAAAAGCTGCTCCTTAGCACCAAGGGAGGCTGATACACCAGGGGCTCCAGAGCACCAAGCTGGGGCACATTTTACACCCGATCCTGTGATGCAGGGCCTGCCACAGGACTTTGTGCCAGGAGCCCTACTCCCCAGCCTTCAGCTAACGAGGGTCTCCCATCACTACTTTTGCAGAATCCCAAGGCATGACCAGGCAGCGACTCAATGTGGTGACCAAGTCTCAGACTGCCTCTAAACAATGAGAGCTGAAGGAAGATACGCTACCGGACTCAGCAAGCTCAATGCACAGCACCTGGGGCTGAGGACAAGACACAAGCCTAGACCCAAATGGGCTATGGCAGCTGCATTGGTTAGAACTGCTGGGCAGCAGCTCCTGGGGGAGGAGCAGGTCTGAAAGGAACTGCCTGAAATGTTCCTGGTGCCTGAGGTACTTTTTGCTCACTAGGGCAGTTCCCTTGAGTTGGATTATTGTAGCCTCAGGGATCCAAAATTCTTAGCGCTCAGGGTTGTTTCTACATGATTCATGCTAGAGGCACGAGTTTCCAGAGTGAGTCTCCTGCACGGATAATGGGCCAGATCCCGGCCCTGCTGTACAAGACAGAATTAGCACAAGCAAACACACAGCCAGCTCAGCTGGCTACCTGAGGATTCCAATGGCACAGGGAATCCCTGGCTGGCACCGTGTTGTGATATCCACTCCTGCTCCACCCCGACAGCAGGTGCATATCCGAGGGAAAGGAATCACAGCAGAAGGGCCCAGGCGCACCAGTGATCCCCGTCTGCAAGAACGACCTCTTGGTGGCTGTTGCAACTGAGCCATGCTCTGAGTGGGTGCTTGACAAAGACCTAGCCCAGTGTCCTACCCTCCTTTATAAAGTGCTTTGAGATCTTCAGATGAAGGATGCTAAATAAGCACTAAATATTATTATGATTATATGGGAACTAACGTCATTCAAAATACTTTAAAATCGGTATCTATATTTAAAAACATACCGTGATTCACTACAGTGACCACCACCACCCAGCTCATGCCAGCAAGCACTGTACTGCTACAGGAAGCGCTTCTTAAAACATGTGGGTCCAGCTTCCTATCGAGCTGTGTATTTGGTCCCTCGGCAGTGCACAAAGCTCACCTTCAGAATCAGCGCCAGAGGCAGCAGTGGTGTTGGTAGCAGCTGGAGTGGAAGCACCAGGGTTAAGGCCGGCTATGCTGGCGTTTATTGCTGGAGCCAAGAGAGTTTTTATGGCTTCTGCTTCAGTAATGATTTCTAAGGTTCCAAACTCACTTAAACGGAACTGCAGGTAACAAAAGGAAGAAAGCGGCTGAAGAAGACAAGCAAACTAAACAGCAGCAGACGGGCTTCAAAGGGGGAAGGATAGTGCGTGAGATTCAGTATTGCAAGTGGAGCTAGGACAAAAAGCGCTACTGGCAAGAGAAATTGCTTTCTATACAACACAGTGTCACACAAAAATCCTATTTTAGCAGGAAATGCCTGTTCAGTGGTGGTCTCATAAAAAAAGCTATTGATCTGCTTCAGTGTTGATGCAGAAAAGCTACATTTATTCTTGTGTGCTTCAGATTTTTTCCCTTTATGTAATTCAAATCTACAGCATTTCTAGCAAACAAACCGGGGCGACTTATATGTCCTCTGAAAGAGAGCAGCAACTCGGCCAAAATCCCTGTTCTGGGTTTTCAGGATTAGCCTATGATGAATAAATGGACAATAATGTCGTTACCAAACAGTAGCAACCCACCTAAAAAATCTTCTAGCAAGTAGGAACTGTTGAGAAAGAGATTACTTACCAGCAACTGCAGTTCTTTGGAGAGTACTACACACACCTGTAAGATGAGCTACCTCTGCCCTCCATACAACCAATCAACCCCCTCCCCCAACCCTACCATGTCTTTGAGCTTTGGGAACCTTCCATAAAGGCAGCCTTAGCAGGGATTGCATACATGGTCCTTCCCAGCACTAAGTATTTTGAGTTAGAATTATAAGGGGCCATGCAGTTCTCAATCCCATCAGTTCCTTCTACTAAACCCAAGAGTCCTATGGCAAATGAACTTCACAGGAAGATGGGAGGAATGTGGGAATATACAGAGGCAACATTACTGAAGAACTACAGTTACTGGGTGGTAACTTCTCTTTCTTCTTTCTTCAGGGTGGCCTCTGCAAAATCCTACTTGTAGAAGTCTAACAAATAGGAGAGATTCCTTCACTGGAATGGGGTACTGACCCAAAGGTGGATCAGAGAGTCTAGCTCACAGGGCCGCCTCCTCAGGACAGACTGGAGAGGAACATGACTGTCCTTTCAAGCTCACGGTGTAAAGATCTGGCATGCAGAACAACAGTCCAGGGATCAGCTTCCCCTGAGGAACAGATAACAGCAGGTATGTATGGGCTTATAACTCTCGGAAGCTGAAAGAAAACAACGCATACTACAGTACTTTAAAGTCCTTTAAAGTCTGGATTGGATAAGAACCAAAATTGAGTCATTCTGGAAATCCAAACTGTATCATTTGGTCAGGAATCACCTAAAAGCTGTCTGAACTATCTACACTATCAATAACTATAACAAGCTATCAGGAGATTTGGGCAAAAAGTGAACAAACAAGAAAATCCTTCCAGACACAGAGCAAAGGTGTCTATACTCACAGCTAGCCATGGCAAAGGAAGGAGCTGAGGCAGCTGGGAACCGCATGGATTCTTACAGCCTTTGCTTCAAAGGTTGTAGGGGCCCTAGCAGGGTGCTTGCTTGGTCCAAGCAGACACTGCTTTTCTAGCAAGTTCCTGCACAGTGCCAGTAAGCGCAGTCTACAAGTGGGTGTATGCAAAGGTCATCACAAGGAAGAAAGACTTTCTTATGATCTTGGAATTCATTATACAACAAAAACTAACTGCCATTCCCTCGATCTCAGTATCTCTGCAATATGGAGATGGCTACCCAACAACAAGAGAAATAAACTACCAGAGGTCACTCACGCTAGCAGACTCTGTGGCAGAGTTTTCATTCACAGCAGCATATAGGGTGGATATAACTCCTTAAAAATCATAACCAATCTCCACCTCACCAAAGCCAGTTCACCAAAGCATTAGCCCTGACTGCTTAGGGCTTAGACTCACTGACAGAAGCATCGTCTTCCTTCTCTCCTTCACCCTTACTCTTCACAATATCGTTAACTCAATTCCACCCATAGCTTATAAAAGCTCTCTCCAAAACCCTCTCCCCCATCATTTGAGCTGCAGCCTGTATTCCTCACAGCTTCAAAGATGCTGCACCAGAAGAAACATATTTCTGCCCCTGAATCCCAAAGTAACCAAGAGTATTATTTTTATTTAACTGAGAACAAAGATAACCCACCCCAAACAAACGGTAATTATATACATGGGATTCTGAAGGGCTTTTCTATAGGAGTCTTTACATCGGTTTAATGAGGGAACTACCTCCTTCTTGAAATGGTGGAAGAGCAGTAGTGGAATGGAGGGAAGATATCACAGATTGAGGGTTCCTCAGAAACGCATATAATAGTAACAGACTGATACTGTGAACAAAAGGTCACAATGTGGAGCCTCACCAGAGCTCTGATGTCCCATTAAGCAGCAGAGCTAACTACTGAAGGAAGCAAGGATATTAAAGCAGTCTTGTATTAAGGGACTAGATTCTTGAAGATAATGAGATATAAAATCATCAACTCGAATCCAGCCCAAACTGGTAGTGACAGAAGGTTGTTACCATCTGATGGCTCACCCGAGAGCACATGCGTTGGTGGGGCTCAGTCCACTTTCCAGTGGACAAGCACTCATATCAGAAAAACCACAACAACTAGGGTGACCAGACAGCAAGTGTGAAAAATCAGGACAGGGGGTGGGGGAGTAATAGGAGCCTATATAAGAAAAAGGCCCAAAAATCGGAACTGTCCCTATAAAATTGGGACATCTGGTCACCCTAACAACAACGGGCGTCTTTGCTAGAAGTCTCTGAAGACTGAATGAGCCATGGAGTGGAACTCTACTCTCACTCCTAGCGGTTCCTTCTGATCAAGGACAACGCACATTAGTATATGGGGTGGCTGATTCTGCTACTGCCTGCACTGTACCTGCTCTCTAGTTAAACAGAGGATTTCAATCTGCAGAGCTGCCAATACAACATATTCACTAACTCTAAAGTCACATGACAATTTTTTAAAACACATTCTCCTTAATAAGAGACAAAAGAAATAGAAATTACAAAAAACGTAACTGTGCTGTTTTCCCCTCCACATGCAAGAATTCTGACATACACGAGGGAGAAGAAAAAAAAAAGAGGCAAAAAATTAAAGGGAACTGGACAGTGAAAATAAAACAAAACCCCGTTATATTGGATCATAATACTGAGACGCACACCTGCAAGGCCAGTTAATAATGAACAACCTGGACATTTGTACCACACTCAGTCACTGTGGTACCTGAGGCCTCATCTTTGTATTTGATAATTCTGTATTTATATGGTTCTGAATAAATCCCATCATGCTTTGTAGACACTACACTGTTATTCCAGAATCAGTTAAATACAGCCATCTCTGGGGAGGAATATAGTTGCTATTTAAGAGAACACAGCAATGTTTCTCAAGAGGTTTTCTTTTAGGAAGTGAAGAATAATGTCTCCAAATGACAGTACAGGGGAGTAGAGGAGACAAGTTAGCCATTAGAAAGTAATTATCCAAACTGCAATTTGAACAAAACCCCAGGACTCTTAGGAACTCCATGAACTTGATTGTGTATTACTCAGATTTTATGTCAGTATAACTCCCATTGATTTCAGGTTCCATATGTTGATCAAAACACGTCAGACACACAGGGTCATGCATGCACTTATTCTTTTGACTTCTGTGGAGATACAGCATGGATGAATTTGCTTCATAGACTGAAGCAAGCTTTGAATGACTGGGTTGCAGATTTTGCAAAGAAAAGGGGAGGGGGGAAAGTGAAAGAAAAGAGCAATGTTTTCCAGTGAGGCCACTGATTTTGGAATGGATACCTAATCTAAGACGTGCTGAGCCTGATTTTCAGAGGTTCTGAGTACCCACAACTCCAGTTCACTTCAGTTGGAGCTGTAAATGTTCAGCACCTTTAAAAAAAAAAAATTAGGCTCAGGGTATCACGTTAGACATCCAAAAAAATCAGTGAAAATGTGGCCTGAATATTTAATTTTAAAAGTACAACTGAAATAAGTCTGTCAGGTAACTTGGAAAACACAATCAACTGATGGGGTCGTTTTCCGTCTACCATATTTGTGAGCAACCTCCTCTAAAAATCTCAGCTGTGATTTACATAAGTTACATTACGGCCGCTATCAATAAGAAAGGTGTAGATAGACAATAGCTGAGAAAATAATCACAGACACACTAAAGCACCCAATGGGCACAGTTCTACAAATATTCACTCATGAGAATAGCCTTTGCTCATTATGGGCTGAATTTAACAGGATTTCTTGCCTGAATAAGGTGTACCCACCCAGCTGAGAAATGGCAAGTTCAGGCCTTAAATACCTCCTTGCAGCTATATTTAGACACACTAAATTAACTGAACAAGAATTAAGAGGGAAAAAAAGAAAATCAACAAGCTTCCAGAAATCTCACTAGGAATTCAATACTTGTTTGGTGACTCCAACTCTGTTGTCACAGTAGCAGCTGACAGGGGATAATCATTTTAAATCAAGTCTTTTTTTCTAACCAAAGAAAAGAGCGTGTGCTAACTTCAGTGCATTACTAAAGGCACTGTCATTTCTTTACCCTGTTCCTTGGTTTCTTACTTGTATGTTGCTACCTGGCAAGGTAGCAATGCCGTCTTTCCAGTCTAAGGCACCCATTACATCGAAGTCTGCAGTCGGGGTGATGGTGGGTTTTCTCTCCAAGACACTCTGTTCCATCTTTCAGCTTAGCCTTTGGGTTTGTTTGTTTTTTAATTTTTAAGAAAGAAAACTAGGGGTTGAAAACAAAACAAAAGAGAGGCACAGAATCAACAGGCCTGTCACTTACATTTAATGAAGGATTTTAAGAGTGATGCAGCTTATGCTTCATATAGTTAATGGCTTTCAAAAGATGGAAAAAAATGTCAACTTGCAATTTGCCCAAGGCACTTATTTTTTTAAAAAATGTGTGTGTGTGTGTGAAACAAATATGCAGGTTTCAGGACAGAATTACAAAACAGAAAGCTGTGACACTCAATTGGGTTTGCTTAATTACTGTCCATTTTACAGTTTATGGGCAAAACCCTGGTTTCTCTCAAGTCCATGGGAGCGTTGCCATTGATTTTAAATGGGACTAGGATTTGGGCCTATGTCAACACCAACACACATGCGCACATACCCCAACATTGCTGTGGCACTGGGGTGCCTTAAACAATTTTAAAGAACAATATTATCTTAGCAGCACTGGCAGATTGCACTGTTATTGGTACTCACCTCCTACAGGGTTTACACTCTAGGACTGCTTTGCAGCCATATATAAGTTGAATAGAAGTATCCAACAGGAGAACCAACTAAAAACTATATTGCTATGTGGACTAAGTGTATCTGATGACAGCAACAATAATACTAATATAGCATTTTACATAGATTCATAGATTCTAGGGCTGGAAGGGACCTCGAGAGGTCATCGAGTCCAGCCCCCTGCCCTCATGGCAGGACCAATTACTGTCTAGACCATCCCTGATAGACATTTATCTAACCTACTCTTAAATATCTCCAGAGATGGAGATTCCACAACCTCCCTGGGCAGTTTACATGCAATAATCAATCATCAATAAATTGTACTTCATTGCCTGGCATATATAACTTGAATAATATGAATACTGAAAAAAACTGGCTGCTTAAAAAAAAAAAGGAAATTCACTTCTCATTCTTGAACTAGAAGTTTTATCATCTTTCCTATCTGACCACATAACCTACATTACCTTAGTAAAAACAGGCCATACCAGTGACAAATTCAATTTAATCCTTGTCCTACAGAAACAGGCCTCAACTGCCATGGGGAAATCATATCACTTTTTGATGTCAAAGTCTCTTACACATCAGCTCATCAGCATGTTCCAAGGCAGAACTTCATTTTCCTGGAGGTCACAAGCTCACCTTTGAGGTAGGACAAGTCTCACTGTCCAAGCAATCATGCATCTCCAATTCAAGCAGTTTAGGGAGTGCGGTATGTTTAACTTGGTTCACTCATTTGTGGAATGGACATTTGCAAACAGTACTTCTAAGCACCTCTGAACAAAACTAAGTCCACTGCTGATGTCAACTAGTAGGCATCGCAATCTGATTATTTTCCTTGGGGCGGGTTCATTTTCTCAACGGTTTTAAATTTAGAACTCAAACAAGGACAATTGCTTTTGCACCCCGAGAGACTGGCAGAGATACGAGCACCATAGACTGTGATCATGATGAGTCAGGCTGATGAAATTGGGAATCTGTTAGCTACATTTATGGCCCAGTTCTTGAAGGTGCTCAAGAACTTCAACTCCCACTGACTTCAACAGGAGATACAGAATCTTACCATCAGGCTCTTAGTGCCACTAGCTAATGGATGAGCAAACAAAGATTCCACTAAGTTAATACAGAGATCACATGACAACATTACAATCTTTTACCAAGACACATTGGTACAGTTACTCAGGATCATCCTTCATCTAAGTCTTCTTCATCCAGTTCCAACCCAATACATGAATATTTGACACAGACTTGTAAAGCTGAAAAAGCCTATTTGTAGTCTACAGTTTGATGCCATCTCCTGCAAAGATACAATGTATCACAGGAGTTGTCATTCCTAAAATTCACCCTTTATTTTAAAGCAGCGGTGTCCAATACGTTCGCCACTAGCCACATGTGGCTAATAGGCTACTGAATTGTGGCTAATGCACGTGGCTTTTTTATAATGTGGCTAACAAGAAAAATGCAAAATCACAAGTGTGGCTAGCATCGAATTTCTATTGGACACCGCTGTTTTAAAGGATCTTTATCTGCAGCAAAACACCCTCAAGCCCACACCAAGTCAGAGTTTATATTTGAGGAGTTCTTACTGATGGCACCAGAGTATTATTATTGCAGTACTGGAAAGAGTAGTTCCTAATAAATAGGTGGAGCAAGAGATGGAGGACTGAATCCCTGGGTTCTGGGTTCTATTCTCTGTCACCTTCACCTTTTTGTGCCTCAGCTTGTCCCCTTGTAAAATGAGGGGTAATAATACAGACCTAACTCGTCAGAGGATTAATGAACATTCGTACAGATCTTTGGGCATAAGAAGCACTAGGCAAATGCTCAGCACTGTTCCCCACCACACTCCCAAGAGGCCCAATGCTGCAAGGTGCGGAGCGCTCTCGACTCCCACTGCACTCGATGGGACATGGGGGAATTAGCAGAAAGCACTGGGCACTGAGCAGGATTGGCGCCCGGGTCAGTAAGAACATTTGCAGAGGTCTCACTGGAGCCGGAGGCTTTGAGGCCACTCATATAGATCAGCTTGGAAGAAGTTAGTTTAAACCAGTGGTTCTCAACATTTCCAAACTACTCTACCCCTTTCAGGAGTCTGATTTGTCTTGCGTACCCCAAGTTTCACCTCACTTAAAAACTCTCCAGCCGCCCAGCTCCGAAGGCAGTGCCACCACCAGCAATAGCACAGAAGTAAAGATGGCAAGCCACTCTTTGTGGCTCGGGGGTACTATTTTTAAAATCCCACTCCCGCCCCAGCTGCAATACCCGCTCCCACATTGTTTGTTGAATTTTTATCCCTCTCCCGCTGTTATGGCAGTGGGTCCTGTGGGACCCACAAGATCCCAGACTCGCTGCAGGGCTCTAGATTCTGTTGTACTAGGCCAATAGGATGAGTCGACATACCCCCTGGAAGATCTCTGTGTACCCCCAGGGATACACATACCCCGGGTGAGAACCTCTGGTTTAAACTATGTGAGTTATTTAAAACCAGACCAAGCAAAGTATTAAAAAACACAACGTATGGAATAAGGTCGTACTGGCCAGAGCAGGACTAGCTAAAATAGGCCTTTTTCGTCTCTATATTTCATAAATCTAATTAAAAAAACTAGAAAAATATTATAAGAAATAAATTACTTTTCTTATAATGCTCCTTTTATAATCCACTAACAGTAAAATCTACATTACAATAAAACCAATATAGCCCAATAAAGAGAAACAAAATGTTCAATTAAAAGATTTGGCAGAAACCAGCTTGAAACATTAGAAAAAGCTTTAGTCATGCAAGAACTTTTCCCTTTTGCCCCAGTATGTGATTTTGAAAGTTAAAAGAAAAACAAAGACCCAGAAAATATTACTGTGCCAGAGGACTAGATGTCCTGTAACTGTAATTGAAAATGTGGCCAAACTAGAATGGAAATTTCAGCTCTAAACAGCAAATTCTGATTAATAAATGATGCAAGCATCCTGGGAGAAATCACCGTGTGGCTTGGGGCAAATCACACTTAGGACAGACCGCTTGGATCTTCAGAGGTGCTGAGCAGCCACAGCTTCCATCCTCTTCAGTAATGGCAGTCGTGGGTGCTTATCACCCATGAAAATCAGTCACCTTTTATTTAGGTGTCTGAATTTGGGGTTAGGTGACTAACTTTACACACCCATATTTGAACATTTGGCCATTAACATCTGTCTCACCCTATTTGTAAAGTGCTGATAAAGAATACAGACATCTCTGGCAAAAGTGTTAGGGTTAGTTATATTTGTAAATAACTTTCAAAATATAAAACATTACAAAAGATCTAAATATTATTAGACTTTCAGGAAAAGGACCGGCTTTCAAGAAGAGTTCTACTTCACATGCAATCAGCCTGAATCCCTACTACACAGGGAGTTGTTCAATGTAGCAACAGCAATGTAAAACTGGAGTAACACAGTGGTGAATTAAGACCAAAGACATTTAAAAATCAAGTACTGTAACAACAATTTCAAGTTATCAACCCTTATAACTATGCCTTTACACAAGGAGAAGCAGAATCCCAACTGAAAAATACCTGGAGTCAAAAAAACCACCTGATTTTCTGCTGTTCTGAGAATGACTGGAATTATAAAATTCCTTTTTGCCCAGAAACAGAACTGGGAACCTATTAGAGCTGGACATTTCATTTAATAGAATAAATCTACAAAGAAACAAATAAAATTCTGTAAGTGTCTTTGCCTTGCATGAGCGATTGTTTCAAAACTTCATATTACCTCACTTTCTTATATGATTCATTTAAAGTATTTAACAAATATCTAGCACACAATACCGGTAACTGACTCTCTGTTTCTCTGCTGATTATAACCAGAAGTGAAGAGACTCAGGCCTTTTCCTAGGATACAATTAATCTAACCTCAAAAAACTGCCCTGAAAATGTATCAGCCAGACACACAATTGTTTGCCTGCCCTTTATTATGATGATGACGACTGAGAATACTTTACTTGCCCATCAAAAACTATGACTCACTCTGGACAAGTAATATTTTGCAAGGCTCAACTAGTCTTCTTACCAAGAAAGCCAGCTTCCCACTGGCATCCCATCAGTCTAGCCAGAAACACAAGGGATGATCAAAACCTGCAGTGGAACTAGATTCGCGCCATAATTTCAATATAAATTACTAGCAGCCACAGCAGGCACTTAGCGCATCAATAAGATACAGTTGCTCATACTGTCCTCTGTCTCAGCCTAGAAAACACATAATGGAACAGACTCAAACAAAATGCTAACAGCCTTCATTCGTTATGCTTTCTATTTGCTTCTCCCGTTCTTAGTACGTGTTTGCAGTAGGCGAGAGGAAAGCGTTCAGTTCTGACTACAAAAGAAACCAAAATGCTATTAGACGGAAAGACTAGAGAAGGATGGTGTAGGAAAAGGAGGATGCCCTTTTGGTTCAGACACTGAGCTGGGACTCAGGAGATCCAAGGTCTTTTCCCAGCTCTGCCACAGACTCCCAAAGGGCAAGCCACTTTACTTCTTGGTGTTTCAGTTGTTCATCTGTAAAATGCTTATCTCCCAAAGATGTTGTGAGGCTAAATCCATTACATCTGTGTGGTACTCTATCATGATGTTGGGAGAGAGATAAAAATAGTACCAGAGGCTATCCAACCCTTATCAACGTATAAGGTCAGGCAGCAATACTCTATGGGTACACCTCTAAACCCAATCCTTACTCTTGCAGTAAATCCAGACTAGCACCCTAGTCCACAGAACGTCTCTCTCTTAAAAGCTACTGGTGAAATATGCACATATGCCAGCTGACAGAAGCAAAGCTCCAATATAACACAATTACTAGGCCAGCATTTATGTAGTTTAAGAATTTCTGTCCCTCTCTCATACTCACACCCCCCATCCTCCAACCACCAGCCACTGTATGTTACAGCAAAGTTTCAGTAGGAAACGTAGTGAAAAGAAATCATACGTCAAGTCAGGTGCAGCAAATGCAATCCCAAGGGTCAATGCTTCAATTCACACATTTTCCACCCGATTCACAGGTTTTCCATTCAGTTTTTCCATTCAATTCTTCAAGTCTCCTCCAGTTAAGTTTCCTCCAGCATGCGATCATACTTGTTTTGCTACCCTTCTCTTCACATTGTATAACATCTTGAAGTTAACTAGAAAGCAGTCTTTTTTCCTCTCTTTTTTCATTACAGAAACTCAATGAGGCATTCAGTGCTAGGCTGGAAAAAATATTTCAGTCTATTCCCAGCAGAGGAGAATGGAAGAAGAAGGAGGTACAAAACATACTTGTGTGTCCACAAAGTTAACAGTTTGTGTTCAATTACTCTAAGTGACAAATAGCACCACACAATACATTAACTTGCTTTGGTGGCTTGCATTAAACTGGTATCCTGCTGGGGCTTTTTCCTACTCTCTAATCCCCTATTTTGAAGATTTTGGCGATTTTTTAATGCTCGCTGACAGTCCCCCTCTAGATAGCCAAGGAACAAGTACAGTACAGGCAGTGGCAATACAACCTTGCCGCACCAGTATGCATGAAGAGGTCACGTATAGGGGAAAGTGGGGAATTCAGGTTACTTGGCTCATCCAATCCCAGCCCCTCTACTGCAACAGCAACCAAAGGGGCCACTTGTACACAAAAAAAGTACACATGTTTTACGAGTTTCAGCCAATGCAGCGTGGAACTGACAAGAGACACCCCTGGAAACAGGTTTTTCAGAATTTCCTGTAAAAACACTTTACCTGAAACATCCATCATCTGGATGCTGTAATCTGTATTGTTCCCAAATGTATAAGTTTACCCCCGGAAGGTACAGCCATTTCTCTACCAGTTTTGATTTGAATGATTTTCATTCAAGACCTAATGACTTGAAAATAAACAATATAATTTTGGGTTCTGAATTACGTCCATCTGGTGACATCATTGAAAGAGTCACAATTCTGAAAAAAAACATCATAATGGTTCTTCCAAGGGAAAACTAAAATGTAAAGTAATGCGTTGGAGTTTACCTGAGACACAAACCAGGAATGTCGCAATGAAATACTTCCATTACATGTTCAGAAAATTAAAGTGAATAATGGAAAATAATTAGTGGACCCTTCCTACCAAAGGAAAATGCCATTCTCCTTAATATTTTGTTGTCCTTAAAAATTTCTGTTGAAGTTTAAGACAATCGCTGGATATGGGTTCCCAAACAGAAAGGTTCAGGGAATTGTAAAGCTTTGCATTGTCGTCGTCGTCCCCCTTTTAAAGCCATTTTGTTAAATTATATTTTCTCTGAACATTTCACCTCAAATATCCTTTTGGTAATGTGAGCAAAAAGAGATCAGAATGCACCTATTTGATTGATCACCTACAGGGTGAGGTTAAGGAGAATAATACAGCTACTCACTTTTCAGTTTTGGAAGAATTGTTTTTTAATGTATACCAAGCGGACATTAACAATTGCTCTTTTCAAGGCTAGAATAATTCACCTTCAGGTCAAATATGTACAAGAACCTTAAAAATATACAAGTATTTACAGAATTGACCAAAATAAGCATAAACCAATACAAACATTTTAATATACACACATACGCAGGCTGGTGATTAAAATTCACTTGACCTTGAAGCCAATAGCAAAACTAGTCTGTGCACCCATATTCTATCTACTAGTGGCTCAACAAAAATTGCAAAATGCAATTAAAGAAACCTTGTGGCTATTTTCTAAACTGGTTGATAGAATATAGTAAAACTGTCTAGGATTTTGCTCAGCAATACTAAAATCTGAAGTCATTAAAGTAAAATCTGGTAGTAGTATAACAAAGTTCCAAGCTCCAGGAAACTAGCCCTACATAGAAAAAACAATACAACATCAAAATGTCTTCTCCATATTAAATATACTAGAAAGCTGCAAAAGCTCAAGTGTTACTATATCAGGAAAAAGTTACAACAAAACTGACATACTCCTACAGAATGATTCTGCTCCTTGGCTGATCACTTCACTTTACTAATTAAAATAAGTAAAAAGCTAGGAAAGCACTTTTTCAGAGAATATGAAAATTCTTATACATTACACAACAAAGTACTTGCCATCCCCCTTCATCCATCAGAAGCTTTAAAAAAAGACATAATATTAGTTTTGCCATTTGGGAACTGTAGATTTAATTGATAATATATTATTATGCAAGGCCCCGATCCAGCAAAGCATTTAAGCATATAAACAACTTTAAGAATATGAATAGTCCAATTGACTTCTCATGGACGTCTCACATGATTAAATGCTTTGCTGGATTGGGGCCTTGCATAACAATAGAATACTATTGATTAAATGTGTAAATGCATCCCCTATACCCAGTCTCCAACCTTGCAAAACTAATATTACGTCTTTATTTTAAGCTTGTAAGAGTTATCACTATTCAGATCTGAATGATTATATTATACAATACAACTTATTTTTCTGCCTAAAGAGCCCAACTTAATAAACCAAGTCCTAATGTTTTCTGGACTTCATATCAAGCACAATTTACAAAACAAAAATCAAACACGCACTGTGTCTGGGGACTTGGACACAACCACAAGGGTATATCAATAGGTTTACTATTTTAAGATCTATGAACCAGTCTTCAAATGGTATTGATCTGTGATATCCCAGCCAGCCCACGGACTTTTGTATTGAAGATTTGGATAACATTCCATCCCCGAACCTGCCATCTGTACTCAATGGGAGTTTTGACTGAGTAAGGTCAGTGACATCAGGCCCTCTCCAGGCATTGTAGAAGCTGTTCTTATTGACAGCCTCTCTCATAGCCAAAGGCAACATACTGAAGAGATGGAAGTCTGCACCTCGTTTAAGTACAATGAAATGAATGTGCTGGCAAATTCAGAGAGGGCCTCGTGCTGTTTGAAAGATAAGGAAATGCAGTTTGATGGGATTTGGTCTGTGTTTCTGGTTTGATAGGATTAGTTTTTAATCTGTGAAGTGTACCAGTCCTCCTTTATTAGTCCCAGATTTTAAAAGAGTTATATTATGCTGGATTTAAGGCTAGAAGTACATATCAGAAGCCCCCACATCTGTCCTTCCACAGCCCCACTCGCTTCCCAGCTCCCACCAACACCAGAAAGCAGCACTATGGGAAGCAAGGATGGGAAAAAGGAGCAAAAGCAACTGTGTAAGGAGGACAGGGAGGTGTGACTGGAAATGTGAGGAGGCAAGGTCAGAGAACAGGGATATGGGGGGGCTGTCATATAATCTTTTAAAGTGAGATCCTGTATAAATTTAGAAAGACACAATAAATCCCTCTTCTTCCCATTGAAAAGAGGGTTACCCACCTTGTACAACTCCCGTCCAACTGTTCTGAACAAACCTCACTACAGGAATCAAACTTAGGCATGTGGCACACACCTTTTAAAAGCGGTGAAAGGGTCAACTGCTCGTGTAAGGTTGAGCAAGTAACCTACCAATGGGAAATCCTAACACCCGGGTTCAGTCCATCCCCTGCCCCCTCCACTCCCTCACTTCAACCAAGAGAACTGCAACATACAAATTAAGGGGAGAAGAAGGGTGGCTGGTTGAATTACCTCTTAAGAATGACCTCAGCTATTGCCAAAGTCTTCGCTTCTTGCTGTAAAATAAATTATGATTACAGATGTTTAAAAACTATATTTTAAATCGTTTTGGAGGGAAGTTACCCTACACATAAGCATATATCATATCTTGAAAGGTCTGTTCCACTCCATTATTCAGACTACACAAGCAAAAAAAAAAAAAAAAGCCTTACAAAACTTTTTAAAAATCATTTGAAAATATTTATTCTAGGAAAGAAAGTATTTTATCTGTAAATGAGCTGAAAAGTTCAGCTGTCCTCAGAGAAGTAATTGTGTCAAATTTAGAAATGAAATACATTATACTGTGAAACACAGGGATTTTAACTTCAAGTGAAAATTCTCAACCTGAACTAGGGAAGCATTACTGTTCCGCCATAATAACACACCTTACTCCGATATATAAATACTTCATGCATGTATACATTATAGTTGCTATTTCCGTTCCCTTGAGTTTAAAATAGAAATGTCAAAATATTTTAAAGAGGGGGTTCAAAAATGACCCAATATATGGGTCTTGGAATATTCCAATCTCTCCATCTAAAATCATCCTAACATCTGTCAACAGCACAAGAGAAAAGAAAAGGTTGTTTGCATAGATACTTCAGATACAGAGCACACTTAGTAAAATAACATGAAATTCTATCGATCTACCTTCAAAATATTTAAATAACTATATCTGAATGCTGAAATTAACACCATATGCAATCCAGAGTCCATTATCACCAAACTTTCCTTCCCAACATAATCAGATCTTTCAGCCCCGGCTCATCTCTCATTATTCAACAACAGAATTATGTTTTTTTCTTTGACCGGACTTCAAAATCTTCCATGTTATTTGGGCACTGAGAATCACATCTTGCACCCCATTCTTAGACTTGCAAGTCCCCAAAGGCAGAGAGAACCCTGCATATCCACAAAGAACTGGTGGAGATTGTGGGTGGGGCAGTCAAAGGCAAGATGCACAGGAACTTCGTGGTGGTGGTGGAGGAGAAATGTGGGTTGAGTGAATCTGTATTTATTGCAGATCCGCTAGTGTAAATCCATCCCCCACAAGGGATGTGCAGCAGGTTACAGTTCCACCTCCCAGAACTGTGTCTGCATGCGTGTACATACACCAGGGACAAACAAACATGCAATATGTTTACATGGCTCTGCTTTACTGCTCAGGATTTGGCCCTAAGTTCATTAATCATTCCCCAAAGATCAACACCTCATCAACCCTCAGGATGTTCAGATGAAAAGCTTTGTTGGGTGACAGAAGGGAGACAACAGGGGAACCTAGACCACAACAACAAACAACAAAATTTAGCAAGCATTAGAAATTGAAATTGAAAATCTAGACTTTTGATACAAAATGTCTATTGCAATAATATGCCTACAGACTGAGTCCCTACCATCTCCTCAAGAAGTAAACCAAATAATCTGTTATAGTTTATATATTAGTATAGACCGTTAAATAGCATGCTTGAGGCAAGTAACATATAGCCTGAGGTCATGAGAAGTTTGGTCAAGACTGTAACAGACTGCAAAGCACACCTCTGTTATGTTCATCACATTAAAATTCATCATTGCCATTTACTTGTGATGGCAATACAAATAATATAAGAAAACAAAATAAATTCATTCCGACCAAAACAAATGGGAATCAATTTGCACAGTCTGTCAAATATATATACTGGAATTCTATTAAGCAACTCTAAACATAGAACAGAGCTCAGTTCTGACACCCATACTCATGCTGAATTATATCTTATTCCACAATTATTCAGCTTTAATGGGTATACCTGCAGAGAAAGGTACGGTCAATGTTATGTCAAAATTGGACCCACAGTGACTGGATCACTGTTATAGTGGGCACAAATGCCCATTAATGAGACTATTCACAGTAGTAAGTGTTTGCAGTATCAGGCACAAGTTTTGTCCCCCTTTATACTTCTGTCTTACTACATATTAAGACACTCAAGAAGCTGGTTGTAGAGGAAAGATCTTGTGCAATTCAGCACAAAAGATCAAAGCTCTTTATCCCTTAATCCTAACTACATATCAACATTTACATTTTTTTTGCTGGTCCAGTCAGTGGTTGAATAAATTACATTAAACATTTTCAGATTAAAATGTAATCCCATTCCTCCCAGTACCAAACATCACTACAATTGTCCTATATTAATACTTATCCCTATACTATGATGATCCTCATCAAGAGCTATAATCAATTTTTCTGAAGTATTAAATATATCCCTTCACTCATCTGGCACTAGCATTCTTTCCTTTCATAAAATCATGAAATTGCTGGTTCAAAAAACCCTTTTCCTCTGAAGATTCTGCTTCTAGAAAAGCCTTATAACATTTCTCCCACACATCAAATCTCCATCTCAAGTGAAAACTTTTTTTTGGTATTACCTAAATCTCTAAAATCTCTCTCTGTCTGTTATTACTTAACTTTGTAAAGTTTTTTGAGATTGTTTTATATACTGGCTTCTGTACAAACTAAGTTATCTTAAAAAATACATAACGTTTGCGGCAACAGTAGCAATGACAACTATCGCCTCATAATATATAATATTAATAATGAGCTGTGCTAGCAACAATGCAGCCAATAGAATAACTAAGTTCCACTTTTCTCTATAAGTGTTCCTGTCCAGGGATTTCAGGAGTATAAAAAGAGACAGATTGTATAGTAACTGCTTCACTATATTTTAAAATACCACCCAACTGGCAGTGTTAAAATAACATCAAAGTGAATTTTTAATCTCACACACCACCTCCAGCTCAGAGGGATTAGAAGACTTCCCCCCAGAGTATAGGGGGTACTCCCATCAGAAGATCCCTGACACTATGGTATATCAGTCCCTCTCTCTCCATCAATCAGCGATGGGATATTCACCAGGGAAAATAGTGTGGGTCAGCCCCTCTCGGTCAGAAATGGCATCTTCGGGTGAATAGGGTCCTCTGTCAGTCAGACACCAAGTGAGGGTAGGGACAGAGTGAATGGAGAGGGAAGGGAACTGAGACATAGGCAGGTATTGAGTAGAGGGGGCTTTGCTGTGTGGACGCTAAGGGAGCACTCCTCCTGCTCCCTGTAATGTGGCATGATCAGGAAACACAGGGGGAGGGATAGCTCAGTGGTTTGAGCATTGGCCTGCTAAACCCAGGGTTGTGAGTTCAATCTTTGAGGGGGCCATTTGGGGATCTGGGGCAAAAATTGGGGCTTGGTCCTGCTTTGAGCAGGGGGTTGGACTAGATGACCTCCTGAGGTCCCTTCCAACCCTGAGATTCTATGATTCTATGACAAGTTACAGATGAGAGGAAGGAGGCCCCTCCTGCCCCCCCCCCCCAGCAAGAGCATATTCTCTATACCCCCCCACCAGGCTGGTATTCCCCTGTACCCCTCTCCAAAGAGCTGACTGCAAACTTTACAGTCACTTCCAATCGAGCCTAAGACCACCCCAACCAAGGGGGGATTTGGGGGGAGGGGAGAACTATCTGAATTGGGAATCCCCTTCACACCAACCTGGGGAGAGGTAAATGGGGCAGCCCCACTCTTCTACAGTCCTCTCTGGGGAGGGACCCCCCCCCCCGTACCCCAGCCAGGCCAGGGAATAAGGCAGCCCCCCAACCTCACTGGGACCCCACCTAACCGGGGGGGGGGGATTTCTGAGTCACTGGGGGGGGGGGGGATATAGGGCAGCCCCGTGTCCCCTCCGTTCCCCAACTTGGGGGGACATGGCGCAGCCCCTCACACCCCTACCCCAGGGACGGGGGCACCCCACTCACTAGGGGGGAAGGGGGTAGGAACCCCTCCAGGCCAGAGGGGAACGGGGCAGGCTCCCCCGCTGGGACCCCTCCCGCCCCCACTCACCGCCCCGCACACGGCGCCCCCACTCACCGCCCCCCTCCTGTCCTGCTCTTTAACTCTTCTCGGGACAGTTTGTTATTGGAGTGGCCCGGGGCGGCCAACGCGCGTGCGCGGCCGCTGCTCCGGCTGGGGCGGGGAGAGCTTGCGGGGGGGAGGGGAGAAGGGGGGCACAGCGAGGGAGCAGGACGGGGGGGGGGGGGGCGAGACCTAGAGGGCAGGATCGGGGGGGGGGTGCTTCAAAGGGGGCAAGACGTGGGGGGATCAGAGTAAGGGGGCAGGGTGGGGGGGGGACCAAGGGGCAGGGTGGGGGGTGTTTCTGGGGGGGCAGGATGGGGGGACCCATAGGGGACAGGATGGGGGGGCAGAGGGTGGGAGAGGGGACCTAGAGGGCAGGATCGTGGGGGGTGCTTCAAAGGGGGCAAGACGTGGGGGGATCAGAGTAAGGGGGCAGGGTGGGGGGGGGACCAAGGGGCAGGGTGGGGGGTGTTTCTGGGGGGGCAGGATGGGGGGACCCATAGGGGACAGGATGGGGGGGCAGAGGGTGGGAGAGGGGACCTAGAGGGCAGGATCGGGGGGGGGTGCTTCAAAGGGGGCAAGACGTGGGGGGATCAGAGTAAGGGGGCAGGGTGGGGGGGGGACCAAGGGGCAGGGTGGGGGGTGTTTCTGGGGGGGCAGGATGGGGGGACCCATAGGGGACAGGATGGGGGGGACAGAGGGTGGGAGAGGGGACCTAGAGGGCAGGATCGGGGGGGGGGGTGCTTCAAAGGGGGCGAGACGTGGGGGGATCAGAGTGAGGGGGACCCAGGAGCAGGATGGAGGGTGTTTTAGAGGGGGCAGGTGGGGGGCAGGATATGGGGACAGGATGGAGAGAGAAAAGGGAAGGATGGGAGAGATGGAGGGGGATAGACTGGGAGCGAGATATTGGGCTGTAGCAAGGGGAACATGGGGTGGAGGGAAGGGGTGCACCTAAGGGTGTGAGGGGAAGCAAGAGAGGGCAGGAAATGAGAGCTGAAGAATGGGAAAAGCTGGGGGCAGGACAGAGTGGGGCCACGAGGGAGCAGTGTAAGAGGTCTAGGGGGGCAGGAAGAGGGAGGAGACAGACATTGGGGGTGATAAAAGAGGGCAGTGGATGGGGGCTGAGTGCTGAGGCTGGTCCATGGTCTGGGCACTAGCCTAGAACTTGGGAGATCCAGGTTCAAGTCTCTGCTGTGCCATAGTCTTCCTGTGTGACCTTGGGCAAGTCATTCAGCCTCTCTTGTGCCTCAGTTCCCCATCTGTACAATGGGAATAATGATGCCTTCCTAGCTCAAAGGGGTGTTGTGAGGATAAATATATTAAAGATTGTAAGGTGCTTGGATACTTATCAGGAACCCATTACAGTGGTATCTTTGATATCTAGATAGATAAAGGAAAAGCCAAATAGAGAAACAGAGAATGTCTGGGAATCTGAAGGGGAGGAAAAAGTGGGGAACACTTGGGAGAGTGGAGAAAGATGCACAAGGACATTTTCTGTAAAGAGGATGGCTTCTCCTGGCCACCTGAACTGACAAAGGGAAACATCAAACCAATTCTCAAGGCAGTGATTTATTAGCAAGGGGCAAAGCCAGGGATTCACCCTACAATCCCCTAGTCTGTACACTTCATACATGGTTTTGACAGGATCGTTTATGCCCTGATCCTGCAAGTTACTCCATGTGGGAGGAAACAATTGCTTAGAATGTTAGGACATGTTAATTTGCCAAGTATAGGTGTGGGGAATGCTGTTTTGTATAGATATTTCCAGCCCTGATGGATTTTGTGACTGTTAAACCTTGACAATTTTTAATGTAAAATGTTTTACCTTTCTGCATTTTGTTAGAATTGTCTTCTTACCTGAAAATGTTTTAATTTTCATTTGTATTTGAATTTTGAAACAATAAAAAGAATGATTATTTTAATGAGACTATTTTCTATTTTCTGCATTGGTGAGACAGAGAAAAGCACAAGCAGGCCTCACGCTGTGACAATTTGAATGGAATGGGATTTCAGTCAAATAAGTGAGATTTGAACTGGCTCATATGAAACACATTCTTCATCACTAGCATGAGAAACTTAAAAAAAACCCAGCAACATCTCTCACCTCATCTCCTGCCGTGATTTCATTCTAAGAGCCTGATTCTTTCAGCACGTGCAAGACCCAGATTGTTAAAGGCACCTATCTCTGCCTCTTTAGGTGCCTGCCTAAGTCCATCATTTAGGTGCCACTGACATCTTCAAAGCCACTGGTCAGCTGCCGGCCAACACTAGAGCTAAGTGCCGGTCAGCTTTTGCAAAGCCAGCTAAGTGCTGATACCATCTGACAGCTTGACCCCTAGTCCAAATTGAAGCCCCAGAGGCCTCAAAGCCATTTTCTCAAGCTAGGTGCGGGATGCCTCTCTTGATCCCCTTAGCATGTCAGAGCACACCTAACACCTGTTCCCTGCCAGCTCCCACATCAGGAGGGTCAGAGGCAAACCACCAACAGGTGAGGGGCAACAAAGCACCAGCACCAAAGACACACGGGGGTGCTGTGCAGGGAAATGTAAGGTGAGCATGAGCAAGCTGTCTAGAAAGGGTGAGATACCGTTTTGGCTGCTGGGGCCTGGGCTACCTGAGCAGCTGTTCTGTCTCAGGTGCCTCACTCCAGGAAGGGGTTTGCAGCTGCGGATCCTGAGCCGCGGGAGTTATCTACGTCTGGTCTAGGAATGCAGTGTTGTAGCCATGTCGGTCCCAGGAGTTTAGAGAGACAAGGGGGGTGAGGCAATATCTTTTATCAGATCAACTTCTGTTGGTGAGACACGCTCTCGAGCCGCACAGAGCTCTGGGTAAGCTCGAAAGCTCGTCTCTCACCAACAGACGTTCGTCTGATAAAAGATATGACCTCCCCCACCTTGTACCTCTGGTCTGTCAGCCAGGTGCACCAGGTCAGCTGCTTTGGCGCCTAAGCCCCTCTCCTCGGCATTTCACCCCCGGCTCTCTTAGGCAGCTCCCTGCTCAGCTGGCCAGTTTCTGAAAATCCCTTTCTTAAGCACTTAACAATGGTGCGCACACTCTAGGGAGCCACCTAGGTCCACAGAGCCACCGAACTCAGGGCTGAAAATTCCACTAGGAGGCGGGTCGCCCATGGGTCAAGTGTTGCTTCACTCCGTCAAGCAATCCCTTTCAAAATCTGGGCCTAGGTGTTTGCAGCATCAGGACCTAATTTTGGCCCCAGTCCTGCAATCTGATCCAGTGGGGCTCTCCACAGCTGCAGGGGTTCTCACGTGTGGCTCAGATTGCAGGATCAGGTCCTAGGTGGGGGAAAGTGTGTAAACAGTTTTCTGAGTGGGAAGTGGCAGGCACAATATAACCCAAACATGTGACCTTCTGATTCATGCAATTAGGGCTCTCTAAACTTTAGATTACTTTAAAATAAAGAGCTAGGCTTGAAATTTAACTCACACTGGTTTCGCAATGGCCCAATGCCATGGATTTCCAGGAGTAATGCTTGTTAAAGGCAATCAGAAGTGGGCACACTTTAAGACTGTAAGCTCGATGGGGCCTTGGACTCTCCTTTATTGTACTTTTGTACAGCGCCTAGCACAATGGGGCCCTGATCCAGTGCAACTGTAAACCAGTAATGGGACCCAAACTTTATTGGGGATTCTGGGCATTATTGTAATGCAAAAAAAAAATAATAATCAGGTAATTTAGAGCCCCAAAATAGGCTTTTGTTACGGAAAAAATGACTAAAAACTATACAAATACATCATGTATTTTTATTCATTCAAATACAAAAGTTTTTCTTTTACTTTCAGTAAAAAGTGGCTTGTTTTTTTGTTTAGAACTGAAAGTTCAGGTTAAAAATGAAGGGGCAAGATTTTCTTAAATGACTTCCAATTTTGGGTGCCCGCCTGGAAACACGTTAAAGGGGCTTATGGCCAGGGAATGGGCATTTCACTTTGTGAAAATCACCCCGCGTCTAGCGGCTCTTCCTAGTACAGGCGGACTTACAATCATTCATAGAAAGGAACCTGCAGATGCATTTGCTTGTCATAGAACAATCTTTGTCCAAGTTTGCTCCTTTCTTCTCTTTGTAAATGGCATAATGAAAAGGAATAAGCCACACAGGACAGGACAGAGCGTAGCCATTATTCTGTGGGATTTTGTTGAGACTGCAGCTCCGGGCTGAATTCTGATAGCAAAAAGCAACTGTAAAAGTCACATTGTGAGATTCCATATTTATCTCCTCTCGGGGCCTAATCCTGGGAAGTGCTGAGTGCCCTCAATTTCCATTGCCTGAACTGGGAGCTGAGTATGCTCCGCTTCTCGAAGGAGACACTTGGCTGGGTCAAACCCTACCTGATTCTGGCTCAAACTTGCAGCGCTTGCAAGATGTCGGGCCTGCTTCTTGTTTACACTAGAACCCTTTACACTGCTCTAGCAATGCCATTTCAGAAATTAAATTTACACCCCTTTAGGCTGCCAAAGTAAAATGAGAATCAGGCCTGATGTTTCTACTTGCAACCCCATGCTTGGGGGCTGGCTGCAAGCCCAGCAGGGCTCCCTCTCCTTCATCACCACCACCGTGTATTCTGTTCTAACACTTTCAATGCTTACTTGCTGTAGCATCACTAAGGTAACTTATTATTTAGAATACAACTTTTAAAGCATTTATGGGGGACTGAACGGCTCGTGGGATTTGCAATGGGGTAGAAGCACCTTTTGTCTCTAGTTGGTTCAAATCCAGCCCAAATCATTTGTGACTGAAAATGATTACCATCTGATAGCGGCTCTCTGAAACACAGTATGTGAAACTAGCTTTTGGGGGCTCAAGTCTAGTTCCCAGAGGACTGATGTCTTTATCATCATACCAACATATGTGTCATTAACTGGCAGACTCAACAAAGGGGCCAAGGACTGAATGGGTCATGGAGTCTAAATTACCCATCGCCCCTAATGGACGTCCCTCCAGGGGTGAGATGCATTGGCAAGGTCAGGTGGGAAGAACTCTGTAGAGCCATGGCTCCAGCTGCCCTGTTGCGTGGATAGACGGAGGACATCAGTCTCCAGGGCTGTCACGCTGGCCTCTTTTACTAGCCCGCACACTTATAAACAAGTTTCAGGTCCCTTTTCGCCTGTGTGCCACCAGTCCGTCCTGAGTCATTTTATAACGGAAACTGCCCCCTGCGGTGACTCTAATTCATGCTCTCTCTGGCTGCAACTGGCTTTTAACTTCCACTTCCTGTGAACACAGCTGCCCTAGTCCGAAACTCAAACTATTTTTAAAAAGGCAACTGGGTGGAAGTGTCCATTTTAAAGCTGGCTGTTACTATTATTTACACAGCTCCTGCACGGTTATAAGAGTAAATATTCATTACGAAACAGACTTTTTAGTTGATTCTTTAGATCTTGTGATAGAATCTCAGGGTTGGAAGGGACCTTAGGAGGTCATCTAGTCCAACCCCCTGCTCAAAGCAGGACCAATCCCCAATTTTTGCCCCAGATCCCTAAATGGCCCCCTCAAGGATTGAACTCACAACCCTGGGTTTAGCAGGCCAATGCTCAAACCACTGAGCTATCCCTCCCCCCCAAGTGATGTATATTTATTACTATTTTTTTCTATTTGTCATTGTTACTTGGAGAAGAGATTCACCCTTTAATTTACATAAACCTCATGGTGCTGAGCTATCCTTGTACCAGTGGAGGTTCCAGTCGGAGGAATAGATTAAGAGACCACTGGAATCATCTTGTCTGGCCTCCTGCGTAACTCAGAACTTCCCTGAAATAAGTCCTGTCTGAACTAGAGCAGATCTTGGAAAACCATCCACTCTTGATTTAAAAATCACCATGACGGGGAATCCAGGCCCTCCTGTGATGTATGTTGAATGCGAACATTGTTACAGCACAGAGACCATAGCTCAGGGATGCTATCTTAATGCAACGTTAGGGAAAATCACCTTTCTGAAGCTACACGGCCAAAGCCCAACTCCAAAGAGTCCAGGAGATTTTACGCTCAATCAGCCATCTGCTAACAATCGCAAAATCATATTATATTGTAATGAATTGGCTAGCGCATGCCTGCATGGAATCTGAACTGCCCAACAACCTCTCATAAGGGGGCCGATAGAAATGCTCTGTCAAGTGACAAAGGCCTGGGGTGCAAAAGTGGAGTCCTGTCCCCACCACCCATGTGAACTGCGAGAGTGACAACAATGAAGCCACCCAGACGGGCTGCGAGGGATGACTATGGCGCTTCACTGGAATTACATGGGAAGGTGTGTCCCGTAAAGACCCTGATTTGAAATGTTTGCTGTAATGCCAAGCAAGTGTCCTGTGTCTGCTGCTGAGAAGGCTAAGGCTGAATTTAAAATCACTCCCCTACTTTTGCAGAGAAGGGCTACTACAACTAATGCAAGAGTTTGCACTTCCGTAGCACTTTCCACCTGAGTATTTGAAAGCACCTTGCATGCACTAGCTAATTAAGCCTTTCACAACTCCTGTGGTGTGCGTGAGGGGTATATTGGGATGACTTTACTCACCACTGACAGGAGGTCCCTTCTGGGATGGGATACAGCAGCTGGTTAATGCTGCAGGAGATTAGGTACGTAAAATTATATTTGAAAGCGCAGGGGGATGTTTAGTTTGGCAAAATGTTATCCCGAGCTGGAATTAGGCCAGGGCCTTGGGGCTGAAACCTCCACTTTTACAAACAGCGAGATGGCCAAAAGTGGTCAGGACTTTAGGTTTCGGTTTCAGTCTAAATACGTCCAGCAGCATGTCACCCCTTAACGATGTCTTCAGTATTGGCTTGGTTCTGAGTCTGACAGATCAGAGTGTTACCTACTGAACCACACAGCAAGCTCCCTGAAGACCTTGGTGGACTCTCATTCAAGTATTGACTCAACCTGAACATAAAATCTGCCGCGATCACAGGCTTCAGGGGGCACTAGCAAACAGCATGGCTTTGAACACCTTTGTACAGAGGCACCCTTTATTTTAGCGGTGTGACTCCTTTCCACCCCTCTCCCCACCCCCCAAGGAACACAATCTCACTGAGGGTGCAGCAGAGAACATGGTCCTACCTGAATGATGGTGAGATATGAATTTGCCTGATAATCTATATTACCCAGTTGATGGTATGTCTAAAACGTCTGTCAACACAGTACCTGAGCATTGAACTAAAAAGTACCAAGAGAAAAGAGTATTATTTTTCTTCAAACTCCCAATATCCAGGCAGAAGTGAAGGGCGGACATGTATTGGTTTTGTCCCAGATCCTCCCAGGTGTGCAGATTCCTAACTTCCATTGAAATCAGTTAGAAGTGAGGCACCTCAATCCTTTAGTGGTTCTGGGGCACTGTTACTGCTGAGCCTAAAATTACCTGGATCTTTACCAAGTGTGACAGAACCGGAAAAGTTACAAATGGGAAAGACCTATTTGATACTTCGGCCTATCTCCCAGCCAGCGCAGTACTGGTTCTTTTACTAGAATCTTGTCCAGTTTCCACCATTTCCCCTTGAAGGCTGTTTTGTAGCCTGATCGATCCTTCGCTGCCAGGGCGTTTTTCTTGATCTTCAGCCTAACTTTTCCATGTGTTAATTTCATCCCTTTTCTGTGTCAGGCGAGATGTTCCGCTTCTTTCTGCCTTAGTATCCCCACCTTAAATATGGGGATAATATTCCTGAGCAATCAGGAGGGCTGTGGGGCTAACTTCATTAATTATAGTAAAGCCTTTTGTGGTTATCAGATAAAACAAACAAGGGGGAAGTATTAGTGATCGTATGGTTATTATATTATCAGTGATTAAGGGGATGCTTCTAACCTGGTCAACCTAAGGGAGCTGCAGCTATTTAGCACCTCTGGAAATCAGGCCGTGTTTATTTAGTTGCCTTAAATATGTGTTGAAGTGCCTGACTTTAGGCACCCCCATTTTGAAATGTTAGCCCGCCTTCTCCTGGCCTGCGGTGCGATTCTAAACTCAAAGGTAGCTAGTGCTTGTCAACATAGTCCTGAAACAGGGCTACCTTCCCACACACTAGCTACCAGTGAGTTCACACTAGCAGCATCTACACACGGCAGTTACAGAGCAATACTCCAGGGTGCGCTGCAGCTCACGCCCCTGTAGTCCACACTCAGAGCTGTGCAGGGAAGCTGTGTGTGTGTGTGTGTGTCACATCCAGCCCTTGTTCCCCTTGATTCACAGATCCTACTATCCTCCTGCTAAGCCTATGCAATCCTTCAGGTAGACTTCCCCTCCTTAGGTCAGGAGTCCCACACACACAGCCCCCCTTTCAGGGATTGGGATGCCGATTCAGGCCAGCTGTCTTCCTCATTCAGCTTCTCCAAGCCGGCCCCTTCCCTGAGAAGCAGCCCCCTTTCAAGCTGCCTGCTCACTCTCTCCCCATTTGGTTCTCTAGAGGTGCCTCTTACCACCAGGCTATCACTGATCAAGCCACACGACCTGCCTGCCATGTGGGTGCCAGATCTGTCTCCATCCACACAGGGTTGCCAGGCATTCGGTTTTTGACCGGAACACCCGGTCGAAAGGGACCCTGGTGGCTCCGGTCAGCGATGACGACCAGGCCACTAAAAGTCTAGTCGGCGGCGCAGTGGGGCTAAGGCAGGCTCCCTGCCTGCCCCGGCTCAACGCGGCACCTGGAAGTGGCCGGCATGTCCCTGCAGCCCCGAGGCAATCAGAGAAGCTCTGCGCGCTGCTTTTGATCCAAGTGCTGGCTCTGCAGCTCCCATTGGCCAGGAACTGAGGCCAATGGGAGCTGCGTGGGCGGCACCTGCGGGTGTGGGCAGGGCGCACTGCACAGAGCCGCCTGGCTGCCCCTGCAACTGGGAGCCGGACATGCCGGCTGCTTCTGGGAGCCGTGCAGAGCCAGGGCAGGCAGGGAGCCTGCCTTAGCCCCGCTGCGCTGCCCAACCGGGAAGCGCCTGAGGTAAGCACCACCCGTCTGGAGCCTGCACCCTGAACCCCCTCCCACACCTCAATCCCCTGCCCCAGGTCAGAACATCCTTCCGGGGCCTGCAACTCCTCCTGCACCCCAACCACCTGCCACAGCCCTGAGCCCCCTCCTGCATCCCAAATCCCTCATCCCCAGCCCACCTCCACTCCTTCACCCTAACCCCCTACCCCAGCCCTGAACCCACTCCCACACCCCAATCCCCTGCCCCAGGTCAGAACCCACTTCCGGAGCCTGCAACCCTCCTTCACCCCAACCCCCTACCCCAGCCCTGAGCCCACTCCCACACCCCAACCCCCTGCCCTAGCCCAGTGAAGGTGGGGGAGACTGAGTGATGGAGGGAGGGGGGATGGAGTGGGTGGGGCCTCGGAGAAGGGGTGGGGAGGTCAAGGGTGTTCAGTTTTGTGTGATTAGAAAGTTCACAACCCTACCTAAGGAGGAGAACTGAGTGAGGCTGGACCCACTACCTCTTAAAGGAGCCAGTCACCCTGTGACAATCCCCTTGATTTCCCCTTGGAGTCACCATTGATTTCCATGGGGTTTCTCAGGGAGCAAGTCAGAGCAGAACTGGGCCCTCAGTGTTACCCTTTGTTCTGTAGGAAGCAGCAACTGTGCAGAAGGAAGCGTTATTTATTCCTTCCCATAACACAAGAACCAGGGGTCACCCAATGACCTTAATAGGCAGCAGGTTTACAACAAACAAAAGGAAGTATTTCTTCACACAACACACCGCCAACCTGTGGAACTCGTTGCCAGGAAA
Organism: Macrochelys suwanniensis; assembly: GCA_033296515.1. Taxonomy (NCBI): domain Eukaryota; kingdom Metazoa; phylum Chordata; order Testudines; family Chelydridae; genus Macrochelys; species Macrochelys suwanniensis. The sequence goes on along the minus strand of CM065794.1, from coordinate 6,972,513 downwards.
TGTTGTGAAGGCCAAGACTATAACTGGGTTCAGAAAATAACTAGACAAGTTCCTGGAGGATTGGTCCATCGATAGCTATTAGCCAGGATGGGCAGGGATGTAATCCCCTGCTCTGAGTGTCCAGAGCCTCTGTTTGCTAGAAGCTGGGAGTGGACAACAGGGGATGAATCACTCAATAAATTGCCCTGTTTGGTTAATTCCCTCTGAAGCATCTGGCACTGGCCACTGTTGGAAGATACTGGGCTAGATGGACCATTGGTCTGACCCAGTGTGGCCGTTCTTATGTACCATTGTGATTTTGCTTCAGTGTTTACACAACCAACGACTTACAATAAAAGCTTTGTATAAAATATTAATAACCAACTTGTAGAGGTGCCTTATTCTCAGGCTCTCTACAGATATGAATCAATTAAGCTTCACAGATGACAGGTCAGCATCATTACCTCCATTTTACAGATGGGGAAACCGAGGCACAGAGCAGTTAGGTGATTGGCTCAAGGCCATATGGTTAAACATGGCCAACCTGGGAAAAGAACCCAGGAATCCTGGCTCCCAATCCACTACTCTCATCATTACACCACACTGTCTAAACTTGCAAAGTTTAACTCCTCTCCCCCTCTCCGAACCAGTTGTTCATGTTTCCACAAGTCTTTACTTTTCTTGCCACCCTCTCAAAGAACTGCAGAGAATTCACCGAGTTCTGTTCCCTCTAATCTGCCATGGATTGTACTGCAAAAAAGCCGCTGACATGAAAATAACCATGTTCATTTTATTCTTCCCTTTCAGATGAGCTTTTAATACTTTCCATTTTTCCTGGACAAAACAAAGCAAAAGTAGAATTAGGTTAAAAAAAAAAGAAAAAAAAAGAGAGAGACTCAAATGTAAGGGAAAATTCAAACACCTCCTGCTTAGATTCCACCTCTTGAAGCTGGTAAATTTAGATAAGAGTTTAGCATAATGCACCCAGAATGAGTGGCAAGGTGGTTCCTCTCACCTCAATTACAGTGGTTTCTCGTCTTCACTCAGAAATCTGCTCCATGTGAACCACGGCATTGCCACGAATTAGAGAATAAAACAACCTCGAGCCTTTTTATTTTTGAGACTCCAACCCCCTGTCGTTTATCTGCCGATTCAGTCCTAACTGGTTCCCATTTCTGCTGGGCAGACTAGACCCTCACTCTGAGTTCTTTTAAGAGGGTTGAAGACACAGGAAAGCCAAGCGATGGAGAACTAGGCTGTCTCTGATGCAGTGGCCCCGGCAGGGTTACTAGCATGGGGTCAGTGGGCTTTAAGTGCCATGGATACCACAGTACATTTCTTAGGGGCAATTCTTCTTATGCCGACTCCTCTCCCTGCAGCGACTTGCTCTGTCCATGTATGACTGTGTCACAGGTAAGGCTTTGGAACAATGCCCTTGTGAGCACTTGGGCTTGGAGTGAAATCCTGGCCCCACTGAAGTCAATGGGAGCTTTGCCATTGACTTCCAGGGAGCCAGGATTTCTCCCTTGGTTTTCTTTATTAAAGAGAAATAGATTTTTCAGTTCAAGGGCAGTTCTGAAAAATTGGGGGGGAAAAGATGTGATTCAGGTTGAACCAAACTGAAATCTTCTGGAACTCTTGTGAATCGAAAACAGCTACTTTGCAGGTGTTCCAGAGCGAGGATTAAAACCTGGGTCTCCCACAATGCTGGGGAGTGTCCCAACCACTGGGCTAAATGTTATTGGGGGTTGGGGGGTACAGCAGCACCACCTCCTCTGGCTAGGTGGGGAGTATCAAATTCGCAACTAGCTGCAGATGGAGTGAAACTGCATTTGTGCGAGTAAATCATTCCTCTGAACAATTTCAACCGGGCCTGCTCCTGAAGACATAAGTCAGATTCCACTCTCAGTGACACCAGCGCAAAGCTGGAGAAACCCCATCACGATGAGTGCAGCTGCTCTAGTTTGACACCAGGGTACATGAGAGCAGAATCCAGCCCGTAACCGCCCCAGAACTCTTTGGAAGCAGGTCTTTGCGGCTGCCTCCGATGTCTTAGCCCCTGCGGGGTTCCACTGCACTTGCTCCCCTTGAGGGCTGCAGGGGCCATGCTGTACCTGAGTCACAGGCACAGCCTTTGGGCAGATGCCAAACTTTCCAGTGCCCTGTCGGCAGCTCCCACCTGTAAACGTGTTGATTCTCTTCCAGCGTGTGTTTCAGGTGGTTACATCACCCTCCCTCACCCCGGGGAAGAAAGAAAAGTGATCAGCAATTGTCAGGCAAGGGTGTTTGCTGGTAATGTAGTACAGGCATTTTATTATTGATATCGATAGGATTGTTATTTTATTAGAGGCCACCATTTAGATCAGGGCCCCATTGCACTAGGCGCTGTACGCACTCATAGTAAAAGACAGTATTTCTGCCCCAAATGGATTGCATTATAAACAAAGGAAGGATTATTATCCCCAATTTGCAGATGGGAGACTGAGGCACAGAGATGAAGGGAGTTGCCTAGGGTCACTTAGTGAGTCAGTGACAGAGTCAGGAAATGACACCAGGTCTCCAGAGTCCCAGCTCAGTGCCCTAACCGCAAGATCACCCGTCCTCAGTCTCCCCATTGTACAGAAGGGGAAACAAAGGACATTTCATCCTCAAAGCCCCCAGTGTATTATACAAATCCACCAACCTGCTCTCTAGATGCCACACAGGGCTCATTTTGACCACCACTGAAATTCAGCCAGGCTTTTTGCAAAGTACAGCAACATCACACAACAGTTTAGGACAGGAAGTGAAGAATCCTGTATCCAATTGCAAGTGCAAGGAGAATGCAGAAAATCAGGATGTCGCATTGCCAGCTCTCATGATTTTACCATGACTCTCACGAATTATGGTGTTCTCCTTAATGCCCCAGCTCCTGGAGTCATGTGATTATATGGGCATCTCCACTGTCATAGCTGTGGAGAAAAGCTTGACAATGTGAACTGAGGGGACCCTAAAGGCTCAAAACCAAAAGGCGAATTAAAATAACCCACCTTTGATTGTTTTTTTTTAAAAATCCCATGGTTTTTAAGCCCCTCTCATGAATCTGACTCACGGTTTGTGAACTCTCAGGGCAATAATACGGAGAATGTAATTAGCCAAGGACCCCTTCCCTTACAAAAAGTTCTGTGCGATCTTAAATGGCCACAAACTGTCAGTAACTTAGTTTAATCCGTTTGTCATTGGTTCAATACAGATTCAGCTGGAATAACATCACGCACTGAATCGCCCGCATCACTTCCTACACAGAGGAGGCACAGAGAAAATATGGCCAAATTTGCCAAAGGTGCCTCAATTTTTCGGTGTTTGACTTTAGACCTCTAGGGCCTGATTTCCAGCAGTGCTGAGCACCCCTAAGTCTATATGAAGTCAATGGCAACGTGCTTGGTGCTTTTGAAAACCAGGGTCTACAATTGGACATTCACAAATAGAACCCAAGTCATCTGCCCAAGATAACATGATGAATTGGTGGCAGAACTGGGAATAGAACCTCTGAGTCCTGATACCTGCTTCTGCACAACCCATGTTAGTCACATGGCTTAATGCACTTCTGGAAGGTGCTCGGGGCCAGCTTTTTAAAAGGTGTTTTGGTGCCTATTTTCCATTGATATGGCAATTAGATACCTAAATACCTTTAAAAAACTGGGCCTCAGATATATGGTGATGTGTGCAATATAAGAACCTATATAGACTAGAATTTAGCCATAGGACACCTCTCATCTGTATTTGGGCAGTGATTTAAATAGCACACAAGTGGCAGCCAGCCCAAACGGCTCCTTCAGTCTATCATTATTATGGGTGTGAAATTAATCGAGTGGGATTTCTCAGAGCTGTTTTATGTCTGGGTGCAATACATATTTATATCGATCTTTAAATACGTAGTCAATTACCTGGCAGAGTGGAATGGGAGTTAAATCAGTGATTTCTCTCCATGGTTCTATTTCCCCCCCACTGTTTCGGAATGACTCTGATCTCTTGAGGAGATATTTACTTTCGCACTCCAGCAGAGTTGCATGGCTGAGCCTTTCTGGCCAATCAGGCAAATATGCTCCCAGGCAATGTTTTCAAACAGGGATTTTGAACCTGAGAGATAAGGTGTCTTCTCGGAAGCTCTCCTCGTTAGTCATTAAATGCTTATCAGACATTGTGTACGACCTGGGGATTCTGAATAGGTGGATGCAAATTCTCCCTCTCCCCCCGGCTCGCAGAAGTTGGAGGTGAGTTGTATGCCAATGAGAAGGCCAAGCTCCCTAGAATTGCTGTATGGTTGCAGAGCAATGTGTGCATTCTACAACTATCTTTGGGAGGGGAAAATAGATGCTTGGATGGTTGGAGGCAAATTCAGATGGGTGGGTACCGCTCCACTGGCTTCAATAGAACTGCACGTGCTCACACTAACATGGCCCTTGGCATGTACCTAACTTGGGGGATGGAGCTCAACATGGACAAAAACTGGAACCTCAGCCCCAAAGCCCCTTCTCCTGGTGATTTCAGTTCCAAACCCCAGATCAGAGCCCACCTGACGGCTTGGTTTCAGCTTGGATCCAGAACCAGACAAGGCCAATTTCCCTATTCCTCTTTGGTTCAAGATGGTTGCCATCTCATGAGAACACCTGATCTCATGAAACTGCTACCTGATTGGGCTGACACCACGGGAGAACGGCCCATGCTACCTCTGCACCATTTGAACACACACCTTTTCTACACTTAAAACGCTGCAGTGACGCAGAGGTGGCGTGTCAGTGACGACACTACCTACACCGGCAGGAGGGGTTCTCCCATCCGCGTAGGTACTCCACCACCACAAGAGGCGGTAGCTAGGGCGATAGGAGAATTCTCCCATTGACCTAGTGCTGTCTACACTGGGGATAGGTCAGTTTAATTTCATCGCTCAGGGGTGTGGATTTTTCAAGCCCCTGTGTGATCAGAGAATCATAGAATATCAGGGATGGAAGGGACCTCAGGAGGTATCTAGTCCAACCCCCTGCTCAAAGCAGGACCAACCCCAACTAAACCATCCCAGCCAGGGCTTTGTCAAGCCTGACCTTAAAAACCTCTAAGGAAGGAGATTCCACCACCTCCCTAGGGAACCCATTCCAGTGCTTCACCACCCTACTAGTGAAAAAGTTTTTCCTAATATCCAACCTAAACCTCCCTATATATACTAACCTAATTTCCTAGTGTAGACCAGACCTCATCTTCAAACCCACACACCAAGCCCCTGCCGAACTCTGATCCAGATCCCAACAGGATTCCTTGTCTTACCTCTGTTTTAAACCATTGGTGTCACATGATGGTTCATATCTTTCTAGTCCACACATGAGCTAAAATCCACCCAGCACATGAGCCTGCTATCTTTGTAGCTAGAGCTTTATCTGCTGCTAGCCCTGTGGACGGTGCTAGATGGGCACCGCTGGGTGTTGCCTTCAGCATCCAGAGCCTGGGGAAGCCTGATAACAGCATATAGCCGTACACTGAGTCACGGCCATGGGGGTGGGGGAGAGAACTGCCTCTAGGACCCTGCCCCAGCTTGCTAATGTCAGTCATCTCTAGGGCTGCTTCACAAGGGGAATCCCCTTCCTAGCCCATCCATCCTTACCTCACGTATATTACACTGATTGCTGATTGGATTCTATCCAGCAGATGACTATGGTAAGTGTGTGCAAATGCACACATGCTCCCGCGCACACGCACACACGCTCATGCGTGTGCACTCACACAAGGCAATTCACTACAACACTGATTACTTTAGACCTTCAAAGCATGCAGCCGCCTGCATGGATCCGGAGGGAAGACCGCAGGTAGCAGGAGGGAAGGGTTTGGAGGAGGCCGCAGGAAGTCAGTCTGTGTACACGTGGCCAGCATGCTGGCTGCAGGTGCAGCAGCTCTGCAAATGGTTCCCTTAATAAGAGCCAGTTTCGTTTGAGAAGCCTGGGCACAAAGCACTTTCTAAATATTAGGTAATTAATCCTCACAAACCTTCCTCCCCAGGCAGGGGGATGAGTATCATCATCCCCCCGGGGAACCTGAGGCCCAGAGCAGGGAAAGGACATGCCCAAAGCCAATTAGTGGCAAAGCCAGCCAGCCGGGAACAGAACCAATGTAACCTGGCTCCCAGCCCCATGCTCATTCCATTGGACAATGCTGCCATCGCCTTCAGCAGCAGCCCAGGCTGGCTGGCCACGTAAAACACCCTGTCCCTTGGAAGCGCAGCTAGCATTCCCTGCAGGTCCGTTTCGATGTGGATTCTGGAAGGTGCAGACTCGCTTGCTGTCGTGGAAGTTATTGCCCACGGGGACAATGACCCTTATGCTGAGCAACTTGTCCGGGGGGCACTGGTTACCATCATGAGCCACTTTCCGATTGTGCTCCCTGTTTCCAGAACTCTGAGCTACACCCCCAAAGACCTTTAATCACCCCTGCTGAACACAAGCGCCACAGCTCCTGGACGGTGCCGCCATTCTGCTGCTGCCGCCAGCCGCCAAGCCCAAAGCCCCCTCTGGTGTGCATTCCAGCTGCTTGCCACGTGATCAGGCCCGCCCAGGGAACAGCTGGATTCCGTCTGCCATGTGTCAGTGCACAGCACGTAGGCTCTGTGGGCTGAGCACCTGAAGAAGGCTGGGGATAGACTCTTCTGGCATCAACACTGCCGGTCACATCCCAACCCTGACAGCAGCGAATCAGAGAAACTCCTTCCTCAGCACGGCTTTCTCATTCCTTTCTTTCGCTCTAAAGCTACAGCATCATCTGTGTCCTCGTCTTGAGCACTCTCTCTTTGAGTAGCTATTCCCTTTGGCAAGGAAATGGGGCCTGGGTACCAAGGAGACGAAGCTAGCTAGCTAGATTTGGCCTCCCTATCTGTAGCATCAAAGTCTTTGCAACATTTGTAAGACACATGTAAATGCTACACACACTAAACAACAACACATGAACTAATATGATGTCATGGCACTTGGGAAGCCTTTATTGGTCCAGTCCCCCAGCTCATGTAAATCAGTGTAGATCCATTGATTGCAGTGGGACTTTGCTGATTGACACTAGCTGGCCATCTGGCCAGCTGAGAGGGCAACTCCACCTGAAAGTGAAGACTGATCACAGCTGTGTTAAAAAGCATAGAATGTTCCAGTAAAAAACATGTCACTTGTGGCTAAGAGGCATCTAGTTCCAGCCCCCTTTCCCCGGCACACACACTAAGCATATGACCTAGGGGCATGTGGCAATTCAGTAATGATGGACCCAAACTGCCCCCAAAGTTGAGCTGGGGTGTTCTGTTCTGGGGCGGGGAGACTCCTCCACAACCCCGGCAGAAGAACTCAGACCGTCCACTCCATCCTGTCTGGAGAAAGCTAAGATCAGAGAATCATACAAATATAGGGCTGGAAGGGACTGCGATAGGTCATCTAGTCCACTTCCCTGCACTGAGGCAGGACTAAGTATTATCAAGACCATCAATGACAGGTGTTTGTCTAACCTGTTCATAAAACCCCCCAATGACGGAGATTCCACAACCTCCCTAGGCAATTTACTCCAGTGCTTAACCACCCAGACAGGAAGTTTTTCCTAATATCTAACCTAAATCTCCCTTACTGCAATTTAAGCCCATTGCTTCTTGTCCTCAGTGGATAAGAACAATTTATCCTCCTTCTCTTTATAATAATCTTTTACGGACTTGAAGACTATTACCATGTCCCCTCTCAGTCTTCTCTTCTCCAGACAAAACAAACCCAATTTTTTCCAGTCTTTCCTCAGAGGTTATGTTTTCTAGACCTTTAGTTATTTTTGTTGTTCTTCTCTGGACTTACTCCAATTTGTCCATGCCTTTCTCGAAGTGTGGTACCCAGAACTGGACACAGTACTCCAGCTGCGGTCTTATCATTGTAGAGTAGGCAGAAGAATTACTTCTCGGAACTTGCTTATAGCACTCCTGCTAATGCATCCCAGAATGAAGTTTGCTTTTTTTGGAAACAGTGTTACACTGTTGACTGGTGTGTATTTTGTGAGCCACTAGGACCCCCCAGCCCCCCGATCCCTTTCTGAAGTACTCCTTCCAGGCAGTCATTTCCCATTTTGTATTTGTGCAGTTGGTTTTTCCTTCCTAAGTGGAATACTTTGCATTTATCCCTACTGAATTTCATCCTATTTATTTCAGGCCATTTGTCCAGTTTGATGGTTGAGTTTGACTCTGGAGCAGACTCAGTAACACCAGCAATCTCCTCCATTGATAGATTCGTAATTCGCACAGGGGGGATATTGTTAAACACCATGGAGTCCCTTTCTGGGACTCAGGCTACTGCCTCAGAGACACGAGTCCTCAGCCCAAACACGTCCGCAGCTGGCACTACCTGGGCCCAACCTGACTTTGGCACTAAACAGCGGAGCACAAAGGTCATCCTGAGCCAAAGCTGGCCCAGTTCACAGAGGCACATGACAGTCTCACAGCTTCCTGGATGCAGGCTAAATACCACGTCATGGGGGGCTCTGCATGTCACGCAGGGCCGTCCCCGTTGGCTAAGGGCAGGGTTGGTATACCTCATCACACAATCATTGGGACTCCCTCTGGGATCAGGCAATTGAAATAAGGAGAGCTCAGGACCCCTGGTAGGGCTGAACAAACAATCAGGCCGCAGCCCCTAGGCAAGGCAGGGCAAAGCACAGTCTATGGCCCCTCAGCCTCCTGGCCGGGGCAGGGAATAGCAGTTGGGGGTTCTCACCCTCTGGGCAGGGCAGACCAAACAATCAGTCTGTAGGCCCTGGGCCGGGCAGAGTAAACAAACAGTAGCCACAGCTAGTGGGGAAGAGAGGAGAGGACCTGGGCCCATTCTATTGCACCGGCTTCCAACCCAGGGCCCTGGGACGCCGGGAAATTCCCAGTTAAGGGTTTAAGCATCAGCGTCTAATCCATTCCCTGAGTCACTTCCTACCATTAGGGTCCTCTCGGGCATCTCCTCGGCTGGCAGCAGCTTGGCATCTCAGTCTTCACAGTCGACTGGTGGCCCGCAGCGTGATCCGGGTCCACGGTTCCCACTGCTTGGAGCGTCGCAGGCGCCCGCCTGCAGCACACGTCCGTCCTCCTCCTCCACCAGCCTAGACTGAGCTGGGCCGCCTCCTTTTATCTGGCCCTTCCAACTGGCGCATGCGCGGCAGGGGCGTGGTCTCCTGGCCCCACAGTGATTGGTCAGGCCCTGTTGGCCCAGTGCGGGGCTGGCACACCACAATCAAAGTAACTTCTTGGGGCAGCAGGGAGGCGGGGGCATAGATGGATGCAGGCGAGAGAAAAGCTGCTCCAACCTGAAGGCAAAAGCCTGAGGATCACCCATTAGCACCGGCTCATCAGCACACAGTGGGGTGAGGGCCCGTGGCTTGGACACACAGGCCAGCCCCAAGAGAGACAGGGATAATCCCAGACGTGAGCTCAGGGGCTACCGCAGGAACAAAGGGATCATTTCCTCAGAGAAAGGCCATTTCAGTGCAGCGCTTGAACAGAACAAGTCTGATGGATTAAATCTAACCGCAGCCGAGGAACTCAGCTGTCACAGGCTGGCGGGAGAGGGAATAAAGGCAGCTTTTAATGGCTTCTCTCCCTCTTCCAAAGAGGCTGGGGACAGAAGAAATAATGTTTTAATATCAACTTCAGGGGAATCTTTAAACAGGGGAAATAAACACTTTCATGTGCTAAATCCCTCCTGGAGCTTGGGCTGCTAATGCCATCTTTCATTTCATCACTTTGTGGAGAAGGAAGAAAGCAGTGGCTTGAAGGACACAAAGGTAATGGGGCTAGGGACCCTTTAAACACCCTTTGTTAGGCAGCTTAGCTTCGTTGTTAGAAACATTACCTTTCCTCACCACCTCCCCTCTCCCGAACACACCAGGGGGATTAGCAGCTAAGTGTGGAACAAGCCTTTTTGTGAGCTCCTGCCGCATCCCCATGACCGTGTCCCTTCTGAAATGGATGGAGTTGATCTTCTGAAGCGGGGTTACAGACTCACTGAGCGGCATGTCTCTTTCACAGAGCAACAGGGGAGATGCTGGCGTTAAACCCGCAGAATGCATCCTAAACACACTGAACAGTCCAGCCAAACACTGGGATCTTCCCTACACTCCATCTCTCTCATCATGGACACGATCCAAAGCCCAGCAAAGTCAATGAGCAGCTATTCCATGGGGTCTTTGATCAGGCCCCTTAACTCTTGGCATTTATATAGTGCCTTCTGCCCACAGATCTTACATACATTTAGGGGGAAACTCATGCGACGAAGATATGGGCCCTTAAGCGCGTGCTTCGCTTCAAGCACACAAGTTGATCCACTAACTTCAATGGTTGAAGTTAATCATGGACTTACATACTGGCTGGAGCAGGGTTCATGTGCCAGATTTTTAAAGGTATTTAGGAATCTAAAGAGGCTGATAGGTGCCTAGTAGGGTTTTGAAAAGCACCTAAAACTGAACTCCCACTGAAATCAATAGGAGTTAGACTCCACGACCCAGATCTTCAAAGGTATTTGGGCTCCTACCTTCCATTGAAATCAATGGATTTAGATGCCTAAATACCTTTAAAAATCTAGCTCTAAAGCAACAAGCTAAAGTCACACAGGACCGCTAGGGCAGTCAGGTACGGAGCTCGTCTCCCAATTCCCAGAGCCAGGCCCTAACCATCCCTCTTACCTGACAGTAACTTGTCTGTGACTGATTGATCAGCTGCTTTGAAAATGGCAGGAGTGGACCCCCGGCAGAGAATCAATGAAGACTCCAAAGTGTGTCCAGTCTGACATGAGTATCTTATTACATGGACGTGGTAACTTTCATGCCAAAGTGGTCACAGACGCTATACAAAGCAGCACTGCCTTGGAAGGGTTCGCATAAGCAACCTTAACGCAGGCTTTTGCATTTAATACCATACAGAATGTTCACTAACAGATGCAGTGAAAATTAAAGTTATAGCCAAGATTTTCAAGTGGCTAGTGGTTCTGGGTGTCTCCATTTTTTTGGTGCTCAATTTGAGACATTTCAAAGAAGCCTTCTTTTCAGAAAGTGGGGCGCACCCACCCGCTGCCAAGGTAGGCGCCTTTAAGGTCTCAAGTTGAGCACCCAAATCATCAGTCACTTTTGAAAATTTTGGCCTAAAATCTTCCATTTGCAGCATCCTCTTAAATGCCCCCCTTCCCCTCCCCCCCCACTTGTTAGCAAACCTATGCCTCAGTCTGATTTGTTTCTGCAGAGAGGTTATGAAGCAGGAGGGATTCGATTGAACATTTTTATAAAAGCCAGAGAGATTCAAGCGCTGAACACATAGTTGAAAAGACTTTTCCTTCAGACATCTAAGGAAATTAAATATCGCTTCCACAGAGGTTTTTCATGATGCTTTGGCAATATGACTTTTGATTAAGTCAGAGTGAGTCAGCTAGCTGTCACACTTCTTAAACTCTACAGATTTTTTCTTATATGTTGAAACTTATTTTTGTCCGTTTATCGTTTCATCTTTTATAGAGCGATAGATATTTTAAAATACTGAATTGTATAGGAAGCTCCTTGCTGCTATAGTCAGTTTCCACTTATAAAGGCTGTTGTTTTCACCCAGTAATGCTATGTGCATTGGTGACCACACGGGCTTTTAAAAAAACCTGTCATTAGATGTTAGAAGAAAAATGAGTATGTGGCAGGTGGAGTTTGACTGGTAAAAGCAGTTTTGATTCTTGTGGTTAAAACAGGGTATTGAGGAAATCAGAACTCCTGGGTTTTACTCCCACCCCTACCAGATTTAGTGTAGGATCGGGGGATGGGGGGGTCACTTAACATCACCATGCCTCAGTTTACCCATGTATAAAACTGGGACAATACTTATAGAACAGCATCACTGTTGACATTAGCTGGGGTGTTCTTGCTAGTAGCCCCCAAATTGGAGAGATGAGGTGCTGATGGCAGGGTGTTAGCACTAGATCTCCACTCTGGAATCCACTACATCAGGGGTCGGCAACCTTTCAGAAGTGGTGTGCCAAGTTCACTGTAATTTAAGGTTTCGCGTGCCAGTCATACATCTGAATGTTTTTAGAAGGTCTCTCTCTCTGTCTACATTATATAAATAAACTATTGTTGTATTTAAAGTAAATAAGGTTTTTAAAATATTTAAGAAGCTTCAGCGGGCTGAGTGGGGCCGGCGGCTGGGACCCCAGACTGTCAGTGGGCTGAGCGGCTCAGCCCACTGCGGGTCTGGGACCCTGTTTGGCAAGGGGCCAGCGGCTGGAACCCCAGACTGTCAGTGGGCTGAGTGGGGCCGGCGGCTGGGACCCCAGATCAGCAGCAGGCTGAGCCACTCAGCCCGCTGCCCGTCTGGGGTTCCGGCCGCCGGCTCCTGCCAACCAGGATCCCGGCTGCCGGCCCCCTGCCGGCCTGGGTGACCGGAACCCCAGGCCGGCAGTGGACTGAGCGGGGCCAACGGCTGGGACCTACAGCGTGCCATTAAAAATTGCCTTGCGTGCCGTAGGTTACCAAGCCTGTGAATTAGTCAATATGTCAGAGTAAAACCAGGTATATGTACACATGGTGTGTTCAATCTCCCTGGGGAGACAGCACGACCTCATGGGTAGGAAAAGGGCCTAGGAGTCAAGAAACTTGGAATCAATTATTAATTCACTGGGAAAATGTGGTCACTTCTCTGGCTCTCAGCTCTCCCCCAGTACAATAAAGACTGGCACTTGATCAAGTGCTTAATCTCAAAGCGCTTAAAGATGGAAATCATCTCTATTGGACAGACAGCGCTAAGCATTGTGCTGCTCAGCCTCAGATCTCTTCTGCCAGGCTCGTTGAGTATTCCTAAAATACGCCAGAGAATTGGCAAGAGTGTGTATTGAAACAGGCATTTTCATTCGCTTTAGCATGGGTCCAAATTTTTCAGTATCAGTCCCCTTAGATATTCCCCCCCCCACCCCCTCCTCTTCTGTATTTGACACAGTCCCATGTTCATGAACTTTGGTGCATGTCCTAAGCATTTTAAGGAAGGATATGATGGGAAGATGAAGGGAGGGGGCAGGCTGGCAGATGGTTAGGGGAGGGGAAGTAGTAGGGTATATGACGCATCTGATTTCTGCACGATTTTTAATTTTGTATAAGAAGCTAGAGTAGGGATAGCGACAAAGGGTCCTGTGGCACCTTATAGACTAACAGAGGTATTGAAGCATAAGCTTTCGTGGGTGAATACCCACTTCTTCGGATGCAAGCAGTGGAAATGTCCAGAGGCAGACATGAGTAGGGATAGATGCTTTGTGTGTGAGGAAATAGACCAGATGGATCCTGCAAGTCTGGAAAGATGATGGCCTTGTAGGATTTCAGTCAAAAGCGGTGTGTGTTTTGGCCGGTGCCAATTCCTTGGTCACAGGAGTCACGTTTACTTAAGACAAATGAGTTTGATGTGAGGCAAACAGCTCTTACGGCAACCTTCTATTCTAACCGGTAACGTTCAAAGCACTTTGGGGCATCGCCAGCCTGTGCCAACCTTCCTGCTTTGTTCTGGCATCACTGACCACTTGCACGTCCATCGTGGCTGAGTGGTGTACACCCAGTGACTGCATTGAGTAAACAGGGTTTTGTCCCCTGTACCATTAGTAAGTTCTGACAAAGCTGTATTTTGTATTCTGAAGAGCCTTATGTTGTTAAAAAAAGTGACCCTAATATGACTTTATACCAATTAACCATTGTCTGTTTAACGGGTGGGGATCACTGTTCCCTCTAAGCTGTGTGCGTGAGCACACAGATCCTAAACCCCATGCACAGGGCGAAACACCGCACGCACAAAAAATGAAATACTACATCAGAGCCAGGCCGAAATATCATTCACGGGTGACGTTTGACATTGTTCGCCCGCCATCTATCAACGCAGCCAGATTCTACTAGCTGGCCAGGGGTGGGAAAAGGGAAAGGAGGGCAATGAATCATACCCTCCCCGCCAGCATTTTGAACGTGGAACGTTGATCACGTCGGGACGGTCGGGACCCACACAGCTCCTTGTATAAGCATTTCACTTGACTCGGCTTCAAACATTTGCACAGAAGAAATTTTTTGCGCACACGGCCCGTCAAAAATGAGAGGGAACATTGGGGGGCATGTTTGTTTAGTCTTTGCCAGTGACAATAGCCCTAAAAATATGACCACTTAAGACTGTGTGGACCTCTTTTTTACACCGTAGGGTCACATGCTTTCTTCCATGAGGTGTACTGAGGAAACGTGCAAGGGAGCTTGGGGGAACCTTCTGGCACTCCAGCCATGGCCTGCACCCCATTCCACTGCAGCTTCCGTCCCTCTCCAAAGTTAGCATCTCCAGCCCCAGCGCACACACGGGCCTACATGAAGAGGCCACTCTCTCAAGTGAGCAAGCCAGTCTCTCCCCCCATTCACCTGCTGTAAGATGCTGGGGCACTGTTTTGGTATCAACTCAAAGTGGCAAGTAAGGACTCAACTTCTGCAGGTAGCACTCTGTTCCCTGGAGAAAAGTTTGCCCAGTCCTCATCTGTTCCAGGTGCTCCTTATATAAGGTGCTGCAAATTTTGAGTATCCCTGACCAGTGGGTACCATAGTATATTCAAGTATCAGAGGGGTAGCCCTGTTAGTCTTTAAGGTGCCACCGGGCTCCTCGTTTGTGTGGATACAGACTAAGATTTATTTGAGCATAAGCTTTCGTGGGTAAAAAACCCACTTCTTCAGATGCATGGACAATGCATCTGAAGTGGGTTTTTTACCCACGAAAGCTTATGCCCAAATAAATCCGTTAGTCTTTAAGGTGCCACCGGATTCGTTGTTTTTATAGCATATTCAGGCATTCATGCAGGAGTTTCCCTTTATGACCTCCTTTGTCTCTTTTACTGGCAACACATGTCTAAGGCAGAAGTCCCAAAAGGGATGATAAACAGCATACAAATCTTCGTTATTGGCTTGAGCCATTAGAGCAATTCCTGCTCTCTAAATAGCGTGAAAGGAGCCTGCCAAGCTACAGTTGAAACTAACTTTATAAGCTGTTACGCTTCTTGGAGGCTTTCTTCCCATCTCACCATACTATTGAGAATGGTCAATATGAACCATGAGGCCGTGAAGCTGGAAAGCATGCTATGCTAAAGCAGTCATGAGAACACAGGTATAGTGTGCTTCCCAAGAGGCAGCTCTCTCCTGGACAGCTTTCTTGTAGCACAATTCTGATGAATGCTTTAAAAAAAAAAAAAAAAAAGGATTTTCCACATTAACCATGACTTAATATAAGTAAACTACTGGAACCCCATTACTTTAAATCTAGTCAGTGCGAGGAGCAGGTGCAGTATCTGAAACTGCTTTTGAGTCTTCCTGCCAATTTAAATAGATTTAGTCATGTTTCTATTTTACCAAATGTTTTTCTCTGCTCTGTTGCTATGCAGAAGACCTGCACAAATGAGACTGACTATACAGAGGAAACAATGGAACCGACTGTACAAAGTGTTGCCAGATGCATAAAGTAAAACTGAAAAACAGAAACCTGTGTTTTGCCCCAGTCTTTCAGCTAGGCTAATCTTAGGTGTTAGCTGTATCAATAGTAGATAAAACATTTTCAGACAGAGGCGATTTAAGCTGACAATGTCCTTTAAAGGGACTCAAATAATAATAATAAAAAAAAAGTGAAACATTTTCTTCCTTCAGTTATGAAAACTGATGCTCGTATTTCACTCAACTTGACCAATGAAAACGGGTTTGTCAGTTTCATTATAATTCTCTTCTCTATACAGTGATGCCATTCCAGGCAATGCAAGAAAGTGTTTCTATGTGAACAAGTTATTTCCACTGGATTTTAAAATAAGTGTTCAGGAAGACATTTCTTCTAATCGTCTCGGGGTTTTCTGAACCCAGAACTTATATTTTGGGGCTAAATTGTTGCATGTTCCTTTACATTGATTCTTTTTTATTGTAAAGTGGCTAAGCACGGCATAATTTCATTTAAACCACCACTAAATGTCATCAAGCAAAAATAGTCTTTATTCAAATTTCATGGAAACAGGGATCACTGTACTTTGCAAGACGGGGAAAAATAAAATAAAAAAATTTAATATAAAACAAGGATATTGTCACAATACCAGAATATGGAACTCTACTCTTTATTCCCCTATGGGTTACTGCAGGTATCTATTTTCTTGACTGTGCTATTCACAACTCTGTAAATCCAAAAATATGAAACCAAAAGTAGTATGAAACTTAAGACTTAGCACTTTCACTAAATGGCATACATCAAAGGGCATCAGTTCAAGGGCAAAAATAGTTGAAGTCACCATACCTACCTATCAGTCATCATTCCAACCTTATAATCCCATCAAAGTACAGTGCTCCCTCTCTGTAAGGCTGTTCTTGGAAAACAAAGCGATTTTGGTGTTCTAGTGAGGGTCATGTTATAAAGAGGATCTTTCTACAAGTCAGCAAATGAGCTGCATAGCCTTGACCCAGGAAGCACTGCAGAAAGGGAGCCCTGTACTGAACAATTCCAGACACACCATTAGGGTAGTTAAAAATGTACAGCATTGACATGTGTTCTACTTCAATCACTTGTGCTACAACTACCAAACATGTACAAAAGACTTTTCATATAGTTTCAAGTGTGGTTGCAGCAAGTTTAGGACCTCGAACGAGATCTTGATCTAGACCGGGATGGTGATTTAGAGGCAGACCTAGACCTAGACTTGGACCGGGACCTAGTTTTTGAAATTGACTTTGATCGGGAGCGAGATTCTGATTTGACATTTGGTTTAGATTTAGAATTTGACCTAGATCTGGACCGAGATTCATGACTTTTGTCCATTTCCTCACCCTCGTTTTTTACCTCCTTTTTGTCAGATTCTGGTTTTAGATGCTCCTTTTCCTTGGACGCCGATCTGGATCTGGATCTAGACCTGGATCTAGACCGCTCTTGGTCTTCCTTCTTTTTCTTCTTGTTGCTAGATTTGCTGTCTCGCTTGCTGCGCCTTTTGCTTTTCTCACTCTTGCTGTGGCTCCTGCTCCTACTTCTGCTGTCATCCCGGCTCCTCTTCCTTCCTTTCCTTTTGTCCTTACTCTTACTACGACTCCTGCTCCTGCTCTTACTCTCCTCTCTGCTCTTGCTCCTGCTTCTAGCCTTGCTCTTCTCCCTCTCTTTGCTCCCCCTTCTCTCCTTACTCCTACTCATGCTCTCCTTCTCTTCCTCCACTCTCTCCTTGCTCCCACTCCTGCTCCTACTTTCACTCTTACTCTTTTCCTTGCTGGGGCTCCTGCTCTTTGCTCTCGCGTCGCTGTTGTTCTGGACAGCATCCTCCACTTTGTCTCTACTTTTGCTCTGGGTTTTCTCCGCGCTCCTGCTGCGGCTCCTACTTTTATCGTCTTTGCTCGGACTCCGGCTTTTTTCCTTTTGCCCTCGGCTACGGCTCTTGCTTCTGGAACGGGACCCAGACCTGAAAAAGCACAAGCGGGCGGTGACATATCAGACTTTTGCGCACGGCTTGGCTCTCGTTTGCTATTACATTCTGGTAAACAAACGAAGCAAGAAAGAGTTCCCATGCTGCAGCGTTAGGTCGATGCCTCTTACACGTCCCCAGGATCTCCCCGCCCCAAAAGTATACCTGGATCTTGATCTGCTCTTGGAATGGCTGCTTTTGCTACTGCCACTACGGCTCCTGCTTTTACGAGAATGCCTGCTTCGAGAGCGAGACCTGAAACACAAGGAATTGGCATTAAGTCATTCCAAGCCCATGGAAAGAGAAACGCCTCTGATCCCGGTTCAATAAAACCCCACGTGACTAAAGAGGAGCGATAGCACATCAGTAACATTCTCGCCCACTTTCAGACGGAATGCTCCCAATGCATTTTACAGACTATCGATGGGGATTCTAGAAATGCCTATAAATCACCACAGCATAGCATCTTAGTTCTATTGGAAACGCTGCCACTTCTGGAGTTGAACAGGGCTGCCAATGTGAAGCAGAAGCACAATGGTTTGTAGGTGGGGGAGGTGAAGACTAGCTCTTTCCAAATGAACTCGGGTGTCTAGGTCTAACAGTGTTTCCTCTTCACCTAAGCAGAGATTTTTCTCAAAAGGCAGAACATATTTTTCCAGGAGTAAAAACTTCAAGTCTCGCCTGTAAATTTAAGGGTCTGGGTAGCAAAGTATTTGACTGGCTCGCCTTACAAAATCCAACACTACGAACCAACAGAGAGTTGAACATGAAGATTTTCCTTTCTGTTGAAGCCCTTTACTTGTGCCATATCGCACACACCATACAAATAGCCAACCTCTACGGAAGAGCAGGAAGGGTCTCCCAAAAGAGAAATGGTACAGTGGGAAATTTATGAACTTTCAAATGGTACAGTGGGAGGAGTTTTACGGACACTTCTGTATGTTTACTTCTGCCACTTATCACGTGCTTTCATGCTGTGGTAAAGGGCATACAGTTTAGGCAAGCACTCTACATCACTGCAGTGTTGTTTGAGCAGTGTCTAGCCCAATGGAGATACAGTCAGTGATTGGCACTCCTAGGTATTATGGTAAAACAAATATCAGGTATTAAGAAGTGTCCCTCATGGAGCACACCCGCCGATGAGCGGTGGAACCAATTTTCCTCAGTCATTTATTTCCGACTGATTTGGGTGGTCACCAAAAACTCCGTCTCCTGGGGACCCAGCATACCTCTAAGCATCCATGGGTTGGCATTGGCTATTCGATCAGACTGTAAGAGCCACAGCCGTATTATGGACAAACATACCTCGAATGGCTTCGGCTTCTGGAATAGGAGCGGCGCCGTCTGGATCCAGGCCTGTCTTCCACTAACCTAATCTTTCTGCCATTCACTTCTGTCCCATCCAGCTTTTCAAGGGCTCTTTTCATATCCGAATAGGATTTGAACTCAATAACACCTTCATTTTTTCTCCCTTTGTGTGCGTCTGCATATGTCACTTCGCCTGCCTGACGCATATAATCCTGGGAGGAAAGGACAAAAACATTGCCTTTGAATCCACAGATTTAGGGTTTCATGCTGGTTCTGTTTATTCCCCCTTACTGCTCATTTCAGCTTTTCTTTTACATGCAGAAAGCAGCATTGGTTGGCTTGCCTGCGGCAAGCAGGGGGAACAGCTCACTTTTGCACTGTCTTAGTCCCAATGATTACTGCAGGTTCCCGTAATTGTGCTCAACAGCCCACACAAAATAAACACAACCAATCAGCAAGGACCCACTGATGTTAGTGCGAATTTTATCCAAAAAGGATTTTTGCAGGAGCAGGTCCAGGTTTCTGAACAAGCCAAGTAGACACTGCAGCGGTAATTTTGATGCAAATGATTTGAAAGGGGTAACCTGGATGCAGTAAAATATGCTCTGGATTGAAGCAAGTTTCTTCTCACCGAGGTGATTTAAAAACGCAAGATTTGCGCTCTGATTTTTTACCTTTTACCTTCAAGTTTAAGAAGCCGTGTTTTTAAAAAAGGGAACCAGTAAAAAGTGACTGAAGCCCTATAACAAAACAGGGGCAGCACAGGCAAACAGTGCACGCTTCCTTCACCCTACTGCCTAGCTAGTGTACTTCAGACTTGTCCTGGAAGCCCCATTTTCCAGCTCATTCACTCTCTGGCCTCCCTTCAGACTGCTAAATGTGGTGGTAGGTTTTGTGATGTGCACAGTTGTTTATCGGGATCTCATAGATTCTGTCCTACCCCAAACAGCCTGTCAGATGGTGCTGACTTTCAGTCAGCACTGATTCAGGCTGCAGTACCAACAACTTGTAGAGCTCAGTATCATTTTCAGTTCTTGAGTCTGATGCTTTAGTGCTAACTCAACCCACTTTCTCCCCCACTACCCCACCAAAACCTGAATCCAGCACAGGATTACTCCATTACATGCTCCAATTGCTTCCGGTATTAAAATATATATATTTTGAAGACAAGCTACTGGTGGTTTAAAGTGTTCTCAACAACATAAAATGCTATTTAAACTAGACCTACATGACAGGTTTGTAGTCAGAGTTTTCACAGAACAATAAGCAGTTGATGATATGCTTTATGTCTGAACTATGAACTAATTCAGCTTCAAAATACCCCTGTGATGTGGGTAAAATTGAGATAATACTGATCAACAGAAAAACTAAGGCAAAGGAGTTCAGTGATTTGCTCAGGAGTGCAGAGGGTGTCCATGGCAGAGCCAGGATCAGCTCTCTGGCATTCCTGGCTCCCACTCAGATCCAAAGATCAGACCTTTGATCCACTTGCAAGTTTTCAGCAAGTGAGAACATGAATTCTTGGTAACTCAAGGAGAAAAGCACAAAATAAAGAGTCACCCGAAGAACAAACAAATACTTGTAAACCATCCATAGCTGGGACGACGGCTGATCTGTATCATAAGAATGCTCTTTATTATGTAAGAGGTTAAACTTTTTATAGAGGGGACAGGGTAATCAAGCAGCTACAGGAAGACATTACACACAAACACACCATAATCACTGCATGTGCTGTGGCCTACAGTTAGAGTTTCCCAAGTTTTTCTATTAGAGTCATTTTCAGCTCCTTACAATTTTTGAGAAATTTTACCTTTTTGACTGAAATTTTGTATAAATTGCTCTCAGCCTGGAAGAGAATTTTTCAGAAAGTTTCCTCAAAAATGGGTGAGTTGTTTTCATGTGAAAACATGTAGTTTTTTGGTTAAAGTTTGAAACTTTTTTCAAACACCACCAGCACCTCCGAAGTTGATGGAGGAAACTTCAAATTTGACAGGACTCAATTCCTAGGTCTGATGAAAGTCTGATTTGACTTGGCAGAGTTTTAAAGGCAAGTTTGCTTGCTTGTTTGTTTTAATCTTTACGTACGTGCACAAGCTTATGTTAAATGAGAATACTAATGTTCTCCCAAAAGTCCATTTACAACATACATGTGTAGATATGTAAATGAAGTGGAAGTCTCAAGATTCCATACAATGACATATAGCTTTCGAATATGTGTATTTGTATACGTGTACTACTTCAAACATGTATTGGAGCTGTCTAAATAGAGTGTTCCCTCACAACAAGCAATGCTTAGTTGGGGCAACAGCCACAGGATCACACAAAATTTCCTTGGCTTCACAATCACCATGTCATTTATGCCCTTTCTGATCTTCAAGTCAGGCAGAGGAAAGAAAGGGGCTCCCTACCTTCAAATCTTGCCAACTGCAACGGCTTGACAGATTTTCCACGATCAATCTATACTCTGTACGGGTGGGAGGACCGTACTTATCTCTTCCGCTTCTTCTATAACCATATCCACCTTTAGGAGGTGACAAGCAGACAACAATACTTCAGCTAGGGAGGTGGAGTGGTTTAGTCTACACCCCAGATAAATAAACTATTCTGCCCAATATGTCAGCAAATACATTTAATCTTTGCCCCACCCTCTAGACTAAGCTAGAGTCTCCTTGTTTAAAACATAAAATTACAAGAGATAAAACATTAAAAAATATAACTACAATACTAGCCCATAATTACAAGGATGCATAATTATAATTACAGTTACAGTTAAACATGCAATTAAATTTAAGTTATTAAAAAAATTAATTTTTGAAACAAGAAACCAAATCACTAAAGCCAGTTTACTAATGTTACTTACATTGAATAAAGGTTTTCTGAATATCTGACATGAATATAGATTTTCAGGCACCTATTTCAGTTTAATCTCATCTGTCTCTAACCCTTGGGATCCTCACCACCCAGGTCTAATGGGAAAAGGTTGCGGTCGTCACATGGCTTCCTTTTTTGGTCAGCCAAGGGCCACAAAGGTCAAAGAGCCACTCATGGAAAGGTAACCCAAGGTCAGCAAATGGAACAGGCAGTCATCTTAGCCTCAAAGGACTCTTTTAATTAAAACATTGAGGTCTTTGTTAAGTCTATGTTAAACAATCACATTACAAATAAACAAATACTTAGAAAAGCAACAAACAAATTAATAATAATGGTACAAGAAATTGTGTTCAGACATTTATTAATCAGTTACTTAAGTAAATTAAAATAATATCATACAATTAGGAAATTGATAAATATTCAAATATTTACATTAACAATTACAAAAACAAATTATTCAAACTTCATATCACGACTGTCTTTTAAGAAATTACGGTATTTTTTTTAAGCGAAATATCTTAATTTAAAAAAAGAGTCACCGAGATACAAATGCATTTTAGTGCTTACTGCGTCCAGAACCATAACTGCTGTCACGTCGTGGGCCCCTGGCATGTTCAACGATAACGCGCTCCCCACAAAGGTCTTTACCATTTAGCTCATAAACAGCATCGTCTGCATCACGCAGATCGTCAAACTCAACAAAGCCATACCTAGGAGGAGACAAAAGCAACTTAGGCAAAGCTACACAGCCCAAGATATTGCTCTTCACCGAGAGCAATTCATATCACATATGTACTTTCACTGCCCAGGGAGCCTGGCTACCTAAGGCAGCACCAGACTTTTAATGACCATCAGCAGCCAACTCTCGAGGACCAAAGGCAGGGAGATTTTGGCCGAGGGTTCCAGGCCACAGAACAAACATGCTCCCCAATTTGTTGGCCTACAAAGCATGGTGCTACACTTCTCTTTCATCATTTACTACAGTAAAGCTAGAGTGGTCTGGTGGTTCTGGTGAACATGACTGGTTTATTACGAGACCTGGGTTCCATTCTTGGTTCGGTCACAGGCTTTGCTAGAAGTTAGGTAATCTCGCGCTATCTCAGTTTCCTCGAACATTGAACCAGAGGTATTCACCCACATCAGTGTTTGCAAATGGCTTGAGCTCCTGAAACAGAAGGTGCTACAAGACAGTAAAGTATTAAGGCATGTCAAGAAAGGGAGTTTATCAGGAAGGTTGGGTAATGTTCTTCTCCACTGGGGACAGCACTGAGGTGTCTGAGTAATGTGAGTAGATGTTATAGCAATGGGGTTGGGAGCATAGTTCATTAGGATTTTCAAGTTAGTCTTGTACCAAAGAGCTTCCCATAAAGTCACCACTCAAACTGCTCTATCAAGTCACCTAGAAATTAACATTTGACATAAATGAAGCACACGAATAGGATATGTATGGGTCCAATCCTGCAAGTGCTGGGTGTGTGGAAATCCCAAGTCCTGAAACTGGGAGCTGTGTGCAGAGTGGCTGCAGAATTGGCCCTATGGGGTTTTGTAAGTCATAAGACAGACGATTAGATAGAGACCCCACAAAACCCCCATGCAAAAGTCCACTGAGGTTCAGGGGCTAAGTAAAGGAATAGTAGTCAGAGTAAATCAGGTTGCAGACAGAGCCTTAGCTTGTGCTTCAAACAAAAACTGCCCCAGCTTGGCTCAGGGCTCTGGATACACACATGGGGAGACAGGAGGGGGAAGATGCCAATTAGGAAGTGAATCTTAAAACTAAGACTTTAATTTGAGTGGGCATTTCTGAGCACACTCGGAGCAGCATAGAAGACTGGAAACCACTTGCTGACCTGATTTAAAGATGCCCTGAAAAGCTAATGACAAAATTTTCAAATGTGAGTGCTGAGACTCAGGAATCTACATCCATAAGTGGTCCAATCTTCAGAGGTGCCACTGAGGTCAATGTAAAGGTCAGGCTGCAAAGTAGCTAACCTCTGTCACTCACATTCGAGAATAGTGGCTGTAGGTTTAAAAAAAACCAACACAACAACAACAAGTTATACTGATCTCAACAAACTTCATAAAAGGAAGGTGAATATCATAATTGGACATGGTTGAAAATTTTGAAATTTGATGTTCTGATAAAAACGGACTTTGTGTTTTTGTTTTTTTTAAAACAAGAGTTTTCCTATTTTTTTTGGTCAACCGTAACCATAACCCCATTTTACATATGGGAAAACTGGGGCACAGAGAACTGAGGTGACATTCCTATGGCCGCATAGCAACAACGATGGGAAAGAACTCAGATCTCCTGACCCCCCAAAGAACTAACAGTGTCAAACTGTTATAAACACACAGATATTTTACAACAAAATACAGGTAAACCCCAATTTTCCAAATGGCTGGGGGGAACATACCAGAAATGACAGGAAATCTAGGTTCAGACAATCAGAGATCACCTATATTTGAAATCCATTCCCCCTTTACTTACCTTCCAAGACCCAAGTTCAGGCTTCAGAGTCTCCCCTGCAATAGCTGATGGCATCACAGCCCCGTTCAGCTGGCTGCAACATCTCTGGCTGCTGTAGGGCAAACAGAATCCTGAACTAAGGTCTGGGCAGGCAAGTAAAGGAGGAAATGGTTTTTATATATCTGGGTTTCAAATTTAAACAGATGTAAATATAAGTGTATACAAATTCTGACCTCTTAGCTTGGGTCATTTAGTTTATAAACATTTTCATTTCCTCCTTTAATACCCATTTAACACTAGAAGAACTTTACTATTCAAACGTGAAACATTTTGATTAAATATTTAACATGAAAATTCTTGTCTGGCCACTGCAAGTATCATCGTAGTTGCTTTTTCATGCAAATAAATGCTGGTCTCAGAAGAGGGGCAACGTGTGCTGAACGGTGGCTTGGAGCTGTCCCTTGGAACTGTTCAATCAGAGCAGTAAATACATCTGTGAAACTGATCAATCCAACTTTACTTTGTCATTCATTACCCCACCCCTCTTCTGTTTGCACAAATAAAGCAATATCCCCTCACATTGATATAGGAGCTCAATTGCTTTGTAACACTATACTTACAGTTACTCCAACCCTTGATTAGGTGTCTCGCTAGGTGCCAGTAATACCATACAAAGTTTTTGACACACGAAATTAACAATAATATTTTGCATTGAAACTTCAAGAGTGGGGTGGGGAGTTTCAGGGTTGCAGAACATGTGAATGGGGTCCTAATACCAGATCAACAAACATACTCTTTCCAAAAATGTCAAGGGTACTTTTAATGATGAGTACTCAAATCATTCACACCAAAATAGAGCACCTTCAGCAGCACAGCAAAATCTAACACCAGGTTCAAGCACTGGTTTAGGACTGCCTGGAGAACGCAGTAGTCTACGGAGTCACCGACACCACCTTCTACAGAACCTAAATTTTCCTTGAAGTTTTCCCACATAAGATATGATCAGGACAAGTCCTGCTTAGTGGGATCTGATAGGTACCATGTTGCACCTTCTCTCCTGCTTCCTCCCACCCCCAAAATAATACTTTAATATTTGTCCCATACCCCACAAAAAACAGTATCATCAGTATGTAACATGTAAGCAACCCTACAATAAACAAGTATTCACATGATGGATAAGGGGAAAAAATGAGTAAGAAAAATAGATTTTCTGGAAAAAACTTTCAAGGGTTTATTTATAAACAGTAAGCAAATTTTTATAAAATCACTGAGGGGTGATACTTGTTTTTAAAGAACATTAAAGTCATCCCACACAACCCAGAGATACAGAGGTAATACTGAGCCACCTCCCTTAAAATATATGCATCACACACGACATGGTTTAAATACCATGAACTAAGAATACCTAGAAGTGTAGTTTCACACCCCAAGAAATGACAACTACTGACACAGCCCTATCGCAGTTGAACCTGCTGTCATACGGTGGTAGTGCAAGTAAATCTTCTTTTCAATGTCTACTGTTACTGCTTTAAATGTGCCATAAAATTACCTAATAAAAGCCTCAATACCATTTACTTCAGATTGTGTGAAGCTGCATCATTTTACTGTCCATGTACCAAAAACAGAAAAAACCTGCAAAAGCACCCCCCCCACACACATTTCTAGGCAATTTCAACAGATTAAACCACCTGAAGGACCAGATTAAACCACTTTATTTAAGCTGAAGACAAATGGGATTTTTTAAAACCTGTTTAAGGTCCCAAATCGTAACAGGAAATTCGCTCCATTTATTCTGCCATTCCTCCAGCTTTATGATGCTTTGGGGCCATTGGATTCATACAGTTGGGCCCACATACTCCTCTCCATACACCAATGTATTGAAAGACAATTTCTGAGACACAGGAGGTGCCAAGTTTTTCTGGTGCTTGTGAATGGACAGCTCCAGAGCCCCTGACAGACCGAGATCTGGTAGAGTTCTAAAATCACATACTTCAGATGGAACCCAAAAATGGTCACTCTCCCCACCACCAGTTTATGCTAGACCATCACTGACTTCAATGGAGTTGCATGGGTCTACACCAGGACTCAACTAGGCTTGTGGTCTCCTGTGGCTTAATTAGTTACTGCCAATTTATATTGCTGACAAAAGTTGCTTAATGTTTCATTTGACTCTAATCATAGAATCTCAGGGTTGGAAGGGACCTCAGGAGGTCATCTAGTCCAACCCCCTGCTCGAAGCAGGACCAAACCCAATTAGATCATCCCAGCCAGGGCTTTGTCAAGCCTGACCTTAAAAACCTCTAAGGAAGGAGATTCCACCACCTCCCTAGGTAACCCATTCCAGTGCTTCACCACCCTCCTAGTGAAAAAGTTTTTCCTAATATCCAACCTAAACCTCCCCCTCTGCAACTTGAGACCATTACTCCTTGTTCTGTCATCTTCTACCACTGAGAACAGTCTAGATCCATCCTCTTTGGAACCCCCTTTCAGGTAGTTGAAAGCAGCTATCAAATCCCCCCTCATTCTTCTCTTCTGCAGGCTAAACAATCCCAGTTCCCTCAGCCTCTCCTCATAAGTCATGTGCTCCAGCCCCCTAATCATTTTTGTTGCCCTCCGTTGGACTCTTTCCAATTTATCCACATCCTTCTTGTAGCGTGGGGCCCAAAACTGGACACAGTACTCCAAATGAGGCCTCACCAGTGCCGAATAGAGGGGAATAATCACGTCCCTCCATCTGCTGGAAATGCCCCTACTTATACAGCCCAAAATGCCGTTAGCCTTCTTGGCAACAAGGGCACACTGTTGACTCTCATTCAGCTTTTCGTCCACCGTAACCCCTAGGTCCTTTTCTGCAGAACTGCTGCCCAGCCATTCGGTCCCTAGTCTGTAGCAGTGCATGGGATTCTTCCGTCCTAAGTGCAGGACTCTGCACTTGTCCTTGTTGAACCTCATCAGATTTCTTTTGGCCCAATCCTCTAATTTGTCTAGGTCCCTCTGTATCCTGTCCCTACCCTCCAGCGTATCAACCACTCCTCCCAGTTTAGTGTCATCTGCAAACTTGCTAAGGGTGCAGTCCATGAGATTCTAAATAGAATAAGAAAACCTAGCTACAGTATTGTCTTCCTTCTTTTCACCAAATCACGGTTTCAGTTGGCATGCTTCCCAAACTACTTCTTGTAGGCACAGCTTGAGGAACCACCTGTACCAGAAACAGGTTCACCTGAGTAAAGTGCTGTGTTAAATATTACTTGCTCTGATGGCAGCAGTTAACTGGCACAGACGAGGTCAGGTAAAATATCAGTATTCTTGCCCATGGCCGGAAATACTCTAATTACATCTGTTGAGACTTTCTTGCAGTTACTTTCTACATACGGTGACATGAGTTAATCCAATAAATTCAACTGGTAGGAGAGCTCTTCCAGGGAATGACAAGGGTTCTTTGAGATGACGGATCATGAAATCACTCTGAAATGCTGCTTACAGTAGCAACCTAGCTTTGTACAAGGACTCTTTCTTTATTACAGCATCCATCTGATAGCAAGTGCTAGTTAAGTTTCCATTATCTCATTTGTACTTCCACCTAACTCAAACACCAGGGCTTGGTTTCTGCCTAAAGGTGAAATATTTTTTCTATTGCAGATTTTCTTTAAAAAGGGCTGTTTTTGAACTATGAGTAGTGCGGAAAGGAAAAGGAGAGACTTTTCCTGCTATCAAATGAGACACTTAAAAATGGCTGAAATAAACTTGAAAATGTCATGCAAACAGGACATTTTAGAAGTTAACATATGCAGTGTGCAATTTTCAGATATGTCCATTATGAAGTATACCTCGATATATTTTATGTGGTTAAATGGTTATGTGGTTAAATGTCTTAAGAGGTACAGAATGTGTACTGAAGCCAAGTTAGTTGCTGTAGGAAGGTTACTTATGCATTCACAATTTTAAATGCAATTTAATCAATGAATTAACAAGTGTTTTATATTCCAGATATATTGAGCTAAGAGATATTGGTATGAAATGAGTTCCCAGTTAAAGTATTTGTTGTGTAAAGTCTTCTGTTCACTGAGAGGAAAAATGCTGTTCCTTTAAGTTTAAGTGGGTAGTCTGATCAGCCCTCCTTATAAAAAGACAGACTTGGCCCTCATTTTAGAGGAAGCCAAAACGAGACCCCAGATTGAAGGGGGGAGCAGAAACTCAGCAGAGGCCTCTCTTGGACCAGCAAAAGACTTTGCAGATTTCAAACACTCCTGCCCATCTTCTAGCTTTGACTGGACACTAACCACAAGTTGTTCAAGAGCATTTTACACAAGAGATCTCAAGTGTGGTGATGGGAAGAGCAAATGGTACCATTTAGTTCAATTTTGTTTCATGTCTGTTGTTGTTGAAAATGAAGAAAAACTGGTGAAAACTGCCTATTACTGTAAGGAAGTTGTGTGAACTGATCTTCTGGAAACAAATCTCAAGGTGACTGCTGGCCCATGGAGTATAAGAATTTGTAATGATTTCAGCTAATAAGGAACGTATTTAATTGCCATTAGGACATCCTTGCAGCTGGATAAAAAGTAATGAATTGGACACACTGGGACTATGATTATAGGAAAGACTTCAGCTGATTTTTACGGTTACAAATAGCTTCTTAAAGACAATCCTCCTTTTCCTACAGAGTCTGCACAAATAGGACTGTGGTCCTTTAAGCCAATTTCCGATCAAATTTGGCCCAAAGGTTAGGTTTTGTTTTTAAAGACCCATTTTTACTGAGCCCTGCAAGCAATAAATGCAATGGGAGAATATTTACAGTATATACAAACACTGCATTATAGTGCTAGCACAGGAGAATATGAAAGTAAGAGATGAATCTATTTCTGGCCAAGCCGAGCTAAATGCAAATAGTAGAGACACAACATAAATGGTGAAAAATAATAAGATGCCTGGCTCCTACTGCGCTTTTTCATCTGCAGACCTTGAGGGATTTCACAACAGTAGGGGAACTCTGTGGGGCGGGGGACTTTCTCTTTATCCTTTTCTGAAATGTGCCTAGTAAATTACCCCATTTTTCAAGTGAGGAAACTGAGGTACAGAGATGGTGACTTACCAAAGGAAACAGCAAACCAGTGCCTGAGCCAGAAATGGAACCCATGTTTCCCCAACACCTACTCTTCACCAGACCACAGTTTCTATAAGTAACAGTTAAGGAAGCTAGTTTGTTCAAGTCACTGTAGGACCATTGAATCCATGTATATGGTAAACGCCAAAGAAGGGATTTCTTTACCAGCCTCCAGGAACTTCTGAAATAGGTGAGAAATGTGCCATTGAATTTGTTGGTTGTTTATAATAACAGGGCCATGATCCTAACTCTATGCTACTATTCATGTTCCCTACTAACCTGTGACATGCTGAAAGCCAGGCAGGTGTCCCAACCACCCCAAACCTCCCAACAAACAGCCTTACAGTAAGAGCTGAAATGATAGCACTGTGGCCTAGAGAGCCTTTGGGGATTCTGATGAAAGCTGGTCAAGGGGGAGTAGGATGATGAACTACCTTGAAAGTACTTCTGGTTTCAGAGAGCTGCAGAAAATTGGGAAGGGGAACAATTTTAAAAAAAAAAACGTTTAAGGAGACAAGGCTCAATTCCCATCATTATTTATCATTCACTTGTAGCACTCATGACCAATATTGCAAGTTCCCTCAATGTCCTAGAAAAACCTTACTGAATTAACTGTTTTTGGAGTGCACTATAATAAATGCATTATGTATGTATGTATTATTGTGGGCCAAGATTGCATGTAACCTCTCTGGGGTGGCAATGTGATGTGAACCCTGGGAAACATTATTAACTTCAAAGGACTGACTGTACTGAACAATGTGCCAAACAAAAATCGACATTTGGGACAAACAGTGTCATGTGGTTTGCCACCAGGGTACTTTCTAGCACAGGGGTGGGCAAACTACGGCCCACATCTGGTGCACCAGCCGTTTTAATCTGGCCCTCGAGCTTCCACTAGGGAGCGGGGTCTGGGGCTTGCCCCGCTCTGGTGCTCCAGCCGGGGAGCAGGGTTGGGGGTTGCTCTGCGCGGCTCCCGGAAGCAGCAGCGTGTCCCCCTTCCGGCTCCTACGTGTAGGGGCAGCCAGGGGCCTCTGCTCCACATGCTGCCCCCGCCCCAAGCACTGCCCCCACAGCTCCCATTGGCAGGTAACTGCCCCAGCCCCGATTCCCCCTCCCACCCTCCAAACCCCTCAGTACCAGCCTGGAGCACCTTCCTGCACCCCATATCCACAGCCCCACCCCCTGCACTCCCAGCCGGAGCCCCGAACTAATTTATGTCCCTACCCCAGAGCCCTCACCCCCTCCCACATCCCAACCCCAATCTCGTGAGCATTCATGGCCCCACCATACAATTTCCATACCCAGATGTAGCCCTCGGGCCAAAACGTTTGCCCACCCCTGCTCTAGCAGGAGGTGAATGCAAATTCCCCACCTCTGGCTATGCAAAAACCTTGGGAAGCTACGCTCTGAGGAGAGGCCCATTCTCTGCTGATCACCTGTTCCCAGAGCCTCAAGATCAAGTGCCAAAGCTGCATAAAGGAAAGACTATCCTATGGATGGGTGTGCTAGTTCTGGTTCTGACTCGGAGACAGTTACGAACTTGTAACCATAGGGAAAACCCAGCAGGTGACTTTGAAGGGCTGATACATACCAGAGAGAAAGGCTGAGGTTGGGGTGACCTCTGGTAAGCTTTTTGGCATGCATGTAGGTTCTTTTATTTAATGTTTTTTCTTATGCTCTCATCTTCAAAATAAATACACTTGCTTATAAAGATCTGTGAGGTAACCTGTGACTGCTGGCAATTACAGCTGTTTATAGCCTTCAGAGAGAAAACAAAGTACAGATGCCGGCCTGTGTAGACAGTTTGGCTTGCTGGGGACATCACAGTAAGCAGGGAACTGTGGAGCCTGGAAAAACCCTAGTCGAGAGGGAGACAGATGTGGGGCTCAACCCAAGAGAGGTGATGGCCGAGGAACTGGGGGCTTAGAATGGGTGCTCTCGAGGGACCATAAGTGGGAAATACAGGTGCAGTTGCCATCATCTGTAACAGCACTGACTATAATCAACAGCTCTTGGCATCTTTCCTTCAGGCACCAATGCTGATGCACGTGCATTAGGGAATAGGCTCTGTGATTATTACCACCTCTTGGGTTTGAATTAAGAGCATGCACATTAACCCTGTGATCCTAATTCTTTGGGTTAGGTTCATGCTGTTATTTTGAGTAATTACTACATCTCAGCACATGCAGCTGACTGGTGAGCTGCACTACTCTGTTATTCTCTGGCCACTCCTCAGGATGAAATTCCCAGAGGCCTGTCACAAGGCCTTGAGTGTTACATAAACCCATGTTAAGAATTTAAGCTGGGAATCGGGCTTTGTGCGGGCCCCTGGCAGTAGAATGGATTTCACCCTCTAGCAGAGACTCCTAGCTATGCCAAGCTACATGTGCTGCTAACATATAGGACAAGTATGGGCATGGTGACAGAGTTACAGTTGTCTATGGTACTTCCAATAGTGGATGGCAAATTAAAGTGTTCTTGTAAAACTGCATCTTTACTCCCAATGTCCCGCTTTTAGAATCTGGTCTTTGAAGTGTTAGTTCAGTTAAGGTAGAGAATATGTATCAAACTGAACACCTAACTGTGCCTATGAAGTTTTCCTGATTTTTTTTTTAAAGATGTATTTATTAAATGTTAGTGACAAATCCACAGGTACAGTCTCACTATATGGTTATAAATTCCATGCACACTTAGATAGCTACGCTGCATAACACTTCAGTGGTCTAATGCAGGACATTAACTAATCTTATTTTATCGGATACCTAGATATGTCCATTATTTCACCAAGAATCCCCAATCAGGATAACAGTTCTATTGGGCTAGGTGCTGCACACACCTCGCACCACCGAGCTTAAAATCTAACTGAGGCAAGATGCAAAAAGTGATGGTAACTGGAAGGGAAGAGGGGAGGGAACCAGTAATAAGAACATGTCTACAGTGACACCTCCAACTTATGAGCTCTAAAGGGACTGGTACCAGCATCCGGAGGGAGAAGAGAGGTACTAAGCAGGAAGCAGGATAGATGCTAATAACTAAGCTCTCCATGAACTCCATGTGATCTGGGCTGGTAGGGGCCATGACACTTGTCAAAGGTATCGGCACATAAAGTTTACAAGAACTACAAGTACTGAATTCCACCATGATACTGTAGTTCCCACATACCCTATGATGTACATCCTACCTCCAGCCTAAAGCAATGCATCCTGTTTTTGTGGAGTTCACAAATTGTGTTTGACCACCTGAAAACATTAAGAACTGCACTGATACAAGCTACTGGTATCACTGTGAAAACCAGTGACATTTCCAAACTGGTCCATGGAACACTGGCTAGTGTTACAGAAGACCAGGTAGGTTCATGGTGCTGGCTCTCCTGGTTTACTGCTGCTATAAATGCTTAGCCTCTTCAGTGGAAAGCATACCACTCTATATTTTGTCCCATTACTAATCCAAAAGTTAAATGGGATACAGTCTCTCTAACTTCTAGGTCACTGGTTCAAAGTACAGTGCACATTTGTAATCATTACCATCTTACAGCTGATTGGTCTGTGTAGCAGAGGGTTTCAGTCCAGTTCCCACCAGGCAGGTGTTGACGACAAAAATCAAGATCACAAATGGCTCTAACTGGCCCTCTCGTTGGCTGCTTCTGCAGAAAAGGTGAGGACTGAATGGGAACGGAAACAACTCCCCTCACACCTTGGGATGGACTGCTCCACCGTGGCCCCAGGTTGTTCTGTGTTCAGAGCTGTCAGTCTGGCACCCTTCACCAGCGATAAATTGAACTAGAAGCAAGTGTTAATAGTTTCAACCCTCTATACGGAGGTAATTGGTTCTGCACACAACTTGCTAAGTTCCAGAATGTTTTAGGAAAAATATTTATAGCCATCCAAACATCGAACTACTAAACCTGACCATCTTTTCAAAATTGAGACACAGAACATCCAAATCGTCCTGGTTACAACTCCTAGCTGAAGTTCTTATGAAAAGATTAGCATAACCAAGAAAGATTTTACCCAATAATGAAATACTTGACTACATGCTCCATAGAAATACTGCCATAATCTAGTCTACTAAACAGCCAAAGACAGACTTCCTTAAAGTTGGCCTGCAAACGGAGAAAAAACTGGGCCTGTTTTGCTACTTTATCAGGGATAAAGGCAACCTGCAAAGGTTTTTTCTGCTTGCCTTCTTGCATGAGAAATTCAGGTCCTGTCTGAGCATGGAGACTGACTGGAGAACTAGTAAAACAACATAACCAGAACCAAGAGTACAACAGTGAACTATTAACAGGGGAAGAGATTTTTTAGAATGTTTGACATTGCACATGTATTTAACTTTAGTAACTAGTTACTACTTTGGAAAAAGGAAGTTCTGTTAAGATTTAAATATCTTGCTCATTCAATTAAAGTGTTAGAGTTCACAAGAAATATCCCTGAGAAATCCCAGAAAGCTTGCAATAAGCTGGGGAAAAACAAACTCCATGTATTTCTAATGTAAAAACCAAACAGAAACACACCTTCGAGGCTTTCATATTAATACAGCAGAAAAGAAAGGCACCAGCAGAATTTTCTCTAATCACTTGCAGGTCAACTTAGATCAGTGTAGATACCATTTAGTGGCATCCAATATATTTGACTGATTTTTAAAGTTAATGGGTGCTGAGCACCTTTGGAAATCAAATCACCCTTATTTGTGTGTCTAAATAAGAATTTAGGAACTTACCTCTAGGCACCCAAGTTTGACACTTTTGGCTTTGATCTCTGTGCCTCAGTTACCCATCTGTTTAGTAGGATATAATACTTCTCTACCTTGCAGGGGTATTGTGAGGATAAATACATAAATACTTGGGAGATGCTCAGATGGAGGGCAGATAAGCACCTACATAGAAGCTTTTTTCTTAAAAAGTTATTAGATTTCAAGTTGGTGTCCCTGTAAGTGAAAGTTTCCAGCTCTTAGAATTATTGCTTGCTTGCTTTTGGCAATTTTAAAGAAGATAAAAGCAAGCTGAAATGCCCAATTTTCCAGGCATCTAATTCATGCACTTCTGACATGCATGGCTCCAGCTGTCATCAATACAACACTGGCCAAGAGCAAGGTGAAGATGGAACCTAAGGGAGTGGAATCTAGGTGCTCGAATTAAAATGGAAACTTTCAGTATGAACTAGGTTTTCACTCCCTTCTCCCTTTTCAGGTAAATGCTGTTTTAACGGCTTAAATTATAAACTCTAATCATCATTAGTGGTGATCAAGATCCAACTAAGCTTTTTTGGACTTTCTGATAATATTGCATTCCAGTTTCATTTTCTGCCAATGCATTTAATCTTAGCTTCATCAACTGCTAAAATACTGAATAGCTAATCTCCTGCAGGCTAAGCAGTTAAGATAACCCGCAACTTTCTAGAAGAAACTGACAGAATCCCATAAGTCACACACTGTGCAGTAATTTTTAATCATTTGCTAAGCACTGCTAAAAATAAGTTATGGAGGAAGGATCAAAGGGCAAACAAAGCAAACTGTAAAGTACCCCAACAAAAGCTCAATGCAAGATTATGCTGTGTATAAAGACGCAACACCTGATTTTTTTTAAAAGTAGATTTTTGTCAATCTGCCATTTTAAATCCAAGCCAAGTTAACAGCAGCTTGTTGAAAGATTTCAAAACAGATGTTGAAATTAAAAGGAGATTTATTTTTTTTAGGAGAAATTGTTAAGTTACTCCTAGAAATATACATAGGGCTGAGCCACCTAACCATTTGAAGAGATCAACTTAATTATAGCAATAGCAGGTGCCACAGTCAACGGTGACTTCCATCTTCCTATTTTATATCCCCATAGTTTTTAATTATCCATAGATTTCTTGAATTCCTTTTGGAGGGAAGAACTCCATATCTTTGCTCCAAAATGGCTTTTTTCTTGAAAATGGAGCAAACTAGATTCATCCACTGTTTTGAGTTTTAAAAACATTCTCCTCTCCTGTGCCCACGTGTTCAAATTACAATGTATGCTCTCAGCTTTAAAATGCTGAAAGACAGAAATGTCAGACTTGGGCCCGTTTTACAAATGGGTCCCATGGACAGCCTCTTGCACCCACAAAGAATCCCAGTGAGCACAGGGAGTTGTACAGGTCCAATTGCAGTATTGGGACTGTGCATTTATATATTTCTCAGTGAAGCAGAAAAATGAGCAGGATGAAAGCTGGTTGCATTGTTTAATGACCATGCTAATCTAGCAAATTTGACAGATGCCAGTTACATTTTACAGACATTTTTCTATTTTGGGGCAACTTCAGTTAAGAGCTTCAACTAATCAGTTCTCTCCCAGGGAAATTTAATGCATAAAACTAGCATTTGTGCAACACTGAGGGCATGTCTACACTTACCTCCGGAGCGATCGATCCAGCGGGGGTCGATTTATCATGTCTAGTGAAGACGCGATAAATCAACCGCCGAGCGCTCTCCCGGAGCGAGAAGCATGGGCGGAGTTGACGGGGGAGCATCAGCAGTAGCCCTACCGCAGTGAAGACACCACAGTAAGTAGCTCTAAGTACGTTGACTTCAGCTATGCTATTTTCATAGCTGAAGTTGCGTAACTTAGACCGACTTAGCTTCCCCCCACCCCCTATATCTCCCAGTGTAGACCAGGCGTGAGGTTGAGAAATCAGGCATGCAGGACAGTCAGGAAATTCCAAAGTTTAATGTACCTACTTCCCCAGTGATCATACTGCATTTTGCACATATGTACTATTCTCTAATCCTGTTTTCCTAGTTGCATGTAAACTTTAATATTTGATTTAATCTTGTTCTTGACTCTCAACTCTGGGTGTATTTCTTAAGATCACTCAGATTTTGAATCTCCTGATTCTGAATCTAATGATTTTAATAAACTATAAAAAGATGCCCAAGAGAGTCCTAAAAGTTTAAATCTTATTAACTGACTGGGCTGAAAAGCAACTGTAGGGAATTCTGCATGTGCTTCAACTCTGACTTGCAGGGCCCCAGAAAGAAAAGGTAGGTTCCGTGTCCAGGGCC
Source organism: Macrochelys suwanniensis (assembly GCA_033296515.1). Classification (NCBI taxonomy): domain Eukaryota; kingdom Metazoa; phylum Chordata; order Testudines; family Chelydridae; genus Macrochelys; species Macrochelys suwanniensis. The sequence continues at coordinate 6,936,299 of CM065794.1, read as the reverse complement.
CATTCAATCCTTAGGCCCTTATAAGGTTTTGAAGACAAGTTTAAAGCAAGGCTAAGCCCCACTTTGCTATCTAGGAAAAGAGTATTAGCAGCTTCCTATCAAAAGTTGTGCTTCAGAACAGCTCTCTAGAAGATGCTAATATGGATCCCAATCCTACTCAGCCTAAGTGAAATCAATAGGAAATGTGGAAGCACAAAGAATGCAAGCTAGAGACTACAATCTCCAACACCAGTAGAGCTAAAGTCCAGAGGCGAATTATTATGGTGGGGTTTGTAATGTAGATTGCCTGCTAGCTAGGAATCAGAATGAAGCCTTCAGTTTATTACATCGAAGCCAGAAATTCTTCAACTATTGTCTATGGATTGATCACTGGTGGTCTGGAGCATCTGTTGCTGGTCCGTAGGCCTGTATGGTGCTAGCTTTCCTAGTTTCAAGCAGCTAATCACATTAAGATAATATTAAATATTTTCCCAAATAAGCAATTGTAGTTGCCACAGGGATGTTAGTAAGGATGTGAAGTGGGTGGGTAGTTGATCCATGAAATGCTATTAGGACACAGTCCACATTCTGAGAAAACTTGAAAATCTCTGACCTAGGCTAAACACCCACCATATGGTACTAACTTGCAGTCATTTTTAGTGAAAGTCACATGCACAGCAGTAACCTAGAGCAGGGGTTCTCAACTGTGGTCAACTGCTTCTTCAGGGAAAGCCCCTAGCGCGCCGGGCCAGTTTGTTGACCAGCCGCGTCCGCAGGTTCAGCTGGTTGCGGCTCTCACTGGGACGCGGCGTGGGCCGAGGGATGTGCTGTCCGCCGCGTCCCGCAGCCCCCATTGGCCTGGAGCGGCGAACCGCGGCCAGTGGGAGCCACAAACCGGCCCAGCCCTCCAGGGGCTTTCCCTGAAGAAGCGATGGACCACAGTTGAGAACCACCAACCTAGAGGGAAAGATTCTGTATCTAAATATCAGTCCAGTATTAGGTTCCAAATTTGTCTAGACTGCAAACAGTAAGTTCTTAGAGGAGCACCAACTTGAAATCCAGGCAACTTCAGAGAATGAACTATAGGTACTACAACTGTCTGGTTCCTCAGCCTATTTTTGTAGTTAAACGTCTTCCTATTTTAAGAAATGTTCCTTTCTGACTGTATGGAGCTTTCACACAGCAACAGCGCAACTCTCTATACAGGGCATACAAAGTGTTTTCAAGTGTACACAGTAGAACTGGAAAATAGAATGTTCAGATCTTTCAGTAACAGTAATCTTTAGTATTACCTGGTGCAATAGTGGGTAAAAGACAGACACGTGGGTTTTTTAAAGCTTGTGCCTTCAGTCACCTTTTAAACCTGTTATGGGCCAAACCACCAATAAGGCTGTAGAGTATTAAAACTTGAGAACTCCTTTTAGCTCAAAAACTAACTTTAAGAGGCTTCTCATCCCCATTCCCAAAACAAAGCCCCAGCTAACTATATACTCTACACTCCAGTCAGGCTTTTCATGACACCTACTTATAATCTTGCTTGGGAGGTAAAAACTTCAAGACTCATTTAACTAAGTTCCTGAATCTAAACCATCGATTTTGCCCACATTAAGAATCCAAGCTTGGATGGATGGCAAAGCAATGGCATGGCAGGATGTCAGTTGCCAGAACTGCACATGTAAGCAAGAGCTATGCTAGGACTACTGCATGGATCAGTAGTGACCTTCCCCCACCACACCATTTCCCACTATCTACCAATCCACAGCGATCTCACCCTTTAAGTGGGATTGATGGAAAAAGGAAATCTTGATATCATCATCAAGGGCAGCTAGCCTCTAACCCAGACATCAATTTGCACCAGTTAGGAAAGACCGGGGGGGGGGGGTGGGGGGGGGAGGAGGAGGAGGGGAGAGAAGAGGTTTGTGCACAGGACTGCTAGGCTGTGACAGCCTCAGCAAGGGAGATTTCTAGCCACATGGCACTCTAAGGGAAATGCTCCACTAGGTGCTGGACCCCTCTCTACACAGCCCAGGTTAGAGCCACTGCTAGCTGGGGTGGGGGAAGAATGCGGGAGGGTATGACCTACCTATGGGTCATGGGAAGCCTGGGGCTCAGCTACTTTGAGAACCCAGGCGTCCTGGCCCCAGCCCCGTGTCCCTGGCCACGAGGCCAGGCCGCTGGGCAGAGAACCCAGGAGTCCTGGCCCCAGACCCGTGCCCCTGGCCACGAGGCCAGGCCGCTGGGCAGAGAACCCAGGAGTCCTGGCCCCAGACCCGTGCAGCTGGGCAGAGAACCCAGGAGTCCCGGGCCCCAGGCCGCTGGGCAGAGAACCCAGGAGTCCTGGCCCCAGACCCGTGCCCCTGGCCACGAGGCCAGGCCGCTGGGCAGAGAACCCAGGAGTCCCGGGCCCCAGGCCGCTGGGCAGAGAACCCAGGAGTCCCGGGCCCCAGGGCAGAGAACCCAGGAGTCCCGGGCCCCAGGCCCCAGGGCAGAGAACCCAGGAGTCCCGGGCCCCAGGGCAGAGAACCCAGGAGTCCCGGGCCCCAGGCCCCAGGGCAGAGAACCCAGGAGTCCCGGGCCCCAGGGCAGAGAACCCAGGAGTCCCGGGCCCCAGGCCGCTGGGCAGAGAACCCAGGAGTCCTGGCCCCAGACCCGTGCAGCTGGGCAGAGAACCCAGGAGTCCCGGCCCCAGACCCGTGCAGCTGGGCAGAGAACCCAGGAGTCCCGGCCCCAGACCCGTGCAGCTGGGCAGAGAACCCAGGAGTCCCGGGCCCCAGGCCGCTGGGCAGAGAACCCAGGAGTCCCGGGCCCCAGGGCAGAGAACCCAGGAGTCCCGGGCCCCAGGCCGCTGGGCAGAGAACCCAGGAGTCCTGGCCCCAGACCCGTGCAGCTGGGCAGAGAACCCAGGAGTCCCGGGCCCCAGGCCGCTGGGCAGAGAACCCAGGAGTCCCGGGCCCCAGGCCGCTGGGCAGAGAACCCAGGAGTCCCGGGCCCCAGGCCCCAGGGCAGAGAACCCAGGAGTCCCGGGCCCCAGGGCAGAGAACCCAGGAGTCCCGGGCCCCAGGCCCCAGGGCAGAGAACCCAGGAGTCCCGGGCCCCAGGGCAGAGAACCCAGGAGTCCCGGGCCCCAGGCCCCAGGGCAGAGAACCCAGGAGTCCTGGCCCCAGACCCGTGCAGCTGGGCAGAGAACCCAGGAGTCCCGGGCCCCAGGCCGCTGGGCAGAGAACCCAGGAGTCCCGGGCCCCAGGGCAGAGAACCCAGGAGTCCCGGGCCCCAGGCCGCTGGGCAGAGAACCCAGGAGTCCCGGGCCCCAGGGCAGAGAACCCAGGAGTCCCGGGCCCCAGGCCCGTGCAGCTGGGCAGAGAACCCAGGAGTCCCGGGCCCCAGGCCGCTGGGCAGAGAACCCAGGAGTCCCGGGCCCCAGGGCAGAGAACCCAGGAGTCCCGGGCCCCAGGGCAGAGAACCCAGGAGTCCCGGGCCCCAGGGCCGTGCAGCTGGGCAGAGAACCCAGGAGTCCTGGCTCCCCCCGCCCATGCTGCGCCGGGAGAGGCTCAGAGGCAGCCATCCAACCCCCTCACCCCCACCTGTCGGCGCCTGCGCACACAGGGGCCGGCGGGAAGCGGGAGGCGCGGGCCGCGGCCGGGCCCAGCTCGGCTCTCGCCCCCCGGCCCGGGCCCGCCGCTCACCCGTTTTTGAGATCCACCTCGAGGATCTTGCCGTAGCCCTTGAAGAAGCGCTCCACGTCCCGCTCCCGGGCCTGGTAGCTGAGGCGGCCGATGTAGACCCGCGGCATCTCCCCGCCTCGCTCTCACCGCCACCGGCGGCGGCTGACTCAGCGCGGGGGGGGGCAATGGGGGGCAGCGGCTGGCGGCGGCGTAACGCGCACGGAGGGGGCGGGGCGCCGGCCGTACGTCACTCACGTCGCCGCCGCGCGGGGCGACGTCACGTCCGGCGCCATCCCCGGAGCCCTGCCTGGTGCGCCTCTTAAAGGGGCCGCGACACAGAAAGTGACCGAGCCTCCCCGCCTAGGGTGGCGCTCGCTCAGCCGCGTCGCTGCCCCTGCCGGGGCGCTGCCGCGGGGCGCGCTGAGTGCCACGGTCAGGGGCGGGCAATATGGCCAGGTGGCACCCTGGGCACCCCAGTGAAGGATGGGTCACGTGGTACACTGGGCACCCCAGTGAAGGATGGGTCACGTGGCACACTGGGCACCCCAGTGAAGGATGGGTGATGTGGCCACATGGTACACTGGTGAAGGATGGGGCACGTGGTACACCGGGCACCCTGGTGAAGGATGGGTCACGTGGCACCCTGGACACCCTGGTGAAGGATAGGTCACATGGTACACTGGGCCCCCTGGTGAAGGATGGGTCACGTGGCACACTGGGCACCCCAGTGAAGGATGGGTGATGTGGCCACGTGGTACACTGGTGAAAGATGGGTCATGTGGCCAGGTGGCACCCTGGGCACCCTGGTGAAGGATGGGTCACGTGGCACCCGGGTGAAGGATGGGTCACATGGCACCCGGGTGAAGGATGGGTCACGTGGCACACTGGGCACCCTGGTGAAGGATGGGTCATGTGGCCAGGTGGCACCCTGGGCACCCTGGTGAAGGATGGGTCACGTGGCACCCGGGTGAAGGATGGGTCACGTGGCACACTGGGCACCCTGGTGAAGGATGGGTCACGTGGCACCCGGGTGAAGGATGGGTCACGTGGCACCCGGGTGAAGGATGGGTCACATGGCACCCGGGTGAAGGATGGGTCACGTGGCACACTGGGCACCCTGGTGAAGGATGGGTCATGTGGCCAGGTGGCACCCTGGGCACCCTGGTGAAGGATGGGTCACGTGGCACCCGGGTGAAGGATGGGTCACGTGGCACACTGGGCACCCTGGTGAAGGATGGGTCACGTGGCACCCGGGTGAAGGATGGGTCACGTGGCACACTGGGCACCCTGGTGAAGGATGGGTGATGTGGCCAGGTGGCACCCTGGGCACCCTGGTGAAGGATGGGTCACATGGCACACTGGGCACCCCAGTGAAGGACCAGCAGCTTGGCACACTGGGCACTATGGCCACGTGGTACACCGGGTGCCGTAGTGAAGGACCGGCAGCTTGGCACACTAGATGCGACAGTGAAGGATGGGTGATGTGGCCATGCCGTGTGCCAGATGCCACGTTAACAGGCAGTGATGTGGCATCATGGCACCCTGAAAGTCATGGCCAGCAGTGGTGATATCACCATGTGGTGTGTGGATGTAATCGGTGCTGAATCTGTGCCAGGGCTGAGCCCCAGCACCTCAAGGCTTGACAGTTCATAGCCCTGGCACCTCTTTCATTACAAATTAAGCACTGGATGTAAGTAATCCTTACCCAAAAATTGTGTGGTGCTCTATTAGAGGTCCTGCTCTGGAGTCTTAATCTGCACGGTACAGTAAATACTACAGAAGCTCTAATAGCCTGATCCAAAGTTCATTACAATCAATAGAAAGACCCCCCATTAACTTACGGGGATTTAAATCACTTCCTAAGTCGCACTAATGACTAGAAGAGACTTTTGTGAATATTTCAATTTAGTAGATGTCACCATTAAAAAAAAAAAAGGCGTCTGAATCACCCAATGCACTTTTTCATTTGACAAGTGTAGTATATTAATTATGCATTATGTTGGTACATGGTGTAAGAGTAAATGTTCTGTAACATTTTGTAAAAGTAACAAGTTCTCTAAAGCCTGTTGTGTTTTAGTGTCAAGTAAAATAAATAATATGAATATTTTTTTCTCGTCTATGTACATGCTTAATACTGTGTTTAAAGATCTCTTATTTTTACCCCCTGACTTATTCAGTTGGGGACAGAAATGTAAGTTCCTAGGGGCCTCCCGGTTAAGTGACTACTGAGTTTTGAGGATCTACATTTGGACTAAGGTGCCTAAATTGGCAGTTAGGCACCTAAATCCCTTTGTGGATCTAGCCCTCAGTCTCTAAGGCCAATGCAGTCCTGGATCTATCTGGTCAGATGGCTAAAGTTTGTCAGTTTATTACCAATTGTGCTAATTTCTATGATTTTTTTTGTCTGCTACACTGAGAACCTCCAAACTCATTTCAGATAACAGTCACACAAAAATCACCAATCAGATGGATTGATCAGAGGGGTCAGGTTGAACTGGTAATTTAGGGTCTCGTCTCATGAGGTGCTGAGGATGTAATTGTCACTGTCACTTTTCAGACCAACCTCAATTTGGCACTGACTTTTTGTTGTGCTATAACCTGTCCTGTACAATGGACTAATGATGGACTATTGCAGGCTGCTGCATGTTTGCTGAGAAATCAGAATCCTCTTAGGATCAATCCGGAGATGATTCTGCATATTGTGTATCAGCTCCTCTTAGCAAAGCTAAACCTGGAAGAGCAGAACAAGACAGCAAAAGATTTCCGGGTGTTATACTAACAACGGTGATTTCACATATCTTCATTTGCAAGCACCATTCATCCCAAAAGAGACCAATGTGTTTTGTCAGCTATATACAAGAATCACCTCATCCACCACTGAAATGCAGCTATTTCTGAGGTGGAACATGGCAGCTTTATAGCAGAACATAGTGACACTAAACAGAAGTTTACAGCAGGAAGTGAAGGAAATATACCATACGCTGTTGAAATTGCAAGGGGAATTTAAAGAGGTAGAATGGAGTTACCTCCCAGTTGGAATTTGGTCAGAATACCAGGGTAACACCACAGCACTTGCTTAAAGTGACCAGAAATGGTCAAGACCTAGGATTTCTCTCTCTCATGTGGAGGGTGGATATTATGTGTAGTTGTCACGGGGGTGGAGTTGGAGGAGTTTGGCTCAGCACAGCCCCATAGCTTGGACATCGACACGGGGTGAGGTGGCAACTGCATGACGAGGAGCAGTTGTGCTCGCATTCAGAAGTTCACATACTTAGTGAAAAATCCAGTCTCAGAAGCCTTTTTTAACTTATGTATTTTATTTTTTCTTATTTAATAAAAATAAAATACATATTTATGATTGTTCTCAAGCATTCAAAAATTCAAAGATTCAGAAATATAAAAAGTATAGTTCTTCACATGAAAGTGCTTGTGTAACATAAAGACTGTTCAGGAAATTAAAGCTGAAGTCTTGTCTTCTTGGATAATGATGCCTGAATTCCTCCACAAAGACATCCACATTCAGTTTTGAAGTGAAATCACTTTCATATGACAGGAGAATTAGGTTTCTCTCTCCTTCATGGATTATGCTCATTCTCTGGTGTGATAAAATTATTTTCAAATGAGAAAAGGAATTTTCACAAGCTGCAATTGTTGCTCCAAACAAGACCACTATAGACATTTCAAAAATACATGGGAAAGCCTACTCCCTAGAACTTCTTCAAATTCTTTGCAATTTTTCTTATCTATCAGTGATTTAAATCCAGCCATTTCAACTTAAACTTTCTCAATATCTAATCCAAGCAATTCAATCAAAGCATGCATTGATTACAATTTCAAGAAGTCTGGAAAAGCTGGTGGAATAGATTGTTGACAAGCTTTTGTATAACTTGGAGTTCTTTGCAGAAAATCTTTGCAATTCACCAGTGGTTTCTGCAATCAATTCATGGTAAGTCTGGGACCTCTGATGCTCATTTACTCTTTGGAATCCTGGTAAGTCTTCAGTGACTTGACATCTTGACATTTTGGGGGCAATACCTTGGCTGTTTTGGTGGCACATCTTAATGTTGATGCTTCATCACATGCATCTTTCAAAACCAGGTGCTGGGATGAAATCTCAGAAAAATCTTCGAACATCTCTTCTGTTGAAGTTCTTCACAGGCAACAGTTATCAGTGCAACTCTTTTAGCAAGGTGCATTAGTTCCTTTTGAAGGTGATTGTTCATAGGAGCAAAAAACTTTCAAAATCATCCTCTTAACCTCAGCTAAGAACAAGAATTTGGATGATTCTGTAACTTCCAACAGCCCTCTTGCTTCAATGGACAGGTCACCATATCATAGAATCATAGAAGATTAGGGTTCGAAGAGACCTCAGGAGGTCGTCTAGTCCAACTCCCTGCTCAGAGCAGGACCAACCCCAACCAAATCATCCCAGCCAGGGCTTTGTCAAGCCGGGCCTTAAAAACCTCTAAGAATGGAGATTCCACCACCCGCCTAGGTAACCCATTCCAGTGCTTCACCACCCTCCTAGTGAAATAGTTTTTCATAATATCGATTCACACAGTTTGACAGAATACTCTGAATCTCTTCCAAATTTCGGAGGATGATTTCCAAGGTTTTCAGGTGACCAGTCTATCTTGTTTCTATGAGTCTTTCCAGGTGCTGGCTTTTGTACAGCACTGTCACTTCACGCCTGTGAAAAAAAATGGTATAGAATCCTACAATTTGAGAACCTGACACTGCTGAGTTTGTCTCATGCATTTTTCACACTCCTGAGTGACGTAGTTATACCGATATAGGTCTGTAGTGTAGACCTGGCCTCAGACTAAGAAACGTGGTGGGGAAAATGGAACACATTCTACAGAGGGGGCAAATACATTTCCAGGGGGTAGTGCCCTCTCATGCCCCCCTTAGCCCACCTAGTGCCTGGTCACCTGTAGGGAAGGGGTTTGAGTGTAGGCCAGTTGTTGGGTCACGTGAACAGGCATCGCATGATGATAGCGTGTGTATGTGTGTGGCAACCAGATGCTATGACAGACTTAAAGGAGGTTGCTCCAGAGCGGGCTTGGGCACCAGGGTAAAGAAGAGAAAGACCTCCAGGGGACCCAGGGTCAGGGAGGGCTGTGGAAGAAGCTCCCCATGTCGGCCACAGGAACAAGTCTGGAAGCCCAGGAATGACGTAATGGACTGCTGGGCCTTTACAAAAAGGCTGGGAATTTCTAGTTTTTATGTTAATAAAGCAGATTTTAAAACAGGAGAATAACACCAAAGCACCAGTTTCGGGGGTTTTGTTTGCCTATAGAAGGAGGGAAAGTGAGGTACTGGGTGTTTTGTAACTGCATGCTGGGTAATAACATGAAAGGGCTCCAGGCTTGTAAAACTAAACTGGCTCCTTATTAAGAGAACCATTTGCAAAGATGCTGCAACTCCAGCCAGTATTCTAGCCATGTGCACACAGACTGACATCCTGGTGCCTTCTCCAGACTGTTCCCTCCTACAACCTGGGCTCCTCCCCACAAATTCCATGTAGGTTGCTACCATAGGGTCCAACACCAGCTGAAATAAGCTTCTGTTACAATAGCATACACACTGGTGAGTCCAACAGCTGGGGATGCCTTTGTTTTTTGAAAGACTTACTGATTTGGACAACTTAATGAGATCATTACGTCTCATCCCTTGCAATCCTGTGAAATTGTCTTTCTGTGAGGAGATCACGTAACGTGAAGTGGAATTGCATTGGGATGAGGCATTAATGTTATAAAATGTTCCCATTATCTAACACCACCCAGCGCTCCAGTGCAAAGCATGAGTCTTCGGGAGCCTTTGCCCCAAAGCCAGCAATGAGCTTTGGAGAAAGGAAGGAAAAAAATTAATTCTAGATAAAAGGATTCCATTTTGTCTTTCTTTTAGTCCTGGACCAGAAAGAAGTGGCCTGTCCCATCTCCTCTAAGTCCACCTAGCCAAAAAGTAGTCACATGGCCTAGTGGGCAGAGTTCCAACCTGTAACCAGGGCCGATGCAAGGAAGTTTCGCGCCCTAGGTGAAACTTCCTTGCACCAGCCCTGTGCCCCCCCCCCCAATGCCGCCTTCCCCAGCCAGCCCCCCCGCCCTGTGGGAGCTCAGCCCCCTTGGGCTGCGGGAGCTGAGCGTGGAGCCGGGAGGCAGGGGGGCAGCTTGCCGCGGCTGAGCATGGAGCCGGGAGGCAGCTGCCCACCGCCCCCCAAATCCTGGCGCCCTAGGCAACCGCCCAGGGTCATAGAATCATAGAATCTCAGGGTTGGAAGGGACCTCAGGAGGTCATCTAGTCCAACCCCCTGCTCAAAGCAGGACCAAACCCAACTAAATCATCCCAGCCAGGGCTTTGTCAAGCCTGACTTTAAAAACCTCTAAGGAAGGAGATTCCATCACCTCCCTAGGGAACGCATTCCAGTGCTTCACCACCCTCCTAGTGAAAAAGTTTTTCCTAATGTCCAACCTAAACCTCCCCCTCTGCAACTTGAGACCATTACTCCTTGTTCTGTCATCTTCTACCACTGAGAACAGTCTAGATCCATCCTCTTTGGAACCCCACTTCAGGTAGTTGAAAGCAGCTATCAAATCCCCCCTCGTTCTTCTCTTCTGCAGGCTAAACAATCCCAGTTCCCTCAGCCTCTCCTCATAAGTCATGTGCTCCAGCCCCCTAATCATTTTTGTTGCCCTCCGCTGGACTCTTTCCAATTTATCCACATCCTTCTTGTAGTGTGGGGCCCAAAACTGGACACAGTACTCCAAATGAGGCCTCACCGGTGCCGAATAGAGGGGAATAATCACGTCCCTCAATCTGCTGGAAATGCCCCTACTTATACAGCCCAAAATGCCTAGTGATAGCGCCGGCCCTGCTTGTAACCCAGGATCCTGTGTTCTAATCCCAACTCTGATACTGCTAAAGTCTTCCAGTATGTGTAGTGTCTGCAGAGAGAAGGAATTTCAGTTGGCTATACAATCCTTATTCACTTTCTGTCCTCAGCTGTTGTGTCCCATTGTTGTGTACTGTAAAAGGCCTGGTAGTGTCCTGTGCGCCCCCTTGTGGTCAGGAATGGCTCTGCAGTTTCCCCTTCTGCTCCACACCATCCAAAAGGTATAAGACAAAATTCCCCTGCTGGGGATTTTACTTTAAGTTCAAAAGAAAGTGTCTTGCTGCCTGCCTTGCCTTCTCCAGCTTTTGGCTGTCACTCAAGTGCCTCACTCCCCTTGAGCTGGGTTAGAATCAAACAGACCTTTGATTCCTTGCAGTAGCCAGGTTGTGCCCTGTAGCTGCTTCCCCAGGCTAGCTGCAGCTTCACAGGTATCCATCCCAGCCGGTACTCCAAGCCCTGGCTAGCTGCAGTTACTGTCTCCCTCACAGACCTCTCTACTGTAGATCCCTAGGCCTGGCCTGAGTTGGTCACATGACCAAAGTCAATTTCCCACCTGGGGAGGTGAGTGGGTCTTGTCCCAGGTGGGGCTGGAGCCCATCTCCCCTTAAGGGGCCAGGCACCCTGTGATATGCATGGTCAAACAGCTGCTGCATCCCCCCAGCTGTAGCTGTAGTGGAAGAAACGACCCCTGTGTAAAATATGTGGCGTCTGTAGAGCGCTTTGGGATCTCTCAGGATTACAGACAGCGGTAGATGGTGTTACTATTCTGAGAGCACCTGTGCTAGAGTCTTCAGATTTTGCAATAAAATCCAAGTTAACTGATCATTTCCTATCATTTGTTTGGCTACAAAATAAAAAGCTGGCTCATTAACCGTTGTAAGTCGGCAGAGGTCCATTGAAGTTGATGGAATAAAATAAAGTCAATACAGCTATGCTGATTTACACCGGCTGAGGATCTGACCCTAATTTTTCCATGGACAAGACACATTGGGCCAAAAACTGCCTGATGTAAGTGAGCCCGAATCCCATTGACTCCAAACACTGGAGAGTATACTGGGGAGGTGTTTAGCTTTTTTACTCCAGCTCCCCATATCAGACACTGTCAGCATAAGCCATTTCTACTCTCTTCCTGTAATATCAGACCCAGCCGCACCAGCCGTCATTTGCAATAACTTTCCCTGACATGGTTGAAATTCTGATGTGTTTTCTTGCTGTGGCAGTTTTCGGAGTGTTAAAAAACAGACGGGTCCATTTTGATAACAAACCTTTTTCATGCGCTAATAAGACGCATCCTTTCTTCCTCCCTTCTCAGTCCTGGGGCTACAACGCTTCACTGGCTACAAAGCTATGGCCATATTCTTCCAACTATCCCTATGTCTCTGTTTTTCTTCTCTTCTGCGGCACTATGAGCAAATGAAGTGATGGTCAAAGTGAAGAACTAACAGCATCAATGAGAGCTGGACACAGCAGGGCCAGGAGCTGTATAGATCTCACATCCATGCCTCACTCAAGGCCTGCAAACTCGTCTGCTAGTATAGGCCTGTCCCCCCCTCTCAGCAGTTCTACCAATGCATCTGCACCAAAACTACTTGCTGTCTTAGCCTCACCACATAACTCAGCCAGCCACCAGCACCTCTGTTCAGACCTACATCACTCCCCTCTGTTCCAAGGGAGTTGGAGCTCCCTGTTAAAACACTGGCCAGGTGAGCAGGTGCTGCCCCAGCTCCCCAACTCCTCCCTCTAATGCTGGGACTATCAAACACTATCCCATTCTCCAAAAAACGAAGCCTGAATTTGGCTTAAATTCACAGCAGTTGGGTCTCCTGCCTGTGCAGCACTCTTCACTAGTAGGGTGGTGAAGCACTGGAATGGGTTCCCTAGGGAGGTGGTGGAATCTCCTTCCTTAGAGGTTTTTAAGGTCAGGCTTGACAAAGCCCTGGCTGGGATGATTTAGTTGGGGTTGATCCTGCTTTGAGCAGGGGGTGGGACTAGATGACCTCCTGAGGTCCCTTCCAACCCTGAGATTCTATGATTCTTCCCAGCCTGGATTTACCCTGAACCCCGCAGACTGGGCTTCTCCATTTGTCCAGTAGTTCAGCCAATCCAGGAGAAAAGTTCCCCTGTATGCTAAAATGCCCAGCTGTCTCCTCACTCTCGGTCGTCCCAGCAGCTCACTCCCTTTTATTGCTTGGCCAAGTTTCCTGCCCCTGCCTGTTCTTGTACCTCCGAGAGTGGTGTTAGGGGGCGGCCTGACTTTCCTCGCTCTGCACCTTGTAAAGTCGTTTACACCAATAAACGTAAAAAACTTCAATCCTGGTGGGGTGCTACCCCATTTTACACTGGTGTAAATGATCACAGTCGGGAGATCCAGTTCCTATTTAACACCAGACTTGGTGAAGGCAGGGAGCCCCGTGACCTGTCACTCTCAGTGCTAGACTATCACCCTAGCACCACCAGACTTTCCTGACACTAGCACCCCTCAAAAACGCTGGGCCTGATCCTGCCAGCCCTGCATGTGCGGCACTGCCATTGACACCAGCGGGAGCCCCGAGTGAAGTCAATGGGTGTGTCATGCCCAGAGACCTGGCAGGATCACCACGAGCATTTTGTGTCCTCCGTGACCACTGCATTAGTGAGTACTGGAGAAGGGGCTTGAAATACATCAGGTACAAAGCCGTCCTTTTCCACACGGACCAGGAGATTCTGGTGTTTTCAAAAATAGAATTAGCAGGGAATTGAGATGCTGATGTTAGACCCTGGGAACTGACGTCCTGTAACTATCCCAGGACTGGGCACAGTCTGAGCAGTGGCTGGCTTCTTTCTCTTCACTGGCTCCTCTCCCTGCCTGTCTGATCATTGCCTCTAGCAGGCGTTGCAGCTTCGTCTCTCTTCCCCTGCCACGGAAGCCCAGATTACCTCTCAGCAAGAGATAATCCCAGGCTACACGTCCTGGAGCCTGGCCTGTGCTGTTATGAACCTTCCCCACGCATGGCCTTCCAAAGCGGCAGTGTGACAGGCATCAAGGTAAAGCCCATAGGAACTGCTGCTCTGCTTTGGGGAGCAGGGCAAAGCCCAGCAGGGTTGGCTGCCGCAGGGTTTATGGGTCAGCAGCGGCATCTGGGCCTGATCAGATTGCAGGATCATGTGACGCGGATTCTGCTGTAAGTAGTAAAGGCAAAAGCGGGTGGGGGGGGGGGGGAGAGAGTCAGTGGGAATCTGGGGAAGGAGAATTTGCTGCTTCAGAAAACAAAAGCTCGGCCTCCCAAAGGTGCAGAAGCCCAAGGCTTTTCCAGCCCCGCTGGCGAGGTGCTTGGGGCAGATGGGAGAGCAGCCAGGAGCAGGAGTGGTTTAGTTGAAAGCAAAGTTTCATTAACATAAAAGGCAGCCGGTGAAATTGTTTCAAGCAGCATAATTCACACTGGAGCTAATTCTGGCATGGAAGGAGGAATCATCTCTCCCTGGTGCTCTGGATAACCCCTTCTCTCTCTCACCCAGCTAGATCCAAAGGGAGCTAGGGGGCAGGGGCAGAGAAACCGACTAGGCACATGAAATTCCCAGGCATCAGCAGCCTCCCTTGGATGCATTTCCCAGCTAGATGCCTGACGTGTCCCCCACCTTTTCTCCTCCCCAGACTGGGTGCTTCCGATAAGTGGTTGAGGCACAGGTGCTTGGGACCTCTCAAGAGCTAACCCAAGAACATTAATACTGAACTATCCAACAGTGCACTTTGCAACCTGATCTCGGCTCTTTGGCCCTGGCCTCCACTGTCGCTCTCGGGCCCTGCATTTGTCCCGTTACCCTCTGCACTGCTGTTGGGATGAAACTGTCTTAGTAGCAGTTGGCTACATTCTCCACCGCTTCCATCCTCACAAAAATATTGGGTCAAGTCAGGAGAACAGATTGGGCAGGGTGCTAGAATGGAGAGAGTATGGCCTGCTGGTTAGGGTGTTTGCCTGGCATTCAGGAAGCCTGTGATCCGTCCCCTGCTCTGACACAGATGTCCTCTGTGACTTTGGGCAAGTCACTTAGCCTCTCTGTGCCTCAGTCTCCCATCAGTATTATAGGGATAACAGCCCTGCCCTGCCTCACAAGGGGGTTGTGAGAGGAACACTTACAAAATTGTGAGGAGCTCAGTAGCTGTGGTGATGGGGGCCAGATAAATACACCTCCCTTCTGAGAATACTCCTGCGCAAGGGGATGTCCTAGCTGGTGCAAAGACTCTACAGCCCTGCTCCACATTCCCCCCTGGTATGGGCAGAGACAGGAGGAACTAGCCATTCCTTCAGGTTGCACTGGATCTGTTGCCTCTTATAAAGCACACAATACAGCTGTTGTGAACTCTTTTCTGAGCACCTTTTCAGTGGGACATCCATTCACCTCAGTGGACTGGCAGAATGTATGGCCTGCATCGTCTTCCTGAAGTAGATGTTAAAAACCAAGTCCTAACTATCCCAGGGTAATTACTGGAAGAGGAGGGGGTTTTTCCCTGGTGCTCTTACCAAAATGCCCCCTCCCAAAGTTGTGTGGTGTTGCAGTCTAGCTGTCGCCCTCCAACCCAGAGGTGGCTGCATTCCAGTGGTAGGGGATGGACCCAATTTGTGAAGCCCTTGGGGATCCCTGACAGGAGCTACAGAAATGTAAGATTATTAACAACTCATTTGTAGCTGCATCACGCTTGCCAGGAGTAATTGCTTGTGGAATCACAGCATGGCTTTTTGCCTCCTTTGAGGCTTGTGAGTCTGCTACTGCCTGGAACTATACGAAACCTGTTACTTTAGCTCAGATAGCAGAGGCTTGTGGTTTTAGATCCAGAGCTCCCAGCATCAGTCCCTGCAAATGACCCAGCCAGAGCCCTTGCTACACTTGTACAACCCCTGTAGAGCTCTAGGCATTAATTTAAATACCTGTCATTGAAACAGCCAGCTGGATGAATGTAACAAAGCTTTGGTGGCCCAGATCCAGTTGTTTGCAGCTGGCACAGAATTCCCAGGAACTCCTCTGCTGAAGATTCTTTCTCTGTGGTGGGAATAAACATCCCTCTCACTGCTGCATGTGCTGATCCTTGTGCTTTTCTGCTCTGATTTCCAGACCATCCTCATTCACCTGCTGTTGTGCCTAGTCACTTTCTACACCGTCTATTACATGATTGGAAGCATCTGCTCTGGAGCTTTCAGGTGAGGCTGCTCTTTTTGAACTGAGCAGAACAGATCTTACGCTGAGCTCATCCGAGTGAAATAAGGGGATCTGATTAGCACAGTGTTGCCTTTCCTTGATTGGACTATTCCAAAATGTGATGGTTAGGGTGTGAGAGTCCTGCTTTTCTTTTCCCAGCCAGAGCCAGGTGGCTCTTGCTTCTTATTAATGTGCCTCACCTTGGTGCAGCAAAGCCATCTCTGTGTAGCTAAGGCACCTATCACCTCAAGGGTTGATAGGAGAGTTACATCTTCAAAACACAGTTAGGCTGGGATTTTCAAGGGAATGTTAAGGAGTCAAGCATGCAGGCCCAGATGCACAAAGATATTTAGGCACCTAACTCCTAATGATTTAAATGGGAGTTAGGAGCCTAAATACCTTTGAAGATGTGGGCTTCAGCTCCCACTGCATTTCAATAGAAGCTGGGCTCTTAATTCCTGAGTCTCTTTTGAAAATCCCAATGTAAATTATTGGCCTCTCCGCTGAGAGTATCAACAAAGGGGGCCAGCGAGCATGAACGGGAGGAGGCAGCTTGTGTGAAGCAGACACCAGCCCAGTGGGAGCCGGACAGGCTACCCCACAGGCTAGCAAACCAGTTTGCAGATGGCACTGTGGGTGCCATTTAAATGTCAACACTTGTCAGCCAATACTACACAGGCTCCATGTTTATATCCTGTTCTAAATATAGGGGGGGCTGTGATATGATGGATGTGGAGCTGCTCTGGAATAATGTATGGGCACTGTATGCTGACCTGGTTATTGGCATGTTTACTCTATGAATACATTGGCTTAGTTTAATAGGGGGAAACAAGCAGGAAGGGAAAAAATGGCAGAAAATATGCCACTTCTAAGGAAACTCTTGAGAGTTGTTGAGGCAATGCCAAGGCTGGAAAAGGCCTGGGAATGCAGAAGAAGAAAAGACTTTTGGGAGGATGAAGAAGAAACACTCTCTCAAGAGAGCGAGAGAGGAGTTGTTTGGAGGAACCAGAGTGAAACACAGGCACCCAAAGGGGTGTGAGAAGAATTTAGGCCTGCTAGGATACCATCAGGGGATATCTTTGGTTCGATAGATGTGTGTAGATTGTTGTTTTAAAATTCCTTTTCTCTAAATGCTTTGTTCCTACTGGAAAATAAACAATGTTTTGGTTTAAGAAGGCCGTTGGATCACTGTACAGAATTCCACTCCAGGAGGGGTAAAAGCACAAGGCCTGCCACCCGAGGGAGAGCACTCAGAGAGACCACAGAGGGGACAGAGATGCAGTTGGCCCTGTAACAATGACATGCAGTATCTCAGATCTCCCTGTGCAGTAACCGTTGGCAAATGTTGACTTTTTAGTGGGGCTCAGTGTAACAGCCCTTGATCATTTTTAATTTCCTAAAATCTTTTCTCTCTTTTTTTTTTCCTTCCAGGCTGGACACATTTGATGGACTTATCCCCTTTGAATTTAACACAGAACCATCTCACTCAAATCCCAAATATCTGGGTAAGTGGTGTGGGGCAACGAGGCCGCTTTGGAATGGATAAAACCACTGGGATCTTTCAAGGCCAAAAGTGTGTTAACATTTGACTGGGAGAGAACAGGATGTGTGAGATCGGAGGGATGGACTCTGAGCAAAGCCACTGGGAAAACAGTGAAGTGGTCCCTAGCTATTGCGAGGAGACAGCACTGTATGTCTTTGCCGTATGGGAATGGACTTTGTGTACATCCCCTGGTAGTACCTCCCATTGGAATCAGCAGAATCCGTATTCCAATAAACTGTGTCAGCACATTAACTCCAGGATAATTTTGAGGTTTTTCCTTTGCACCCTTTGGACAGGGACTCTGTACATCCAGGGCTCCCTGCTGTGAGACGTATCTGCCTTTACTCCAGAATAAGGGTTGTTTTCCCTTCTCATTTCTCTAGTGAATTTGCTGTCCATGGAACTGACCTACTTCACCAGCGGCCTTCTCTTTGCTGCTCTGCTGAAGCGATGGGTCTGGGACTACGCCATCACTGTCACACTGGTCCATGTGGCACTGACGTCTGTAGGTGAGTTTGAGCCAGGTGGACTCCATACATGATATAGCAGGGGTGGCCAGCCTGTGGCTCCGGAGCCACATGCGGCTCTTCAGAAGTTAATATGCGGCTCCTTGTACAGGCACCGACTTCGGGGCAGAAGCTACAGGTGCCAACTTTCCAATGTGCCGGGGGGTGCTCACTGCTCAACCCCTGGCTCTGCCACAGGCCCTGCCCCCACTCCATCCCTTCCCGCCCCCTCCCCTGAGCCTGCCGTGCCCTCGCTACTCCCCCCACCCCAGAGCCTCCTCCTGCAAGCCACAAAACAGCTGATCAGGAGGTGCGGGAATGGAGGGGGAGGCGCTGATCGGTGGGGCTGCCAGTGGGTAGGAGGCGCTGGGAACAGGGCGGAGCTGATCGGGGGCTGCTGACATAATACTGTGGCTCTTTGGCAATGTACATTGGTAAATTCTGGCTCCTTCTCAGGCTGGCTGCCCCTGTGATATAGTGTTTGCAAGTTTGTTGAGTCACCTGGAGAAAAAACAGCTCTTTTCATTTTGCACCCATAGAAGCTCAGGCTAAGCTCTTACCAGTTTTCCTCCCAAGCTAACAGACTCAAGCTGTCTCAGTGCTTGGATGGGAGACCTCAAAGACACACCCAGGTGTTAGAGGAAGTGATGTTGATGAGTCCATTGGTAGCGCTCCTCCCGCTGAGTCAGTCTCATACCAGTGCCAGTGCTATACTGGGGGGAAAGAGTGCCGCTAGAACTGCTTGTCTTTTGCATGAGATATAAAACTGAGGTCCTGACCACAACATCCCAGGGCACTTCCTGTAAGGGGTGAGTTGTTCCAGTCACATTAATTTAATTAAATGCATTCTACTGTATACTTCAATTCCCAATACCGTTTCAACTGGAAGTGGTTTTTTTTCCTTCCTGTCCTTAGCTCTAGCATAATAGTGGTGTGGTTTTTTACACCGCTGCTGGTGTCCACCCTCGCAGTGGCTGTTGTTCAGTGGCAGGTGCATGTTCCCGAATAGCTCCATGCACTAGCATGGTTTTAAGAATAAATCCAGCAGGAATTTCACAGTTTCCCTATAACTGGACCCGAAACTTGCCCTGGTGATGCAATGACTCTGATAGTTAACTGGACCGTGACTTTTGCAAAATGCTCATGTGCCATTGTCCAGTCACCCACACGCTTTTCTCCTGCTCATTTACAAGCTGCCTCCCTTCCAGTGCTATGTATTAAACTTACTACCTCCCATTTATTTCTTTATTCCTCTTCCCTGCCCTGGCCTCCCCACCCCCTTCTCTTTCTGTTATTTGTTCAAGACCGAGGTCTGACGTCTGTGGCTTGACTCTCTGTCTCTGGTAGGAGTAAACTGGGGCCAGCCACTGTTCAGAAATCTGCCTACGGCAGCCGGAGGTGGTAGAGGGGCTTCCGGTGGGTTGTGGAGACCCGGATGGCTCTGGGGCAGGTGGGCACGGCGAAAGGGGCTGCCGGGTGGAATGCCGAGATCCCTGAAGGTTCTGTGGCAGTTGGCGGGGCCGGTAGATGGAACTTCAGGGCTCCGTAGGGTCCCTGGCAGTTGGGGGATGGAACCTTGGGGCTCCGTAGGGTCCCTGGCAGTTGGGGGATGGAACCTTGGGGCTCTGTAGGGTCCCTGGCAGTGGATGGGATGGTCCCTGGCAGTTGGGGGATGGAACCTTGGGGCTCCGTAGGGTCCCTGGCAGTTGGGGGATGGAACCTTGGGGCTCTGTAGGGTCCCTGGCAGTGGATGGGATGGTCCCTGGCAGTTGGGGGATGGAACCTTGGGGCTCCGAAGGGTCCCTGGCAGTGGATGGGATGGAACCTTGGGGCTCCGTAGGGTCCCTGGCAGTGGATGGGATGGAACCTTGGGGCTCCGAAGGGTCCCTGGCAGTTGGGGGATGGAACCTTGGGGCTCCGAAGGGTCTCTGGCAGTGGATGGGATGGAACCTTGGGGCTCCGTAGGGTCCCTGGCAGTTGGGGGATGGAACCCTGTGGCTCCATATGGTCCCTGGCAGTTGGGGGATGGAACCTTGGGGCTCCATACGGTCCCTGGCAGTTGGGGGATAGAACCTTGGGGCTCCATATGGTCCCTGGCAGTGGATGGGATGGAACCTTGGGGCTCCGTAGGGTCCCTGGCAGTTGGGGGATGGAACCTTGGGGCTCCATACGGTCCCTGGCAGTTGGGGGATGGAACCTTGGGGCTCCATATGGTCCCTGGCAGTGGATGGGATGGAACCTTGGGGCTCTGTAGGGTCCCTGGCAGTTGAGGGATGGAACCTTGGGGCTCCGGCAGTGGATGGGATGGAACCTTGTGGCTCCATAGGGACCCTGGCAGTTGAGGGATGGAACCTTGGGGCTCTGTAGGGTCCCTGGTGGATGGAACCTCAGAGCTCTGACGAGCCCGTGGCAGGGGGCAGGTCAGAATGCACCGATGCAAACTTCCTTTCTATTCCTTTCGCCCTCCCCATGCTATGCGCCACTACAACTGAACATAATATTTAAAAGACTAATGATCCAGTGAGACCAAAAATTGAAAACAGCTTCAAAGTAAATATGAACATTACAAAAACCAGTGCTATTGAAATGGCTTCCAAATGGGTTTGTCACTTCCATTCACTCCTCTCCCCCTGGTCTTGGCCTGCGTGTTTGTTCTGTCCCATTAACTCCTGCGCCATGTGGAACAGCCTCTTCCTTCCTACCCATAGCGGCTACGATGAACACGGGGGAAGAGGGCTTCATTTGTCTTGCAGCACAAGTTCAGCGAGGCACACGCCACCATCTGCGTCCCACTGGTGCTAATGGAGTGGAAATGGTCCCATCATTCCTCGGCAAAGGGGCTGAGAGCCTGCCACCCCCATCCATTAGCTTCCTGGTTCCGTTTTTAGAGAGAGACTAATTGCTTACTCACAAACAAAGCCATTTTACCAGGTGAAAAACAGCTCCCATTTATCCATGGGGAGGCCATGCAGCTTCTGATCCACATTTATTCTGCCTGCCTATTAGGTCCATTGCGTTGATCTCTGAGATGGCATGATTTATATGCTCAAGCCTTGACATGAGCGACTGCAGCTGCTTCCGCTGCAACCGCACAGCTCCCTGTCTGTCGGAGAGGAACTTTAGTGCTCCGGGATTGAGATGGATGGACAGAGAGAGTAGGGAAGGCAAATTAATGGATGACAGATGAGTGAAGAAACACATGAGGGAAGGAATGAGGAACAGATATATGAATAGTTGGATGGACTAGCAAAGAGATGGATGACCTAGGATCAGCTCTAGCAGAACAGAGCAATAGTCTATTCAGTCCAGCATCCTGTTGTGGCCAATAGTGGATGCTCCAGAGGAAGGTAACGAGCCCCTCTCGCCACTACGCGCTCCGTTGCACAGACTGCACCTGACCAGTCGTGCAACACTAAACTCTTAGAGGACATCTGCTTTCACAAGGATCTTAGAGAAACAAGGTAGGTGAGGTAATACCCACAGCTCGAAAGCTTGTCTCTCTCACCAACAGAAGTGGGTCCAATAAAAGATATGATCTTATCTCCTTATTTCTCCTGGGACTAGCACAGCTCCAACAACACTGCATTCATGAGCATCTGTAATTCCGGTCCCAGCTCCTGGTACTGTGACGTTAGACTCGTTCACAGACAGGGCCGATCCTTTTTGAACGGCACTAAGCTGCTTGCCACAATAGCAGCACCCTGTGTACAGGACCTGATCCAAAGCCTATGGACATCAATGGGAGTCTTTCCATGGACTTTCCATGGCTTGCGCCATATTGTATCCTAGCGTTTAGCCATTTTAAATGTAGATAGGCATTTAATATATTCCTTGTTTTATTGCCTTTTACATGGGAGTGCCAGCCCAACTGCCCTTCTGTGTCCCATTTATTATTTCAAATCCCTCAGTCACGTCTCCTTTTACTCTTCCACCTTCCTACTGATACACATCTAGCCTACCTCCCCTACCCTTCTCTGGGCTTTTCCATACATGCATTTTTAGACATAACCTGTCTCCGCACGGCCTTTAACACTCTTAACACAGGGTGGTTTAATTTCATTTAATGTAACTTGCTATTTAGAATGCAAGTGAGGAGTTTAAGTTGTTTTTCCCTCTGAGAAAACCAGCATTCAGAAAATCAAAGTAACCAACCTTACTAAAAAGAGCATAAAGCACGGACGTGCCTTTCTCTTGCACCTTCCACGTGGGGTCTCAAAACCCATTCATGAGTTAAATCTCCAAACTCTGGAGCTAACAGCACTTTTTTTTTAATAAATATTTGGGAAAACTCTCAAAGCAAGGGGAAGTGACAAAAAGTCTTTAAAATCTGATTTTAATCTGAAGAGCAGCGCCAACTCTTGTGGCTTTGTGTGTCTCAAAATATATGGTGTTTTTCTTAAAGCCTCCTGGAGCCAGGTGACTTTTGATAACGACTTTTGATTTTTCGGGGAGGAGCCTGCCATGATGTTTGAATGCGTGGGATTGGTAATGCTGTTTCAAGCATGCCCCTTACAACACATGACTACACCTTTCAGCAAGAATACTGCCCCCTTCTAATCTATGGCTCTCAACATCTTTTACATTGAGCCACACAACTTTCCCCACTGCCCACCCTGAGGAATCCAATTAGCCATTTAGTGATGGGTAAAAACATGACAACGTTTAAGTGACTTGTGCCCCTGCAAGAAATAAAAGCAAAACCACAAACCCCAAAAAACAAACCCCAACCAACACCACACCACACATAGAGGAAGTTAGTGGGAGAACCAGAAATAGAACCCAGGAGTCCTGATTCTTTAGGCCCCAGCTCTAATCACTAGACAGCACTGTTTTATCAGATTCTGGATGGTTTTAATCTCTTGGAGAAAGAGGCTGTTAGGACTGACATGTCTGATCTGTCTTTTACAGTGATGGAACAGTTCCCTTTGGTGTGGCACTGGTGGCTAGCACTTGGTAAGCATTCAGTTCATTTCCAGGTGGGCTCCCTTTATTTCCTCTTCCCAACACAGCTGTTAAAGGGGCCCGGGGAAGAGCTGTTAATGAGGCACGGCTAAAGGTGCCAGCCCTACAACTATAACAAAGCTAAGATGGTTTGACTGTAGTCTAGAAGCAACCGCCTTGTGATCCAACCACAAGTGATTTTTAAAACTACTGAAGCACATCACCTGGCCTCTAGCCCTGGGAGTTTGGTTTCTAAGCTAGTGATGGAGAGGGATGCAGTATCCGATATCTGCATTTCAAATTTTGCGTATTTCTTTCAGGCAGTGGCCTCTTTATCATGATTTTCAGTGGACAACTTGTGACCCACTTTGCTTGCCCTGACTCCAGTGATCCCACTCTGGACAGCTACTGACATTCTTGAGAGATTCAGGATAAAGGTACTTTACTTCCTAGGTCTACTTCCTAGACCTCCAAACCTGAGCCTTTCATCTGAGCAGTACTTATAGGGGCTGCAGTGAGTTCAAGTAGCCAGGCTAGAAAGAAGAAACGTACAAGGCTTTCTGAGGAGAACTATGCGACTGTGCACCACAAGCAGAGACCTAAATCCCACTGAGCCACCTCAATCCGATGCAGCTCGGTTTGGCATGAATAAAAGCCATTAAGCTCTTTTCATTTGAGAGGGGAAGGTCAAAGAGACGCTTGTACTAGAGAAACGCGGACTATGCCTCTGTGTGGGTAAGCTGAAAGGTGTTGACAGTCTATTTGGTCAAGTTTCCCCCATGGATTGCTGTGCAGTTCTAGGCATTTGGAGTTTTGTAATTCCCTATTCTGCGGTTTGAAGTGCATGTTCAAATCCAATCCTCTGTCTCGTATTTAATAAGCACACTGACAATTTGATTCAAGAGTGTCACTAGAGCATATAAACGGTCACTTGTATTTTAGTCATGGTCTAGGGGCTAAGCCTGTCCCTAAAGATCATTCCAAACGAGCAGCTGGTGTTCTAGCTATGCGCTTCTATTAATCCTACCATGGGCGCAGAGGGAGCTTCCTACCATGAAGTGCACGGATAAGATGTAAATACAGCTCTTGTCCTTCCACGCAATAGGGACTAGTCTTGCAGGGTTTTTTAATTTTAAAAAGGAGCTGCTGTTACGAGGTAGATGTGGTATTTGCAATGCATAGGGTGATAGTGATGTTCATGGATTTTAAGGCCAGACGGGACCATTGTGGTCATCTAGTCTGATCTCCTTTACAACACAGGCGACAGAATTTCCCTGAGTTGATTCCTGTTTGAAAGAGAACAGATCTTGTAGAAAAACATCCAATCTTGATTTCAAAATCGCCAGAGATGGAGAATCCACCAATGGTTAATTACCCTCACTTCAAAGTTTGCACCTTATTGCAAGTCTGAATTTGTCTAGCTTCAGCTTCCAGCTATTGGATCTTGTTACTCCTTTACTAGCTAGGCTGAAGTGCCCTCTGACATCAAATATTTGTTCCCCAAGCAGGTACTAACAAACTGATCAAAGTCACCCCTTAACCTTCTCTGTGTTGAGCTAAACACATTGGGTAACACAAGGAGCTCAATCCTTTAACCACTCCCATGGCTGTTCTCTGAACACTCTCCAATTTAGCCACATCCTTCATGAACTGAGGACACCAGAACTGGACACAGGATTCCAGCAGCGATCGCACCAGTGCCAAATACAGAAGTCATATAACCTCTCTACTCGAGATTCCCCTCTTGACATTATGTTTATAACATAATTGCCACACTGGATCAGAACACTAGTCAGTCTAGTTTCGAAGAGAGACTGGTACGAGATGGGAGTGCAGGCTGTAGTTTTGCTAATCCCAGCAGTGGATGACACGGTGTCGAAGTATCAGAACCTGAGCAATGAGAACTTCCATTCTGCAGCTTGCCAGGATAGCAGCACACAGATGGGAGTCACTGGACTACTTAAACTGGCATCTCCTTCTCCCTGCCACAGCTTGTCAGGAACCAGCATGCCTAATGAGAAATAGTAGGCACATAAGAAGGGAGCATGTAACAATGTGATAGGAGGTTTACCATTTGTTCCGGGCCTTACAGTTCATTATCTGAGATCTCACTGAGGGGAAGAAAAAAGAAAGTTCACTTGAGGGAAGGCAGAAACCCATGTCATATTTTTAAAGCGAGCTTTGCACCCATTAGCCCAGAGGTAACCAAAGGCAGTGACTATCAATGCCGGTCTGTGTTGATCAGACCTCCTTGCCTTTTGTTGTGGCCTGTGTGAACTAGCTGTAATGCAGCCCTGCAAGAGTTGGAATATGAACATTTGGAGGCAACGGCATGACATTTTGAAGCAGAACCAAGCAAAATCCTTGTGATAGTTTGTACTACTGTCTGACTGGAGCGCAGCAGAGGAACTAGATCTTATTACACAGCAAAAACCCAGCGGATGGAAAAATACCCCAGGGAGAACAGTCTCTCAAAATTAT
Source organism: Macrochelys suwanniensis (assembly GCA_033296515.1). Classification (NCBI taxonomy): domain Eukaryota; kingdom Metazoa; phylum Chordata; order Testudines; family Chelydridae; genus Macrochelys; species Macrochelys suwanniensis. Next base: position 6,911,123 of record CM065794.1, on the reverse strand, counting down.
AGCATTTATTCTGAACAATCACTACATTTCAGTGGCCCATTTCACAATTCTTGCGCTTGGACGACAGGTTGCAACCCAATGGGAGGTGCATTTATTTCAGCCGCAACTGCCTCAATATCAAACTACCGCTGCAAGTTTGCCTAAGGATCGTACATAATATTGGGATTAGGATACAATCTAGAGTTTCCTGCATGGGAAGAAGCCACAGAGACAGAAAAACGGAGGCTTCCTCACTTAAAGCTCACTCTGGGGCAGACAAACTTTAGAGTAAGGGTCGCATTAGCATCTTGTTGGGAGTCCCAGTGCTCTCCTACTTGGGTGACTACACACAACCAGAGCAGAGTGCTTCTATTAGCATCCTCCTTGACTGACTGATTTCACCAGCAATCGGCTGGAAGATGATCGGCTTTGCCTCTACCCTAATCTCTAGGATTCCAGGGACTGCACCTTAGCCACCCTTAACTTTCTATTGCAAAGCAATTAATTTTAGCCGATGTGAAAACAGGATCCATCTCCAAAAGCAGAGATCTACTGTATGCTCCTGAGTCATGTCAGTTACACACATTGGCCTCAGATGTGATTGTTATTGTTTCAAGTGGGCAACATCACAAATTTTAGAGATTCTTCCTCTTCAACAACTCTCTCCTGAAGACAGGATATGTTGAAGCAAACGAGCATGAAACCAGTTGTATTGTCTCCAATGGCACCAGAACCGGCTGTGATTCAGCTCCCTCTTAAAAATCCTCTGGAAACGAAGGGCATATGATTGTCCATGGAAGAGGATCACATGGTGAGTACCTGTTTAGATGAGATGAATGGCTTCATGGAGGCCTCCAGGGCAATTCGGTAGTCCTTCAGTGGCACCTGTGTGCAGGCTGGAGCAGTGAGCTGCCCCTTCTGAATAAGATCACAGAGGGTCAGAATCATCCCAGTCAATCTGTCCTTGTCTGCATGGGAAAGACAGAAGAGAGTAACCCTGCCCCTTCCAGAGCTGAGGGTGAACAAGACCCACAACGCCACCCAGAGGCAATGAGACAACTGACAAAACAAACAAAAAGTGAGCTGGTCTTGGCCACCTTGGAACACAACACAAGGGAGTGGAGTTCGGGTGCTAAGCTCCCTGGGACAGCAGCTCGGGATAGGGGCAAGCCGTCTCAGTTTCTTCAGCAACTCCTTCCACACTGTTCAACGCATGCAGCAGCATTCACTGGCTTCGGAGGGAAATGCACCCAGTTTATATGGCTGGTACAAGGCAGATGGTCCCACAAGACTCCCTTGTACTGAGTGCAGGGTTGCCAAATTGGACAACGGAGTTGTTCTGTTGAGAGGGGAGACAGCCCCCTGTGACCTTTCTGACCTTCGGGGTTATGCTACAGGTAAGTAGCTGGTGTCCTGTTTGACGGCCTGCCCTGCTCACTACACTAGATGTTACCTGCCACTTGAACTGTAGCTTAGTCAGCAACCATCTGGCACACGCTGCTGGGAGCTTAAGGAAGCTTCTGCCCAGTCCACACAGCCTCAGCGCAGGAAGGGCCTGAAACACCTTCAATGCAGAACGCCTGACTGGTTTTACATTGCAAGTGCTGAGCAACATCAGAGTGGAGCCGAGCAGATGGGCCTGGACCAGCCACAACGGTTTAAACTCACCATTGTAGTTTGTTGTGGTTTCCTGACCCAATGCACTAACAGGTGCTTCTGTCCCACTCTGCGGAGGCCAAGGGCTGATCACAGATTGTGTGGGTTACACCTGGGCTGTAGCCAAGGGGCACAGCAGGGGAATGATACAGCTTGCGTCTCCCTGGATTAATGAAGGAAACTCTCCGGGTCAAAACTTGTCACCAGCCTTCACCCACTTGTGAGGTCTAGAAACCCAGCTAGCAAAAGATTGATCTACTCTTCGGACGCTGAGTTTGAGGCCTGCTTTGCCAGTATTTCCCCAGGAGGGCTTATGCTAAACTAAAAGCTGGAGCTTCTGCAGGATGTGTTCTGTGCTCTGTGTTTCTAGGGCCGCCCTAAGAACTGGGGTGAGAGAAGCATTAGCTTGTTGTGCAGGTTGGACAGGAAGCCAGGTACTCGAGAGCTAATTCCTGTTCTGACAATGACTTCCTCTGTGGCTTTGGACCAGTCGCTGCACCTCTGTGCCTCAGCCTACGCACCAGCAGAAGCAGGGACAATGCTTACTTTCCTCAGGGGAAGGCGGGACCTTAAGAGAACGCATTAATATTTTAACAGATTTCCTATGGGCTACGTCCCCACTGAAATGACCTTCAACTTACTCTGGCTTTGGTCTTTCTTCCACTGGGTCATCCAAAACCCACGCAGCTTCACATCCTTAAAGATGAATGCACTCTGTAGAAACAAGGTGAGACACACCATGATTCTTGGGGAAACGGTTTACATTGCGCATTCTTCAGTTAGCATCTTTCTGCTGCACTCAGGCCATGGGAAAAGACTGTCCGCATACAGCTGCTAACACACTTTACACGCTGCCAGTTTGACAGTCACTTTCCCACTGCTATGAAGATCTGCCTCCCTGCCAATGACCGTTGCTTTTAGAAGAGCCTTAATTTGGGGCAAATTCACTCAGACAATGCAGACTGTTTTTCTTTTACACACCTGCAGTACGTTCTTCCTCTTCACAGTACACTGGATAGTAAATAGGAGATGAAAAACCAAGGGTTGGTTCCCTCAGAAATGAACGCATTCTTGCCAGAGTGGTGATAACTGCAAACATGCATTGCCCACACAGTGCCTGTTTTGTGGCAAAAGAGGATTTCAGGCTCTCTGGCTGTCAATCCGGCACTACATTTACAAATTCATGTTCATAAAGCGTTTTGTGTTAGCAACGAGTCCCCACGACCAGTAGAGCTCGGAGAGGATACAGGACTAAGGTTAAGAACGTTAAAGAGTGTTCCGTCCTGGCAAGAGATGCCTTAGCTACTAACTCCAGGTCAGGGCAAGGATTGACACCGGGCAGATCTGCCCTACGGGTGCACCTTAGAGTGAAGCCAACTTTTGCAATGAGGATTTGCCTGGCAGATGTTAATAGCTGGGTTAGTCACACACCAGGGCCAGCCACTTCATAAACATTGCCAGGAGTACTGCAGCCCCTCACCCAGCCCCTGTAAACCAGAAACAGGCAAGAACGAGCTCATTCCTGTCACATTCTCAACCAGTTAGAGACCACGGGGCATTGGTTCTGGTGCTCATATGGCACAAGGAGGTAGTGTTGGAAGTCAAGCACACACTTCATCCAGTCACTGCTAATGGTAGCGATGCTGCTGCATGGGAATTGAGGAGCTATAGGGAGTTAGGTGACAATATATAGATGTGGTGAAGCCAACCCCGTGGGGCAGCCAGTTGCTGGCAGTGGATGTTATGGATGGAAAGTTTCGGTGCTGTGGAGTAAGGGCTACGTGATATGAATACAGAGAATATGTCACAAGCATCTGTTACTCACCACAGGGACAGTCACAGGCTGTTTTGCCATCCCGCCATATGTAACCATGGTCCCTTTCTGTCTGTATGGAGAGTCAGGAGTCAGAAAATTAATGATCTCTCCTAATAAGGGTCTTCAAACAGACCTGCTCTCCTCCTCCAATTCCGAACCCCTGCAGACACAGATGCCCTCACGCAGGCGGCTCTTTCCATTACTTTGTTGAACAGCTACTTTGTTACTTGCTCAACTTGCTTTCTAGCTTCCCCTCCTTCTCACAAGAACCATTAGCTGAAATGCTCACCTAGAGTTAATGGACCCCTCCCACTGCAACAGCCCACCAAGACAATGAGCAAGATACTATAGGGATTCTGACCTCATAGCTGGATGGGACCTTCCACTCTTACTAGTCTTTAAAAGTCTGTTACTGTGTATCACTGGAGAGGAAACCTCCCTAGAGTTGCTGTAAGGTCTTAGATTTCAGTTACTGTGTCTTCCAAGAAACCCCCCGCCCCCATTTTTAACACGTGACCCGTGTAAGATAATTCTATTCATAGACTAAGGTCAGAAGGGACCGTTCTGATAATTTAATCTGGCCTCCTGCACAATGCAGGCCACAAACCCTCACCCACTCACTCCTGAAAAGACCTCTAACCTCTGGCTGAGTTACTGAAGTCCTCAAATCATGGTTTAAAGACTTCATGTTACGGAGAACCCACCATTTACATGGCTTTAAATGTGAAAGTGACCCTGTGCCCCATGCTGCAGAGGAAGGCGAAACCCCCCCAGGGTCTTTGCCAATCTGACCTGGGGGAAAATTCCTTTCTGACCCCAAATATGGCGATCAGTTAGACCCTGAGCATGTGGGCAAGACCCACCAGGCAGATACCTGGGAAAGAATTATCTGGAGTAACTCTGAGACCTCCCCATCTAGCGTCCCGTCTCCGGCCGTTGGGGGTTTTTGCTACTGGTAGTCGCCTATGGGCCACATGCCATTGTAGGAAGTCCCATCATACTTATCCCCTCCATAAACTTATCAAGCTCAGTCTTGAAGTCAGTTAGGTTTTTGCCCCACTGCACCCCTTGGAAGGCTGTTCCAGAACTTCACTCTTCTGATGGTTTGAAACCTTTGCCTAATACTGAGCCTAAACTTGTTGATGGCCAGTTTATATCCATTTATTCAACTGGTCCTGACGGCTATCCTCATTCTGGACAAACCAGTTTTTTGAACACGTACTTCTCCGAGTGCTAAACACAAGTCAAAGGAGGAAAACACCTGAACTTACTGTATGTGGCGCAGCATCTCAGTAGTACTTTTCCCTCCGACGCAATTCAAAGCTAACCGGGGCTTTGGGACTTTCTGAAAGAGTCAGTGTTTTACAGACAAAAAAGGAAGATTCAACTCTTGCCCACCAAGCCAGATTTCTATCCAGCAAGAAACACTGAGTAGCCATGTTTTGAATTCCAAGGTTACCTTCTCTTGGGGTCAGGACTCTGTCTGCTGAGGGAGGCAGGTTCATGTGTTTTAGCCCCAGAGTTTGCTCAACCCAAGGGCAGGTCCAGAAATGTACCCAAAGCCAGATTTACCATCTGGGCACCGCCGCAGAAATGAAAACCTGCCCAACACTGCTGGGGCAGCCTCCAGAATCACAGAGAGGAGTCCAAGGGAAACAATTCCCTGGGAGAATGAAGGCCAGCCCCTACTAACTTTTCTGTCTGCATGTTAAATGGTGGCGTATATCAGAGCGTGGATTCTAGATATCAGCCATCTACATAGCCTCAGCTAGTCCATCGCTCTACCAGTGTGGGATTTCCCCTGTGGCATCATCTTCGATACTGCATTTCCACACTGGTCACCTCAATTCCTAGTTATAGTCGAAACGGAAGGGGCTCAAACATGGACAATGAAAGTCATTTGAGGTACAGAGACTTTTGTCTGAGGAGAGGCTGCGGCATGGCACTGTTCCATTTACAGAGGAAATAACTAAGAGAGACAGGAGAGGATATAAAACAGCGGAAGGTGTAGACGTGGTCGGACACTCAAATATATCCTCAGAATAGAAGAACAAGGGGTCATGCGATCAAACTAGAAAGCAACTTTAAAAACAATAAAAGGAAACCGTTTATTATTTTATACCTATGGAACTCACCGCCATAGGATATTATTGAGGCCAAGTGCCTAGCAGGTTTAATTGACATTTACATGGATTAATGAGAACACCCAGTTGCATGAGAAGATAAAGGAAGGGATATACACTCCTGATTTAGGGAATAAGGTCCTGATCCTCAAAAGATATTTATGCTCTTAGCTTCCATTGATTTCAATGGAAGTTTGGGGCCCAAATACCTTTGAGAGTCTGGACCTAAAACAACTGCTTATCCGCCCAGGAGTTAGGAAAGAGCTTCCCCTAGGGAAGTTTACTCCATAAGTTGTCCATAATAGGATTCTTGCACCTTTCCCTGCAGCATCTAGTTTTGGCCACTCCATTAGACATTGGTCTGATCCAATATGGCTATTCAGAGATTCCTGTATTGTCTTCGGATCCTGGGAATTAGCTTCTTGCCTCCCTACTAGGATTTAGGGTGCCCAGACAGCAAGTGTGAAAAATTGGGACAGGGGGTGGAGGGTAATAGGAGCCTATATAAGAAAAAGATCCAAAAATCGGGACTGTCACTATAAAATCGGGACATCTGGTCACCCTACTAGGATTCTTCTTTCTGGAGAGCTCAGCATTACAGTACCTTAAACAAGTCTTTCATCTCTGGCTTTCTCAGCATCTCTTCTGTGACGACATGGTCCGCACCAAGGGATGTCAGTCTGTCTACCACCTCTTGGAGATTGGGTCTGGGGAGGAAGGACAAAAAAAGAGATTCGCAGAAATAACTGGCATGCTTCCCAAGCCAAGATGGACAGACCTCTGCAGGGCCCTTTGACCAAGTCAGTCAGTTTCTACGAGCTCTAATCTGTAACTTGTGGCCCAGGATGAGCAAACTGGGCTCAGCCCCAACTTTGGGGAAGAAGTTCCCTTCCAAAAGTAAGTCTCTTTGGGGGGGGATTTATCTCATCCTTCCCTTGTCCTGTTATTAACTCACCATGCCACTCCTGCCTCTGTCCCCTAGTTTCCTCCACTGGCTTCCTCACCTTATGCATCAGTGATGAGCCCCTCAGCCTCACCTTCAAGTCTCTACATGGTGCCACCAAACCTCCCGCTCTGACCTCATCCCAGCCTTCACTGTCTACCCTTCAGCAGCCTTCCTGAGAACTGCTCCTGGTGTCTCCTCCTCCTGCTCTGGTCTGCACCTTCTTTCACGCTGCCTCTTCTGCTTCCCACACACGGGTGCCTGTCCTCTCCTAAATGCTTTCTTCTGCAAAGCTTCCTACCCTGAACTCGGATGCCAGCTCCAGCTGCTCCTGCATAAGATCTGCTGGCCCCTGAAGCTCCAAACAGGGCTTCTTGTCTGCTCAGAGTAAGAGCCAATGGCCAATCACAGAGCAGGTTGCTGCTTCCCAGCTCAGTGCCTATTTTACACCACCAGCTGATGCTGCTCCACCAAACCAGACCACACCCCACTTTCCTACTTCCAGGCAAGAGAAAGGGATGGGACCAGCAGCACTGTGAGGAAGGACAAGCCTCCTGAGCAGGCCACAGAGTGGGAGTAGGCAGAACTAGCTTCTCTGAGGAGCCACCAGGTCCCTCTTCCCTCTGCGTCTAGTCTCCCCTTATCCCACATCCAGATCCACTAGCGGTTCCCCCCGCCTAGCCCTTTGGAACAGGCCAATCTTGGAGTTAAAAATCCCTCAGGACTAGCCAGTGTCAAGGCCCTCTCCCAACACTCATCTTCGGAGTGGAGACATTTAATCCATTCGTTAATCACTGAACAGGCAGCCTCATTCAGAGAGGAAAGGGAAGCCCTATTGTGAAGAACTCTACCTGAACGAACACTCCACATTGCCCATTCAGAGGCGAATGCAGTCTTTCTTTCAACATGAGGTATCGCCCAGTTTTACAGCGCAGGTTCTCGGCCTCTTTCGGACTATTTGCAGACCGGAGACAAAACCTGAGACGGTGATCCTGCTAACCCTTAACCTGTCTTCGCCCCACCTCTTTCTATGGCATAATTCCAGCAGGAGGGGTTCCCTTGTGTAGATTCCTATCAGAGCCGTTAAAGTGAAAAATTCGAGACAGACTGACAAGCAAACATCTAAATGTAGCTACTCTCAACTGGCCGCAACCCAACCTTTATGCCCATCTCCCTCGTTCCCAAGAGAGAATCCCCTCCCCTCCCACTGAGAATCTAACTCAGACACATAGGGCAGAATGCAGGGTGAAAGGAAGGGGAACTGAACAGTCCAGGATAAAGCAAAAAAAATTGTTCGATCAGGACAATTTTAACAAATGACCCAGTTTGTAAGAGTCTCTAAAAACCAGGGCCCACTGTACACGCACCGATCTCGGATCACATTGATTGTTTTGATGCCTAAAGCTGCTGCAATCTGAATAACAGCCTGTCCCACGCCACTGTTGGCTGCATTCTGGATGATGGAATCACCTGCAGCGAAATAAAGAAACCCAAATCAGCTCTGGCTTGAAGCAAATTTAGTGCTGGAGAAAAGCGCGGAGACCTTCAGTCTTCAGGGCTGAGAATACGGTCAAGAATAGGTACAGCGCAGACTGCTGCAAGGCAATCTTCCCTGGCTCATCCCCATTCTGGTGGGCTAGCTCTAGGAGCAAGAAAATAACTCAACTGCTTTGATAGCCAACAAGGGAGACTGCTAAGTGCTAGCTAGGGTCAGTGGAGGTGGTGGGTTTTGATGCACAGATGTTTCTAAGAGCGGAACTAAGACTATTTCATACAGGCCCTCGGATGGGAACAACCTTTCAGACACTATGATCACATTTAAATTAATGAACTACAATTGAAAGGCTTAATTCCTTCATGATACATTCATCTGAGAATTTAATTCACCTTAGACACATTTACTAAGTCTTGTTTGGAGTGGCTTTGATTTATTCCCAGGAACCTATTATAACCTGCTGCTTATTTCCTCTAGGCTGGCAAGAAGGACTTGCAGCTGACCTAGAACCTTGAAGGCACAAGATACTGAGCATAAAATTTGGCCCTCATATCAAGTCATTCATTCATTCATTCATTCATTCAAGTACTTCACAAACACTCATTTAGCCTCAGCTGGCAAGCTCCTTGGGCAGAGGCTGTGATGGGGGTATCCAAACTCCATGCTGGCAGTGATAGGCTTAAGGGGAACCAGAGAGCCTAGTTAGCTCATTCTATGGCACCCGGAGGAGAGAGAGGTATTGAAGGATTAGACCCAGCTGGGGAGAACCAGGGCGCATGGTTCCTAGAAAGAAAGGACTGCAGGGCAACAGGGGGAAGGATGCAGGAAAGAGGTAGTTGGGCATTTCCTCTCTCTGGAAAAGGAACCATCGAGGGGTGTGCAGGAAGGAGCTCGTACCCTGAAAGGAGAGGGAAGCTGGTGAGGAGACTCCAGGGAAGCTGCCCCAAGGGTCAGTAGCTCAAGATCAGCCATGCCACCAGAACCTAAACCCTAAGAGGCAGCCCTCTGTAATAAAGCGAGGATGATGCAGAGCCTGAGAGGTGGTGAAGATCTGTGGAGGACTGAGCCCAGGGAGGGTGGAAGCGTTTCCATTCCTTCGAGGGTGGACGCTGTTACCCTGAAAGGGTGGGACTCAGTATCACCTGGACAGAGGGCCAAGTCACCAGCAGACCGGAGTCCGGAGAAGCTGCAATGCTGGATCTCACTAGGAGGAGGTGCTCTAGGATAGCGAGCTAGGACAGGGACCATAGCTTCGGCTGTGTTTGGGCAGCACGAAGCACAATGCTGACCTGTCCCTGACTGGGGCTCCCAGGTGCTATCGCAATATAAATAAGAAATAACTCTGAACCATCAGGTAAGAAAACAGGTGCAGAGACTTGCCAGAGGTCATGCAGTCTGTGGCAGAGCTGGGGATAAATCCCAGAGTCCTCTCCCCCAAACCCCTACTCTAACTACTCAATACTAGTACTTTCCATACAGAAGGAGGTAGAATTTTATTTATGCACATGGATAAACCATTAATTAGAAGGAATTTATAAATTCTGTTAACTTGTTTAGGGTCAATATCCGGGGATGGGATGTTCCACTGGAGTGTAAAACTCAGCCACGTGTTAGGAGAGTTACACAGCACAGGTTAAGAGACATACCTGGCCCCAAGGTCTCGAAATCAGCCAGCATCCGATAGGCTGTGCAGGGGTTGACGCTCAAGGTGGCAGCACACAGCAAAGGGATGTCGGGTGGGAGTTTCACCAGGGTTTCCTCGCTGAACACTGCATCCGTTCGCCACGTTCCTGGTTTAAAGGACAAGGCGTATTCAAGCTATGAGAAGCGTTAGAAAGATGCAGGCAAGTTGAGCAAATAACTGATTAGGCAAAAGTTTTCAGGCCCAATAAAGTTGGAGAGAGAAATGTGGCCTTGAGATCTAAGCACAGGCTAGGGAGGCAAGACTCCTGAATTCCAGTCCTGGTTTGGATACAGATTCCATCTCTGGCTATGGGCAAGCCACTTGAAGCTTGATTTTCCAGAGGTGCTAAGTAGCTATGTACACGGTTAATGTAGCTCTCCAGGAAAAGTGTATATCTTGTCTGGTGTGCACTGAATGAGGTAGGACGCTGCAGCTGCCTTTATTAGCTTGGCTAACACAACACATTCCTATTTAGGAATCTGTCCCTCCTGTGTAATTTTTATTTTTATAAGTTGGGTCTTCATTTACCTGCATCAAAGAAAAAATGAAAATAGCCAAAGAACTAGTCCTCCCCCCAAAAACAGAAAGCTGCTTTAAAACGCAAACAAACAAACAGCTAAGGTTGCTAGTTAGCAACGATGCAACTACCTGTCATTCAAAAACAATGAAAGTGGTAAAAAATAGGGTTTATTATAGATCACCAAAGCAGGACGAGGAGGAGGTGGATGAGGCAATTCTAGAACAAAGAAAAGAAATATCCAAAACAAGTAATGTTAGACATTAACTACGCAGACATCTGTTGGAAAAGTAATGCAGCAAAACGCAACATTTCCAACACATTTTTGGAATGTACTGCGGATAACTTTTTGTTTCAGAAAGTGAAGTAACCAACCAGGGGGACAGCCATTTTAGAATTAATTCTGACCAACCTGGAGGAATTGGTTGTGAATCTGAAGGTGGAAGGCAATTTGGGTGAAAGTGATCATGAAATGATAGATTTCGTGATTCTAAGGAAAGGCAGGAGTGAGCAGCGGAATAAGGATGATGGACTTTAAAAAAAACAACCCCCCCAGTCTTTATCAAACTCAGAACTGGTAGGTAAGGTCCCATGGGAAGACTAAGGAAAAAGAAGTTCAGGAGAGTTGGCATTTTTCTCAGTGAGAAAAAGGCACCACTGAAAATTATCCTGATGCAAAGGAAAGATCGGAAGAATAGTAAGAAGCCAATATGGCTCCATCAGGAGCTCTTTAATGACCTGAAAATCAAAAAGAAATCTACAGAAAGTGGAAACACGGACAAATTGCTAAGGAAAAATACAAAAGAACAGCACAATCTCGTTGGGACAAAAATCACAATATGAGTTACACCTAGCAAGGGATATAAAAGGAAATAAGAAGACGTTCTTTAAATAATTCAGGAGCAAAAGAAAGACAAAGGAAAGTGCAAGTCCTCTACTTAGTGTGGAAGGAGAACTAATAACTGATACATCAACAAGGCTGAGGTGTCTAATGTCTATTTTGGTTCAGTCTTCATTAAAACAGTTAATGGTGACAATATAGTTAACACAATTAATATTAACAACAAAGGGGAAGGAACACAAGCCAAAATAGGGAAAGAACAGGTTAAAGAATATTTAGATAAGTTAGATGTATTCAAGTCGGAAGGGCTTGATGAAATTCATCCTACAATACTTAGGGAACTGTTAGCAATTACCTTTGAGAACTCCTGGATTGTACTGGAGACAGTTAGCCAGAGCAAAGTGAATATATGCCACTAAGGGAAATTACTCTGCATCCTACAGACGAATGATTTTTTTGAAAGCCAATACAATTAATGCTTTTAGAGACAAGAGCCCCTCCATTCATCTCTGAATTAACTCAATATTCACTTTTGCCTACGAGTATTTACGGTCTCCCATTATGGTTTATGCATGAAGGGTACACATGAGTCAGTAGAATGTTCTTAACTGGAACCTCTCAGTGGATTGTTTACCTTCCTGATTAAGCAGAAAAGCCATTTGAACTTAAACAGGCACAGAACAGATGGAATTGGCAAAAGGTGTCCGGAAAAGTCAGAGTGGCCCAAGAGACATTTGTTTTGAAAACCCCCACATTTTTATTGAAAGACTCGTAAGGAGACAACAGCAGCTAAACATAACCATAAACTTGTTTATATCATACTTGACATGCCAAAGCCTTTACACAGGTGCAAAAGAGGAATAATGGCACTCACAAATGACACTGCAGCTACTTCTGGGGAGGAATGTGATGCAGTAACCTTACCCAGCAGGTCAGGACGCAAGTAAACAAAACACCATATCCAGCTTATGCTATGGAAAGTAGAATTTAGAATGGAAAATGGGGCCAATACTCTAGTCTTGCAAAAGTGTCCTGGGAACTTCATTTATCATGAGTGGTCTTGATGACTGATTTTATGTACTGACTCAAAAGAACTTGTGCTAATTACTGAGTCATCAACACCGCTCCTTGCAGCACCTGGATTTTCTCTGGCCATCTCCCCTTTATGCAGACCAGAACTGGCTCTATTTAGCTTTGAAATCTGATGAGATCACAGCCTGAGTCAGTATGGCTGCAGCAAATAGAGTTCTAAATCCTTAATAGTATAAAATACGACAAGAACAAAGATTAAAGCAGCATAAAAACAGCTCTGAAATTGGGTGCCTTGTGCAACTCCACTGGCTACACAGATGCTTCTCGTTGGAGACAATATAACCTATTACATTTGCAATTTGACTAATATGGTGCTAAATGGATTCCAACTGCTGCTTCCCTCGCCTGGAACATTCTCTAATGGAGTTTTTTATGTGTGTTTTTTTTTTTAAATCACATCCGATTACATGTAATTGCTTTAACTAAGCTGTGTACATGACTGAGGCTGTACCAAGCTAAAACAGCACTTCAGAGAGTAACAATTTTGCTTCAGGACGTCACATTACCTCCAGGTGTTTTAAAATCCCACAACCCTTCTGTTCGGAGTGTTAAAGTATGGGCTCATCAGGCGAAGCACATGGGTGTAAGCCGCAGAGGGATGGTTTGTGGTTAGAACAGTACACTAGGGAGATCTGGGTTCAATTCCCAGCTCCACTATAAGCTTCCTGTGACACAAGGTGGGGGAGGGAATATCTTTTATTGGACCAACTTCTGTTGGTGAGAGAGACCAGCTATAAGAGCTCTTCTTCAGGTCTGGGAAAGGTACCCAGAGTGTCACAGCTAAATACAAGACCAAACAGATTGTTTAGCATAAGTAATTACCACCTACTCTAGGGGACCATTTCAAGGTGAAGTGGCTTGTTAACACCCCTGTAGTCATAGGACAAAAAAAGGGGGTTAGTGGGATACAGATTGTTGTAGTAAACCATAAACTCAGTGTCTTTATTAAACAATGATTTTTAGCATCTAGTTATCTTCCTGTGTGACCTTGGACAAGTGACTACAGTGGATGATGGAGCTGTACAGTCCCTCTGAAAACTCACTCTGTGCCTCAATTTGTCCCTCTCTGAAGTGGGGATACGACTTCCCTACCTCACAGGGGTTTTGGAGGATGAATTACTTAATGTTAAGGCCACAGGAATACTCAGATTTCCAGGGATGGCTAGAACAACAGTTTTCAAATATACAAAGCATAATTCGGTTTCCTATAGGAACAGAAATGTTTTTGTGAATCTCTATCGCCAGTGAAAACAGGTGTGTGTTTGGGTTTAAACATCTGAGGGTGAGCAGTTACTTGTTGCAATCCTACCCAGAGCATATAGGCAATTGTCGAATGGTTAGAACAGGGGAATGTAAACCAGAAATCCTGGGTTCTAGTCTCAGTTCTGCTGTGTGACTAATTCACCAGGTTAAGTCATGCCTCAGTTCTCCCAACTCTATCCGTAAAGGGAGATATTTATCTCTCTCACTAACATTTGTGAAACGCTTTGAGATCTGTAGATGGGCGATGCCAGAGAAAGGCCGATGGGCAGATCCTCAGCTGGAATGAACTGCCCTAGCTCTACGAAGTCAACAGAGCTAGGACTATTTATGAGGATTTATGTAAAAACCTCACCAAGTTCTGCATCTGCTGGGATAACCAAATCCCCAGGCTTCAGAGAAGTCACATGACTGCCAACTTCCACCACTTGTCCAACGCCTTCATTCCCTCCTACTGCAGGCAAGTCAGGGAGGAGGGCATATGTTCCTGTAAGAGGAGTAGAAATATCACAGCATTTTTTGTTTAGAAAAAGGAACAAACTGCAAGCTGCTCTCTCAACTTCTGTTCTCCAAGGCCTGGTTCTACACCCCTGCAGCTCTGGAATCCAGCCCTAACTCCTGTATACAAATTCCCTAGGGGACATCATTAAAGTTTTGACAGTTGGTTTGTGCAATTACTCATCTGACAACATGTGACTAATCAATAGGTATTCCACACATATTTCAGAAACGGAAGGAAAAAGCAGCTGTTTGTAAGCAAAAAGTCAATTCAACCAGAGAAACCGAGGTTACCTTGGATCATGTTGATGTCTGCTGGATTGATAGGGGCTGCCAGCATCTTCACGTGAACCCCAGAATGGCCTAGCTCGGCTCGTTCTAGATCCTTTAGTCTAAACGAAGAAATATACAAATGTTAATACCACTGAATTTTGTATAACAAGTGTTCTTGGCACAAAGTGTATCCTAGAACAAAGACCATCCCATCCCACCCCTCCATGGCTTGCATGGCATGTTAGACTTACATTATGCAGCAAGGGGCCCACAATTATGCAGTACTGCCTTCCCCAAGCCTACAATGCTCCCCAGGCTAATCAGCACAGCTCCGCTTTTCCTTCCCCTTTTGGAAGGAAAGACCTGAATTCCTGATCCACCAATCCACCCCAGTATCTGCTAGTACATCCAATAACAAGCACATTGGTTTGTTTCTCTTAGCCCTGGTCTACACTGGGGGGACCAATCTAAGCTACACATCTTCAGCTACGAGAATAGCGTAGCTGAAGTCGACGTACTTAGATCGACTTACCGCGGCATCGTCACGGCGATGAGTCGACAGCTCCCCCATCGACTCCGCCTGCGCCTCTCACGGCAGTGGAGTACGGGAGTCGACGGGAGAGCACTCGGGGATTGATTTATTGCGTCTAGACACTAGATGCGATAAATCAACCCCCAATAGATCGATCGCTACCCGCAGATCCGGCGGGTAGTGTAGACATACCCTTAGAATGAGCAGTGGCTGTGTTCATACCCCTCCGACATGACCGCAGTGGTTTATACCTGTCAGAGATATTGTCAGGAAAAAGCCTGAAAAGTCATTTGCACTGGTGGGCATTTTTTAAAAAGGAAAGTCTAGGACTTTTCTGCATGGGGAAGAGGTTTTCAGTATAAACTAAGGTGTTAATTTAAACCAATATAATTATACCCATATAACCTCCTGTGTGGACACTCATACTGGAATACAAGTGCGTTTTTGCAGTTTAGATCATGTTGCTTGGAAAGGGGTTTCAGTTAAACCAAAAAAAAAAATAAAAAAAAAATCCACCCTTATACCAGAAAAAGTGTCCACATTGTGTGTGTGTGTGTGTTTATATGATAAAACTTTCCCGCGTAGACAATGCCTTGGATTCTGCAGCCCCATAAATGTACAGGGGGACCTACTGGCTTTACAGAGCCACATAACCTACAGAGGTATTGGCAAGGTGTAAAAAGATGCTTTCAGATCAGATTACATCCACACAGGAGAGCTACTCCAGAAAGCAGGAGCTACAAAGGCAGCTCTTGCACCCACGGGCGCCAACTTTATATAATTTTTGGTGGTGCCCAGAACAGGTCCAAGCAGAGCCGTCCATAGGACAGACCGGAACAACCGCCCCAGGCCCCGCGCTTCAGGGGGATGCGGGGTCCAGGGCAGCCTGGGAGGCTAGCAGGGGGCCTGGCGCTGGCAGCAGTGAGTGACCTGGCCCCAGCCCCAGCCTGCCCCACCGGCTCCCAGCGTCGCTGGGAAGAGGATGGAATGGGGGCAGGAAGGGGATGGAGCAGGGGTGGGCTGGGGCCAGGTTCACTGCTGCCATCACCAGGCCCCTCGCTAACCTCCCAGGCCTCCCTGGACCCCATGTCCCCCTGAAGCATGAGTCCCCCAAAAGCACAGTAAACCCAAACATTGGTGGAGCCAGGCCCACATTCTTAGATATTGGTGGGGCACAAGCACCACCGGCCCATATAACTCACCGCCTATGCTTGCACCAATAGTAGTGAGATAATGGAAGGAGACCCAGAAGCCCAGTGCTAGGATTACTGCAGATGGGTGAGCCGGAGCAAACCCATCAAAGGTTTAAAAAAATTAGGGCATTTTTTTCAGCTACCTGTGTGAACTGAATCAAGCATTAGGGGAGTTGAAGAGAGTCTGATGTGGAGCTTGCACATGGGCTGCCAATTTTAAGAACTTTAGCGATGATCATGTCCTGTTCTGTGTGTGTCATTAGATGCGATAAATTGAATTCTCTTCACAGCTCATCCCGTGCTGGCAAAGATTCTCCCCCCCTCCCTTTAAGCTGCATGGCTGATATCTCAATAAATCTGAGTTTTCAATTAAACAGCAAGATGTACTTGTTAGAAGGCTTTTAGCACTTAGGAATTTGCATCCTGTAATCATGCATTTTAAAGTCACAACGCTGCACTAAGATTTTCAGGGGGCTGAGAGTGAAACAGAAAGCAGTGGTTCTCAACTAGGGGTACGTGTAGCCAGCAGGTACACAGAGGTCTTTCAGGGGGTAAATCAACTCAGGAAGATATTTGCCTAGTTTTACAACAGGCTACATAAAAAGCACCAGTTAAGTCAGTACAAACTAAAATTTCATACAATGACTTGTTTATACTGCTCTCCAGAGTATACACTGAAATGTAAGTACAATATTTATATACCAGTTGATTTATTTTATAATTACATGGTAAAAAATGAGAAAGTCAGCAATTGTTCAGTAATAGTGAGGCTGTGACACTTTTGTATTTTTATGTCTGATTTTGTAAGCAAGTCGTTTTTAAGTGAGTCATAACTTGGGGGTACGCAAGAGAAATCAGTTTCCTGAAAGGGGTACAGTCGTCTGGAAAGGTTGAGAGCCCCTGCATTAATGCATCTGTAGAGACCCTGGCTCATATTCTGACTGGGTCACAAATGAAACAAGAGTTTAACCCAATGTTTGCAGACCCCGAATCAACAGGAATTAAGCACGGTGCTTAGCCCTTTGCCTTCAAAGCCACTTGTCCACATTCCAAGGCCACCATACACTGGGTCAAATCCTCTGCTGGTGTAACCAGCTGGTTACACCAGGGATGACTGTGCCCAATTCTGTCATGGACAGTTGGCTCCTCCAGAGCGGTCCAGGCCTAGAATGGATCTTGGTCAAAAAAAGGGAGAGACCGGAATTCTCAAAGCAAACTCAAATCCTTGAGGCAGGATCCCCAGGAGATAAGTCCAACAGACTCATTCTTCTGACTTTGCTGCCCTCTCCCCTGGCTCAAGCCTGTTTGTGACCTACAGGATGAGCAGGCTCAAGGATTCACTTGAAGATGGACATGCATTTTAAATCTTTCACAAGGTATCAGACACAACTGTTCAACAGTTAACAGGAGATTTAAATGTTCCCAAGGCAAGAATATTTAGCAACTGCATAGCACTGTGTTCCACACAATAACAGTAACGAATACATTCTCACAGCGCCCCGCTGAGGGAACTTATCCCCGTTTTGCAGATGGGAAAATTGAGGCACAGATGTTAAGTGGCTTTGGAGGGAGCTGGTGGTAACTCCAGGATTAGAACACAGGAGCTCCTGGCATCCAGCACAATGCTAGTTTCACCGACCACACTTTCCCAAGTCAGAACTGTGCAAAGCCTGCTAGGCTCAACTAAGGTCAACAGGAAGAGAGTTAAGGGAGATATAGGGATGGCTAGGGCTGGAACTGCAGGTAGTTATGTGGGTCAGGAATGAAGAGAGCTGGTATGGGGAAACCATGCAGATCATTCAGTCCCCAAGGCTATTATCTGCACAGTGTCACAAGGACTAAGTTAATTCACAAGTTAAAACATTTACTGAAGGGATACAATTCTGCAACACACAACAGCTGCCGCAGGTAGAGGGGGCAACTTTGAATTCCCTGGCTTTTGTGGATTCAGTCAGAACCTTAAAACTTTGTCTACAGAGGGGAAATGGTGGCAAATTTTTGTAGACAAGGTAGCTTTAAGTGTTAATATTAACAGATTCTTTGTATGTTTAGCTTCTACACAAAGAGAGCTCAGGCAGCTGCTGCCGCGAACGCAGACCGAAATTACTGGAATTAAATTTGGCATGATGCTATTTCAACAGAACTGTTAAGGCTCTTCTATTGAAACTATAATGACTCCATTCAAAGCCGTAAGATCCCAGTGATTTAAACCAACAGATCACGGACACAATGGCTCATTTACAGCCATTAGTGTCAATGGGAATGTATGCACGCACAATACGTACATATATCAAAGTCGGTCTGGATAAAGGTAGCTGGAGTCCTGCACAGCATCTGTGCTACACTCAGAGCAGTTTGATTGCTTGGCTCTGCTGGGAATTACATATCTGTTTGGAGTTAATTGGTACACTGTATCTATCGCCCTTGTGGGATGCTGTGCATGGCTGTTATGTGCACAATAGTTTCCACGTAGTTTATTTTACCTGCCTTGCTAAATGGCGAATGTTTCAGTGTGTGTCTTTTTCTCCTCATTGCGGCTTCAGTTCTACTCCTTTCCCTCCTTATGTGGAAATAGAATCATAGAATATCAGGGTTAGAAGGGACCTTAGGAGGTCATCTAGTCCAACCCCCTGCTCAAAGCAGGACCAATCCCCAATTTTTGCCCCATCCCTAAATGGCCCCCTCAAGGATTGAACTCACAACCCTGGGTTTAGCAGGCCAATGCTCAAACCACTGAGCTATCCCTCCTCCCTGTTGTGAAACAACAGTCTTTAAAAAAGGGGGCACTTCCTGTACTTCTGTCCCAGCTTTCCTCGAGCAACACTCCCACTGAAGTCAACGGATGTCTCGAGAGGGCAAAGAATCCAGGATCAGATCCGACGCTTACACAGGGACATGTACTTTAGTTGGGACACTGGAGGAGGGGTTCGTGGCAAAGAGCAGCACTTTACTTGTATGTGGCTGTTTTGTAACTGCTTATGCTAAAGGTAACATTTTCTCCACAGGAAAAATGAAGTTTTTGAAAATACATTTGCTGCATACGCACCCTTGCTGCTTTTTAAAGTGGAATATTTTGACTATTTAATTTCTTTGAAGTTTCCTTGGGCTCTGACCCACATTATAGATTAAAAGTCTGCATAAAAGTCAAAGGCCATTCTATTAAGGTCCAATATGCTATGTAAGAGAAAACATGACAGCTACAAAAGTAGGTGGGACATGATGCCCATCCTTCCCGTTTGTTAGATAAACTGGAAACATCCACCATAGCACCTTCCTTCTGAGGATTTCAAAACACCATTAAATATTAAGCTTCACAACATCCCTGGAAGATGTACAACTATATCCCATTTTCAAGTGGGAAAGCTCTTAGAGGTTAAGTGTTTTGCCAGAGTTTACATAACAAGGCTATGGGAGATAATGGAAAAGATCACAATTGATTCAATCATATGATTTAACCTCAGACCACATTTCCTCTTAAATCAGTGGCTGGCATCTCAAAACAAACCTATGCCACAGCTAGAATCACATTGTCTAACCAGATTCTGACACGTTTATAACTAACAAGGCCCGGCACACGTGTGTGCTAAACCAGGTTGGCATGTCCACACTTAAGCTGCACACACTTATTTGCATCACTAGATTTGGGGAAAGCTGGGACATCAGAATCTAGAAATCAGCTGCCAGTGCCAGGAGCAGAGGATTATGGGTGTTACCCCTCCCACAATACAGTGCAGCCATTTTGGGATGTAGACATTAGCTAAACTTATTACGACTGGTCCTAGATATACAGGGAATCCCATTAGAGCTTGGTTTGTTTACCCTAACCAAAAGAAGGCTGAGGGGAGATATGATTGCTCTCTTTAAATATATCAGAGGGATAAATACCAGGGAGGGAGAGGAATTATTTCAGCTCAGTACCAATGTGGACACAAGAACAAATGGATATAAACTGGCCATCAGGAAGTTTAGACTTGAAATTAGACGAAGGTTTCTAACCATCAGAGGAGTGAAGTTCTGGAACAGCCTTCCACGGGGAGCAGTGGGGGCAAAAGACCTATCTGGCTTCAAGATTAAGCTAGATACGTTTATGGAGGGGATGGTTTGATGGGATAACATGATCTTAGTCAGTGGTAAAATTGCCATCAGTGGTAAACAGGACCAATGGTCAATGATGGGATGTTAGAAGTTACTACAGAGAACTTTTTCCTGGGTGTCTGGCTGGTGAGTCTTGCCCACATGCTCGGGGTTCAGCTGATCGCCATATTTGGGGTCGGGAAGGAATTTTCCTCCAGGGTAGATTGGCAGAGGCCCTGGAGGTTTTTCGCCTTCCTCTGCAGCATGGGGCACGGGTCACTTACCGGAGGATTCTCTGCATCTTGAAGTCTTTAAACCATGATTTGCGGACTTCAATAGCTGAGACATAGGTGAGAGGATTATTCCAGGAGTGGGTGGGTGAGATTCTGTGGCCTGCATTGTGCAGGAGGTCAGACTAGATGATCATAATGGTCCCTTCTGGCCTTATAGTCTATGAGTCTATGAGAAGCCAGTAGAGAAGTAATCCTATGTGAGCCTTAATCTAAAATTCAGTCTGGAACAAGATTTTACAATCAATTCATAACTCCCTTGAAAAAAAAAGGGTTTATAATGGAAATGCTGTCAGATGATAATTACAACAGTACTAGCAGAGCACTGCTAAAATCACCCAACATTGGCATTATGATGACATCTAGCTGAATAGTGGTCACTAGCCTTAACTAATCAGGAAATGGTGTAAGAAATCCATTGCTTAATCTAGGAGATGTTGGTCACATATTTTACTGATAACATCGCACTTGCTTTGGTTTCAGGAGGAAGTTGGATACGGTAGCGGCACTGGCACTTTCAGAAAGCAGGACAGAATTCTGAGAAACGGAGAGCCAGATCATCATTAGGCAAGATTTACTCTTATGCAAGAAACAGGGAAAGAGCTTTAGTAAATGTGTTAGGTAACTATCATACATCTTCTTTCCTCTCTTTGTCTAAGGGTATGTTTACCCAGTGAGTATGAAACATGTTCTAGCTCAAATCCCTTTATCAGCCACACAGAAACCATTTGGATACGTACCTATATGTCCCCAGAACACACACTTGCTGGGTCATCTAGGGATATAGGTACAAGCGCACAAATCTAGGATGTTTTCTCAACACCACTTAGAAGGAACAAATTATGAGCCCACTCCTTACTCTGGCCAGGCTCAAGTAAAGAGCACAAGGCTGGACCCAGAATTCTCAAGGATCACAGCTTCAAGGCATTTAGGGCATGTGAGACACCTGCAGCTGCCATTGACTTCAGTGAGAGCTGAAGCCGCTCAGCAAACCCCCGAACCAAGAACCATAGAATCATAGAATCTCAGGGTTGGAAGGGACCTCAGGAGGTCATCTAGTCCAACCCCCTGCTCAAAGCAGGACCAAACCCAATTAGATCATCCCAGCCAGGGCTTTGTCAAGCCTGACCTTAAAAACATCTAAGGAAGGAGATTCCACCACCTCCCTAGGTAACCCATTCCAGTGCTTCACCACCCTACTAGTGAAAAAGTTTTTCCTAATATCCAACCTAAACCTCCCCCTCTGCAACTTGAGACCATTACTCCTTGTTCTGTCATCTTCTACCACTGAGAACAGTCTAGATCCATCCTCTTTGGAACCCCCTTTCAGGTAGTTGAAAGCAGCTATCAAATCCCCCCTCATTCTTCTCTTCTGCAGGCTAAACAATCCCAGTTCCCTCAGCCTCTCCTCATAAGTCATGTGCTCGAGCCCCCTAATCATTTTTGTAATCACGTCCCTCCATCTGCTGGAAATGCCCCTACTTATACAGCCCAAAATGCCGTTAGCCTTCTTGGCAACAAGGGCACACTGTTGACTCATATTCAGCTTTTCGTCCACCGTAACCCCTAGGTCCTTTTCTGCAGAACTGCTGCCCAGCCATTCGGTCCCTAGTCTGTAGCAGTGCATGGGATTCTTCCGTCCTAAGTGCAGGACTCTGCACTTGTCCTTGTTGAACCTCATCAGATTTCTTTTGGCCCAATCCTCTAATTTGTCTAGGTCCCTCTGTATCCTGTCCCTACCCTCCAGCGTATCAACCACTCCTCCCAGTTTAGTGTCATCTGCAAACTTGCTAAGGGTGCAGTCCACACCATCCTCCAGATCGTTGATGAAGATATTGAACAAAACCGGCCCCAGCACCAACCCTTGGGGCACTCCACTTGATACCGGCTGCCAACTAGACATGGAGCCATTGATCACTACCCGTTGAGCACGACCATCCAGCCAGTTTTCTATCCACCTTACCGTCCATTCATCCAGCCCATACTTCCTTAACTTGCTGGCAAGAACACTGTGGGAGACTGTATCAAAAGCTTTGCTAAAGTCAAGAAATAGCTCATCCACTGCTTTCCCCTCATCCACAGAGCCAGTTATCTCATCATAGAAGGCAATTAGGTTAGTCAGGCATGACTTGCCCTTGGTGAATCCATGCTGACTGTTCCTGATCACTTTCCCCTCCTTTAAGTGGTTCAGAATTGATTCCTTGAGGACCTGTTCCATGATTTTTCCAGGGACTGAGGTGAGACTGACTGGCCTGTAGTTCCCCGGATCTTCCTTCTTCCCTTTTTTAAAGATGGGCACTACATTAGCTTTTTTCCAGTCATCCGGGACCTCCCCCGATTGCCATGATTTGTCAAAGATAATGGCCAATGGCTCTGCAATCACATCGGCCAACTCCTTTAGCACCCTCGGATGCAGTGAAGAAGAAGACTGTGAAGCACTTTCATACTTTTAAGCAGAAGGGGGAAAAAAAGTCAATCCCCAAACTCTAAACACCAGAGAAAAGTGCTCTTTCTTTGTAAAATGTAACTCTACGTGATGAGAACTTGCTTTCAGTCTAAAGATTTCTTCCCTTCCAAAGGCCACATTTTAATAGATTTTACCATACATCCAAGTTTAACCCTCCCTCCTCAAAACATAATTTCTAGCTTGCAGTTTTTGAAGCCAAAGCCTGTATTATAAATAAGCAATAAGTTCTCACTTAAAATAACATTTATTTCACTGTGGTCAAAGGAATTTTGGTGTGAAAATACAGCAGCTGGTTTGACATCATATTTTTAATTCTATCTGAAAGTTATCCTGGCTTAAAGTTTCTTATAAATGAAAGTTTGATTATCCTCCTTTTCCTTCTGGGGGAAGGGGATTCGGAATCATCACACCTACTGGTGTTATATCTGACAAGGCAGATTTAATGTCAGATCTACTTAACACAAACAGTTCCTGTCTAGGTACTTGAAAGATTTTAGTAGTCAGCTAGTCTTAGATGGAACCAAAAGAAAAAAAAAACTTTTTAGTTAAAAAAGGTGATTTAGGGTCTGTCAATGGGAGATTCAGACTCCCATGGCAGATCAGACGCATCACCGGTCCTATACTCAGGGGCCAGAACTGCCCAGATACTCGACTTGCACAAAGAGAGGATGTGATCAGCAACATTTTGATTAAACATGAAAACAGCAACCATGTCTAAGTGTTCAACGTTTACAGGTTTCAGAGTAGCAGCTGTGTTAGTCTGTATCCACAAAAAGAACAGGAGTACTTGTGGCACCTCAGAGACTAACAAATTTATTTGAGCATAAGCTTTCGTGGGCTACAGTCCACTTCATCAGATGCATAGAATGGAACATACAGTAAGAAGATATATAGACATACAGAGAATCTTGAAAAGGTGGAATTTGCCATACCAACTCTAAGAGGCTAATTAATTAAGGAGAACTATTATCAGCAGGAGG
This sequence comes from Macrochelys suwanniensis, assembly GCA_033296515.1. Lineage (NCBI taxonomy): Eukaryota > Metazoa > Chordata > Testudines > Chelydridae > Macrochelys > Macrochelys suwanniensis. The sequence continues at coordinate 6,887,410 of CM065794.1, read as the reverse complement.
GAAAACACTTTTGTTGTGATAATCAAGATGGCCCATTTTAGACAGACAGTTGACAAGAAGGTGTGAGAATACTTAAGATGGGGAAATTACACAAATTGAATCGATTTCCCCATCTTAAGTATCCTCACACCTTCTTGTCAACTGTCTGTCTGAAATGGGCCTTCTCTGTATATCTTCTTACTGTATGCTCCATTCTATGCATCTGATGAAGTGGGCTGTAGCCCACGAAAGCTTATGCTCAAATAAATGTTAGTCTCTAAGGGGCCACAAGTACTCCTGTTCTTTTTAAAAAGAATACAGAGCATTTTAAGGAAGCCAATTAAAATCTTGATGCTCAAGAACCTAATGACAACATTTAAAGCCTCAGTAGAGTTAAAAAGTATAAGCCTGGTCTACACTACAAAGTTTGTGTCAGCTAGGAACGTGGAAAGAAAAGATCCTCTCCTCCCGCCCAAACCAACAGAGTGATGCTGGCAAAAGCCCTAGTGTATATGCAGTTATCCTAGCAAAGGAGCCTTGTACTGCCATAGCTTATGTTGTTTGCGGAGGTGATTTAACTATGCTGGCAAGGGAACTCCTTTAGCGGCAAGAAAACTCCTTGAGCCAGCGTAAGCGGCATCTCCACTAGCGGGCATCACTGCGGGGAGCCCCGCCCACTACCTGGGAGACCCTTCCTCTCCCCTCGCTCCAGCTAGCCCTGCCCACTGCCCAGGAGACCCCACCCCTCACTCCAGCTAGCCCTGCATCTGAAGAAGTGGGGTTTTTTACCCACGAAAGCTTATGCCCAAATAAATGTTAGTCTTTAAGATGCCACCGGACTCCTCGTTTTTTTCATTAAAAAGTGAAACTCTCAGAGGGAGGAATAAACTTCCACTGAAAATCAATTATATGATTTGGCAGTTGGCTTATACTACAATTACGTTTTTAGTTTATATTTCCAACTGACTCAGTAATATATTACTAGCCTCATTCAGCTAAAGATATGGCAAGAATCAATACCCAATCCATAGCTTCAGCTACACAGCATCCAACTCCACCAAATGCTTAACTGTGGGAAATTAAGACTCCCCAGCCAAGTGTGAAAGGTCTGGGAGTTTTTAAAATGAATCAGATGAGCCACCAATGCCTAGTGAGACTTACACAGATATTGACAATGCAACGATTGTGTAAACTTTAGAGACACGGTCCCCTTGAAAAATTACATCCGCCTAAAAATGTTGCATTAACAAACACCACCTAAAATCATGGCAATGGAAAGTTAGCAAAGATTTCTCTCTTTTTCCCCCCAGTTGGTTTACTGTAGGCATTTGGCAGCACTTTGTGTATGGTCTGTTTCATTCATATAGCCCAGTGGTTTTCAACCTTCGTCTGCGGACCCCTGGGGGTCTGCAAAAGGTTGTTGGTACCATACAACGGTGGTTTTCAATCTGTGGTCAACCTGGGGATTTCCAAGATTTCCAAAGGGTCCACATCTCCATTTGAAAATTTTAGGGGTCTGCAAATTAAAAAAGGTTGAAAACCACTGGTATAGCCAGTCTGTTTCACTGTTGCCAACCCTTACAAGCATAATCAGGGGAGCAAAAAAACCCCATGTTACATTTCTTTAAAGAAATTTACAAAAAAGTTTCAGGAAAACTATATAAAGGGTACTCTATCAGAATCAGGCCAGATCCCAGTCACACTGGATTCATCCTGGAGGAATCCGTGAAGTCACTGGGGTTACCCCACATTCACAGCAGCGTAAGTGAGATGGGTCTCTGGGTGGACTTGCCCACACCGGCTCCACAGTACCACAGGCCTTTGCCAGCTCTGAACACTAAGACCCAACCCGCATCTCATTTGGCTCAGGGGACAGGATGGGATTTGAGGAGCTGGCATGTGCACGTCCTGGAAACTTCATGTTCCAGAGGAGGCTGGGTACAAAGCGTTTGCAGTGGCCCTAGCACCATCACACCCCAGCTGGGAGCGCAACAGGGGCAGCATTGGCATTAATCAGCAGGTCTCCTACTGCACCTTCTTCTGCCAGGGCAATAGGGGCCGTGCAGCAGGGCACGGGTGCTCAGTGAGCATGGGCCCCTCTGAGCCCCCCGCCACCTCTACAGGGGAAACACAGGAGACCATCCCACACTGACAAACCAGCAGTTCTGCTAAATATCCCCCCATCCCAGGATCCCCCTCTACCCACCCCCCTGCCTCCCCACACACCTCCTCCAGCCCTGCTCTACCCCTGACCGGGACCCCTCTCCCTGCCCCCCCCACTTACCTCCTCCAGCCCTGCCCCCCAGCCCGGGATTCCCCTCTGCCACCTGTCCGCCCCCACACCTACCTCCTCCAGCCCTGCTCTACCCCTTCCCCCCCAGCCTGGGACCCCACTACATGCCCCCCAGCGTGCCCCCCACCTATCTTCTCCAGCCCTGCCCCACAGCCTGCGAGCCCCCTCTATCCCCTGCCCCCCACCTCCAGCCCTGTCCCCCAGCCTGGGACCCCCTACCTGTCCCCCACCTCCAGCCCTGCCCCCCCCAGCCTGCGAGCCCCCTCTATCCCCTGCCCCCCACCTCCAGCCCTGTCCCCCAGCCTGAGAGCCCCCTCTATCCCCTGCCCCCCACCTCCAGCCCTGTCCCCCAGCCTGGGACCCCCTACCTGTCCCCCACCTCCAGCCCTGCCCCCCCAGCCTGCGAGCCCCCTCTACACCCTGCCCCCCACCTCCAGCCCTGCTCCACCCCTGCCCGCCAGCCTGGGACCCCCCCCCCACCTCCTACAGCCCTGCCCCTCAGCCCGGGATTCCCCTCTGCCCCCTGTCCGCCCCCCCTCCAGCCCTGCCCCCCATCCTGAGAGCCCCCTCTACACCCTGCCCGCCCCCCATCTGCCTCCTCCAGCCCTGCTCTACCCCTTCCCCCACAGCCTGGGACCCCACTACATGCCCCCCAGCGTGCCCCCCACCTATCTTCTCTAGCCCTGCCCCCCATCCTGAGAGCCCCCTCTATCCCCTGCCCCCCACCTCCAGCCCTGCTCTACCCCTGCCCCCCAGCCTGGGACCCCCCCCCACCTCCTACAGCCCTGCCCCTCAGCCCGGGATTCCCCTCTGCCCCCTGTCCGCCCCCCCCCTCCAGCCCTGCCCCCCATCCTGAGAGCCCCCTCTACACCCTGCCCCCCAGCCCAGGGAGCCCCCCCTTACTGTAGAACCCGAGCCGGCTCCCCGTGCTGCTCATACACCAGCGCCTGGCAGCGGGCCGGGGCCGCCGCCGCCGCCGCCACAGCTGCCCGGGGGCGCAGGAAGGTGCCCAGGAGGGGCCGGGCCCCGCGGGCCAACCCCAGCCCCTTCGCCAGCCGCATCCCGCAGCCGGTGTGACAGCGGCGCGGCCACTGCAATGCGCGTCACTGCGGGGAGCCCCGCCCACTCCCCGGGAGACCCCGCCTCTCTCCAGCTAGCCCCGCCCACTGCCCGGGAGCGCTCGCCCCTCGCTCGGCTTAGCCCCGCCCCCTGCCTCGGAGACCCCGCCCCCTGCCTCGGAGACCCCGCCCCTCGCCTAGGTTAGCCCCACCCACCTCTCTATTTAAAGGTGGTGTTTAGGCCTGTTGAAGGGGGAATGTTGCCTCTGGGGTGCAGGGCCCAGGCGGGGAATTGTGGGGCACCTAGGGGGGTGGGTGGGTGGGCAGGCGGGCGGGCAGAAGGCAGAGATTCCCTGGGGCTAAAGCCTAAGAGAGCAGCCCCCAACCCCAGTGGGGCGCAAGGCTGTGCCCCTCCAGGCACTGTATGGCTGGGCACGGCCAGTTAAGCACACACTGGTGCAAAGAGTCTCTGAGCCTCCCCGATAGCTCCACTGTAAGCTCCCAAAGGGGATTGCTCTGGGCTGCTTTCCTGGTTTTTCTCACTCTGCTAAAAACCTGTAGGAAACGAAATGCTGTGTTGCACGTCATCCCCCCTTTTCAGTGAAGGGGTCATTGCTGCAGTTACTTACTACTGAGTGTAGTGCCTGCAATTTCATGTAGCACAGCCAATATTACTGAGCCCAAATGTTCAAAAATGAGGAGTGTGGACTTAGTTATTTATTTTACAATAATGAATTTTATCGGGTTCTCTTTACCGGCCCTTCTGGTTTTTCAGCCTTTTGGGAGATTGTCATACAATAACATGATTCCAGCAACTGGGGCTTTAAGAAATACATTAAAATCATGGGACTGTTTACATCAAGGAAATTTGCAAAGGTTTTGCTACACTACTGGAAATTCCCCTTCCCCTCCACAATATAAATATTCTGAACTGGTGCAATTTACTTTGATAAATTACCTAGCCACATCAGCATAAACTCCATTCATTCAAATTATCTAGTTACATTAGTAACTAGTGCAAATTTCCTAGTGTAGACAGGCTTGTAGTTCCCTTGATTGCAGTGGGATGACTCATGGTGCTAAAAGCACTAGTAAATTTTGGTAGGATTGGGTTCTGAAGACTTACTTTATGGCCTCCGTTTTGCACATGCTGACCACTCACAGGTCCCACTAAAGTCAGTGGAAGTCGTTTGTGTTCAGCAAGTCTGAAAACAGGCCAATGCTGCTATCCTCATTCATGCACATTAGTTGAAATCAACAGGAGTTTTGCCTGAGCAAGGACTGCAGGATTAGCCTTGGATTTGCAGTGCGGATGAGCTATCGTTGTTGTTGGAATCTTTAATTGATTAATTTCCTTGCTTATTTAATAAATGAAACAGTGTGCTTCTTTGCACATAAGTACATAAACACAAGCCATTTTCATGTTCCTAAATCTATTTCATGTAGCTAGGGTGACCAGATGTCCCGATTTTATAGGGACAGTCCCGATTTTTGGGTCTTTTTCTTATATAGGCTCCTATTACCCCTCCCCCACACTCCAGTCCCAATTTTTCACACTTGCTGTCTGGTCTACCCTACATGTAGCAGCAAAATTTTCTTAGGGCCAGATTCTGAGAGACAACGAACATCAATAACTTCCAGAGCTGAGGGTGCTCAGTACCACACTGAATTTGGCTCTTAACAAGGAAAAACATTTTCTTGCAACTAGGTTTGCTGCTAACAAGAGTGGCTTGTATGTAGGAAATGTTGCATACTAATGTTAATAGGATGCTTATTTAAAACAATAGATGCTTGACACGAAAGTAATAAAAAGTGCTAATAGTAATTTAATTCAGTGTTTTACATAAATCTCTCCAGGGAAAGATCTAATTTATTCTTTATAATTAAAAGCAATTATATAGGAGGAAAAAAACCCAAAAAGAATAAAACAAAACAATCCACAGGGACACTAGAATGTCTTATTTACAGATCAGCTTGTCACAACAGAACAAATAGCATTTTTAAAAATAATTTCTTATTTCATGTACAGTATAGATTTAACTTCCTGACTAAACTGTAGAAACAAGTCAATAAACCATCTGCCTTCTGCTTCCTCCTTCTCTCAGATCAGGCTGCAAGTAAAGGAGGCAAACTGCAGGCAAAATAATTTGGGGTAGACTATAAGACCTGGGGAGCTCAGCAGGGAATACAAGGTGACCACTTTGGCTGCTGCAGCACCTCTGGGACAGTGTAAACATTTCCTGCCTGGCAGAACATTGGAAAGGAGATGAAAAAGGAGCTGAGGAAATGAAGGAGGATATCTTGGCACTATCCAATTAAAAAATGAAAAAGCCAGGAAAGATCTGAAACTTGGCTGGGCTGGAGCATGGCTGCGTGGGTCTTTGAAGAGGTACGATCCCCCGGTGAAACATTGGCTGGGAAGGTAGCAGATCAATTACCTTGACAAGCCAAGTCTCCCAATGATCAATTTCCCTTTGAGACTTTTTTGATTGCTCTCAATTCTGTTCCTCCAAGCTCTGGCTTTTCATGTCAGCTCATTTGTACCAGCCAGTAACCTCCTTATGCCCTTTCCAAGGCCAATGGCTTTCTTGGCTCTGTTCCTCTCCCCGGTTGTCCCCCCTTCCCCTGAAAACAAGAATCTCCTGCAGCTTGTTAACCCTTTGTCCTGGTCTGTTTCTGTGCATCCAACAACATCCTTGCTTAATGCTGAATTCAGAGCCCACCTTCTAGAGATTCCAGTGTGTAGATGCTATTTGCCTGTTATTCATCTGTGTGCACTCCAATCCGCAGAGCCCACCAGGTTACGCAGACTGGTTTGGAGCCGCTCAAGATGCATAGTGGATTAAAATCCACACCAACTGAATGGGAAGCATCCCAGAAAATATTGGGAGAGCAGATCATTGGACCCAGATGTCAGTCAGTTTTTCCTTGGGCAAACTCCTCTTTAGTGGGAGTTTTTTTCTGAGTATAAACTAATTAGAAACTGAGTAAGACCTCTAGTTTTGGGCCTAGTGGGATTGCAAAGAACCAGTCAATTACCAGCAATACTGGCCAAAGCTTGAAGTACCAGCACTGGTCTATATCGCAGTATTTGGTACCACCAGCCGCATGGGAGGAAGGAAGGTCTGGCGGTTAGAGCACAGACGATCTGGATTCTGCCCACTGCTCTGCCACTAACTTGTGGTGTGACCTTAGCCAAGTAATCGCCCCTTTCTGGGCCTCAGTTTCCCCAGCTGTAAAATGGGGGTAATAAGATTTACCTGCCTCACAGGAGTGTTATGAGGCTTACTTCATGTTTGTGAAGTGTGTTGGGATCCTCAGCTAGAAGATACTAGAGAAGAACCAAGTGTTTTTGTTAAAAAGGGAGGGAACATCTTAAAATAAAGCTTACATTGATAGCAAGGCTTAAGAAATACCATCCAAATAAAAATATTTTGCCTGATTCATATGATGGACAAGGCTGCGTGGAATCAAATTATTGCAGGGGCAGAGATCAGCTGTTTTAGAGGTGCACTAGGAATGACCTCTACTGTGCCATTGCAGGGGTTTGAATGAAAAATTGGTGCAATGAGGTGCAGAGACACATGAGAGAAGCAAAGTGTTTTTCTGCATATCTTTGATGGCACTGGATTCTGAAATGTGCGCTAGCTTTCGGAAGATACCACCCATCTATGGGCTATAGAGGGATTTGTGAGCTTTGATGGACAAAGTAAAGGCAGGGACAGTTTCCTAATCAATGAAAGTAAGTAAACCCCATTCTCACACCCAAACTAGGTGATGACAGGAGGATATGTGGATGCATTTCTTCTTTTATTTCCCAGTTCCTTTCCCACCACGGCCACTGAGCAGCTGCGTGACCTCGGCCAAGTCACTTTCAATCTCCGTTTCCCCTCCCGCCCTTTGCTTGTCTTGTCTCGTTAAATTGCATCCTGTTTGGGGCAGTGGCTGTCTCTCGCTGTGGGTTTGTTCAGCACCTAGTAAAACGAGGCCATGACCTCTGTTGCAACCCCTCGTTATAATATTAAATGGCAGTGTGGAGCAGGCTTGTGATAGAACATCTGTCCAGTAGGAGCGGGAACCACCAACTCCTGTCACCTAGGCCACTCCGCAGCAGATGGTAACAGCTTTCAGTTATTTCTGACCGGAGCTGGCTTCAAACTGATACAGCAGTGTAAGCCAGTGGGCCAGCTTGCCATTGCCAGCCAGTGCATCAAAATACTCGGTGCCCCTAGGATTCCAGACCCTTTTCTTTATGTAAGGGGATAACAGTCCCCTTACTAACATTCAGAGCTCCCAGTACCAAAAGGGGAAGGGTCGATGGGACTGACAGTCCCCAGGGGCAATGGGGAGAGGCCAATGCTCCAGGTCAGCCTGATTGACAGGGCGGGCAGGCGAATCAGGGGGTCAGGAGGTCAGGGTGAATCCCGTCCTCCGTGTGAGCTGAAGTTGCCTGAGTCAGAGTGAGTGGGGCTGAGCTAAGGAGAGGGCAGAGCTGAGCTGGGCCAGATCTGGAGGGGCCAGAAAAGCAGCCCAGAGAGACAGACCTGCCCTGGGAGCAGAGGTGCAGCCCAGAGACAGACCTGCCCTGGGGGGAGAAGCTGCAGCCCAGAGACAGACCTGCCCTGGGAGCAGAGGTGCAGCCCAGAGACAGACCTGCCCTGGGAGCAGAGCTGCAGCCCAGAGACAGACCTGCCCTGGGGGGAGAAGCTGCAGCAGCCAGAGGGGCCAGGGCAGCAGCCCAGGCAGCTGGAGGCAGAGCAGCAGCAGCAGCCGTGCTGAGGCAGAGGAGCTGGAGCTGAGGCAGAGCGGTGGAGCTGGGGCTGGAGCAGTCCGGAGCCGGGTGCGGGGAGCAGCTGGGGAGAGCGAGGGGGACCCTGGGCAGTGGGCCCAGCGCAGGGAGAGGCCTCAGCCAAGGGGCCCTGCAGGCCAGACTTGCAGGGGGATCGTAACCCCGACGGGGCGGGGGCGACGCTGGGAAGAAGGGTCCTGCCACCCAGAGCCTGCGAGCGTGTGGCCACCGCCGGAGCAAGTGTCCAAGCCACAGCGTCCCTGCAGCACAGCCAGGGCCTGAGAAGGAGCCTGGGACTTGCAGAGGAACAGACTGAGCTGCCCTGACATTGCAGAGACACTGTTGGGATGTTCCCTGCCACAGAGCGGGGCGATGTGTTTTCATTAGCCTTTCCCATTTTTCCTTATTCCTGTTACAAATTAATTGTTAATTAAATAATTTGCATTTGCTTTCAATTGTATGCAGTGATCAGTGGGTCAGGGAAGCATCCTGTTCAGAGAGAGTACCCCGGAGTGGGGACACCCTACCCCCTGACCTAGGTGACCACAGCAAGGTTGGGGGTCGAGCCCCACAGGAATCCTGGGCCCAGCCTTGTTGGGGGTTACGAGGACTCTGCCAGACAGAAGAGTGCAAGGGGAGTCCTCGAGGGCAGGGAGGGCTCTGGGTAAAGGAGGTGGGAGCGAGGACTCAGATCCTTCCGCTAGCCCATTTCACCGGGGTAGTGCAGAGACGAGGAAAGTTCCCCACAAGAGCGGGACTATTCCCCCGCTTACATTTAGGGCTTGACTTTTCTTTCTCCCAAATAAGACAGTTTAAAATAAATTCCACCTACAATCCACGTCCTTTCCCTTGCCCCAGGGTCTCCTGCAGGAGCCTATCTACTCCCTGTGGGTCTCACTCCCCAGCCCCCTGCCTGGGGGATAAGGCAAGTCCCTCTATTCCCTTCTGCTGGAGCTGTCCCTCAATAGACAGACTCCCCACAGGGCTGCCTTCTTAGGTCCCCAGCCTGGGAACCAAGGAGCATCTCCCTGCACTCAGCCTGCCCTTTATATCCCAGCAGGCTTGGCTCTGAGTCCCAGTCTGCTACCACGTGACCCTGGCACTCCCTTCACCTGGGAAGGTGAGCCGAGCCTGGCACCTTTAAAGGTTAGCTCACCCTGCGCACCAACGTGAGAGGCTCCCTGTCCCAGACCTCCATCCCTGCAGCATTTTCCAGCAGATCGAGGGACGTGATCATTCCCCTCTATTCGGCACTGGTGAGGCCTCATTTGGAGTACTGTGTCCAGTTTTGGGCCCCACACTACAAGAAGGATGTGGATAAATTGGAAAGAGTCCAACGGAGGGCAACAAAAATGATTAGGGGGCTGGAGCACATGACTTATGAGGAGAGGCTGAGGGAACTGGGATTGTTTAGCCTGCAGAAGAGAAAAATGAGGGGGGATTTGATAGCTGCTTTCAACTACCTAAAAGGGGGTTCCAAAGAGAATGGATCTAGACTGTTCTCAGTGGTAGAAGATGACAGAACAAGGAGTAATGGTCTCAAGTTGCAGAGGGGGAGGTTTAGGTTGGATATTAGGAAAAACTTTTTCACTAGTAGGGTGGTGAAGCACTGGAATGGGCTACCTAGGGAGGTGGTGGAATCTCCTTCCTTAGAGGTTTTTAAGGTCAGGCTTGACAAAGCCCTGGCTGGGATGATTTAGGTGGGGATTGGTCCTGCTTTGAGCAGGGGGTTGGACTAGATGACCTCCTGAGGTCCCTTCCAACCCTGAGATTCTATGATTCTATGATCTGCTTTCCCAGGGTGTTATCTTCTCTTTGATATTATTGTTACTGCTGAAATGATCTTATTTGAATTGAATTAAAATAAAATGAAAGAGAAAGCACTTAACCGCCGAGCGATATCATTACCACCAGCCTTTTCAAACCCATCCGACTGCTTTCGATTTAGGGGATGTTTTTGCCCAGACTATCCTGCAGCCTTTTCAATTTAGTGCTTTTCTTTTACGAGGCCAGTTTGTTTCCTTAGTGGCAGTTAGTTTTGTGGAAGCAGGTCATCCCACTGACCCTGCCTGTGCCAGGCAGCCCCTGTCGAAAGTTCAATGAAGGGGGCTGCTAGCAGTGGAATCCCCCTTGGATCTACCTCTGGAGGAGTGGGAGCAGGATGCTGTTTCTTTCCTGAGTAACCAGCAAATAGATGGGCCCGCCCTGAGCTAATGCCCCCAGTCTGAACACATGCCACACTTTGAGGAGGTTTGGGCTTCCTTATGGTCCAAATCAAACTCCAGATCAAAGCCACCCTGAACATTTTTGTGACCAAAATGTGGTTCCAAACTGGGAGAACTCTGGCTCGTTTCTATAAGGAACATGCTGACGACGGTGTGCTGTTTCAGGGTCCAATCAGGGCCGGCTCCAGGCACCAGCTTTCCAAGCTGGTGCTTGGGGCGGCATCGAGAATGGGGCGGCAGTTCGAGTCCCACGGCGGCAATTTGGCGGCAGGTCCGCTCTTCCCGCCGCTGAATTGCCACCGCAGGACTCGGACTGCCGCCCCATTCTCGCCTGCCGCAGCGGCAATGGGGCGGCAGGTCCGCTGCTCTTCCCTTGCTGCCGCGGACTGGGACTGCCTGCATCCCGCCCCCGACGCAGGCAGACGTAGCGGGGCCCCGCCCCGACGCAGGCAGGCATCGGGGGAGGGGCCCCGCTACATCTGCCTGCGTCGGGGGCAGGGCCGCTGCCCCTGCTTGGGGCGGCAACATTGTGAGAGCTGCCCCTGGGTCCAGTCCTGCGTCCGTGGGGAGTTTGGCCAGTGACATGAATGGCAAAGGCAGCAGGCCCCTCGTGGGGTAGGAGAGAGAATAAAACAATTGCAAAGGTCTAGCCAGGTCTTCATCCACAGCTGTGGTTTTGTGCCAGTCCCACTAGGTACATCCAGCTCCATTGTGCGGGAGGGAGCAGCTGATCCTAAACAATAGAAAGGCAAGAGCAATAAAAAGGGAAGACACGGATTTTAAATCCTGCCCTTGAGTTCTTCACTGCAGTGTGCCAGGGTGGATGATGATAATAACTGTGATGGATCTGCCAAGCAGGGGCTACAGCTCCCATCAGCTGCTTCTCCACTGCACTTCCCTGGCCAGGCAAGGTCCTGAGCCAGAAGGTGGCCAGGCTCTGGGAGTGGGAGCCACACAGCAACGGGGAAGCCCCGGAGCATGTGGAACAGGCTGTGCGTGCCGGACATCACAGCTGGGTGCAGATCTGTGTATGCCTTATGGGGGAGCAGGAGCAGCTGGGCAGGGAGCCAGCGCAAAGGGTCTCCAATGAGAGACACTGACTGAGCCTGGCTGGGAAACTCCCAAATGCTTTAATTTGCTTGCTGGAGACCGGACTGGAGAGGGCAGCCCACACACTGGGCCTGGAGATCCCTGACCCTTGACAGTGCTGCCCCAGAGACCCAAATTGGAACCACTGCTGCTTACTTTGAATTGTAACTGTTAAGCCTCTGTGTATCAAGCCTTAACAAAAAAAAATCCCAAATGGTCTTGCACGTGTCAGGACTGGTCTGGGTTTCCTTGGTCCTGCCTCAGTGCAGGGGGCTGGACTAGATGACCTCTCCAGCTCCCTTCCAGCCCGACGTGTCAATGATTCTGTAACCACTTTTCTCCTTGTAAATAAGTTACAGCTCATTAGTCACATGCTTGTCAGACTGAAAAGTAGGTGACAAGAGCTACCCTGAAGCAATGGCAGCGTTGACAGAGCTTCTGCTTGAGAATCAGAATGATACTCGAGGAGCAAAATTTGCCAGACAAGTGTTTTGGCTAAATGCTTCCTTTGCACTGTTGTGCCGTCTGCAGAATTTCATGTCTGCAGGTTTCCAGCTGAGTGGGTTGGGTTTATTGCATTGAAAACCCACCTTGATTCCAAACCACAGGTCAGAGAAACAACCTGCTCAGTATGTTAAGTACATAAACGTAAAGATATGTTTGGAGAGCTGTATATTCGCATCCTAAAGGTTAATTAAACAATTTCAGTTGTGAATCCAGTTCCCTCGGATTCTGTTCAGCATGCAACAGGAACACAACAGCTTTGCTCTGTGCAGTCCCAGCCTGCTTGTCTCCCCACCACATTCCAGCTGAATGTGGCTCGGAGATCTAAAACTCCATTCCCTCTGCTTGCAGGAGATAAGTTCTGTGCTTGCTCAGCTACTGCACGTCTCTCTTCACCTGAGCCCCAAGGAAAGTTTGGTGGCACTAGAAAGCTTTGTGAAGAGCCTGTATTTTGAGGTTTCTTTTTGAAGGGTATGAATTTTGTTTGTGAGCTTAGAAGGCTGGGCCCATTTCAGGTATGCACAGTGTGTGTGTGTGTATTAATGGTGGGTCCAGTGCAAAACACTCCCAACTTTGAGAGAGTTTGATATTTGAACCCACATCTGGGCCCTAATTCCAGAAATGACCTCCATTGTTCCAGAGGGCTGAATTAGAACCCTGGATCCAAACACCCTCAACGCTGAGGTGTTTGTAATCTGGACCCAAATTTTGTGAAGTGCATGTTCACAGCTGACCGTCTGACATGCACATGTATCCATATGTCCTGTGGATGCCGACACACACAGCTAGCTGCACCATGCCGATATGCCTGTACACATGGGATGAGTTTCAGCCAAAGGGATGTTTTATTAAACCCTTGAGACCCAAGCCTCCTCTTACATCAGTTTCTTATCTGTGTACTTCTGCTGACATCATGGAGTTTGTCCTGATTTACACCAGAATCAGGAGCTGGATGAGAGGAAACTCCAAAGTCTGAATCTAGAGCCTCTCAATCACGTAGATCCCATGCAGCATTGCCACCTCTTGCGATTTTATCACCAGCCCCAAATACAGACAGTTTTCTTAAAGCCCCAACTCCTGCAGCCCAGCATCTCTGTTTTCATTGTTTTACACAGAGTACGTTGCTAGCCCTCCTGGTTGTGGAGAAAAGCCTGGAATTGTGACCTGAGTCTGACATGAAGCTTATAAACCAAGAAGTCAAGTAAAAAGAATCCAAATTTTATTATTATTTTTTTAATCTAAAGCTTTTGAAGTCAGCCTCATGACTTTGGGGGCCAGCTTTAGGGACTTTGAATGCTAGGAGTTGGCAGTACTTCACATGACCCGGGGCCGGTCAGTTGGCTTGTGTTTGGCAATCCAGGGAGGTATTTTACATCTGTTTAGAAAGTAACACAAAATGATGCTGAACAAACTGGCCCTCTCCACCCACTCTCCAGTTGGCTGCCTCCCTTTAAGGCGCAGTCCTGTTTTAACACTGTTTGGCTACATCTAAACTGCACACCTTTGGTGGCGGTGTGTCGGGTACGTGTAGCTACACACGTGAAAAGTAGGCTGCGCACACACTGCATTGTGTAGCTACTACATGCATCACTGAAAGGCCTGGTAGGGGAGGTAGCGGAGAAAGACTTGGCAGAGGGGAATTTCCGGAGGCTTTCCTTACTGCCTTCCCTCACCAGAGACTTACCCTGCTGCTGGAGCCCTTCCCTGCTGCAGCGGGGAAAGGTTCTGGCAGCTCCCTGAAGTGGGGAAAAGGTCCAGCATCGAGGAGGCAGCAGGAAACTTCGCTGCTAAAGATAGCTGTGTACATAGGGGAGGCAATGCATGGTGAACTAGGGGTCACCCAATGAAATTAATAGGCAGCAGGTTTAAAACAAACAAAAGGAAGTATTTTTTCACACAACGCACAGTCAACCTGTGGAACTCCTTGCCAGAGGATGTTGTGAAGGCCAAGACCATAGCAGGGTTCAAAAGAGAACTAGATAAGTTCATGGAGGATAGGCCCATCAATGGCTATTAGCCAGGATGGGCAGGGATGGTGTCCCTAGCCTCCGTTTGCCAGAAGCTGGGAATGGGCAACAGGGGATGGATCATTTGATGATTCCCTGTTCTGTTCATTCCCTCTGGGGCACCTGGCACTGGCCACTGTCAGAAGACAGGATACTGGGTTACATGGACCTTTGGTCTCACCCAGTAGGACCGTTCTTATGTTATGTAGAGAGCTGTGTAGCTTACATACCTGGGTACATACCCACAGGGTTCAGGGCAGGCATGTCTCTACTCTCTTCACCTAAGCAGTGCCTCACCGTCTACACTGCTATTTCTACCTTTGTTGGGGGGTGGGGAGGGTAGTGTATGTACTCTACACTCCACCGAAAGAAGTGTGCAGTGTAGCCATACCTTTTAATTAACATGACTGTAAATTCTAGTGTACTGTTGAGTAAGAGTGCTGCAGCCTCGGGTGAAACACAACTAGGAACAAATGTAAGGGGAGTGTCTACACTAGAACAATCGAGTTTCAAAACAGCTCAGCACCAAATCTGGCCATAACTCTAAGGATGGGAGCTGCCAGGTTCTGGGCCCTTTGGAAAATCTGCCCCTTAATTAAGTGCCTGAATGGGAGTGAGCGAGCATTGCCAACTCTTGTAATTTTATCACAGTGGTTTGTCTAAAGCTCTAGCTCCTGGAGTCAGGTGATTACATCAGACTCCCAGCTTTCACTGGAATGAAATGTACATTTCTAGCCTTCCTGGTTGCAGAGAAAAGCTTGAAAACATGAACCCTAAAAGCTCAAAATTCAGAAAGCAAATAAAAAAGAATTCCAAATGTATTACATTTCGATGGCCATGATTTTTAGGTCAGTCTCATGATTACTGTGGGGCTGACTAATAATTTTTGAAGGCTTGGTGTTGGCAATACCATTGAGGTCTTTTGAAAATCTGCCCCCCGATTTTGGGAGCACAGCACTTGAAAATCTAGCCCACAGTGACTTGCCTACACCACAAAGAGTCAATCGGCAGTGCCAGAGATAGAACCACGGTGTCCTAACTCCCAGCCACGTCCTTAAAGGGACATCTTCAAATATTTTTTGCCTAATTGACAAATATTTTAAACTCTCGAGATTCTTGAACACCATTTAACAAGCAGCAAAGTATTTTGAATAAAAATGGGCTTTTGCTTGTGTCTTTATGGCATGTAAAGAAGGCCTTCCAGATGGCTTGCTGTGTGGAGAAGGACTTTTTCCCCTCATGATGCTGCTTATTTTTATATACATTATAAATGTATATCCTGGCTCCCTGGAAGATTCCAACATGACCGAAGAACGAGTAAAATGACATTAAAAAAGCTAAAGAGAGTGAAAGTTGAACACTGGAAGGACAAAGGGAATTTTTAGCCAGGCCGTTCACAACTTAGTTGTTTGGTTTTGTTTATACTAACTTCAATGACTAATTAACTTTGTGGAGAACAGAAGTCACTGCGAAAAATTCAGACATCTCCACCTCTTCAATATAGGTGAGCCAGCTAAAAATACACATCCTAATAGATTCTCCATCAGGTCTAGAGTCAACCTGGCTGATATTTCAACGATTTAAAAAAATCAGAAAAATAATAAATCAACCATCTTGCAGACCTTCTTTGTACACCATAAAGATTCAAACAGAGGCACAAGCATTTCTTTGCAGAGATGCTGATAAGGATTTTTCTGCTCCTCTGGTGATGTTTGAAGGAAGCAAGAGACTGATTCTAAAGGGGAAACAGAAAAATTGACTCTACACAAAGTGCTGTCAAAGTTGTAAGGTAAACAAACTGGGTAGGAAAGGGAAAAAATAACTTTTCTCACTCACTCTTTTCAGTTACATAAGACGTAGGTGTCATTCATAACAAGAGTAGGTGTAAACAATTTTCAGACACAAATGTGATTTTCAAGTTGAAGGTGACCCTTTAAGTAGCAGACCAACCTTGCAAAGTAAAATGAATAACTAAATTATTCCTCCCATGTCCCACTATCACGAGATGGGCAAGTATTTTTTGTGACTGGTCTTGTCAATTTTCCGGACATTGTGTAGGGCTGTGGTAGGCCACACATCTATTTTATAACAATAATACCTTGCTCCCTTCATCCATAGATCTCCAAGTGCTTTACAAAGGAAATAAGCATAACTCTCCCCATTTTATAGATGGGAAAACAGAGGCACAGTGAAATGGAGGGCCAGAGCTGGAAAAAAAGAGTCAGGTCTCCTGAGCCCTAGTCTATTACTCTGTCCCCTAGGCCACACTCTAGCCACATTAAAAACAAATCTCTGTATTTTTATGAGTAAAATAATACACATTTGTAGAGGCTAATCATAAACTAGGGTTGCCAATCCTCCAGGATTGTCCTGGAGTCTCCAGGAATTAAAGATGAATCTTTAATTAAAGATTATGTCACGTGATTACACCTCCAGGAATACGTCCAACCAAAATTGGCAACCCTAGTCATAACACTTAAATTTTGGAATCTGGAACACTTGTCTATCTCCCAGGGTGCTGTGGGACTTAAAGATTTTGCAAAGCATGTCAAGATCCTCTGATAAAGAGTGCAGCATAGATGCAAAGTGCTAGAAAATGCTTGGGTTGAGAATTTTAAGCCCACCCTTATGGGAATTCAGACACATGCTCTGAAAAGAGGCTGGAGTCCTGTAGGAAAAACACATTTCTATGCATATTTGCCCCCCTACACATAGAGGCTTGTAAAGAAAAAAATCAGCTTACAACGTGGGCTTTTTGTCTTGTTTCAGTGAATAGGGGTCTTTATAGGATCACAAGGAGAGAATCAAGTCATTCTCCTTCCACTTCTAAATGTAGACAGGGAAAGAGAGAGAGAGAGAGAGAGAGAGAGGCTCAGAAAACTGTAAAGGCTATTTATTAACCCTTGCATTACAAGGTGATTTTCGAGCTTTTTTCTAATAATGGTGTTCTTCCCCTGATGAGAGAAAACAATCCTCTTGTATCAATGGGGTAGGGATGTTTTGTGAGCCAAGTTAGGAAATGCCAGAATTAGGGTTGCCAGTGCAACCTCAGTTCTACCCCTTGTGTGTGTGTGTTATGGTACGGCGATCGATTATGTTCGTGCACGGGGACCAACCAAGAGCAGAGCTCCACTGTGTTAGGTGCTGTACAGTTAGTAAACAGCACTGGTGGCCCATGGGCCATGCTCTGTGCATATTGGAATAAAAAAAACTAACCTGTAAAATTAACCAATCACAAAGGATGCAAACCTGCCCTGGTTTTGTCTTTTTCTTTTCTTTCTTGTTTTTGCCAGTGTTTTGCACATTTTCCCCGCCCTGTCTCCCTTTTCTGTCATGTCCTCATTGCTGCATCCCTCTTGTCTTACTCTACCCCTTCCTTCTGCGTTCTTTCCTCTTATTTTCTGATTCCACCCATCTTTCCTCACCTGCCATTCCTGTCTCCCCGACCTGCACCCCCTCATCTCTGCCTCCTCTGCATCCTCCCACGGATCTAGAGAACACTCTGCCAGGCCTACTGTAGCCGCTTGAGTCTGACAAGGCTCTGAAGTCTAAGCTGCTGCTCTTTGGGGAGGGAGGGCTTGGAGCGTGGGCACTTTTAAGCTGCTTCGGAGACGGTGCTGGCTTCTTTTCTCCACTACGCCAGACAGGAGTGTGGGGGCAGGTGATGGTTGCCTGTATAACTGACACTTCCAGGAATTCTCTCATTCCCCCAGAGGTGCTGGAGCTGCTTTTTCAGTTCATCTAAAATTTGGATGCTGTCAGGTGAACAATCCAGGGCCTGATAGTCTTGGGCCAGTGGGCAGCTCTCTCGAGGTTAATGGACCGCCACTGGAATGAAACTGGTGTAATGCGATGGAGAATTCACTTCTATTTCAGAACAAATTTCCGTGGCCGGGTTGCTATAACATCGTAGATTATGAAAAGCGAAACAACGGAGAAGATCTGATTTACTTTTTGCCACTTAGCAAGTTGCTTTTGGACAATGAAAATAGAGTCGGGTTTAGTCACTTTCCCTTGGGGGGTGTGGGGGGGTGTCTCATGCCCTAGTACAAATGCTGCCATGTAGGGGAACGATTGTGAAAAAAATTAATTCGATTGGAATTTATAATTACCCGCTAGTCTGAAGAGGAGGGAGAATCCCGTAGATCCCTAGAAAGGCTCGGGGCTGGGGCCTAGCGTCCCGTGGGAAATGCGGGAAGACTATTTGGAACATTCCAAAGTAGTCTGGACTAATCTATTTATATGCCCACCCTAACCCTACCCCCATCACTATAGTATCTGAGCAGCTCCCACCTAGTAATGATCTATTCTCACAACACCCCTGTGAGGGAGGGTAGCGTTATCCGTTTTTCAGAAGGGGGAAAACTGAGGCACCAGGGAACTAAGTTACTTGCTCAAGGCCAGAAAGGAATGGTGTGGCAGAGCCAGGAACTGACTCCTGGGTCCCAGTCCTATGCCTTAAAAGTGACTGCAGAGGAAAACTTAGGCCATGTCTACCCTTAAACCTCTCCAGCAGCACAGCTACAGAGCTGCAGCTGCACCTCTGTAACACTTCAGTGTAGACGCTCACCACAGGACGGGAAGGATTCTCCCATCACCACAGCTAATCCACCCCCCCAAGAGGTGGTCGCTAGGTGGACAGAAGAATTCTTCTGTCAGCCTAGGGCTGTCTACACCAGGGGTTAGGTTGGCTTAACCGTGTTGCTCAGGGCTGAGGATTTTTCACACCCCTGAGCACTGTAGCTGGGTTGATCTAACTTTTTAGTGCAGACCTGGCCTTAGTCTAGTTCCCCAGGGAAATGAGGACTTTATTGCCAGCGTAACTGCATCTGCACCAGGGCTTTTGCTGGCACAGCTCTGTCATCAGAAACCCGCCCGCCCCTCACCAACAAACCGGCAAAACTTTGAAGTGCAGCCCAGTCCTTATTCCCATAGGAAGGCTTGCCAGCACAGCTACACTGATAAACTTTTACGTATAGACTCAGCCTGAGCTATCCCAGTATAAACCCCTTTATACCAGTATAACTACCTCTCTGCTGGCTGGGTGCATGAGGGGAGGGGAGAAAGTTGTACTGCTTTAACTGTACCAAAACAATGAAAGTTTTATAACTTTAGGGTGCAGACAAGACAGGTGTTTTTAAAGTTAAAAAAAAAAAAGGGACAGTTGTAATAAATAAATAAATCCTTTGTAACTCATCTGTAACCACAAGACCACGCTTCTCCTCCAGAAAGACGTAGGCCTGCTCTAGACACCCAGATTGTACCACTGACGTGTAGTTAAAGCAGGTCCATCCCCGTAGCAGGGAATACAGCTGCTTTAGACAGGAAGGGGGGTAAGCTGTACTCAGCCTAAATACATTTATACCGGTATAACTGCATCCACACAAGGGGTTCCACCAATATGCCAGTAAAAATAGACCCCTACCTGCCTCCCTAGAGCCTTCCCCTATCTTGAGGCTGCCCAGAAGTTGCTTTTCCTCCGTCTCCTGACTCCCAGCCATCTCTGCCTGAGCGAGCTCAGTCCTTGTAAGGAAAACCCGACTGGTTCCCAGGTGCACCTGCTAATTGACCCACTTGCCACCTGCTGGTGTCAGCAGGGGGATAATTTAGCTCTCAGCCAGGCTAGCTTTGCAGTGCTGGAGCTATGGCACTACCCGTGACATTGCTCAGGGTTGTGAAAAAATTCATGCTGGGTGCAATATAGTTAGGTTGACCTAATGCCCACTGTAGCTACAGCTAGTTTGCTGGAAGAATTCATCTGTCAACCTCGCCACTGCTAGGTTCAAATTCAAGGGTGTGAATTTACTATATCGATGGAAAACCCCCTTCCAGCTAAGCAGGAAGTGTCTATGCTACAGCTTGGGGGGGCGTGTCTCAAGTTAAGGGAAAGCTCCAGGGTGGCAGTTGTGGTGTCAGTGTTTGGCTTAGGAGCGGCGCCGTGGGAAGACCTCAGCAGGACTAAGGTTCCCACCTGGGCTAGTGGACATGGGGAATCTTAGAGCCATGGCCCCAAAGGAAGGGGGAACCTGAGAGGAAGACAGGTGTGCGAAGGGGCTGATGGGGAATGCCTGCAGGCAGGTGAGGTAGGAGGACGTGTGGGGAGGTGGGAACAGGAAGCCTGACTAGACAGACCTTGGCTGCTTATCAGTGGAACCAAGAGGAGAGAAGCAGGACCTGGGTTCGCCTATGGGCTACCAGACAAGGTAGCGCAAAAACCCAGGAGAATGGGGGGGGGGCGGGGGACTAGTGACTTGGGCTGAAGACCTGGCTTCAGGCCACAGGACTATTGGTTATTGGGCTCCTTGTTACCCTGGAAGAAGTGGGACTAAAAGCGGCTTGGCTGGAGGGCTGAGTCGTGAGAAGAAGCAGACCTGCGGGAGTGGCTGGAGGATGAGGACAGGTGGAAGTGTGCCAGCGGTGAGTGCCTGCTGCTAGCGCGGCGGATAACGCCTTTTTTAACCGTGCCTTTCCCAAGTGCTCTGTAAACGCAGGATATTGCTGGGCTCCTGTGCTCAGGAGCCCATTCCCCCCCCCCCCCCCCAAAAAAAGAGTTGGGACGAGATGCGGCTCCTGACAACACCACGAGTCAGCATGTGCCTAATAAGCAGGAACTCCTGTTCAGCAGCTGCTCTGGCCCAGCTGCTGCCGCCAATTAAGGCCCTGAGACCGGAGGGGATTTGCGGTGTCCGTGTCAGGCAGGCAAGTCACAGCTCCCCAGCGACCCGTGTCGGTGTGTGGGTTTGAGTTTGTGGAGCGCTTTGTTGGCCCAGGCGCCCCATCGCTCCCTCCCCTATTCCCTCCTCTGCTTTCCCCCGTCTCGTTTGTTTTCTGTCTCTGGTCCAGTCCAGCTCCCCTGAGTCACCAGGCTAGCGTTGTTGTTTTGTATGACTGGGAGCCTTTCCCAGCCTGCTCTACATCCGCAGCTCACCAAACTCACCCCTCCCTGGGCTTTGGCTTTCTTAACAAAGAAATCAGTGAGGAAACATAAAATTCACCTCAGGCCTCCTCTCCAGCCTGGGGCTAGAGTTGCCAACCCCTGCAGGATGTCCTGGAGTCGCCAAGAATTAAAGATCTGTCTTTAATTAATGACTATGTCAAGTGGTGAAAGCTCCAGGAATCCAGCCAACCAAAATTGACAACCCTGGCTGGGCTGCTCCTAGGGTGGCTTCTTCAGGTCTGTTCGGCCCACTCACCCTACTTCCCCTCTCCCCAGAAAGCCCCTGTCTTGCATCCAGGTGGGGTAATGAGCCACCTGGGTCACCGAGACAGCAGAACCCACTTCAGCTTAATCCCTGGCTTAACCCCATTGATCCTTCTGCACCTGGATTTACAGCAGGGTGAATTTGGCTTGTTGGCTTAGATGTTAACACCCCCTTTCCTCTCACTGGGTCAACTACTCTATATCTTAACTATTCAGTGATTGGTCTAGCAGAAATGCTGAGCTTCTCTGGCACTGAGGATGGCACTTGAGTTGAACCAGCGTGGCACTCATTATATTTACCTGCCTTCTGTTGCTTTAAGGAGTGAAAGTAAGTCCACTAGGGTGGTCAAAGCGAACAGCTATTCAGAAGAGGGCCAATGGCCAGGCATGTATCAAGAGTGTCAGGGATGAAAACAGGACTTCTGCAGTGCGACATCCAACCAACCTCAGCTGTTTGGAGCTTGAGGCAAAGGGTTAATAACTAATTACACCGGCAAGATGAGCTTCCTTTCCATATCATTAGAAATGTATGCATTTGCAAATCGGGCCTGGCAGACAATTTATGATTATTTTGTTAATGTATCTCCAGTAACAAGTACAACTTCTGTGATTAATGATTTCTTCATCTCTCGAAATTGCCTGGCTTTTAACAGACCCATGCACATCTAATTTGGGTTTGGGGTTTTTTGGGGTGGCGAGGCACACGAGGTGGGAACTGACACTGCCTATGCAAAGAGCTGTTTGCTAATTGTAGGTCCTGTAGGGGGAGGGATAGCTCAGTGGTTTGAGCATTGGCCTGCTAAACCCAGGGTTGTGAGTTCAATCCTTGAGGGCCCCATTTGGGGATATGGGGCAAAAGTTGGGGATTGGTCCTGCTTTAAGCAGGGGGTTGGACTAGATGACCTCCTAAGGTCCCTTCCAACCCTGATATTCTATGATTCCTCTAAAGAAGGTGGCCTAGGGGATAGGTAAATTATGCTGTTGGCTGCCTTCTGCCTTTCCCGGCTAATAACCATTATTGTTAATTATGAACTGACGATTTATCATGACTGTTAATTGGTTCAAATCATTCCTGCTTGTTCGTGTCCTGAAAGCCGAAGTGCTGCCAATGGGCTGGTGGATTTATTTTTAAAAAAGCGTTAAGCAAATGTAACGCTGGTGAAAGGTGCTGGAGGGGCAGCGCCGAGGTCTGGAGTTGTTCATCTGCAGCCCAGGCAGCAGGGCATGTCCCTTGCCCCCACGCGCCAACGTGCTGCAGCCCAGAGCTGGAGCGGACACCTCTGGGGTGAGAGGGGAGCTCACCCTGCATGCCCCTTTGAATGCTCATCCTCTCTAGTGAGAGTGAGTGAGCAAAGTGAGAGCCCACAGAGGTGATGAAATTTGCTGTCTGAGCGGAGTTCTCCGCTGGCCATGTATTACACGTGGGCCACAAACAGCTGTCAGATGGCTTTGTGGTCGAAATTCCCCCGTGGCAATGGCTTATCGGGCTGACGTGGCTAAGGCAGGTTGGCTTCGGTAGGAGTCAAAAGACATCAGGGCAGTGTAAGCTCTTCCATGGCTTCTGATGCGTATGTACAGCGCCTTGCACAATGGGGTGCTGATCCATGTGCTACCGTAATTCTAGTAATGAGACTAGAACTTGGCTGTAATTGCTTACGTTGGCTTATTACGTGCAGGTCTATTAACAGGTGTGAGCTCAACCACTGGGGAAAATCAGGAGCCTCTGTTGGCCTTTGAAGTTAATGCACCAGGGCCCAGATCCTCAAAGGTATTTGGAGTTAGGCACCTAAATGTCTCTGAGGATCTGGGCCCAAATCTCTAGATAGGTTCTGCATTAGCAATGGAGTAAGTTGTGGTTCAAGAATACTTAGCACTCACATTCATCGGAGGATTCCAAGGCCAAAAGAGATCACTGTGATCATCTAGTCTGACCAGCTGTATAACCCAGGCCAGACAATGTCCCCAAAATAATTCCTGGAACTGATTTCTAAGAAAAACATCCCATTTTGATTTTAAAATTGTTAGTGATGGAGAAGTGTTGGTAAGTTGTTCCAGTTATTAATTACTCATCATTAAAAATTTATACCCTATTACTGGTCTGAATTTGTCTAGTTTCAACTTCCAGCCATTGGATCATGTTAGACCTTTCTCTGATAGACTGAAGATCCCATTATTAAATATTTGTTCCCCGTGTAGGTACTTGTAGACCTGAAGTCACCTTCTCTTTAAGCTAAATAGATAGACTCAAGGAGCTCAATCAACATAAGGCAGGTTTTCTAAGCCTTTAATCATTGTTGTGGCTCTTCTCTGAACCCTCTCCATTTTATACTCCTGGGGGAATTCTGTGTCACCAAGTGTGCGCAGAATTCATGCCCACCCCTGCAGATTCCTTTGGTTACCTGCAGAAAAATGACTTCTGACGGGGAAGTAAAGGGTAGCTGCAAGAACGGTCATGCACCCATGCCCTGGCAGTGCAGATAGGTCGGTTTGGGCATCCAGAGCAGCCGGTAGAGACATAAATCCTACCCTGGGGCACAGGGGCTGGGTAGTCGTGTGTGTGAGAGAGACACTGTCTCTCTTGCTCACTATTATAGCACTATTACAGCAGGGCTTTGCGATATTTCTGAAGAGGTAGGCATGGAGGCAGGCTCTGTTGCCTCAGGCAGAGCAGAATGTAGCAGCCTAGCTGCTTAGTGAATTGTTCCCATTGTTCTTAGTGAATTCCCCCCAGGAGTATAAAACAGGTGTAAACATTTTAAGGCTCTTTTACATTGCCAGGGTGGTGTAAAGGAGTCTTATTGTAAAGGACCGTATGACGTTATGAAGGCTTATGGTGCTTTAGTGAGTAGAACTGGTCTAAAATTTTTGGACTGAAAAAATTTCCTATCAAAATGTGCTCCATGAACTGTTTGCTACTGACCTTCCTAGAGATGGTCAATAGCCAATATAAATTGTGAGTTTCAGTCCCCAGGCCTCACTCGCTCTTCAGTTGCCTATGGTGTAACACAGCATATGGCTGCATATATTTGTTGACTAATAACTAGAAGTAAAGGGTCAATATTAGCTACATTACTATTAGACAGAGTGGGTTTGGTGATTTCCTCCAATGCTCCCCATTCTCCATCATTGTATGGTAGTTTAAATAAATTACCAAGATAATTGAAACTAGCTGGATTATATTGCATTATTTTGACAAAGTATGCAGAACTTTGCAGAATTTTAAAATATTGCACGCAGAATTTGGGTGCAGAATTTCTCCAGGAGTAAAAATGTTATCAACATCCTTGAATTGTGGGCACCAGAACTGGTCACTGTATTCCAGCAGGGGTCACACCAGTGCCAAATACAGAGGTAAAATAACTCCTCTAAGTCCTTCTCAGGATTCCCCTGTTTATACATCTCGGGATCACATGAGCTCTTTTGGCCACAGCATCACATCAAGCACTCGTGTCCAGCGGATTATCCATGACCGCCCCCCCCAAATGTTTTTCAAAGTCACTGCTTCCCAGGAGTGATTCCCCCAGCCTGTAAGTCTGGCTTACATTCTGTGTCCCTAGATGTAGACGTTTACATTTACCTATATTAAAAAGCATATTATTTGCTTGCGCCCAATCGGTACAGATCACTTTGAATCAGTGATCTGTTCCCTTCATTATTTACCACTCCCCCAATTTGTGTCACCTGCCAACTTTACCAGTGACTTGGTTTGCTTCCAGGTCATTGATGAAAATGTTAAATGACATAGGGCCAAGAACTGATCCCTGCAGGACCTCATGAAAACACTCACTTGGTGATTCCCTGTTTACAATTATATTTGGAGACCTATCAGTTAGCCAGTTTTTAATCCATTTAATGTGTGCCAGGTTAATTTGCTATCATTCTAGTTTTTTAATCAAAATGTCATGTAGTACCAAGTGAAATGCCTTACACACATCTAAGTCTGTTACACCAACAATATCATAAATTGGGTTGATAAAGGTACTTTCATAAAAAAAAATCAAGTTAGCGTAACAGGATCAATTTTCCATAAACCCATGTTGATTTGCATTAATTACATCACTCTCCTTTAATTTTTTATTTATCATGTCCCATGTCAGCTACTCTATTACCTGGCCTGGGGTTGATAGACTGACAGGCCTCTATGGGGCATCCTGTTTACCCATCTTAAAAACTGGCACAACATAAGCTTTCTTCCAGTCTTCTGGAACTTCCCAGGATCCGAAAGCACTTTGCAAATGTGGGTATCATTATCCCCATTTTGCAGAGAGGGTAAACTGAGACACAGAGCCTGGGAAGTGACCTGCTTAAGGTCACCCAACAGGCTGGTGACAGAGCTGGGAATAGAACCCAGGCATCTTGTTTTCTCCACTTCCTGTCTAACCACTAGACTCTGCTGCCTGCCTGCCTCTCTTTCGTCAGCGGTATCCATTCTATATCGCTTCTTGTTTCTGACTTGGTGACTCAGCTGTTCTCTCTTGTGAAACAGCTCCTGGTGCCCTGTTTTCTCCTCCCAATATATGTGGTGTTTTCTTTCTCTTTTTATCTAGCTATGGCTATTTCCGATCATAGCCCTTATTCCTGAAGGCCAGAAGCTGACCCTGAATAACCCACAGGGCCTGTTCACAGCTCCATGGCAAAAGTTTGGATGAAACACCTCTTTAGAATGGATTGCATGCTATATCTCAGCTAGGCATGGTGTTGTGATTCTGCTCTTCTTCCTCTAGATGGCAGTAATATCTCAAAGCCTAGACACCCTCCCAGACCTGTATACAGGCAAGGGGGTGAACAGTCTCAAAAAAGGAGACTAGCTGTGGGTAGGTGGGACTCCGGGACACTCCAACTCCCTTAAACTTTGTTCTAAAATCCTCATCTTCTGGTGCCTGCCGCCTTGTCCTCCAGCCCTGAAAGGAAAGTGATCCGTGGGCAGTCTGACACGGCTCTTGCCACCGCTAAGCCCCAGGAGATGGCAACTGGCTACTGTGTTAATTGAGAGAGACCCTGAGCTGATGGGGTGGGGGGTGAGGGGGTGACTGGAGAAGCCTGGCAATAACAGAGCCCTGGTTTTATGTGGAGGTGACGTGACTGAGCAGAGTTTTGGAGTTTCATTGTCCAACTGGGCCGCACTAGTGTTAGCACCATGGCTCTGGGTGGGTGGTTGGCAGCTGGGATTGAACCCAGGACAATCTGGCTCTAAACACAGGAACCTCGACTGCAGCGGTGGGCAACCTGAGGCCCATTGGGGTAGGCTGATTGCGGGCCGCAAGACATTTTGTTGACGTTACCCGTCCGCAGGCACGGCCCCCCGCAGCTCCCAGTGGCCGCGGTTCGCTGTTCCCGCTCGTGACAGTCGTGCAGAGCCATGTGGGCTCCATGCGCCTGTCCGAGATGGCGGACAGCTAGGATTCCTGCACAGGTTTGTGGGATTTTCAAAATAGGTGCAACAATTATGGGCTGGAGAAAATTGGCATGGTGGGAAATTGACCCTGCAGTCCCAGTCATCCCTCCGCAGCTCATTTCTGCCCCACCATGCTTTGCTGGACGGTGGCACGTTGCATGCTGGGATACTTACCACCGCTCTGTGCATCAATACAAGCACCCCTGGGTGGTACGCACAGTGCCGCCACGAGGAGCCAAGTGTGCACGCAGATGAGTGATATACTAACTGCAGCGGCTTGATGCCGATGTAACTTGTGTCAGCAAAAGTTTGTGGGGTGGACGTGCTTTTTATTTTTCCTGATAGGATGTGTGGACACAATACCAGGGGAGTTCTGCCTTGGCTGTTTATTGGGAGTGTGGGCAGGCAGGGCTGGAGTAGAAGGGGATGTGGCAGATTTGCAGTGAATCAGCTGGATTGTTAGAGCTCTTTTTCCAGGGGAAGCTTGCATGGACCCTGTTTTGCTATTCCTGCTCCAGACCGGTGCTAGATTCCTTCCCTTTCATGCACAGCACGGTGTTTGCTCATTCTCCCCTGGAAATGATGGGGCAGTGGCTTCTCTAGAACCCCGTTGGGTATGTCCTTGTCTTAGAGGCAGGGGGGCCCGTGTAGAATTAGCCTGTGGAAGGAGGGATGGAGGTAGAGGAAGAGGTGCTAAGACTGATCATCTCCCCACTGCTGTGACCCAAGGGTTGGAATTGCTGGTCATTGCCATTGGCTTAAAACAAGCTCTTGATTGAATCTAGATGCCATCTGTCTTTGCACCCAGTGGGATGCAGTGGGTCCAAGGACAGATGGCATCTAGATGCCATCAGGAGCTTGTTTCAAGCCAATGGCAATGACCGGCAGTTCCAAGCATTGGACTGCTGGAACAGAACTTTGCAGTGATCTCTCTGCTGTGGGCTAAACCCAAAGCCCAGATCCAAAGCACCTTCAGCTGAACTCTGGAGAAGTCAGAGTTCACATTTGAACTTGGGCCTGGGACACATGCCTGTTCTCTGCTGGTTTTCAGTGGCAGACTTGCATGAATCCCCAGACTTTCCCTGGAGTTTCTCCTAACTTTTAACAGACAGTTTCTGTAGCTATTGGAATCGGGGCCGTATCCTGCGCTCCATTACACCCATGCAAATTCATTAGGCCCGACTCTCACTCACTTAACACTAGTGAAGTTCTGCTGACTTCTGTAGCATTGTTTCTGATTCTCACCAGTGTGAGATCAGAATCTGGAGCAGCAAACTTAGGCATTTTGCTGTCAGGCACCTTAAGTCTCCTCGCAGGTTTTCTTCTGATGCCATGACATGGTGTCTGGAATCTTACATGGGAAATGTTTATTAAAGAAAAACAGCTCCAACTACTGACATAAACAGTCTTCTACACAGCTTGAGTCCTTGCTTTGTCTCACATATGTACCAGGGTGTGGAGCTCCATATAGCACACAGCAACATAGAGTGAGTGAATAATATACTGCAAATAAACCTAGCATCACAAGTCCCACTATTGATATTGTAGTATCATCTAGAGCCCCCAGTCATGAGCCAGAGCCAGAACCCCATTGTGCTAGGTGCTGTACAAACAGAAAGAAAAACCAGTCCCTGCCCCAAAGAGCTTACAGTCTAAGCATAAGACCAGAGACAACAAATGATTAAAGACAGATGGGGGCACAAGGAAACAATTTGGGCTGCAGAAGGGCAAGTAAAAGCCCAATTTGCACCTTAGATTGTTTTTAAGGCTTCAAAGACAGACAGGGCCAAAGTAATCTCTGCTGTAAATCCATTGACTTGGGTAGATTTACCTCAGCGATGAATTTAACCCAGTGACTAAGTGATCTTGACCCCAGAAATTTACTAGAACCTCAAATTCATTCAGAAGCCTCCAATTCTAGGACCACTTCATCAAGTTAGTATGTAATTAGTAATTAGCTGCTTACAGGAGCAACACATTTTTTCATGAAAGCTAATACTAATGTAGCTCCTTTTCTTTTCATCGGAGTGAACTGAGGTGTGTCTGTTTTAATTTAGAAATAATGAGGAAGGAATTGAGGCAAAACATGTGGCTTTTGCCCCTGAAGAATTAATTTCCCTTCCCTGGCGGAGTTCCATAGTGCACTTTCTAGCAGTGGCCAGGAAAGCAGCTAAACCACACCCAGGCACTAACTAACAGCATCTTCTGCAGCGTGGGCACTAATGTGAGATCAGAGAATGGGCTGCTCGGAGGGAGCCCTGGGCTTGTCTGATCAAGAGCAGAATTAGGCCCCGAAGGGCGGTTTGGGATCGTGTGGGGTCTCTTATCTTTAGGTGTCTGGCTTGAAGCTGCCCCTGCTGGGGTGGTTGTTACTGTTGGATGGCTGCTCGGTTGGCTGATGGCGAAACGAGTTGGTGGGTCTCAGTTCAAGGCCACGTGGGCAGGTCTGTTTCACAAAAGCACCTGCCACAGTCAAAGCAGTGGCGTAGCCAGGTCTGGAGCACAGGGGGAGCGGCGCTATAAAAAGGCGCCTCCCCGCTCCCCCTGTACTCACCCCGGCGGCGCTTTAAAGGGCCCGGGGCTCCAGCCGCTGCAGAGCCCCCGGGCTTTTTAAATCCCCGCCTGAGCCCGGCTCCGGCAGCAGGGCTGGGGGGGGCACTCTAAAAGGCCCGCAGCTCCCCGCAGCGGCAGGAGCTGCGGGCCTTTTAAAGCGTCCGCCCCCGCAGCCCGGGTCCAGCAGCGGGGCTGGGGGGGGGGCGCTTTAAAGGGCCTGTGGCTCCCCGCAGCGGCAGGAGCCGCCGGCCTTTTAAAGCGCCGCCCCCCCAGCCCGGGTCCGGCAGCCGGGCTGGGGGGGCGCGCTTTAAAGGGCCCGTGGCTCTGCCTACACGGGGGTTGGGTTGGCTTAACAATGCCACTCGGGGGTGTGGATTTTTCACCCCCCTGAGCTACAGAGTTAGGCTGACGTAATTTTCTGGCGTAGCCCCGGCCTCGCTCCGTCCTGTTCTCTGCTTGTGGCACACAACAGTTTAGTCCGCCGGGGACTGAAATGCAGGAGTAGCTGGGGGAGATGGAGCGTCCTGTGCTGTCCAGGAGCTCAGACTAGAGGATCTAAGGTCCCTGCTGGCCTTAAACTGTATGAAGTGAGTCAATCTGCATGGACTGTCACCCCACACAATCCCACTGTCCTCCGTAGGGCCACACGGGGTGTCACGGGGGTAACGTGGACCCTTTCAGTAAAATCCTGCCCTAGGTTGGGTGCCTGTGCTCGCAGATGCCTATTAATGAAACAGGCTGTCTGCACGTAAACCTTAAGGGGGCTAATTCTCATTGGCACTCAGACCCCTGTACCCCTCTTGGGCGGCATATAGGAGCCTTAAAGGAGGTGTAAAGCACTTAAGCCTGCTTTAAGGCCTTGGTGTTGGGCTCCATGCAGAAGAGTGTGGGAGAGATTGTAAGCACCTTGGGGCAGGGACTGTCCAGTCTGGTTCAAGACGAGGGCTCCTAGGTGCTGTTGCAATACTAGCTTTGAGGGGGGGGGGCACAGTTTAATCCCTTTGTTTGTTTCCCCCACCCCCACAACTCCCGAGTTTCAGTGGTATCTGTCAGAGGCCAGGTGCTGCTGTCTCTGAGCCGGGGCCGCGTTCATCCGAAAACAATGGAGCTGGCTAATCTCCATCGCGCTGCAAGGGAAAGGCGGCGGCGAGATCAGTTGATTTGCTTTTTATTAGACGTGCCGGAATTTTAAAATGAAAAGCCACATTGTCCTTAAAGAACAACTTGCCGTAATCCATGGTTTATCCGAACCCTCATTTAGCTCCGCCACTAAAGGGACCAGGCAAGCCCATAACCTCTATTGAATTCAAGCTCCTTTACCTGAAAGACACGCCCGTGACACACCCCATGCCATGCTCACAAACAGAGCAGATCTTTAACGAGAGTCTTTCAAATGACCAGGTCGCGTTAGTTTTATAAGCGCTCTGGAGGAATTCTGTCTGCGCTTTCTGAACCCCCTCGGATTTCTCGGCTTTGAATTGTTTCACTGTCATTTCGTTGTGTTTTTTTAACAGCAAACTGAGAATTGATGAGTTCTGATTCTCTGCCAGCGAGATGATGAAAGGAAGCCTCATTCTGCAGTTATACCATGGAAATAATCTGGTTGGGAGACAGCAGTTCCAGTTGTGCTGGTATCCATTGCCTGCCTAGGGACTTTTTGCCCTGTTACCATGCTATCCAACAACCCCATAGCCATTAAGGGATTCATCCCCCACAGCATCTCAGGAGGAAGAGGGAGCATCATCCCAGTTACAAATGGGGAAACCGAGGCACAGAGGGGCAGAGTGACTAAGCCAAGCTCACAGAGAGGTTGTGGCAGAGCCAGAAATATAACCCTGATCTCCTGAGTCCTAGTCCAGTGCTTGAACTCCAGTCCCATCCTTACTTTGCTCTGCCCACATGCGTCAGGGGGCCCCGCGTTAGGCAAAGTTGTTGTTCGTGTTCATTCGTCAAAAGACACTGGGTGGGTCAGGAAGCAGTTTGGCTTCACAAGAGACTCATTTGGAACGGAAGCTCTCCTGGGCCCTTTGAAAATCTCAGCCTGGTTTACTGAGCGAGTGTGGCGGTTTTGTAGTGAAACGGGGGTGGGTCTGTCTCCACTGCAGAAGTAAGCTGGGCTTATGCTCAGGTGTTGCCCCATAATGCCCCTCTCCTTAACCCCACCCCCCCATCCTCCCAGGCCCTAGTGTGATGGTGCTTTCAGCCAGGCTAGCTGGCCCATCCTGGGTTATAGGTTAAAGCCCGGGGTTCACGCAGGCTGGTAACCCACCTGCTTTGCAGTGTGGATGAAGGCTAAACCGTGCTGCCGATAGTCCTCCAGCGCTTTCCCACAATTCCCCTGTGTGCCCAGATGGACAGACAAGTTCTCCCACAACGCCCTGGGCAAGGATCCCAGAGCAGCTCAGCTCCTGGCAGCCCAGAGAACCGTGGGATGTGCCCCCTGGAGCCCTAGTGACGCACACAGGGGAGCCCAGCACCGGTGATGACCCAGTCACTCAGGCAGGGCTTTGTGGTGTGGCTGCACAGTGTGTGGCTTTGTGGTGTGGTGGGTTAGCCTAGCTCTGCAGTGCAGATGTACCCAGAGAGAATGGGCATGGCTGTCCCCCTCTAAACACCACCTGCACTTTGATCCACAGCTCTACACGCTCAGGGCTGGATCCTGAGCTGTTGTAAACTGATACAGCTCCACTGAAGTCAATGCGGCTCCATTGATTTACCCCAGCTGAGGATCTGGACCTGGATTCTGGTCTCTGCTCTGCAGCTGTTCGCCCCTGTGTGTCCCGTACAGCTGGCCATTGTGTGCGAGCTTGCACCCCGTAGCCTGGCAGTTTGCAGCTGAGATTAAAAGCCACCCCAAGAAGATTTTAGGGCTTTGACGGAACAAATGTTTTATGGCAGAACAAAACCAGAAATCACCCAGAAGAAAGCAGGGAGGACATGTTTAAGTCAATAGATGATTTCAGAGCTTATGGTATTAAAAATCCCCAAAGAGACTGTACAAAATCCTGTGGTTTGTTTCCTTCCCCTTTCCCTGTCATTGTGCTTTCAGCAAGCACCAGCAAACATCAGAACTGGCTCCCTTCACAAGCACTGGGCCAGAGTCCGCCCTGGGGCTACTCTGGTCTTACAGCAGAGGTTAATTTTAGCCCATCAAGTTCATTGTTATTTGTATGACCATAGCGCCTAGGAAACCTAGTCCTGGGCCAGGACCTCTTTGCACTGGGTGCTGTACACAGTGCAAAGACAGTCCCGTACAATCTGAGCAGGCTCACTGGCTCAGGTGACTGGTAGTGGACAGGGGGTTGCAACAAAGTGCCATTGGGTCTGGGTTCCTTTCTTGGCAGCCTCAGGAGCCAGGTCAAGGTGTGAGTGGACCTTCAATTCCCCTCACCTCCAGGCCAGGAGTGGGGAGGTACACTGGCCGATCAGTGCCCTGCGGCTGCCCCCCACTACATCTGTTACTGCTGGTTCTGCTCTCGCATCAGTGTCAATGTGGAGTAGCTCTCCGGGCTTCGGTGGTGCTATTCCAGATGGACAACGGAGATCAGCCCCGGAGACATTCCCGCTTCAGGATTTTCAATCCAGCACCTTTCACCAACAGAGGGAGTGTGTCCTTTATCAGCGGCGGCCTGGTTCTCCTGTCTACCGGATCACTGTCAGTATTGCCAAGTGGCCCATAGCGGCAATCTCTGTGCAGGGGAGGCCCCATGGAATGGCAAACATGTTAGAGCTCAGGACTGAAATGCAGGAGCAGAGCTAGGCGTGGGGGCTCTCGGGGCTTGCTTCAAAGCCATGTGAAGTCCCAGTGAGCTTTGGATAAGGCCCTCGGAGGGGGAGGGGGGAAGGAGGGCTTGCATACCATGTGGTGGGGCAGCTAGCGTCCCACGCTCAGAAAAGAAAAACCAGGGTTGCAATGCAGCCTGGAAGGGGAGCGGGCAAACCAGGTCCTGTGCAGAGCAGGGGGAAATGGACAAGAGTTTAGCACCAATGTCTGGAGCCTTCCAGTGGTGGACGGATAGTGCTGCCACATGGATGAGAAGTGCACCGGTGCAGATCCCCAGTAGTGCTCGGTGCAGAGGGTTTTACGTGGTCGCCATGTAGCTGAGCGGGTCTGCACGTACCTGGCTCTGTAACGGTGCGCACAGGGCAGAAGGGTCCTGGTGGCGATGGGTGGGCATGGGCGAGGCCTTTTTACAATTTGGCCCAAGCACCAAACTCTTTAAGTGCCTCACTTGGGGTGTCTTTCCCTTCTCCCACCTGGGCTCATCAAAAAGCCACTGAATGTAGCACAGGCTTTCATCTCCCTCTTCATTCTCTGCCATAATTGCTTGTTGTTTAATATCCCTTATCAAGCCCTAGCAGAGGGAATAGGGAGCAGCATTTCTGTATTTATTTTAACATGAAGCAAAGCAAAATATCAGCTGTGAATTTGGCATCTTGGCCAATACACTGAGGCTGCCCAGCAAGACAAGGAATGATCCCACTGGGGGAAAGAGGAGCTGTCTGCATCCTGAAAAGGTGACCTGCAAAGGCCAAACAAACAATGGGTTACTCTCCTTGGTTGCTTCCTTATACTGGTTGAAGAAGACCTGAGAAGGGATTTTAACTGCCTTGCGATTTCTTCCCCCTACCCTGCTTGTTCTACATTAGAGATTCAGGTCTTGTCTACCCCATTTTTCCTGGAAGATTCTATGGCCAGTTGGAGACCTGTCAGGTTTACATCACTGCAGGAAACCACAGGTGTGTGTGAAATCTGCTCACTCTGGAGAGGAAGCCGTTTGCATTCAGCCTGTTTCAAAGGGTGTTTGGTTTTGTGAGCATCTATTTAACTCAAACACCTGTTCAGCAGTAGGGATAAAACTCCTTTTGCTAAAAGAATCGATCACCTGCCCCCAGGTTAAAAGAATTGGGAAGATTCCCAGACCACACCTGTGTCCTCCAAAGAGGTATTCCGCAAAAACAGGGAGGACAAGACCTGATGTTCCTGACATATGTAAGAGAACCACCCCCTCAAGCTGTTAGAAACAAAACCTGCCCCCCAGCGCCCCCAAATTTAAAAATCTTTTGTTGTTGTTTGGAGGGGAAATATGTCAGGCTGCCTTCCTAAAGAAGGGAAAAAGGGGAAATGTAACAGCAGAAATCTGGGCTATGGGAGGTGTTCTGTCCTGCCCAGGGACAGGGAATGATCTTAGCTAGGATGGAGGTGTGGGGAGGTCCTGCCATACAGCACGTAGTGTCCGTTTGCCCTGCGTGCTGTGCCTCATGAAATAAGCCTTGTTTGGACTGAGGAGGGGAATACACCCCTGTCCCTGCCCATCCGTTATCACTATGCTCATTAAAAGCCTCCCCCTTCCTCGGGTCACGTTCCTGAAGCCCAAACCAGGCGGGCCCAGGGGTATGTTTGAGCATGGGGGGAGTTGGGTTTGGTTGGAGGCCTCGATTTAGCTCCAGGAATCTCTCTCTGTTTCTGGAGGTGACGCTGAGGGTGCAGCTCGCTGACTGTTGGCTGCACTGTCCTGGAGGTTGTGTTGTAGCAGAGTGAGAAGGGTCTGCCAGGGACGCTGTTCCTCTAAGCAAGTGCAGGGCCTCCCCACAAGGGGACCCCATTCCTGATTGATCCCTAGGCACAACCGCAATAAACACGATTATTAATAACGAATAACTAGGGTGTTGCAGGACCTGGCCTTGGGGTCTTAGGAGGTGGCAACGTTTATTCACTGAGTGGGGGTGCTGGGGGTGTTGTCTTTTGGATGAGATGCTAAACTAAGCCCCCCACCACTTGTAATAACGTAGAGTCCTTAGAGCCAGCGGTTTAAAGAGGTTTAGGCACTTAGCTGCTATTGATTTCCATGGGAGTTAAGCACCTACATACCTTTAAAATCAGGCCCTTTGCCCTCTTTTTACTGGAAAATGGGGATTAAAACCTGGCGTATCAGTTATGAGTGGATATTGTGCCGGCTGGACTCAGTGACTTCTCTCCTGGACCGTACACAGACAGACCGACCTGGCCAGCTACGCAATTGTTGCCCTGGGATTGTTAAGGTCCTCTGCCGTGCCGCACTACTGGGATCTGTGGCTTTAACTTGTGCTTGTTTAATCAGCTCGGGGATAGAGACGCTTTGAGTACCTCTGCTATTAACTGCCCTCGCCTATTTCCATCAGGGTAAGAGCTGGGAGCAGGTATTGCTAGAGCAGGATGAGGGTATGACAACATTAAGCAGAGCCTGTGAAAGAGAACATTTGTCCTGCTAGGAATATAGACGCTCTTTCCCTGAATTACCCACCATTAGTCATTTCCTCAGCTCCTGTCCTCTTTAAATATATCCAGCATATATATGAAGTGCCCTAATAACATCTCAGAGTGTTGCTGTTTTAACTTTTAAATCTCAGCTTCTGCCTTGGAGAGTTTCTTGTCATTTTCAAAGCCTTGACTCGCATTGCAATTGATGAGCGGCATGGAATCTTGATTTAGATCTTGGACCGCGCGTGAGGTAAAAGCCTGGTATGTATCATGTCAAGCAGCTCTTGGCTTAGTCACCAGCCTTGGTGTTTTTTTTTTTATTATCTGCCTCTGCACATCAGAAACTGTCCTGTTATCACACGAGGAATCACGCTCTGCCTAACA
Organism: Macrochelys suwanniensis; assembly: GCA_033296515.1. Classification (NCBI taxonomy): domain Eukaryota; kingdom Metazoa; phylum Chordata; order Testudines; family Chelydridae; genus Macrochelys; species Macrochelys suwanniensis. Next base: position 6,851,693 of record CM065794.1, on the reverse strand, counting down.
TATGGCTTTAAAAGGGTGCGCTGCCTCCAGATTGCGGTAGGAGAGCTAGCTGCTTCGAGAGAGCTGCTGCTGCTGGCAGAGTAGCTGCCTGGGTGTGGTAACAATCAGTGATTAATAAACACGGCAGATGGGATGTTGAGAAGGCGAACGCACACTGTACCCCTCCCCTTCCTCCCCTGCAACGGGGAAGCCCTGGCGAAGGAGCTCGCAGCCGCCCTGCTGTGGGAATGAGTCACTGTAGCAAAGGGAATGGCACATTGTGGGCACAGAGGCCCCAGATCTGTAGCCATAGACACGATCGTAGTGAGGCTAGAAACCTTGGGCTCGAAAACCACGGGCCGCTACTGTAACCCACACACCTTCCGGGTGTGCTGTTCCGTCCCATCTAGTGGCACCGAGACCACTGAGAGAGAGAGATCAAACAAATCTGCTCTACAGCCTTAGCTAGCAGCCAGTTGGCTTTTAACTCATGCGGTAGAAGCTCACGCAATAAGCTCCAGAGCAGTAGCGTAGCCGGGGGGGAGCAGGGGGAGCGGCCGCTCCCCCATGAGGAAAAGCGGTGCTAACGCGCCGCCAGAGCCTCACTAGGGCGGCGCTTTAAAAGGCCCGCAGCTCCTGACGCTGCAGGGAGCCAGGGGCCTTTTAAAGCGCTCCCCCACCCCCAGCCCCGCTGCCAGAGCCGGGGGGGGGGGGGGGGGTTTAAAAGGCCCGCGGCTCCAGCCACAGCAAGCCGCCCCTTGTTTCCCCGCTCAGCAGCTCAGCAGCTCGACAAGGGGCAGCCCCGGCGAGCCGCCCCTTGTCTCCCAGCTCAGCAGCTCGACAAGGGGCAGCCCCGGCAAGCCGCCCCTTATCTCCCCGCTCAGCAGCTCAACAAGGGGCAGCCCCGGCGAGCCGCCCCTTATCTCCCCGCTCAGCAGCTCAGCAGCTCGACAAGAGGCAGCCCCGGTGAGCCGCCCCTTGTCTCCCAGCTCAGCAGGGAGGCAGCGGGCAGCCGCAGCAAGCCGCCCCTTGTCTCCCAGCTCAGCAGCTCAGCGGGGAGACAAGGGGCAGCTGTGGCAAGCCGCCCCTTGTCTCCCCACTCAGCAGCTCAGCTGCTGAGCAGGGAGGCAGTGGGCAGCTGCCCGCTGCCCCCCAAATCTTGGCGCCCTAGGCGACCGCCTAGGATCACCTGGTGGGCGCGCTGCGGGGAGCCGCAGGCCTTTTAAAGCACTGCTGGAGCCCCGCTGCTGGAGCCGGGCTGGGGCGGCGCTTTAAAGGGCCCGGGGGCTCCGCAGCGGCTGGAGCCCCGGGCCCTTTAAAGCGCTGCAGGGTGAGTACAGGGGGAGCGGGGAGACGCCTTTTTATAGCGCCGCTCCCGCTGTGCTCAAGACCCAGCTACGCTACTGCTCCAGAGGTCCCAGGTTCAATCCCACCTGCTGACGACTGAGGTCTGTCGGTGTTATACTACTACTACTCAAGCTAAAGGAGCAGCACCTTTAGTGAGGTCTCCTGCTGCTCGAAGGCACCATAGTTATAGACACAGGAGGATGTGTGACCTTATTCATGACAGCAGTGAGTCAGGGCCACCTAAAAGTGGGGCCCCGTGGTGTTAGGCCCTGCACAAACAGAGATAAGCAGACAGTCCTTGCCCCGGAGAGTTTACAATCTAAATATCCCTTCCCCTGCGGGAGCTGCCTCCAGCAGCGTAGCTGTAAAGGAGACACAGCTAACTGACCTGGGACATGAAAGACATTTCAAATGTGATGAAAATCATCCTGCTCTGCTGAGCCCCCCTCCCGCTTCCTTTTGGATTTATGAACCGAGGCCTGTCCACACACACATCTGCCCCAGTTTAGTTACAGGGTTACAAACCGCTCTGTGGGCACTTTCATTTTGGTTTACCAGTGACTTAGTTTGGTTTTAGCTGGAACTTGTTCCTAACTGACCTTAGCTAAACCCAAACTGTAGCAGGGTCAGTGGCCACCTGAGCGCCCCCTCCTGGCCAAGGGTCCCTCTCTGGCCACCTGCTTTCCTCTTCTTCAGAGCTCCTCCAACAAACTCAACACAGTCCAAAGGAAGCTAAAGCATTTCCCCACCTGGGGTCTACTTTATTCAGTCCTCAGATATAAACCGGCCATCTAGGTCCCAACCCTCAGTTCACTCTCACACACAGTAATGGGAGAGAGTGTGTGTCCCAGCCCTCTTTCCCAGAGCTGGGGGCACATGTCAGGGTCTCTGTAAGAGCCATCCTTGCTCCCTGCAGCTGTTGCTTCTTCAAGCCAGCCACAGCTTCTTAGGCATCTGCTCCTGAGTATCTGCCCCTCACTGCAGCTACCTACTGCTCTCACACAGGTTGGTATACCTCCTTTAGCAAGCAGGGTTGGCCAGCCCCAGGCCCTCCAGCTATTAAGGAGTGAGCCACCTTATTAAAGAAATAAAACCTGGTTTAAACTGAAATCAGTGTCCGTGTGGCCTTTTGCATTGGTTTCACTAAACGGGTTTCAAATCACCTTGAGTTAAGCCGCTGCCCGTCTGTGCGGCGAGAAGTTCTGCGTTACAGAGTAGCAGATTCTGGTTTTAGTCACACATCCACCACTGCAGTCGGTGTAAAGTGTTACAGTTCTCATCTGACACCCCGTTGTGTTTCCTTTGCACTGGTGTAAATGGCAACGCAAGGCGCAGTGAAGCAGTGAATTGGTCCCCCTATGGGTGTCAAACTGGTCTGCAGGGGCAGCCATAGGGTCTGACATTCAGGCTGAGATTTTACAAAATGTGCAGCTCCTGTTAATTCCGTGGGAAATTAGGCTTCTAATTCCTCCAGGCAGCTTGGAAAACCTCCTGGGTAAAGGCAATGCCCACAGCCAATTCTGCCTCTGCTGCAGTAAATTGTGGATACAAAATTGTCACCTTGAAATTGGTGCCAGTACAAAATATCAACCGCCTGCCGTCTGCACTCCGGTACCATTCCAGAGCCACTTATATGGGCATCATTTTGGCGCATCGTTCCTGGTTGCCAGGAGATTGGGCATCCCAAAGTTCTCTACAAACAACTCCTGGGTGCGGAATTAAGATTACAGTGGTATGGTCCAGTTTCCCACGGATGTAACTCCATTGATTCCACTGGCGTTCTGTCAGAATAAAACCGGAGCAGTGCGCTAGCAAATCTGGCCCATGGAATTTAAATAAAAGCTCTCCAGCCCTTCCCCGGGGGACTTTCCCACATTCTTTGCATTGCACAGGAACGCAAGAGGCTGCAGAAGTTTAGAGGCATGAAAGCAGAAGAGAAATTTCATCCTTTCAGGCTACAATAACGTATCTAATGGCCATGCTTACGTGTGGTTGCACAGCACTGAAAGGGGCGCCTGACCACTTGTGGGTGGACAGTAAGGACGAGAGTGGCCAGATGAGATAATCTGTCTCACCTGTTAAAAAGGAAAAGGATTTTTGGCATTAGCAAAAGGCGGGTGATTTGAGAAAATAGCCGAGTCCTATTAGAGATAAAAATCTGGATGGCAGCGTAATAGAGAATAAAAAAATATATATAGAGAGAAAGATAAAGAGCCCGGGATAAAGGAAAAAGGGGAAAAATGCAGAAGATAAAGATTATGGGACTTAAATTGCTTAAATTCTTCTAAAGCTATGCCGGCGACAGTGTGATACTGAGCAGGATAATTTCCTTGCGGCTTTGCAAGATGTTATGATGACTGAGGAAAGTTACCATAAAAATCTAAGAGGGTGGCCAATATATTAGCTCAGGAAAGGAGACAAAGTGAACCAGAATTAGTCTGTTATTTTGTGGTGCTCAGGGCTGGGGTGGGGAGGGGTGGATAAAACCCCAGCTTCTGTCCTCTCCTCTTCCTTTGCACACTTTGTGTGTGTGGCGGGGCGGGGTGGGGGTGGGGGGGGAGGTGTCTTCAGGGACAGGAAATTGTTCCGCAGGAGATGCGTGAAATAGGCAAAACTTGAGGCTGAAAAAGTTCAGCTTAAATGGGTTGAAAGTTTGCTGCCCTCTGTGTTCTCTAATGGAGCTGGCATGGTCTGTGGCCAATGATCGCTACTGCTTAACATCTGAAGCTTGGCTGAGAGAGAGGGAAAGGTGATTATATCTGATTTTAAACCTCCTGGGGCAGGGAGTGAGTCTTGTTGTCTGGTCTGTAGAAGGGCCGTCTGCTGGTTAAAGTATGGGGCCAGGAGACAAGAGTCTTTGGTTCCGGGCTGTGAAGCAGGCTGCACTCTGCCTCAGTTTTTCTCTCTGTAAAATGGGATAATAGTCATCTGCCTAATTCCCTGTGGGATTGTGAGATTAGGTTGTTCTTTGTAAAGCCCTTGGTGATCCTCCAATGGGAGGTTTTAGAGAAGGATAAAGTTTGGATAGAGCAGAACTGCTTGGAAAATGGATGTTTATTCCACTGGGAAATTTTGACTTTTCATGGAAAAAAGCCCTGCTGAAAAATGTTTTTAAAGTTTGTCGGAAATCTTTTTTTATGATATTTTCTGTGGAAATGTTTGTTTAGTCAGAAAGCCAGCTTCCGAACAGCTGTGATATGTATTTAAATCCAGATGGGAAGCCTTTCTGTAGAAGGGCTCTAGCTCAGACATGAGATGGGAACTTAATACCGGAGTCGCTGGACGACATTCTCTGGCCGGTGCTAAGGGGAGGGTGGTGGTGTCAGACTAGATGATTGTAATAGCCAATTCTGGCCTTAGACTCTATCAGTAAAATTGTGGTTCGTTGAAACCAATAGAATTTTCCCCACTGATTTCAGTGTGGCCAGAATTTCACCCTATAAATCTACATACAGGACTTTGTAATACATCAGCCCTGTACGGCTACTGTTATCAGGGTCATGATATGCATCATACATATAAAAGAACTTCACTGTAGCATTATTGCAACTGTCATGTTAGGGATCATGACTATGGGATATTGTGGTATATTTTTCATTATTTAGTACACACACGCTCACAAATATACGTCCATCCACTATGTCCCCCCGCTAAGACTCCTGGCTGGCAGTCTCACGAGAGAGGCCAATACCGGAAGAGGCCGTACAGGTTGTGCTCACTTCTCCCTTGTGGTTGCTCCGAGGTGCGAGGGGACGGCGTCCTGTGCAGGACTCCACTCTGGGGGCTGTCGAACTAGCATTAAATCCAGGAGAGACTCATAACTATGGCGGCTCTCCCAGCAAAGGAGGATGGGCTTGTGTCTCAGATGCTGTGAGGTTAATTCCTATCTCTGCCACAGACTCCCTGTGGGACCTTGGGCTAGTCACCTAGTCTCTCTGTGTCCCTGGTTATAAAATCTTATTACTCTCTTTGCCTGTCTCCTGCAGAGACTGTAAACTGTAGAGTCTAAACTGTCTCATCAACCAGCACAATGCAGCCCTGATCTCAGCTGGGGCTGCTACTTGCTACTCTAATAATAATAATGAACCTCAAATGGCTGCTGATCCTTTGCACCCCCCCCCACCCCCACCCCCAACCGGTACCCTCAGGAGATGTGTGTGTGTGGCTCCCTGTCCCCTCCTGGGATACTGACATGAAGCCCCGGGTGCCTGGCTGGGTCTCCTTGATAACCTGTTAGGGCTGTTTGTGTTTCTCAGAGAGCAAAATGGGAACTTACTCTGTTGGCAGTAAAAGGGGTTCTTTTAAGTCAGCTGGTAATTGGCATGAATCCCCCCCCCCCCCCAATTACAGGGAAGATACTTCTCAGGTCTTTTTTCTTTAAGCAGATCAGTACTACAGATGGCATCTCTCTGGACACTCAGAGGGAGGGCCTGGGAGGAGAGAGGGTGGTATCTGGGCTCCCACTGCCTAGGGCTACAATCTTGTCAGTGTCTAATAACAGGTGGGTTGGCACTAGTCAGTCTCTGGATGGGAGCAAGGTGCTGCTGGAAAAGGAGTGGGTGATCCAGTAGGTCAGGATGCCCTGCCATGGTGTTAGGGGCGCTGTGCTCCTCAAGGGATTATGTTCTGCCTGAGAGAGGTAAAACTGAGGCCCTGCTCTGTCACTGAAGATCTCTCTTAAAACAAGAGAGATGTTAGCTCTCAACAGGCTGGCCAGATCCCAGCTTCGGGAGTTATATTCTGCTTAGCTAGATTCCCTGGATGCAACATTCATTTTCACTTCCTGCCCTAAAGCATTGGTGTGCATGGGTGCAAACAGCTGCTGCGTTCCACCCCAGAGGCAGCTGCATTCTGGCGATGGGGAAGTGAAGTGCAGCCACACTGCTCCTCGCTTGCAATTCTGCAGCACACCATGGTGTCTGTGAATGGCGCGATGTAAATCAATAAACAGAAGACGGAAAGTATTTGTTCTCCACTGCCCGTCAGAAATTCCTTCCTGGCGGGGGTTTGCCTTGGCCTTCCCTGCTGGGCAGAGGGATCCCTGCAGCAGTGGGAGGGATCCCTGTCCCGGGAAGCCTGAGGGGGATTCTGGAGAGACACTGACCTTGTGCACCAGGACTGAAACCTCATGCCAGCCCTATGCCCCTCCGGATAAACCCACCTCCTTCCCCACTGGAGGCCAGGTGAAGGCTGCTTGTTTGCAGGTCGCACGGGAGGGAAGAACTGACTTGTGTGCATCTGCAGCAGGACCTAGAAATGCGTCTAAGGGGGAGGAGGAGATGGCTCAAGAGGTTGGGAGGGAGCTGTGGAGTCTTCACACCTGCAGCTTGCCCGGGCAGCAGTGACTGACCTGACCACCAGGCTGTTTGGTGACGGATGTGAAGGGGAGGCAGCTCAGGGAGCCTCCTCTCAGAGGCCTCTCTCTCGGCAGTGGCTGACCCCAAACGTGGCCACCAACGCGGCCGCCTTTGCAACCCCGACCCGGCTCCGGTTTGCCCATGGCGGAGATGGGCACAGAGCAGCCCCTGTTCCCCCCACCCCTCCGGCCCGCTGGGGATGTGGATCCGAGGGAATTTGGGTCTGAAACGGCCGAGGTCCGGCCTTCGACTCTGAACCGAGGTCAACTGACGCTTGACAGAGGAGGGTTCACAATGATCCAGCCTCCCACCCCACGGAACCTCCTATTGGCAGAGCCTGGGATGGGGGGTCTCAGCAGCAACCCAAACGGGGCCAGCGCTTAACCAGCTGCCCGTGCCGGCCCGTCTCTGCCGCGGGCTGGTGGTTACTGCGTGGCTGTACTTCATTTCGGGAGCTCTATAATCACACACCCTATTGTTTAAAACATTTATCCTTCGCATGGAAGTGACAGTTTCGGAGTCCAGACCATTTGCAATCACCCAGAGGCCTATATTTTCCCTGCAAATGACTATCCTTGAAGAGTGATTCCTTCATTTTAACTCGATTGCTTTTCGTGGTGGCAGGAGCCGAACGTGCTGTTGGCAGCAGAGACGAGGGGAGAAGATGTGTGTGGGGGGGTGGACAGTAAGAGAAGGAGAGATGGGGATGCGTTGCTGTTCTTTTAGGGCCTGATCCTAGGAGCTGTTCATTGCCCTCCGCTCGCTGACGTCAGGGGTGGTTGAAGGAACTAGGCATAAGGGGAAAGAATCCAGGAGGCGACATGGTGCAAATCTCACCTGGTCTTTTCACCTGAGTGGGGAGTGCACAGCAACTTCTCCGCTGTGATTCTACTTCTCTGCTCTCCCCGGGTTGTCTTGCGCTTCCCAGAAACCCCATTCTCTCCCTGGGGATGCATGAAGGGAAACAAGGGGCCGCCCGTTGCCACCTGGTGTTCAGATCCTGAGGCACGCTCCTTTTAGGATGCGTCCATGGCAATGTCAACAGGAGACGGGCGCTGGAACTAGGGGCCCGGCAGCACCCCCTGGCTTGAAGTCATAATAGCAACCAAAAGCATGGCTTCCAGCCTCGACAGCGTTTACAGTTTTGTTCCATGGCTTTCCGCATCCCCACTATACCCGTCGTTCCAGCGCCCCTGACAGGAGATGGGTTTCTTCCTCACTTCCGGTCCTGCACGGTTGCGTAGCGTTGCCCTGCGCCGTTAAACAGCTCCTGTGCTCCACCCCAGAGGTGGCTGCCTCCACAATGGGCGATATGATCACCCTGTATACAGAACTTTGGCACCGCTTTGGGATGAAGGGACTCTGATCACATCTCTCGTGGTGATAACAAGGGCGGCTGGCAGGTTGGAGGGGCGCTTGGGAAACTCGTGTCCCTTTCAAAAGCAAAGGTACCAGTGGAAGGCTGGTCCTGTGGGGAGCTGCCTGGGAGGAGCCTCTGGATGGGACAGCTAGGGGCAGGAACCATCATGGCTTGGAGATGATGCTTCCCCGCTGTTCCTGGCCTACGGCGTGGCACCTGCTGCCGACCTTCTTGAGAGAGAACCCACTTCCCCCATCTCATCGGGGGATTCCTCAGTTTCCCCACTCAGAGCTCGGAATACTCAGGGCCCCCCCCACAGGAGATACAAATCTATTGCAAGGGGGCATTGAAGGGGGAGGTCCTGGCTGAGAAATCTTCTCCCTGTTGAGCTTTCAGGGGAGGGAAGATGGCAGCCCGCCACCTGGGCTGGGTTGTGGGGAGCACTGTGGGGCTCCAGGGGCAGGGTGTGGGGAAGAAGGAACATGGAAAGGTCCACGTCTGGCTGATGCATTCAGTGCTCATCAGAGCCACACTCTTTTCTCAGCATGTCCCCAGCACACCAGAGGCATGAGCAGAGACGGAGCTCCTGGATCTGATACAGCCCAACATGGGCTAACACTGGAGGCCCCCTTGGTGCCAGGAGCCACGGGGGCTGCCTGCAGTGTAGTCAGGGAATGTTAGGCAAAGCTGTGCCCTGGAGGGTGTGACAACTGACGTGTAGTGCAGGCAGGGATACAGCCGCAGCCAGTGAGCACTGCATGCTGGTGGGGAACCCCAGTGACCCCCGCCCACCCCAAAAATCACCATGGATATGATCAGATAGTCGGCGGTTTGCTCTGACTCGGGCCAGCGGGCTCCCAGCGTCCCAGCCTGCTTCGTCACAGTTCAGGTTAATTAAAATGTTCATCTCGACAGGCCCACCGAGGGAAAGAATACAATTAAAAAATCCAGCACTTCATTAAACTGCATCCCAGCAGGAATTGCAGGGAGAGAGAGATGCCACGTGCCGCCGCCACAGAAATTCGCCAGCTGCAAAGTCCCAGCAGAACTTCTAATCCAGGGGGGTCCAGGCTGCGGTTAAATCCCTGAAGCTGTGGGCTGAGGGGCTGCAGCCTGAGCTTTGGGATCCTACCATCTCACAGGGTCCTAGAGCCCAGGCTCTAGCCCTATCACAGGGGTGAAAGGAGGGAAATAAAGCTCTGGGGGTCGGATTGGTGTAACGAGTCATAGATCCAGTCTGCACCTGTTCAGTCTAGCAAAGTTATGAATTTAAACTCCCAGGCTCGTCTTTTGAAGGCGTTGTGCAGGTTTGAGGACGAGGACTGAGGGGTCAGATACGGAGTGATTGCTTTGGGAGAAGTGTTCACCCTCCGGACTTCGGGTGTTTTTGTCTTTTATCCTTTTCCTGTGTGAGTTCATTCGAGAGCACCATGATTGTCTGGTTTCACCCACATAGCTGTTATTGGGACATTTAGTGCACGGGATGAGGTACCCCCCGTGCTGTGATAGGCGTGTGTAGGACCCATGGCTCTCAAAAGGTGTGTGGTGGGGGGTGTTGATCATTGTAGCAGTGGAGATACATCTGCAGGTTTTGCATCTGTTGTTTTGGCAGGTTCTGGTGCCGCTTTGAGTTGGTGGGTCCTGGTCTGTGGGGAGCTTGCTTCTGATGAGCTTGGTGAGTTTGGGGGGTTGTTTGAGGGCCAGAAGAGGGGGTTCAGGAAAGATTTATTTCAAGATTGAGTCCCCACAGCGTATGGGTTGTAGTTGTTTGATGATACCCTGTACAGGTTCCAATGTGGGGTGGTAGGTGACAACTAGGGTGTGCAGTCAGAGGGGGTTTTATTTCTGTCTTGAAGCTGGTTCTCTTGGAATATTTGAGTGATCTACTTCTCTGGTGGAGTGTCCTTGTTTGGTGAAGGCAGTTTTGAGTGTGTTAAGATGTATATCCCGGACTTTCGCCTCAGAGCATATTCTGTGGTATCTGGGGGCCTGGCTTTAGATCACAGATGTCTTGGTGTGTTTGGGGAGGTTACTGGATCTGTGAAGGCAGGTGTGGTGATCTGTGGGTTTCTTGTTTGTAGGGTTCCGTTGTTGATCGAGGTGTAGCTGATTGAGGTGTTCGGGAAGTTGATGCTGGCGTGGGTGTGTTCCAGAGTTCAATGGATGGGTGGTGATTGTTGAAGTTGTGGTGGAAATCTATGAGGGAGTTTAGCTCGTCTGTCCAGAAGATGAAAATATGTATCTCAGGTACATCATTGGTTTCGTGAAGCATTTGTCCAGAAATTCCCCTTCAAGGTGGCCCTTGAAGAGGTTGGCATATTGGGGAGTCATCCTAGTACCCATGGCTGTCCGCACGGTTTGGACAAAGTGTTTGTTGTTGAATGTAAAATTGTTATGGGTGAGGATGAAATGGATGAGACTGGCGATGTGTTTGGGGTGGACCTCTGTCCATTGTCTTGTAGACAACCAGTCATCGTGAGGGACGTTGGTGTAGAGGGAGGCGACATCCATGGTGGCAAGGATGGTGTTCTGAGAGAGATGGTTGTTGTTGCCGAGTTCCTGGAGGAAGTCGGTTGTGTCCTGGAGGAAGCTGGCTCTTTGTGTGGTGAGTGATTTGAGGATGGTTTCTATGAGTCCCGATATTCCTTCCATAAGGGGGGGAGGGATAGCTCAGTGGTTTGAGCATTGGTCTGCTAAACCCAGGGTTGTGAGTTCAATCCTTGAGGGGGCCATTTAGGGATCTGGGGCAAAAATCTGTCAGGGGACAGTACTTGGTCCTGCTAGTGAAGGCAGGGGACTGGACTCAATGACCTTTCAGGTCATTCTAGTTCTAGGAGATTGGCATATTTCCATTTATATTATTTTTTTAAGAGTACCGTGGCCAGATACGATGAATCTGCCTGGGTTCCCTTGTTTGTGTATCTTGGAAAGCATGCAGAAGGCCCCTGGGGTAGGTTCGTAGGAGAGGAGGCTGTAGAGTTTTTCTTGTAGTAGTTTGAGGGAGATTTTGATATCCTTAAATTCCTGGGTGAATTGTGGTGTGGGGTCTTCTTTGAGTTCTTTATAGTAGGTGGTGTCAGAGAGTTGTCGACTGGCCTCATTAACGTAGTCCTCCCGGTTGAGGAATGTGATGGCGCCCCCTTTGTCTGCTGGTTTGTGGGTTATTCTAAGGACATTTTGCAATTCTAAGTACAATTTTCTAATTACAGCCCTCTGCTCGATTTTATAGCTGTAATAATAGAATATCTTTCTTTTCTCAGTTACAAGAGGCAATAATATTCTATCTTCCAAATTGCTTCCCATTTGTATCTATTATTCATGTAGTATTGTATTATTCTTTTTTTAAAAGAAACCGATCCCATTCACTAAAATTACATTAAAAACAGCCACGCGGGCTGCTGAATGCATTGAGATTGGGACAAGTGACCTGGCCTCAGCCACCTGGTGGCACTTAATTGTACTGCGCTTCTAAGGAGACAGCTCAGAAACAGATGGCTTTATGGAGCACAATGCAAATCTAGGGGGTTTGCTTTCCCTTTACATAGCTGGTCAAGGAGAGGATGCTACACCCCATGGTGCCCATAGGCAGGGGTGAATAACTTAAAGGATTTACCGATACGCAGGGCGGCCAGTAGGGTGACCAGATGTCCCGATTTTATAGGGACAGTCCCGATTTTTGGGTCTTTTTCTTATATAGGCTCCTATTACCCCCTATCCCCGTCCCGATTTTTCACACTTGCTATCTGGCCACCCTAGCGGCCAGGGTCCAGGGCAAGGTGGGGGTGGGGGTGGGGTGGGGTGGGGGCGGCTCTGGGCCCCTGGAAGGGGCGGGGCCTTGGGCAGAAGGGGCGGGCCTCAGACAGAAGGGGTGGGGCTGGGGACAGACTCCCCCAGCCAGCCCTTGAGCACTGCCCAGCCCGCGCCGCCCGGGGCTCCGGTGGTGATTTTAAAGGGCCCAGGGCTCCCGGTCGCCACTGCTGCTACCGCACCAGCGGCCGGAGCCCCGGGCCCTTTTAAATCGCCGGGCCCCAGAGCAGCTTCCCCTTTAGCACCCCCCACCAGCGGCCCTGTCAGTATGATCGGTTGTGTACAGGGGGCCACTTTCTTACTGGTATGTCGTGCCGGAGCGGACCGGCTTACTGTCACCTCTGCCCATAGGGCCGACCAAAACTAGTGGGAATTCTAACTGGTTTATTTTTAATTGGTGTCTACTGGTTGCAGTTGGACAACTGGGTTTTACTGGGTCAGTCAGCGGAAACCAGTGCAAAGTAGCTGACAGTTCTAATGGAATCCACTGGCAATTCCCAGAGGGACGAGCCATATGCAGATGGTGGCATCCTAAAAAGCATCGTCCAGGGTCCCCCCACCACCAAAGGGCAGGGGGGGGGACGGGGGGGGGGGGCAGGGAAGACGTTAATCAGCTGCAGCTTTTCAGTGCTGGTGAATTTGACCAGCTAGCAAATAGTGGGGCGTCTGTCTGGGCATTTCTCTGAGAATGCCTGGAGAGATTAGGTGGCTAGCATGTTGCTAAGGGGCCCCTCGGCGGCACATGCCCTGCTTGAGTAACCTGGCCACAGTAGCTGTCGGGTTGCCTGTATAGATGCATAAAGGGCCTAGCTCTGATCTCAGACACATAAGGGCTACTCCTGTTGTAGTCATCAATGGCACCTTTGTGACTGAGAAGAAAATTGGAGCCTGCGGCACCTCTGGAATGCAGCCAGCTCTGGGGTGAAATATGACTCCCGGGTAACAACACTCAACAATAATTTAGGACAGGTAGAGAAACCGAATATGGCGTCCAGTTGAAACGAATGGGCTGTACATGCTGTCACCCGTAGCAAATAAAGCCTGTGTGTTCTCTTCCCCAGAAGCCAGCGGAGGGGAAGCCACAGCTGCTGGAGGGGCAAAATTGGGGAGTGGTGTGCCCCTGACGGGCTCCCCCTTCTCCACGGTGTTGGGTCTGGGAGATGTCTGCCTTCCCAGGGATTTCTCCATGAATCTGGGGACAGACACGGGTCCGGTGGGTTTCAACCCCTGGCAAAAGGGGAGCAGACACCCGTGCTCCCACCAGCGCTTTGTCCAAACTGTGTCTTATCACACTCCCCGGGTCACCAGGCGCTCGCTTGGCTTGTCTCAGAGCGACTCTGCCTCAGCGCGGGCTGCAGCAAGTGGTGGGTGTTTATCGAGGGAATGACAGCACAGCCGGGAGCCAGAGCCACCTGGCTGCACTGAGGGCCTGATAGAGATGGAAGGGGATTAGCTGTGGATTTTCTCCACTTCAGTCTGAGAAGCCAATGTCACAGCCGGCCAGCTCATAGACCATCAGGAATGTAGTGCTGGAGTGACAGCTCCGGGGGACCAGAGCCCTCCCTATCTGCACAGCACAGGGACAACACAACAGCACCTCGAGGGGTCCGGGACCCACGGAGCGTTCGGTCGCTCTGCTGACCCTGCCAGCGCGGTGGGGGCGAGGGTGGATGTGAACTTGGCTGACATTCAGCAAACTCCTTTCCTGTAGGTCGTATAGGTGTTGCTACTGCCCTGGAGGTAAAGGGAGACCGAATAGCCTAGGATAGGCATGGGAGTGTGACGCAGGAGAGCTGGGGTCTGTTCTTGGACTTACCACAGGCCTGCTGAGTCACCTGGAGCAAATCTCTCTGCCTCTCTTCCATCCCCTTTTCTTTTTGGAGGGGCTGCCTCGCCCTGTGTGTCTAGACAGCTCCGATCTCAGTGGCCCTCCAGGAGTGACTGTCCATGGCTCAGTTCTGAGCAGCCTGGGGGAAGGACTGGCTGGCCCCTTCTCCTGTATTGCCACCCGGACATCGGTGGAGAGGGGAGATGGAGGGTGAGGCATAGCCAAGCACAACAGGTAATGCCTCAAAACCACATGAACCGTATTGTCTAGGGCCGGGGCTGCTCCTGGCCCTGGGGCTCTGGAACACACAGGGCTAGTGGGGGGATGCTGGTCCCGGGGAGTCATGTGGCAGTGGAGCAGAGAGCTCACGGCCACAGGGGGAGAGCTGAGCTCCCGTTTATCAGAGCGTGGGAGGCCATGGGGAAGCGCTGCAGACGGGGGAAGCCAGGCAGCGCAGCCTGTCCCCATCCGGGCTCCAGTCCCGGGCAGTCAGGCGTGAAATGGTGACCCTGGGGCGAAGGCTGACCCCAGGTGCAGGGTGTGGAGAGCCAGGCTCCAAACTGTGAGCCAGGATCTGCTCCCCCCAGGGTCAGTCTCAGCCCCGCTGCCCCTCCTCGGAGGGGATTTCCAGACACCGAAGGGTGTCGCCTTCCAGGGCACTCAGTGCTAGGCCAGGCAGCCGGTGAGACGCCTGAGCAGAGTCCAGGAGGAAACGTTTCTTCTGCTGGGGGTCTGGCAGAATCAGCCTCTGTGCTGCTCTGCATACCAGCCATAAGGGGATGCTGTCGAGCAACACCAGACACTCCCTGGGCCCCTTCCCCTCCCCCACTGCAGGTTACCAGCAATTCCCACTGAAGCCAGCAGGTGTCACTCTCATCAGGCCGGAGGGGCCGGGGGGGGGATAGGGAGTCGCACTTTCTGTTTCCCCTTTGCCAGAGCGGGGAGCGGGCTGAGTGCCTGGCTCTCTGTGATGTTTCCAGCCCCTGCCCGGGGATCTGCCCAGGGAGACTGCACTGTCACCAGACCAGCAATCCGGTGTCACTTCTCCTCTCCATATCTCCACTTCTCCCTCTCTAAAATGGGGATAATAATATTCCCCTGCACCTGTCCAGTGCTTTGAGGTCAAATAAGGACCTAGTCCCTTGGGAAGTATCATTACCCCTGTTTGATGGGAAGGGAAACTGAGGCATAGGGAGAGGACTAGAACACAGGCGCCCTGTACTCAGTCCTTGCCACTCACCTGGCCCATGCTGCCAGCTAGCATGTGCCTGTTACAACCCTTCCTTCCCATCCCCGCTGCTAGCGGCTGATTGCTTCCCTCCTGCGCCGGCAGAAAACTCACCCCCTGCCCGAGATGCATCAGAATGTAAATTGCAGCCCATGTCAATTGGAATGATTTTTTCCTAACGTAGCACCAAGGAAGCCAATCCCTTCCCCATTGTTCTTCATGCTCTAATTGTTCGGTGGCATTTCTCGCTGCCTCGCTCGTGGTCCCGAGCTCGTCTGCCAGGGGAGGAGGCAGGCTCCAAAGCTGGCTGTGCATCCGTCTAGCACATCTGCCAGTCGAGCGCCTTGGGGCCATGGGGCTGAAGCCATGGGGCCTGGGCATAGAAGGGGCTGGGATGATTCTAGAAACGTCCCCTCTGGTGTCTGGGGCGCGTTGGCATGGGCAGAACCACATTGGTCCCCGGCTCCCCCTGCTGGAGGGGTAGCTTCAGGGTGGCGTGACCCCCTCCCGCCCCGGAGGAGTCCCCAGCTGTGAGAGTGATCAGGCCATCCCAGGAGAGCAATGGTCTCTAGCAAGGAGGCCAGGGAGCTGGGGGGGCGGGCATGGATTTCCTTCCACAGCATTGGGGACCACCTAGAAATCTCCCTCAGCAAGGGGGCAGCATCCCCCAGCCCATCACCTCCCTTCCCAGGGGAAACCTGGAGGGATCATCACAGGACCCCCGGGGTGTGGCTGCAGCAAGAGTCACCACATACACGTCCTGTAGTCACACACAGACACACACAGACACACAACCTGCAGTCTCACACACCTGCCCCCACAACCCGCAGTCTCACACACACACACATCTGCAGGCAGGCAGACATCCCAGTGAGAGAGCGGGCAGAGACGGTTTTCTTTCCTTTTCATGTTAGCTATGAACTAGGTCGACGCTTCCATTGCTCGTCACGTTGAGATGGCTTTAACGAGCGTTTACTGTCTCGGACCCAACGTATAATTTGATTTTAAAACAATCTGATGGGGGGCAATGAGTTAAAATGTGGCAGTGAGCATGTCTGTGTGCCGCTGCCCTCTACTGGATGGGATCACCACTGTTCTGCTGTGCATCAGAAGCCTTGTACTGCTGGCAGCGATTCTCCTCTGCCTCAGGAGAAGGAGGATCTGAGTTGTTATTATTTAAAGGCCTCAGCTGAGATCAGGGCCCAGACACAGAGTGAGAGACAGCCCCTGCCGCTAAGAGCTGACAATCTAAATAGACCAGACAGACAAATCATTATGATTCCTACCAGATGGGGAATCGATGCACAAAGAAACTAAGGGCCAGTTCCACAAAGGTATTTAGGTGCCCACTTGTCATGGATTTCAGTAGAAGGTAGGAGCCTAAATATATTTGTGCATCTGGACCTGAGGCCTGCTCTACACTAAAAAGTTAGGTTGATCCAGCTACGTCGCTCAGGGGTGTGAAAAATCCACACTCCTGAGTGAAGCTGACTTAAACCCAGCACAGCCAGTGCTAGGTGGAGAGAAGAATTATTCTGTCCAGCTGGCTACTGCCTCTCGGGGAGGTGGATTATCAGTGTGGAGGGGAGAACCCCTCCCATCAGCATCGTAGGGTCTACACTGAAGTGCTACAGCCACAGGGACTTGAACCTAGGTCACCTTAACGCCAGGGCAGGCTGTAAACCACAAGCCCATCCTTCCGCTCTGAGTGCTGCCCGTGAAGTTCTGAGTTGTCCCAGTGAGTGCAGCCTAGAGACTAACGCTACAGGCTCGTGGATTTGTTACAATAACAGTCCTTAGCCCTTCCAGGGGGATTTTCATCAGGAGCGCTCAGAGCATGTTACAAACGTGAACTAACCCCGGCTCATGATACCCCTGGGGTGGAGGTAAGTATCACACGGGGTACACGGACGCATGCTAAGGTTCACCGTTTGGTCACAGCAATGTCCGGGGCAGAACCCAGGAGTCCTGGCTGCCCTTCCCTGCAGGCCACTGTCAAGAAGAAAACAGAATTAACGACAGTATCAGGGCTCATCAACCTCTGTTGCAATGATAGCACCGAAACAGCTGACAGTGTTGAGAGCCTACTTCGGAGCATTCTTTGAAGGCCCCGGCTGTCAGCCAGAGCCGAGGGGAGTTTGCATTGCATACAGCTACACCACCTCCGCCTGGGATCGCATCAGATTTGACAAGCCAGGAAGGGTCAGCGTATGTCATTGCTCCGCTGAGGAGCCTCAAAGGAAAAGCCAGGTGCTGTAGGAAGAGTATGTAGCATCTTCCCCTGAGTTTATTATACCAGGGCCCCAGTGAGAGCTGGAATGAGATGTACATTTGAAGCTCTGGCCAGCTGTGGTCATTACCCATTCCTGAAAGCGGGGAATCAAGACAATCTAAGTAATGACATTCTCGCACCTGAAGTGGACCCCGCAGTTTCAGACCGATATGGTTGTATTCTTCATTTCCTGTCCCAAAATACAGTGCAGCTCCACTCTGCCAAGCACCACTCCAGAGGTGGCTGCATTTCCATAGGGTAGTTCCTAAGCACTCTTGCCCAGCCTGGGCGGATGGCCGGGATGCTGGTGGTTTCAAAGGTGCCCAGTGCCCGCCGTTGACCCACGTATCTGGCTGCTGGTGAAGATATAAGGAGATGGGAGCAGGGGAAGGAGAGAGAGGGTTTCAGACAGCAGCAAATCAGCCCCACTGTCACTGCTCCGTGCCCCTGTGTGAAACAGCAGCGCTGGCTAGCGGATCGTGCTGGGATGATGTCTGTAACGCTGCACCCCTGGGTAGGTCGTTGGCAGCGCGCTCGAACCCGGGACCGCTGGGCACCTCTACGAAAAGGCCTTTGTGGGAGCAGTTCTTACCTCTCGATGTCTGGCCCAGGGAGTGCCAGGTGCAGAGGTGGGCTATAAAGAGCCCTTGGCACCGCGGTCCAGGCTCCACCGCAGCTGCTGTCAGAAACCCTGTTGCCCAGATCCTCAAGGTATTTAGGCACCTAATTCCCATTGATTTCAATGGGAGTTCAGCACGGAGATCCCTTTGAGGGTCTGGGCCTTTGCCACTGGGCACAGAGGAAGAATCCTACTAGAAAGGACTCCGGCTTCGAGGGACAATGGACCCAGTCTTTGACAATGGCTCGGAGGAAGGCACTTAAAGGCCAGATCCAAGGCCCATTGAAGTCAATGGAAAAGCTCCCGTTGACTTCCAACACAATGCCCAGCAGAACCCGGATCGGACCCCTGTGCCTTCAGTCCACGTGGGGAGGAGCATCGGAGCCGGAGCTCTGGGCTACAGACCGGGCACGCAGAGAAGAACGTGAGCTCCATCTCAGAGGCTAGGCAGGTGCTTCATTCACAGAAACCCACCGAGCAACGGCTAATGCTGCTCTTCCCACCCCTGCTCGGTCATCTGCTTTGGGCTAGGCATGGCTCATTTCCTCGTGCCTGTCGGTGGATCTCCATGCCAAGCAGGACTCTGTTCAAGCCAATGTCAGGCTGCTGCCTCTCCTGAATGCCAACATAAACTCCATTTGAATTGCAATTAAAGGGAGGGAGGAAAAATGGAATGAGAAGAGCGCCTGAGCTGTCTGATGATAACCCACCTTAGCGGCAGCTTGTTCTTGGGATCTTTTTGGACGCGTGCAGAACGCCCAGCAGAACAAAAATACCAAATCCCCTCGGCTCTTAAAGCAATAGCTCAAGACAGGAGCAAAACTGCTGAAGGCCGGAACATACTTCAGGTTTTGTGGAGTCTGCCTAGAAACACTCTCCTGGATCACATCTCTATTAATAGCCCTGGCTCCCAGAAAGCCTTGGGGGAAGGAAAGGCACAGAAACTTATGGAAAGTGTCAGAAAATACTGTGCAGGGGCAAGAATTGAAGAAGCTAATCTGGCCCCAGGAAGATCGGCTGCCTTATTTGTTTCCCCCACCCCATCTGATTTTTCCCCCCTTAATACCCTAACACAAATGTGATTGCATCTGGCTGAAGAGAGATTGAAGGGAGGGAGCCAGGCGGCCCAAAACAACACTAGATTAGAGGCATCATCAATGTTGTCCCTTCTGTAAACTAGGGTTCAAAACTACCTGTGCCCACAGTGAGTCAATATCCAAGAGAGAGATGGGTCTGATTCTCCACTCACCGACCCCTGGTGTACATCAGTGGATGCTCCGCTGAAGCCGGCAGGGTTACACCAGGGTAAAGTTGTTAGAAGGGACTTTTTGCAAAGCCTGGTTGATATCAGTGCAGCCTGTCGATACTGGGAATTTGTAAGGCTGTAAGTTACATCAGTGCAAAATCCCTCATGCACACAAGCCCTCTCCTCATGGTTATTTTCTACTGCATTAGCACCTAGGAGCAGGAGTGCAAGGTGCTGCACAAACCCAGACCCCAAGGAAGCTCCCTGAGCCGAAGCATTTACAATTTCAGTATGAGACAAGAGACAATAGATGGCTGCAGACTGGCCGGTGGGGGAGCACAAAGAAACCATGAGATAATATCGGTCACCAGGCCGGGCAGCGGTCTCAGACATCAACCGTTGTCAGTTTTTTTGTAGGGCTCGCGGCAGAGGAGGGGTTTGAAGGTGGGGAATGAGGTAGTTTTGCAGCTGTGCCCAGGGAGCACCTCCCAAGCGTGAGGGGCAGGCCGCACGGGAGACAGCATAAAGGAGCTTTGCAGAAAGGGCACTGTCACCTCCTGAAGTCCTGAGCGCACCCTTGCGGCTGAGTGTGGCTCTGCTGTTGCGTGCCTCGGTTTCCCCCCCAGCCCCATCAGGTAACAATGAGGTCACTAGAACAGCCCGGTCCAGGAGAAGCCGCGCACTCTGCAGTCTCTCTCCCTTTGCTAAAGCCTCCTGGGCAATGGGTTAAAGGCTCTGACCTCAGACCCCAGGTAAAGTTTAGACGGGCGGAACAGGGATATCTGCAGGCTCCTTACTCATCTCCCCAGCTCCCCTCCACCACACCCCCAGCCGTGCTACCCCGCCCAACCGAGCTGCCTCTCGCTTCCAGATTAGGGCCTCACCGGGATTAGAAAACCTGCCTTCTAGTGATAGACGGGAGGAGTCCCTCTATTTAGTTTAACAAAGAGAAGGTTCAGGGCGGGGTGACTTGATTCCGGTCTGTAAGTACCCACATGGGGAACAAACATTCATAAGGGGCTCAACAGTCTAGCAGAGAAAGGTCTAACATGATCCAGTGGCTGGAAATTCAAGCTCAACATATTCGGAGAGGAAATCAGGCGGATGTTTTCAATAGTGGGGGTAAGTAACCATTGGAACCACTTACCCTGGGCCATGGTAGGTTCTCCAACCCTGACAATGTGTAAAATCAAGATGGGACGTTTGTCTGGGGATTAATTGGGGGCCGTTCTCTGGCCTGTGTTATGCAGGGGGGCAGACTAGATGATCACAACGGGCCCTTCTGGCTGTGAAATCTCTGAATCTCCAGCAGCTGGCACTGACGGGTCCTGATGTCTGACTGGGGCCCCTAAGCACCCCAGTAAATAATAATCGTAACAAACGGTGCCTAGCACGATGGTGCACTGATCTAGGGCTCTTGCAAGGCGGTGAGGTTGGGATTTCACTAGCCGCTCGTGGGTTGATCTCCTTCAGAAATTCCAGCTGTAACAGGAAGCGGAGTGGGGCGAATGCAAATGGCATCGTAAATGTGGCTCATCAGCTGTGGTTAGTTAATTTGCTCCTTCTGCCCATGGTTTCATTCCTTTCTGGTAGGGAAGGCATGTGGGTCAGAGGAGAGAAACACAGCCAAGCCATAATTAGCAGGTGGGAGATTGAGTCATGAAAGGTTCTGCGTCGCCCCAGCTCTGCTCGACTTTGCTTCCTGCGAACCTGGATTTGCTAGTCATTTAATGGCACAATTCCCATAACAGGCGTTATTTTAACAGGGTTTTAGCATAAGTGCGGGAGGATTTGTCGAGATCGCTGCATACGCAGCAAAAGACAAAAGATCTGTCTGTATGCTGCCGATTCTGGAGATGGCCCCGGCTTAGCTCCACACACACCCATAGCTGCTGTCTCCAGCACGAGCAAGAGCTCCGTTTTAATGCAAACCGCGCAGCTAAGGAAAGCTAGCACCTCTCTGGCATGGCAGAGCTCCAGAGGAAACGTACAGAGCACGTGTTACACTTCCATGGTGCTTTGCATCCCAGAATTGCATGGCAGGCTTATAGCCACACAGCGCTGCTGAAATGCAGCCGCCTCTGGGGTGGAGGGCAGCAGCTAGCTAGTGCACAGTGAGAGGGAGAGCAGCAGGAATTTTGGCCCATGAGGTCATCCTCATGCAGGGGGATGATGTGTGAAGGAGCAAGGATGAAGCAGAGATCTGCCACTCCCAAGTACACCAGCCACTGTTCCACCATGTAGCAAGGGCAGGGATGCTGTAGCGGATATGAAGCAGCCTGAGGGGGTTTGTGGGGGTGAGGGCTCAGTTTTCTTACCTTGGCTTTGCCCACTGCACCAAACCCAGTTTGGCACTTGGGGGAGGATTTGGCTCCAATCCGGCCAGGGTTGAGGAGTGACCCATGCCGGCCGGAATGGAGCGGGTTGGGAATTTTTCATCCAATTGTTTCTTTGTGGAAAAAGGCCCATTTGTCAAAGCCGAATCTGTTGGCGGAACGGGGCTGGGTGCGACAGAGCCCCTGGTGTGGAAGCATGTTGAGGAGAAAAATGTTGAAATGAAAACTTCCGGTTTCATTTGGAAATTTCAGCGAATGAGTCTAAAAAGAAGGTTCAAAAGCAACATGGGTCCAAATCGCAATGAAACTTTTCGACTGACCTGAGGCAAACATTTGGTCTTTTGCTTCGTGAATATTTTTCAGATTTGGACTTTTTGGCCCGATTCAAGATGGGCAAATATTTCAAACACTTGAAAATCTTCACGGGACAAGAAAACCTGTTTTTCCCCAGTGCTAGGCTAGTCTGGATCAGCTTTTTCATCAGCAGAGGTGGGGAAACTTCTCCAGCCTCTGAAGGCCCGGAAGTATCAGTGTGAGCAGAACCTAGACAGCCAGATGCCATCTAGCCTGGTGTGATCTCTTAGCAGACTCTACCCTTTTCTCTTGTCCTCCTGCCACAGCTCCAGCAACATTCCTCCACAGCTGCAAGCCATGTTTGCAAGAGAGCTTGGCGAGGGGAGAGTGGCATTTAGCAGATAATTGCTCCTCAGTGCCAGGGCCTGGGCTAATTAACCAGGCAGTTTATTACTGATAAGCAAAGGCGGCGGTGGTGAATCCATCAAACGAGGCATGGAGACGGACTACTCCAGTTGTTTGCTCTCCCGCAGCCGGTCACCTTCCGAAAAGCAGAGACATCAAATGGGCGGATTTCCCCTTTCAACAGGCAGGAGAGAGGAGCTGGTAAATCATTAACCCCCTTCCAAACCGGGCACAAACTGTGGTGTCGGCATCAGAGCCGGGCGCCCGCTTTGATTCACTTGGCGGGGATAGACTTGGGGAGGGGAACGCTTTGTTGGTAGCACCAAATTGTCTTGTTCTGATCAGCCTTTCAGGTGGGTTTGGTTTTTCCTCCTGTGTTTCCCTTGACGGCGACTTGCTTTCTCAAATTGGAAGGAAAGACAGTGGGAGGTGGCGGGGTGTTCCTGGAGGGAGGGGAGATGGGCAGAGCTGGGCCGGGGGTGGGACGCAGCGCTGGCTCTGGTCTCCAGGTTGGGAGCTCCCCGTGTTGAGAACTGTGCCCATCAGCTATGACAGAGCAATCAATCTTAGCACCACAGAAGTTCCAGGTGGAAAAGGCTTGTCAGACCGGCTAGGCCCTCTCCTGGCCAATGCACGACCTCTGTGCATTTCCTACATCTAGTCACTAGTACATTGTCCCTGCCTAGTGCGAGGTATCCCAGGAGATGTGACCTCTACTGCTCTCCTTGGGAGAACGGTGTCTATCACACTGCGGGCTGTTTTCCCTGGCATTCATTCCCACTTACACTGTGGGAGGAGGAGCCTTTCCCAGCTGCTCTACACACCCAACCCACGCTCTGGGTCCGAGCGAGTCCAACCTTGCCCATTAAAGACGGGCTCCAATCAATGAGCTGACAGAAAGTTCAGCTCACCCCTTCTCCCCAGGCTGGGCTGCTTCCAGGAATCCTCCCTCAGGACTGCTCAGCCCACACCCTAGATCCTCACAAGAGGCTCCCTTATATCCAGGTGGGGTAACAAAGCATCTGTCTCAGTGAATCAGCAAAACCACTTAGCCCTTTCCCAGCAAGCTCGGATCAGTCCGCAGGGTTGGGTGTTACAGGCAGACATGCCCCTGCAGAATTCCAAATAGCCCCTCTTCCCCCCCCACACTATGATCTCCCCTCCTAATAATAACCTTTCTGGGCTCCTTCAATCTCCTCTGCTCTATGGCTAACAGTGGTCTCTTTGTCCCCCTCTAGTGCCTGGATCATATAAAGAGCTATTATACAGAGTCTGATGACGGAAGGTATGTGTCTACACTGCAGTCAGAGGTGTGACTGCCGCACGCGTAGACACACCTGAGCCAGGCATGGTTTCGCTTGCTCCAATAACAACAGCAGCGAAGCCCTGGCAGCGTGAACTAGCTGCCCAAGTACGGACCCGGGGTTGCAGGCGGGCTTGTACAGCCTGTGCTGCTGCAATTTCGCTGCTCTTGCTTTGGAGTTAGCTAGACGGAAGCGAGCTCAGGAATGTCTACATACACTGCAGCCACACCTCTGACAGCAGTGGAGACATGGCCCTAGAAGCGTATGGTTGCTGCTCCAGAGGTCACCCATTCAGTTCCTGTAGGTAACCCAGCCGTGGCGATCGCTGGGTCTCCAATTACATTTGCAGCAGCTGCTTTCGATCGCCCCTCTCTCCTCTCGGGGCTTTCTCCCCACCAATCTCTGCACCCTTCTAGCTCTAGGGGGACATTTCCCAAAGTGCCTAGAGACTTAGGAGCCTAAATCCCAGTGGCTTTCGGCGAGACTCATGGTGGTGTGCGTGGAAGGACTCAGGCCCTGTGTTGCCAGGGCAGAGTCTTTGCAGGGCAGCCCTCACCAGACATGCAATCTCCTTACAGGACAGAGGCCAAGGGTGAAGGCTTCTTTCCGGTTGTGTTGCCCTTTGAGCTCAGAATCACTTGAATTAAAATGGGCCTTTCTGATCCCACTGCTCCCTGAATATTGACACTCTTGGAGATGGCAGGAGCCCAGTAGCAAAGCTCTGTACATTTATCTCCTCGGTCTTCCTATTCCAGGTTGTTAAATATGCCCGTCACTCATCCCAGGGTATTGATTTGAAAGTAGTGAGAGTTAATAAAACTGCCGGCAGGAGGTAAGAGGGAGGGGAGCGCAGCCCCCTGGAGCTGCAAGAAGCTGCTTCGTTCATCGAAAGAGGCACCTGCCTTGGTTGCCCTTAAGAAAATTGTCAACTTTTCCCTCTAAAGCAGCCTCATCAGTGTCAAATAAGCTTAAATTGGGATTCTGCAATGTTGCTGCCTCTGCTGTTTCTCTGAATGAGCCTTCTACATTCGCTGATTGCGTTCCCATCTCTGGGCTGAGATGCAGAGCCGACCTCTGTTAGGAGTTAAGTCTAGTCTCTTCACCAAATTCCCACTCAGGTGATGATGTTCTGCTGACTCAGACCTCCCCTGTGGACTCCCCTTCCCTTCCGGTCCAAGTGGTG
The DNA here is from genome assembly GCA_033296515.1 of Macrochelys suwanniensis. Taxonomy (NCBI): domain Eukaryota; kingdom Metazoa; phylum Chordata; order Testudines; family Chelydridae; genus Macrochelys; species Macrochelys suwanniensis. Next base: position 6,827,128 of record CM065794.1, on the reverse strand, counting down.
TTAAACAGCTGCTCCCTGCCACCCCAGAGGTGGCTGCATTGCAGTGGCTGGTGAAATGAGCTCTGCACGAAGTTTAAATCTGAGGCAGCGTGTTAAATCTTTAAAGTGCCTGGGGATCCTTTGTGTGGGACGTTGATGTTTGCTATGGACGTCATGATCATCACGTAGGACTGCCGGGGGGTGGGACTGGATGGCCATCATTGCAGATGACGGAGTTCATTAGTAGCTGGGACTGTTGACCGGCTTCTCAGTGCCCCCAAGGAGAGCACTCCTGTGAGAAAGCAATGAGCAGGAAATAGTAAAAGACACGTTCTACCCTCATCCATTCCTCCCTTTCCTGGGGCTGAAGGCAACAGAAGCAGCGTTACTGCTGTGAAGGACGGGGGGATCGTGCAAGGGTTCTGTTCCCCTGTGTTTCCCCACGCTGAAACCGGTGGAGCTCCCTCTGCCCCAGCATGGTTTGGGGCCTGCGCAGCCACGGATCGGCTGGCTAGATTCTGGAGGCCAGAACAGCAAGACGCTGTCTCTGCAGCATGGGAAAATGACTCTGAGTCTGCGGAGTCCACCGCTGTCTGGTTCCAGCTCATTAAGTCAGGCCTGGTCCTGGGAGCATGTTTTGGTGGTTTTAGATGCCGGTTGACTCTGTGTTACAGCAGGCATGGGGCTGGCTTGGGATCTCTGACAGCGGGGCATGCCCCCGGCTCATGTCCCGTCTACAAGAGGCCTTTGCAAGCAGTGGGGGAGCACAGCAAGGCCAGCTGGGATTGGAAACGTACCCGCATCAGAGAGCAGGTGAAATGTCATCCCAGTCTCGTCTCAGAGAAACGGATCTAGTTTGGATCGAAATGTCTGAGGAAAGTGACTGTAACTCAAGGCCCCTTGGGGCTGGGTGTCTCTGTGCCCTGTGAACCATTGCAGTTCTACCTGTTGCCTCTAATGCTCACGGGCTCCGTCTCCATTATCCCTGCAGAGGTGGTACAGAGAGCGAGCTGGATTCTGCTCCGGCTTGTGCGTCGTCAGCAGCATTGTCAGCTGAGCTGCCTTTGGCAGGATGGTTTTGCTGGGGAACGACCCCAGGCAGGGTCAGCGGCTTGTCATTTAACTGGATCTGGCATGAAAGAAGCTAAATACAGAGCCCCCGATATGGCGCTGTCCCGAGGCCACGGCTGCACTCTGCAGTTTGTTTTTCCCCTGGCACGGAGGTGGCTAGAATAAGGAGGTCAGAATTACCCCTATTGCTACAAATGCTCCTGGGGAGAACCTTCCCCAGCCCTCTCAAGTCTGGCTTTCTGCTACAGATTTAAAGAAACAGCATCCACTGTGGCACACAATTAACCCAGAGGCTATCGTGGCCTGTGGCTAGAGTGCTGGACCAGGGCTCTCGAGATGTGTGTTCTAGTCCTTGCTCTTTCACTGGCCTGCTGAGTGAGCTTAGGCCTCAGTTTTCCCCTCTGTGAAATGGGGGTAATGAGACTGACCTCCTTTGTGAAGTGCTCTGAGATCCGCTGATAAAAAGTGCTCTGTGAGAGGTGGGTGTTTTGCTGATGGGAAGCTGTGGATGGCCCCACGAGGGTGGCTGTCAGTCTTCAGCCAGGCAGGCAGGAGGGCCGTGAGGGAGAAGGCGGGCTGGAGCCGGCGAGTGATTAAGATGGATGAGTCATGCTTCAATTATCGATCTGCAGGTTGGCAGAGAAATAGATATTAAAAAGCAAACCGAGCGCAAACCCCTCGAGCGAGAGACACGGAGCGCCTGCCACGGTACCGCGCCGGGGGTTCATCGAACAGTTGGACGGGCCCACACGCCTCTTCTAGACCTTTGCAGCCGTGAGATGGATTATTATTTTTAGACGTGATTCAGCCAGCGAGTGCCTTGGGTTTTCCACGTGCCCCAGTAAATTAAACCACCTCTCTCCTCCCGAGGCTCGCTCGAGATGATTTACTTGGCATAGGTTCCTTCGCTCCCAGGAAAAATTCATCTTTGAAATGAAGCCCCTTGAAACGACAGTGACCGGAGCAGGGAGGAGCACTCCAGTAGAAGGTGTGGCCTTGCAGCTGACTCCTTCTCTGTCTTCCCAGGACAGATACAGGGGGCGAGTCGTGGGAGGAGAATCGGACCCAGGCAGCAATTCCAAACCCAGCCGTTTGGCTGAGCCCTGGCATGAAGGGACTCGCTGCTGTGAGGGGCCAGAGTGATTTCCTATCTGTGGCCTTTAGCACAGGTGTTTTGGGGCTGCATCAGCGAATCTGGAGTCTGCCCTCACTGTGATGGTCTGAGTGAAATCCAGCCCTGTGCAGAGGGGCCAGCATGAAGCCAGTGCAGTCCCACTGAAGCCTGGGGTTTAAATGGGCTGTGTCGGCTCTCTGCCGACCATGGTGATGACCGTGAAGTCCTAGGAGGTGGGAGATTGGGTACATCATTACCCCCCTTTTACAGGTGGGGAAACTGAGGCACGGAGAAGTTTAAGGCCAGGATTTTCAAAGGACTCAGTGACCAAAATGAGGGCAGATTTCCCGGGTGTTGGGTGCTGGGCACTGATGAAAATCAGCCCTTATGTCGGTGCTTAAGGGGCAGCTGAGCCCTTGGGAAAATCGGACCTGAGCTCTTTGGAAACCTTGGACCCACACGACATGTGCGAGGTCACAGGGAGTCTGAGGCAGAGGTGAGAAGACACAGCTGTCTTGTGCTTTGACCACTAGGCCGGGCTTCCTTTGTTAGCTGTGGTATTCCTAAGGGCGGCCTGTTATTGGGCAGCTCCTGCCTCTCACATCAGCAGCGACAGAGAAGATGCTGCGAGGGGAGCTGAGCTGCCGGATCAGCTGGAGCTGCGGGAGTCGGGAGGGAGTCCAGGCGTAACCGGGACACAGGGGGAGCAGACACGAGGCGGGAGAAGGTGCTGGGATGTATCGCTTTCCTGACTGTAACCACCCTTCAAACAGCCCCTCACTGGGTCACTCCGGCACACGGCGTCACTGCCCTCCCAAGCGTTCGTGTTCGGTGCGGGCAATCACAGTGCACAGCTCTTCACTGGCCCTTTTCCTACGTAGATCTCTAAGCGCTTTACCAAGGAGAACCAGCAGCATTCTCACCATTATACACATGGGGAAACTGAGGCACGGGGCAGTGGCGTGACTGGCCCAAGGTCACCGTACAGAAGTGGCAGAACCAACCTGAGATGGCTGCTCTTCCGGGCTGGTGCCCTACGGACACTGGGCTCCTGACACCTCGCCCAGGGCCCTGTGCATTCAGCCACGCTGCCAGCAAAGGATACACTGTCCTAGGCAGAGGCAGGGAGCCTTAAACATGCCACCTCTCCTGCCTTTATTACTCTTCCAATAGCTCCTAGAGGCTCCGAGCGCAGGGCTGCGTTGTGCCAGCCACTGTACACACACACACACACAAAGAGACAGCTGAACGTCTAAACAAACAAGACAGACCAACGGGGGCAGAGGGGGAAACAGAGGCACAAGGAGGCTAAGTGACTTGCGTGTGTGTGTGTGTGTGTGTGTGTGTGTGTGTGTGTGTGTGTGTGTGTGTGTGTGTGTGTGTGTGTGTGTGTGTGTGTGTGTGTGTGTGTGTGTGCAGAACAGACACTGGATAAAGCACCGGCAGCACAAAGCAATGCAGGGGGACGCGGCGTTCACACCTCTACATTTAGCGGTGTGACACGGCAATCTGTCCCGTGGCGGCCTGGTGAACAGGAGCAAAGGACTGCTCTCCTCCTCCGGGCTCAGTCAAGACACTCGTGTGTGTGTGGTGCGCACAGCTACGTGCCCACCACTGTGTGTTTGTGTGTCTGATTGTGTGCACCTATGTCGAGGGCTTAAATCCTCACAGAGTATTTCCCCGAGCCCGCCGTGGGGGGCGCCAGGGTTTGGGGCTTCAACCCAATGGGTTTGAAAATATTTACCAAAGCTCTGCTCTGGACAGCTCCGAGTGTGTGTCTGCCTGTGACGCTTTGTGTGTGTCCGCATGTCTGTATTTGTGTCTCTGTATGTAATAGTGTGCTGTCTGTGTGCTTGTCCCTGGCTGCTTGTCTGTCTAGTTGTGCATGCCAGTGTGTCTCCATTTGTGTGTGTGTGTGTGTGTCTCTGGGTGTGCTTCAGTGCTTATCTGATTGTGTTTGTGTGTATCTGCAGTTTGGTGTTTGTGTGGTGCCCAAGTGTGTGTGTGTCATTGTGTCTGACTGTTGCCGGTGCCCCTCCCACTGCCGTGCCTGTGTGATGGACGGTCCATGGCTCTACATGAGAATGGCCAGACTGGGTCAGAACAATGGTCTCTCTAGCCCAATATTTTGTCTTCAAACAGAGGCCAGTGCCAGATGCTTCAGAGGGAGTGAACAGAACAGGGAAATTATCAAGTGATCCATCCGCTGTTGTCCAGTCCCAGCGTCTGGCAGTCAGAGGCTAAGGGACACCCAGAGCATGGGGTTGCGTCCCTGACCATCTTGGCTAATAGCCATTGGCCTATCCTCCGTGAACTTATCTAATTCTTTTTTGAACCCAGTTATACTTTAGGCCTTTACAACATCCCCTGGCAGTGAGTTCCACAGGTTGACTGTGCGTGGTGTGAAGGAGCACTTTCTGCTGCCTATCTGCGGGCTGGGTGTATGCGGGTGAAACTTTCCAATGCTGGCTTGTCCCTTTTCAATGATACTTTGTGTCTCAACAACCCCAGTGTGAGTGCCCAGAACCCAGCTGCCCCTCCTGTCCCTGCTCCTCCCGCGTGGGAGAGGGGTGCCCATTGCGCAGGAAAGGTGGCTGGCCTGAGGACACTGGGATGCGTTGGTGTTTTGCCACGTTGAGCCATGCAGGGGGTGTTGTGAAGTGGGCAGGCCTGCAGTCGCTCTGAGCTGTAACACGCTGCAGAACTGTTTCGCCCCCATGAGGCCAGTGGGATTATTCACGTGTGTCAGGATACTCACATGTGCAAGTCTCTGCAGGGTTGGGACCTAAATCTGTCCCTTGGTAACTGTCCCCAAGGACCAGTTCTGTGCATGTAATGCATCTCCCTCGCGCCCATCACCCCAGCATCTGAGCTGCTGGGCTAGTCACCAGACAGCCGAGAAAATGGAACCCACTCGAGCAACAAACATTGGAAACACTTCTGTTTGGGGCTTAACCCCTGCCTCCAGCCCTCCCACGCCAGGAGACCCCAAGAGGCAGATTTCCAAAGAGCTCAGGCCCAGATTCCCAAGCGCTTGGCATTCACAACCGGGGCCCGGCTTCCCACGCGGCCAAGGGCTGAGCAGCTCTTCCTGACACGCTGGCGGGAGAGCCAATGGCTGGGGAGACTCCTGTTGGCCAAGTCACCAGGTGTGAAGGCCGGTGTGGGGCTGTCTGCAAAAGACGTGTACACACACTGGCGGGGTGGGGCTTGGTTGTTTCTAAACACACACTCAGAAGCAAGCTCCCTGCAGCACTCCCCCATTTGTAAATAACTGTCTCTGCACACACCCACTCACCACAAACACACAATTGCTGCATTCACCCACCCTCACAAATATCCTGACACCCCCCTACACTGCCTCTTCTCACACTCACCCCCTATTACACACACAGGCCTCCCAAACACTCGCAAGCGCCCCTTCCACTCACCCCCCCGTGTCCTTTTCACAACTGTGCGCAGAAGCCTCGCAATCCATTAAAAAATGCCCACAACACAATCCCCCCTCCACCCCCGCACCAAACAGAGCAAGGCACAGCCGTAATCTTACCTGCCTTTTTAAAATCTGTTTAATTAGCTAATTTCCCACCCCATTTATCATCAGAGCCTCGGCTCCACAAACGAATCGCAGATTGCGCTGACAGCCTGGCGCAAAAAACCTCTGAGCGTTTGGAAAACCATTTTCCTCCGTAAAAGGGACCGAGGAGGGTGTCAGCCCACAATGACTTTGGCATCAGTGCCCACAAATAAGCCAATCTCCCCCACTCCTTGGAGACGGCTCCTTAGCCCTCCCCGGGGCTGATTCAGTCAAAGCCTTGGTGCTGTCTGAGTTTGAACTAGAGACTGGATGCAGTTTGCTTTCTCCTGCCTCCCCTTTTAATCGAGTCGGGGTAGGGATTTGCTGGTGCGTCTCTCTTTGTATTCACCCTTTTGCTTGCTCCTAGTTATCTTGGCTTTCTCAGATCTGCACGTAATGAATACCAGCCACAGCCACACCAGGGTTTGTTTCATTTCAAGCTCTCTCTTGTCACAATGTTGGCTTGTATATTACGCTTCACGTATCATCTCCCTGAGGCCTCTTCCAGCCCACCCGCTTCGCCCTCCCTTTGATCCAGAGGCATATTTCTTTGCTAAGTATTATCAGAATGTATTTCTCCCACCTTCCCCCTCCACTCCCCTTAACTGCACAGCTAGACACTGCATTGGGCATGTGAGGGTCAATGGATTGAATGGAAGTGGTAACGCTGCATCGTCTGTAACAAACCCTGCCCCAAGTCTCTGCATTCTTGGCCCTGACGTTTCAAATGCCCCATCTGAGAACTATTAGTGAAACCTCATGCCCTGAGCCCGGCAGACCGCTGTGCCCATGTGGAACTCAGCGACATGACAGGAGCCCCATGGGGGCACAGGGGTCTGCCCACGTGCGGTCCCTTGCAGGAGTGGGACCTTATTTAGTTACTGCAAGCATTACACGGCCCTCCTGCCTGTCTAGGCCATAGACAGGGCTCCAGCTGGAAACCTGGAGAGGATCAGCCTTGAGCTCGGGGAATGTGTCCGTCTGGCTCTTGATCTGAGCGAGCCTCTGGCCCAGCGGGACTGAAAATCCCAATTGTGTGAGGGGGACGTTCCTCAGCTCCTCCGGGTGCATGCACATTGCTTGTTAGCCACAGAGCACTGCAGGATCCAGGGCGTGGCTTACGTGGGGCCTTGGTGGTAGTGCAGAATGCTTCGGCGGTAGGCTGCAGTAACTTGACCCAGGGAAGCGGACACTAGAGGAGAGGCTGGGTAAGGTGAGTTCTCTTCCAGGTTTTGCTCCTGACCTGCTGTGTGACCTTAAGCAGGTCTCTAGTTTCCTCTCAGTCTGACCCAGTTAGACTGGGGGCAGGGAGAGTCCCTTGCTATGGGTATATGCACCACTTGGCAGACTGGTCTCAGCTGTGGGCTGTTGCAATACACTAAACCGGCAGACCAACGATATTAGTGTAGTATTTACTGATTGCCATGTTAGCCGTCCATATACCTATATCTATGCCCTCCCCATGGAAGTGAGTCCCTGTAGGCCTTCTCATACCATAGTACAGATGGGGGAGCCCCACTGAAAGCTCCCATCCCCGCCAGGGCAGGATATGCCTCCCGGGGAGGGAGCGTAGTCCCTAACACTTGATCTTAGCCCAACCTGAACGTGCTTGTTGCCTGCATTTTGCCAGCTGTCCGCAGCACCAAAGGATGGGAATTCCCACCCCCAGCCCGCCTGCCTGGGTCTGCCCACAAGACCCAGGGTGGGGATACCAACCCATGGGGACGGGGGCGTGTTTGCTTAAGCTGCCAGGCCTGGGGATGTTAGGCGGATTGAGGTTACAGAGCAGAGTGGCTGGATTCTCTAGGGCAGCGGTTTTCAGCCTGTGGACCCCACAGGGGCTGCGGACTCTGTCTGAAGCATTGGAAGCGTCCGAAGAAGTGGGTTTTTTTTTACCCACGAAAGCTCAGCCGAAGAAGTGGGGGTGCTTTTACCCACGGAAGCTCAGCCAAAGAAGTGGGGGTGTTTTTACCCACGGAAGCTCAGCCGAAGAAGTGGGGGTGTGTGTGTGGGGGAGTTTACCCACGGAAGCTCACCCGAAGAAGTGGGGTGTTTTTACCCACGAAAGCTCGACCGAAGAAGTGGGGTGTTTTTACCCATGGAAGCTCATCCGAAGAAGTGGGGGTGTTTTTACCCACGGAAGCTCAGCCGAAGAAGTGGGGGTGTTTTTGCCCACGGAAGCTCAGCCGAAGAAGTGGGGTGTTTTTACCCACGGAAGCTCGACCGAAGAAGTGGGGTTTTTACCCACGGAAGCTCAGCCGAAGAAGTGGGGTGTTTTTGCCCACGGAAGCTCAGCCGAAGAAGTGGGGTGTTTTTGCCCACGGAAGCTCAGCCGAAGAAGTGGGGTGTTTTTGCCCACGGAAGCTCAGCCGAAGAAGTGGGGTGTTTTTGCCCACGGAAGCTCAGCCGAAGAAGTGGGGTGTTTTTGCCCACGGAAGCTCACCCGAAGAAGTGGGGTGTTTTTGCCCACGGAAGCTCACCCGAAGAAGTGGGGTGTTTTTGCCCACGGAAGCTCAGCCGAAGAAGTGGGGTGTTTTTGCCCACGGAAGCTCACCCGAAGAAGTGGGGTGTTTTTGCCCACGGAAGCTCAGCCGAAGAAGTGGGGTGTTTTTACCCACGGAAGCTCAGCCGAAGAAGTGGGGTGTTTTTGCCCACGGAAGCTCAGCCGAAGAAGTGGGGTGTTTTTGCCCACGGAAGCTCAGCCGAAGAAGTGGGGTGTTTTTGCCCACGGAAGCTCAGCCGAAGAAGTGGGGTGTTTTTGCCCACGGAAGCTCAGCCGAAGAAGTGGGGTGTTTTTGCCCACGGAAGCTCAGCCGAAGAAGTGGGGTGTTTTTGCCCACGGAAGCTCACCCGAAGAAGTGGGGTGTTTTTGCCCACGGAAGCTCAGCCGAAGAAGTGGGGTGTTTTTGCCCACGGAAGCTCAGCCGAAGAAGTGGGGTGTTTTTGCCCACGGAAGCTCAGCCGAAGAAGTGGGGTGTTTTTGCCCACGGAAGCTCAGCCGAAGAAGTGGGGTGTTTTTGCCCACGGAAGCTCACCCGAAGAAGTGGGGTGTTTTTACCCACGGAAGCTCAGCCGAAGAAGTGGGGTGTTTTTGCCCACGGAAGCTCAGCCGAAGAAGTGGGGTGTTTTTGCCCACGGAAGCTCACCCGAAGAAGTGGGGTGTTTTTGCCCACGGAAGCTCAGCCGAAGAAGTGGGGTGTTTTTGCCCACGGAAGCTCACCCGAAGAAGTGGGGTGTTTTTGCCCACGGAAGCTCACCCGAAGAAGTGGGGTGTTTTTGCCCACGGAAGCTCAGCCGAAGAAGTGGGGTGTTTTTACCCACGGAAGCTCAGCCGAAGAAGTGGGGTGTTTTTGCCCACGGAAGCTCAGCCGAAGAAGTGGGGTGTTTTTGCCCACGGAAGCTCAGCCGAAGAAGTGGGGTGTTTTTGCCCACGGAAGCTCACCCGAAGAAGTGGGGTGTTTTTGCCCACGGAAGCTCACCCGAAGAAGTGGGGTGTTTTTGCCCACGGAAGCTCAGCCGAAGAAGTGGGGTGTTTTTGCCCACGGAAGCTCACCCGAAGAAGTGGGGTGTTTTTGCCCACGGAAGCTCACCCGAAGAAGTGGGGTGTTTTTGCCCACGGAAGCTCAGCCGAAGAAGTGGGGTGTTTTTGCCCACGGAAGCTCAGCCGAAGAAGTGGGGTGTTTTTGCCCACGGAAGCTCAGCCGAAGAAGTGGGGTGTTTTTGCCCACGGAAGCTCACCCGAAGAAGTGGGGTGTTTTTGCCCACGGAAGCTCAGCCGAAGAAGTGGGGTGTTTTTGCCCACGGAAGCTCAGCCGAAGAAGTGGGGTGTTTTTGCCCACGGAAGCTCAGCCGAAGAAGTGGGGTGTTTTTGCCCACGGAAGCTCAGCCGAAGAAGTGGGGTGTTTTTGCCCACGGAAGCTCAGCCGAAGAAGTGGGGTGTTTTTGCCCACGGAAGCTCAGCCGAAGAAGTGGGGTGTTTTTGCCCACGGAAGCTCGACCGAAGTGTGTGTGTGTGTGTGGGGTTTACCCACGGAAGCTCAGCCGAAGAAGTGGGGGTGTTTTTGCCCACGGAAGCTCAGCCGAAGAAGTGGGGTGTTTTTGCCCACGGAAGCTCAGCCGAAGAAGTGGGGTGTTTTTACCCACGGAAGCTCAGCCGAAGAAGTGGGGTGTTTTTGCCCACGGAAGCTCAGCCGAAGAAGTGGGGTGTTTTTGCCCACGGAAGCTCAGCCGAAGAAGTGGGGTGTTTTTACCCACGGAAGCTCAGCCGAAGAAGTGGGGTGTTTTTACCCACGGAAGCTCAGCCGAAGAAGTGGGGTTTTTACCCACGGAAGCTCAGCCGAAGAAGTGGGGTGTTTTTACCCACGGAAGCTCAGCCGAAGAAGTGGGGTGTTTTTGCCCACGGAAGCTCAGCCGAAGAAGTGGGGTGTTTTTACCCACGGAAGCTCAGCCGAAGAAGTGGGGTGTTTTTGCCCACGGAAGCTCAGCCGAAGAAGTGGGGTGTTTTTGCCCACGGAAGCTCAGCCGAAGAAGTGGGGTGTTTTTACCCACGGAAGCTCAGCCGAAGAAGTGGGGTGTTTTTACCCACGGAAGCTCAGCCGAAGAAGTGGGGTTTTTACCCACGGAAGCTCAGCTGAAGAAGTGGGGTGTTTTTACCCACGGAAGCTCAGCCGAAGAAGTGGGGTGTTTTTGCCCACGGAAGCTCAGCCGAAGAAGTGGGGTGTTTTTGCCCACGGAAGCTCGACCGAAGTGTGTGTGTGTGTGTGGGGTTTACCCACGGAAGCTCAGCCGAAGAAGTGGGGGTGTTTTTGCCCACGGAAGCTCAGCCGAAGAAGTGGGGTGTTTTTGCCCACGGAAGCTCAGCCGAAGAAGTGGGGTGTTTTTACCCACGGAAGCTCAGCCGAAGAAGTGGGGTGTTTTTGCCCACGGAAGCTCAGCCGAAGAAGTGGGGTGTTTTTGCCCACGGAAGCTCAGCCGAAGAAGTGGGGTGTTTTTGCCCACGGAAGCTCAGCCGAAGAAGTGGGGTGTTTTTACCCACGGAAGCTCAGCCGAAGAAGTGGGGTGTTTTTACCCACGGAAGCTCAGCCGAAGAAGTGGGGTTTTTACCCACGGAAGCTCAGCCGAAGAAGTGGGGTGTTTTTACCCACGGAAGCTCAGCCGAAGAAGTGGGGTGTTTTTGCCCACGGAAGCTCAGCCGAAGAAGTGGGGTGTTTTTGCCCACGGAAGCTCAGCCGAAGAAGTGGGGTGTTTTTGCCCACGGAAGCTCACCCGAAGAAGTGGGGTGTTTTTGCCCACGGAAGCTCACCCGAAGAAGTGGGGTGTTTTTGCCCACGGAAGCTCAGCCGAAGAAGTGGGGTGTTTTTGCCCACGGAAGCTCACCCGAAGAAGTGGGGTGTTTTTGCCCACGGAAGCTCAGCCGAAGAAGTGGGGTGTTTTTGCCCACGGAAGCTCAGCCGAAGAAGTGGGGTGTTTTTGCCCACGGAAGCTCAGCCGAAGAAGTGGGGTGTTTTTGCCCACGGAAGCTCAGCCGAAGAAGTGGGGTGTTTTTGCCCACGGAAGCTCACCCGAAGAAGTGGGGTGTTTTTACCCACGGAAGCTCAGCCGAAGAAGTGGGGTGTTTTTGCCCACGGAAGCTCAGCCGAAGAAGTGGGGTGTTTTTGCCCACGGAAGCTCAGCCGAAGAAGTGGGGTGTTTTTGCCCACGGAAGCTCAGCCGAAGAAGTGGGGTGTTTTTGCCCACGGAAGCTCAGCCGAAGAAGTGGGGTGTTTTTGCCCACGGAAGCTCGACCGAAGTGTGTGTGTGTGTGTGGGGTTTACCCACGGAAGCTCAGCCGAAGAAGTGGGGGTGTTTTTGCCCACGGAAGCTCAGCCGAAGAAGTGGGGTGTTTTTGCCCACGGAAGCTCAGCCGAAGAAGTGGGGTGTTTTTACCCACGGAAGCTCAGCCGAAGAAGTGGGGTGTTTTTGCCCACGGAAGCTCAGCCGAAGAAGTGGGGTGTTTTTGCCCACGGAAGCTCACCCGAAGAAGTGGGGTTTTTACCCACGGAAGCTCAGCCGAAGAAGTGGGGTGTTTTTACCCACGGAAGCTCAGCCGAAGAAGTGGGGTGTTTTTACCCACGGAAGCTCAGCCGAAGAAGTGGGGTGTTTTTACCCACGGAAGCTCAGCCGAAGAAGTGGGGTGTTTTTGCCCACGGAAGCTCAGCCGAAGAAGTGGGGTTTGTTACCCACGGAAGCTCAGCCGAAGAAGTGGGGTGTTTTTACCCACGGAAGCTCAGCCGAAGAAGTGGGGTGTTTTTACCCACGGAAGCTCAGCCGAAGAAGTGGGGTGTTTTTACCCACGGAAGCTCAGCCGAAGAAGTGGGGTGTTTTTACCCACGGAAGCTCAGCCGAAGAAGTGGGTGTTTTTTACCCACGGAAGCTCAGCCGAAGAAGTGGGGTGTTTTTGCCCACGGAAGCTCAGCCGAAGAAGTGGGGTGTTTTTGCCCACGGAAGCTCACCCGAAGAAGTGGGGTTTTTACCCACGGAAGCTCAGCCGAAGAAGTGGGGTGTTTTTACCCACGGAAGCTCAGCCGAAGAAGTGGGGTGTTTTTACCCACGGAAGCTCAGCCGAAGAAGTGGGGTGTTTTTACCCACGGAAGCTCAGCCGAAGAAGTGGGGTGTTTTTGCCCACGGAAGCTCAGCCGAAGAAGTGGGGTTTTTACCCACGGAAGCTCAGCCGAAGAAGTGGGGTGTTTTTGCCCACGGAAGCTCAGCCGAAGAAGTGGGGTGTTTTTACCCACGGAAGCTCAGCCGAAGAAGTGGGGTGTTTTTGCCCACGGAAGCTCAGCCGAAGAAGTGGGGTGTTTTTGCCCACGGAAGCTCAGCCGAAGAAGTGGGGTTTACCCACGGAAGCTCAGCCGAAGAAGTGGGGTGTTTTTGCCCACGGAAGCTCAGCTGAAGAAGTGGGGTGTTTTTGCCCACGGAAGCTCACCCGAAGAAGTGGGGTTTACCCACGGAAGCTCAGCCGAAGAAGTGGGGTGTTTTTGCCCACGGAAGCTCAGCCGAAGAAGTGGGGTGTTTTTACCCACGGAAGCTCAGCCGAAGAAGTGGGGTTTTTACCCACGGAAGCTCAGCCGAAGAAGTGGGGGTGTTTTTGCCCACGGAAGCTCAGCCGAAGAAGTGGGGTTTTTACCCACGGAAGCTCAGCCGAAGAAGTGGGGTGTTTTTGCCCACGGAAGCTCAGCCGAAGAAGTGGGGTGTTTTTACCCACGGAAGCTCAGCCGAAGAAGTGGGGTGTTTTTGCCCACGGAAGCTCAGCCGAAGAAGTGGGGTGTTTTTGCCCACGGAAGCTCAGCCGAAGAAGTGGGGTTTACCCACGGAAGCTCAGCCGAAGAAGTGGGGTGTTTTTGCCCACGGAAGCTCAGCTGAAGAAGTGGGGTGTTTTTGCCCACGGAAGCTCACCCGAAGAAGTGGGGTTTACCCACGGAAGCTCAGCCGAAGAAGTGGGGTGTTTTTGCCCACGGAAGCTCAGCCGAAGAAGTGGGGTGTTTTTACCCACGGAAGCTCAGCCGAAGAAGTGGGGTGTTTTTTGCCCACGGAAGCTCAGCTGAAGAAGTGGGGTGTTTTTGCCCACGGAAGCTCACCCGAAGAAGTGGGTTTACCCACGGAAGCTTCAGCCGAAGAAGTGGGGTTTTTACCCACGGAAGCTCAGCCGAAGAAGTGGGGGTGTTTTTGCCCACGGAAGCTCAGCCGAAGAAGTGGGGTGTTTTTGCCCACGGAAGCTCAGCCGAAGAAGTGGGGTGTTTTTACCCACGGAAGCTCAGCCGAAGAAGTGGGGTGTTTTTGCCCACGGAAGCTCAGCCGAAGAAGTGGGGTGTTTTTACCCACGGAAGCTCAGCCGAAGAAGTGGGGTGTTTTTGCCCACGGAAGCTCAGCCGAAGAAGTGGGGTGTTTTTGCCCACGGAAGCTCAGCCGAAGAAGTGGGGTGTTTTTGCCCACGGAAGCTCAGCCGAAGAAGTGGGGTGTTTTTACCCACGGAAGCTCATGCCCAAAGAAATCTGTTCGTCTTTGAGGTGCCGCCGGACTCCTCGTTGGCTGGTGGATACAGCCAGGCGACCCCTCTGATCCTAGCCTCTACGATGCCCCCAGGGGCCCGCGACTGCATTCGAGCCGCGTTAGGGCTCCGCCCAGGCGGGCAAAGGCCCCCGCGCTGGGGCTGGCGCAGGCCGGGGGCCGCCCCGGCTCTCCCGGGCTGCCTTTGCGTCTCGCCGCCAGCAGAAGGCAGCCTCGGCCTTCCCTAGCCCGCCTCGCCGGCGCCGAGCGGCCCCTGACGTCAGCGGCGCGCTCGGCTGAAGGCTTCAGCCCCGCTCGGCGGCTGCTAGTCGGGCTGGAGCCGGGGGATGAAGCGCCTCGCCCGGCCACTCCCCTCCGCCGGAGCCGGGAAGCAGCGCGGGCCGGGGCCGGGGCCGGGGCCGGGGCCGGGGCCGGACGTTGCCCCGCGCCGCTAACGCACCATGCACCACGCGCGGGCTCTGGTCTTCGTGTTAACCCTGCAGATCTGCTCGCTGGAGAGCGAGACGCCGGCAGGTCAGAGTCCAGCCCCGTCCCGTCCCGTCCCCGGGCGCCCTGCCCTGCCCTGCCCGGGAGCGGGCGGCATGTCCGGGGAGAGCCGGCTCCCGCTTTGCCCCTCTCCTGCGCAACTTGCTCACCTCCCCCCCCCCCCCCCCCCCAGCTCGCGGGCTGTGCAGGGGAAGCGCCCCGGGGCTCCCCCGCTCGGGTTGGACACGGGCTCCGTCTCCTGCCTGGGCTTCGCAGCCGACCCGCGGGCGGGGCGCGGGGCGCTTCTGCTGCCGGGCTGTGACACCGGAGAAGTTTGTTGCTGCTGCTGCGGAAATATTAACCGCGATGCGGGGGAGAAACTCATGTTAGCGGGTGTTTAACTTCGTGTGTGTGCGCGACCCCCCCCCCCTCCCGGCGGGGCGACCCCCCCCCTCTCTCTCCCTCTCCCTCCGGCGGGGCGACCCCCCCCCTCTCTCTCCCTCTCCCTCCCGGCGGGGCGACCCCCCCCCCTCTCCCTCTCCCTCCCGGCGGGGCGACCCCCCCCCTCCCGGCGGGGCGACCCCCCATTTCTCTCTCTCTCTCTCTCCCGGCGGGGCGACCCCCCCCCTCTCTCTCTCTCTCTCTCTCCGGCGGGGCGACCCCCCCCCTCTCTCTCTCTCCCTCTCCCTCCCGGCGGGGCGACCCCCCCCCTCTCCCTCTCCCTCCCGGCGGGGCGACCCCCCCCCTCCCGGCGGGGCGACCCCCCATTTCTCTCTCTCTCTCTCTTCCCGGCGGGGCGACCCCCCCCTCTCTCTCTCTCTCTCTCTCTCTCTCTCCCGGCGGGGGCGACCCCCCTCTCTCTCTCTCTCTCTCTCTCTCTCTCCCGGCGGGGCGACCCCCCCCCCCCCTCTCTCTCTCTCTCTCTCTCTCCCGGCGGGGCGACCCCCCCCCCCCCCTCTCTCTCTCTCTCTCTCTCCCGGCGGGGCGACCCCCCCCCCCCTCTCTCTCTCTCTCTCTCTCCGGCGGGGCGAACCCCCCCCCCCCTCTCTCTCTCTCTCTCTCTCCCGGCGGGGCGACCCCCCCCCCTCTCTCTCTCTCTCTCTCTCTCTCTCCCGGCGGGGCGACCCCCCCCCCCCTCTCTCTCTCTCTCTCTCTCCCGGCGGGGCGACCCCCCCCCCCTCTCTCTCTCTCTCTCTCTCTCTCTCCCGGCGGGGCGACCCCCCCCCCCCCCTCTCTCTCTCTCTCTCTCTCCCGGCGGGGCGACCCCCCCCCCTCTCTCTCTCTCTCTCTCTCCCGGCGGGGCGACCCCCCCCCTCTCTCTCTCTCTCTCTCTCCCGGCGGGGCGACCCCCCCCCCCTCTCTCTCTCTCTCTCTCTCTCTCTCCCGGCGGGGCGACCCCCCCCCTCTCTCTCTCTCTCTCTCTCTCTCTCCCGGCGGGGCGACCCCCCCCCCCTCTCTCTCTCTCTCTCTCTCTCTCTCCCGGCGGGGCGACCCCCCCCCCTCTCTCTCTCTCTCTCTCTCTCTCTCCGGCGGGGCGACCCCCCCCCTCTCTCTCTCTCTCTCTCTCTCTCCCGGCGGGGCGACCCCCCCCCCCTCTCTCTCTCTCTCTCTCTCTCCCGGCGGGGCGACCCCCCCCCCCTCTCTCTCTCTCTCTCTCTCTCCCGGCGGGCGACCCCCCCCCCCTCTCTCTCTCTCTCTCTCCCGCGGGCGACCCCCCCCCCCCTCTCTCTCTCTCTCTCTCTCCCGGCGGGGCGACCCCCCCCCCTCTCTCTCTCTCTCTCTCCGGCGGGGCGACCCCCCCCCCCCTCTCTCTCTCTCTCTCTCTCTCTCCCGGCGGGGCGACCCCCCCCCCCTCTCTCTCTCTCTCTCTCTCTCTCTCTCCGGCGGGGCGACCCCCCCCCCCCTCTCTCTCTCTCTCTCTCTCTCTCTCTCCCCCGGCGGGCGACCGACCCCCCCCCTCTCTCTCTCTCTCTCTCCCCCCCCCGGCGGGGCGACCGACCCCCCCCCCCCTCTCTCTCTCTCCCCCGGCGGGGCGACCGACCCCCCCCCTCTCTCTCTCCCCCGGCGGGGCGACCCCCCCCCCTCTCTCTCTCCCGGCGGGGCGACCCCCGCTTTCCAGGCACGTGGAGCCCCCCTGGAGTGGCGGGGGGGGGTTAGGGGGCTGGCCGGTATGGGAGATCTGCTCCCTTTCCTCGGGGCAAGCTGGTTGCCGTGTTTTAAAGGAGTTGAAATCCAGAGCGTGCCCCCCCCCCCCCCGGGTGTGGGTCGGTGGCTTTTGTGTTGTTGTGATTGCCGGTGGAGCTGCGGGTTTGTAGGCAGCTTGCGAGGGGAGGCTCGGGTGCCCATCGGCCAGTTTGCAAACCCAGATGCCGAAGGGTTTCGCTTGAGAACTGGGTTTTCTCTCCCCCCCCCCCCCCCCCAGTCCCTCCACTTCTTCTGGTTTTAATGATCACCTTCCCCGCCCGCCAGGATCTTCCTTTCTCTGCTGCGTTTGTCCTGCCGACTCCGAGCGGGGTGAGCAGGGCGGCGAGGGGGGGGAAAGTTCCCTGGTTGTGGGGAGAAAAATGCCGGAGTCTCGATTGCCTCGGATTTCAGCCGCGGTCGGGGGGTTGCCGCTGGCTGAACGCAGCGTTATCCAGGGGCTTGGCTGCTTCAGTCTTACAAACGCCGGACTGCAGGGTAACTAGCTGGGCAACTTTCCTCCTCCCTCAGCCTCCATCGCTGTTGGCCGCGAGAGACACAAAATGCCAGACTTTTTTCTTTTTTTTTTTTCCCAAAGTAACCTTGCTCAGGAAGAAATAGATGAACTTTGCACCCCAGCTCTGAGAGCCCGGCCGCCTCTGAGTTGGGAAGATCAAGGCTGCAAACTTCTGTGGCGATGGCAGGGTTTGTGTTCGCAGCCTGCACTCTGCTGAGCTCTGAGCAGAGAGCCGGTGTTTTCCTAGACGTGCTAAACGAAGATCCAGGTCCTCTCCTCACTGGCAGGGAGAAACTGGAAAACCCGCAAGGCCTGTAGCAAAGAAAAGGCACCGAGTGACGGTGTTTAATTACGGCGCTCTTCTTTTAAATTGCTCATCACCGTAGTGCCTGGGCTGTCAGAATTAACACTCCCTTCACCACCGTTATTTATATTAATAATAATAATCAAATACTCATCCTGCGAAACAAGTTGCTTTAAGCTGTTTATTTGAGGTGCTGCATTTTTCATGCAGTTTCTCCTCTAAGACCTGCTGGAAAACTACTGTAAGGTTTTGAGTGGAGGACCCAGTGAAGGTGGGAGAGAGGGATAAACTGGGTTCAGCCAGAAAGCAATTTTCTGTGGGGCAGGAGAGTGTCCCAACATCTTTCTTTCGTTGTTGCATTTATTTAAGAGACTTATAAACCCCTCCCATAATTATCCACACTTGTGCTGGCCGGGTTCCTTTGTGTGGCTGCATGTACAGCCGTAGCTATTTGGGGAACCCTGCTAGCTTCTGCTAGTGAAGAGAGAGGGCTGGTGTGTGCAGCCTATAAGAGGCCAAGTGCGGGCGTGATAATCTATGTTTGCATGTGTAATTGTTCTCAGGGCATCAAGCGATGAGGGGGAACAAAGTCTCTTAGATCCTGGCTGCATTTCATTACGCGTTGCAACAGGGCGACAGTTATTCCATTTGGAACGCAGAGCTTGGAAATGCTGTGTAGGGTGCCAGCTGTATCCTCATCTCCGGCTGTGTCAGTCGAATGAAAGAGCAGGCAAGGTTTGCAACAGAGGTGTGCATTCTGCAGGCAGGTTTATTCTAGAGCAAGCCAGTGATCCTCAACTTTACCTCCGATCCCTGCTAGCTGCAAGCCGAGGTTTGAAGCTGGGGGTCTTACGGGATTTCTGAGTGTCTCTGCTCTGCTCATTCCCGGTCTCTTTTTACATCCTCGCCGTTAAGATGCATTTAGGGGGCTGTGGCAGCGCTTGCATAACAAACCTTATTTCTCAGGCAGTTAATAAATGTGCTGTTAAAAGAAGGAAGAGAGATTCTCAGGGCTGAAGCTTCCTGGACAAAGACTCAGCCCAGAGGCAGGCTGTTTAGAAGAGATGAGTTCAATGTGAGCAGGTGTATATACAGTGCACACACATGCATTGTATTTTATTGTCTCCCAATTTTGGATGCTTCTGTAACTCCTGAGGATCCTTGTTTTTCTGTCTTAGATTTTGCTGTCCCTTAGTTCACATCCTGTGGCTACAGACACATCTGGCTGGTTTTGGTCACCCTCTGACTTTGTATGGACTTTCCCCCCGGTCAAAACGGCGGGTTTATTAATGCCATTCCTGTGTACTAACTATTCTGAGAGATCGTTGGGCTAGGTTTGGAAGAAGGAATGATGTGAGGTGGGTTTTGGAACGGACAGGATCTCTTGCCTGTTGCAGACCGTTCCGGGAAAGGCAGTGGGTTTTTGTTTGTTTGTTTTGTCAATAGATAAGGAAATTAAATACAAAAAACTGAGTGACGACACCCCCCCCCCCCCCATATTCTCCTGAGTCATAGAAATTCGATGGAGAGGACCATTCAGCCCCATGCCTGGCCAGTGCAAATTTGCTTCCTATTGTGTGTGCATCCTGCCTTGTTTTAAACATCCCTAGATTGGGGCTCCCACCACTCTCCTTCGAGGCCAGTCCACAATGTAGGAGGAATTGCTGGCAGGATGTTTTCTGTCTCTTATGTTTAAATTCTCCCTTTCTTAATTCATCCTAATACTCTTGCATCTACACCCTGTGAACTACCCTGAATAATTCCTCTCCTTCCTGTGTTTACACCCTTCAGATAGCTGTTGGTTTGTTATAACGTCCCTCCAAACACAACCACGGGTGGTACTTTAGAGAGGATGTACTGGCTACATGTGGCAGCAATGTAGGAACAGTTGGTAGAAGGGGATGCAGCACTCAACAGGTTAAAGAATGTGTAGGTGGTACCGAATTGCACAAAATCTGGGGAAGTTCAGGCGGATGCTCTATTTGCAGCCCGCACCATTGGGTGATGGCTGTGGAGTTGCTGGATGCGGATGCCCGCTCGGAATGCAGCGATGGTTAAAATGCGGCAGTGATCCCATTGTAGGCTGTTGTGCTTTGGGTGGTTACTGTGGAAGACCTGTGTGTGTTTATACAAGGGCTGGCTCTGTTTGCAGCCCAAGTTCCAGTTGCATGTATTGCTCTGAGTATCTTGGCCATTACCAGCCCTCCCCCATTCCTCTTTTCCCACAGCACAACCAGGAAATACAACTTTAGTTGGATCACAGGGCTGTTTTTTTTTTTTTTTTACCTAAATGGGGGCATGGGGAAGGCTTGCCAAATTCTAATCGTTCTCAGAGCAAATGGACTGGAGCATAAACATGCCAGCGGATGGGATTTTACCAGGGATGGGGGCTCCAGCCAGAGAAGAGCTTGTGCTGCACAATTTGTATCTCGTGTGTGTTTGGCTTTAGGGTTCTGCTTCAGCCCTTTACAGAGAAGCCCGAGATCATTCAGATCCTGCAACCATTGCCACATTAAGCTCCTAAGGGGGCCACCCTCTTGGACCTGATGGCAGGTTCGGAGCCTGGATTTGGATCTGGGATTGGATTAGGATTTGGACCCACCCTTGCTCCCTGTAGTGTTCCAGGGGGTTAGGAATAGGGTTTCTAGTTGAGGCTCATCCCTGCAGAACAGAATGGTGAGTTGTGTCCTTACAATGTGCACTGATTTGTCAGCTTTGGTCTCCCCTTTCCCTGCTTTGTGTCTTCCTGGAGGCCTAAGCCCAGAGGGGAGTGGCCTCCGGGGAGATCTGAGCGCAGGCTTTGGAACAATAAGTCTCTCCTAAAGGACTCTGCTGTTAAATTTTTATATACAATTTGCTTGATAGTTTGTCTTTATTGGGATCTAATTAGAAAGAGTTTTACCAAAGAAGCATTTTCCCCTCCCCTTGGGCCACATTAAAATCAAGAAAAGCTGCTGTCTCAGAAATATGTCATGGGGCCCTGCTGGCATGGGAGCATAAACGCAACCTGCGAGGAAACTGACCTACCCAGGGACTCTGAGTGGAGGAGGAATAAACAAAACAGGAGGGTTGGGGCGGGGGGAGGAGGGGGAATTTCACAACCTTTCTTTCTTGGGAAATGGTTGTGGGCGTGGAGCGCCCGTTTGGCTTGACTATTAATAGGGTCAGTGAACTTTTCCAGACATCGTCAGAACGGTGGGTGCTGTAATTAGGAGGCCCGGAGAGATTTCATGTATTAATAATGATCTTCCCAAACTGAGACTTGACATGGCTTTCTGCACAGCCCTGTTTTACCAGGATTATTTTTAAGGCAGTTAGTCAAGTGAGCGCAGAATGCCAAGGTTCCTGGACAGGAGGAGCTGATGCTGCTAGTCCCGTGCAGCTCTGTGGCTATTTCCACAAGCTGGGAGCCGTCCTGCTCCCCCACCTTGCCAAGGATCAGAGCTCCACAAAGCATCTGAAGGTGGCTGGAGAAATTCCAAGCATAGTAATTTGCTGCTCCTGGATTGTAATTGAAATCTAACTCTTAATTAGTGAGCAATCACAGTTTTTCAGAGGCTCTCCAGGCACTTTATAGGCGCTGTGGGCCTGATCCAAAGCCCATTGATGTTAAAGGAAAGGCTCGTATTGATTCTGAGTGGGCTCCGTGTCGGGTCGTGATGCCAGAGGCATCGTGGCCTAATGGTTTAATAAAGCAGAATTGGGAGTCCAAAGAGCTTGTTGGTGGTTCTGTCTCTTGGGGTGACAGAATGTCACATTGGCCCAGATCCTTAAAGGTATTTAGGCACCTAAATCCCAATAAGAGGATCAAAATACCTTTGAGGATCTGGACCGTTACCACTCTGTGCCTCAGTTTCCCCATCTTTAAGTCTGGGATCGTCACCCATATCCCATGGGCGCTGTGAGCTCAGTTAACTAATGTTTGCAAAGCACTTTGAAGGGAGTTGATGGGGCTATAGAAGAGCAAAATATTGCATGGTCTTGCTGCATGGCTGGCTGAGGTGAGTTTTGATCATTACCCTAATTTTACAGATGGGGAAACTGAGGTACAGAGAGGGGAAGGCCCAGGTGCAGAAAGAAATTTCGGCACCTAGGTCCCATTGATTCCAATGGGAGTTAGGTGCATAAATACTTCAGCCCAGATTCCCAAAGGTGACTTGCTCAAGGCCTCACACAGTGAGTCGGGGGTAGAGGTGGGAATGGGACCCAGGCGTCCTGGCCTGGAACTATTCGACCACTCTGCCTAACAACAAACACCATATCTGACGTGCAGTGTTTGCCTTTAAAGACAAAGAAACCTGCCGGCGGTCCGCATGCTGGTTAATTGATTTCACCAGTGGCCACTGGCCATAAAATGATGACCTGTAATACGGGCGAGCATTACTGGGGATGATGGATCATTGAACCGTGAAGTAGCTGGCACTCCCAGCAGCAGTCCCCTTGCTCTCTAACAAATGATCAGGGGGTGGAAAGGAAAGGAACGTGTCCAGCTTTTGCCGAGGCACCCGTTGCAAAGAGAGCCATGCTGTGGCTGAGGGGGGAAATATCACCGTGGGCTTGCGATTGGGATAACTGGCCTGTTGGCGTGGTGGGCATTCAGGGCTGCTCCCTGGCTTTCTGCCAGAATCCACTGGTGGGTGTGGGAGAGCAAGGGAGCTGCCTGCCCGTACTGCTGCTCCTAGGGCTTGATTTTGGGAGGGGCAGAATGCTTCCCACTCATTGCAGGGCTGGGCGCCTCCCAGGGTGATTATTGATTATTAGTAGCACCTAGAGGCCTTTCAAGAGGATCAGAACCACACAGACACTTCCCTGAAGTGCTTACAATCTACATAGGCGAGACAGACCAAGGAGGGAGAAACTGAGGCACGGAATGTTCAAGTGACTTGCCAAAGGTCACCCAGCAGGCCGGTGGCAGAGCTGGGAACAGAGCCCAGGTCTCTTGATTCTCAGTGCAGTGCTCTACCCACTGGACCATACTACCCCTCCCCCACAGAGGCATGAAGGACTGTACTGCAGCGTCTGGCGGCAGGGAACAGCAAAGCCCCATTAATGCAGCTGGATTGCCGTTCCTCTGTGCAGTGTCTCTTCCTCCCGCTGTTGCAGGCAATGTTTCCGCACTCCAGCGTGGGTATGCAGATTTATTTTGCCAGATTACTAAACTCCAATAATCACATCTATAATCCACTGCAGCCTGTAATGGGCTCATAAAAGGATAATAATGGGGGGATTTGTATCCTTGCCATTGTTCACAGCGAGACGACGACGTCAGCTCAACACAGGAGGTAGAAAAGGGTTTTTATTATGGACTATTTGGGGAGTGTAACGTGTGTGTGTGTGTGTGTGTGTGTGTGTATATATATATATATATATATATATACACGCTTCAAACGTGACTGTCCAGAGCCTGGGTAGGGCAGATCTGCATATGGCCAGAAGCAGGAAATGCATCTGAATCTGGTGTGGTGAAGTGCTGTGTAAATGGATGGCGCTGTTTATGAACTGGGAAATGGGGAGGAAGTACTAGATTACTTCAGACTGGAAAGAGAGAGAGGCAAAACATAAAGTGCTCCAGTCTAGATGCCAGGACTTGGGGGGGCTGTACCTGGGTAGTCACTTTCCCTCTCGGTGCCTCAGTTTCCCAACCTGTACAATGACATGAATGGCACTTGCCAGCCTCCGCCAAGTGCTTTCCGTATACGGCTGCAATAGGGCTATTCTGATCTTGGTTACGCTGGTGTAAATCCAGAGGAACTTCACTGATGTTAGAGGAGTTACTCTGGGCATAGGCGCCGACGCTTGGGTGCTCCGGGGCTCAAGCACCCCTGGAAAAAAAATGGTGCTCAGCACCCAGCGGCCATAGCTGTTCGGCAGTGCCACTGATCAGCTGTTGGGTGGGTGGGAGCCTCGGGGGGAGGGGGTGGAGTTGGGGCGGGGCCTTGGGGCGGACTACAATGATGTGCCTTATTCCCCTGTTCACTCCCTCAAAATCCTCCTCTGAAGCTGAAGGTTTATTAAGCCCCCTTGGGGGATACGTTGCTTTTCGTAAGTTCCCTTGACTTCCTGCCCCTCAGGGCTCTGCTCCTTGGCTGGCCAAGTTGGGATCTGTCCTGCCTCTGTCTGTGTAGCCGGAGCTGTCTCCCTGTTGGTGTCGAGCTGGTTCTCGCCCTGTGCGTTTGGGGCTGGTAAAATTCCAGTCAGCTGCCGGGCAGCGGGGTCTTGGAACACGCGGCACTTGGCAGGTGGGAAAATATCTGCTCTGGAGCCAGCTCTTGACTCCGTTAGAAGTTTTCTTGGCAGGCTCAGCCGGCTGCCCGGATGTGACAAGAGCCGTCCCAAAGAGAAGGGGGGGCAGATGGAGCCGGCTACAGCCGTAAATTCCTTCATTAGATGAGGCCTAGAAGCTGCCTCTCGTTAAGGGATGGTTACAGGTGATGGGAGCTGCTGCAAATGGCTTCGAGGTCTTCTGCCGGTAAGGGTTATCCTGCTCGCTTAGTTTTCGGCGCTGCCATATGGGAGACCTGAATTTGATTACTGGTCCCAGCTTGAGTGCTGCTGGATGGGACTGTGTGGGATCAGGAGCGCCTCATTTCTCCCCCCTCAGGGCCTCGCGGCATGTATCTTGTGTTTTTCGTTGGAGGTTCTCAGAATGCTGGAATCCTCTTGCAGCACCCTGGCACAGCAGACTGGAGTTGTTCATTACCCCCATTTTATAAGGGAGGGAAACTGAGGCACAGAGGCCTCACTTGGGATTGGAGTGAATCTATGGCAGAGCCAGGAATAGAACCCAGGAGACCCTACATCCTCCGTCTGTCCTCTATAAACACTAGAAGACTGTACTCCTTCCCCAGGGCTGGGAATAGAACCCAGGAGTCCTGACTCCCATGCCCCCAGCTTCAACCCAGAGAGGGCGCGTCCTCCTTCCCTTCAGAGCACATTGTAATTCTTGCTATTCATTAAAATTTTACAGTGACTAAACTGTCTACATATATTTGTATTGCGTTTAGGGCAAGCGCTCGTGGAGAGATCTTCCCCAGCTTCACAATCCCCTTGTGAGGTTAACGTTGAATTCAAAGGGGCTCTCCAGTGAGCCCCTCCGGTCTGCTAAGGAGCGTTGTTCATTGACTCAAAAGGACGGTGGTGGCCGCGATGGGGGTTTAAGGAGGAAGGAAACTGATTCAAGTGTAGCTTAGAATCAAAACTAGTCAGGTAGAAGACTTTAAACCTGCCTTGGATTTTGGGCAGGCATTGGATTGGCTCCATAAGGTCTGCTCAGTTGAGGCCACTTTCAGTGCACCATGTGATTGCTCCTCTCCTTGCTTTGGGGATTTGAGCAGCCAGAGACATAGTTAACAGTATGGACCTTTTACATTGGCATCATTATGTTTCAGAGTCAACACTCCACTGTGATGAGTGGGAGCACTTTCTTCCCCTCTCAGCGCTATTGTCTGAGGCCCTCAGCAGGTACGGGCAGATGCGGCTGCAGCGCTTTACCTCTGGCCCACATCTGGAAGTACACCTTTGCAGCTTTAAGGGGCAGAGACGTTTGTTTTCTTTAAATGAAAGCTTAGCTGCTGGAGTGCAAAGAAGGCAGCCTGTAAGAGGAATGTACAGGATCGCTGAACCACTGCAAACTGGCCTCTGACTCCGCCCCTGCGTTAGGGAACTGGTAAAGGCAAAGCGCACCTCTGGTCAGCCAGTTTGGATGCCTGCGATCCAAACCTCTGCTCAGCGTGGGGGAGAGCGTGCCCTTATGGAGGGCTGCATAGAGCCAGTCATTTGCTTTTCTGTTCCCTGGCAGGAGGGTCGGCGGTGAGGTGAGGGCGGGAATGGAAGCCTGAATGAAAGCCTAAACGCAGCCATTTAGACATGGTGGGCTGGTTTCTGGTCTTGGCTGCGTCGGCGTGATTGCGGAGTCACCCCATCGGTTTCAGGAGGGTTACTCTGGGTTTTCACAGGATGGAATGAGATCAGAATCTGCCTCTTGGCTAACGGCTGCCAGGCAGGATTGGTGAGCTCTAGAGATTGTTTTCAGAGAACGTAACGCGCTGCAGTGGGTTGGAACTTGCAGGCAGCAGGTGTCCTATGCAGGGTTATAATTGCATGGCGCTTCCCCCCGCCCCCGGTTGTGCTCCGGTTCGTATCAAAACATAAACCCAACCAAAGGCTGCAAATCTCTCATTCTCCTGAATAGCTTTGATAGATCCCCTGAAACTTCATTGATCGCCAAATAAGAAATACAGTGGTTGTTAAAGTGTCCCTCCTCCCTGTGCTCCCAGCGTTTTGCATTACCAGCCCGGGTGCTCTTTTGACAGCTGAATTGTTTGTACGCTAACCGTCTCCAGGCACACAGTAATGCAGCGAGCCCGTCAGCTACTGGAGTTGCACAATCCACGCCTGGCATAATTACCCCGAAGCCATTCACACTTGGATTTGACTGCATTAGCTGCAATTAGCAAATAAAATATTTTGGTTTGTAGCTTTCATTGACAAATGACTCCTCCATCTCTCCCCCGCCATCCTTCCTGTGCATTGTCCTCTGCTATTATGGGTCTGCTTATGTCACCTGCTAGCTGCCCCTGAGCATGTAGGAGCGGTTCATGGAATCATTCTGCAGTGTGTGGGACGTGTTGCCTAGCGGTTAGAGGTCAGGGGGTAGGGACTGGGACTTCCTGGGTCCTATTCCCAGCTCTGATACCGGGCACCAATACAGCAGCTTAGATAACACAAACGTCTCTCTTCCCAGCTCTGAGGGAGTGTTGTCTCCTCTGCTCGTTAGGAGGACTGTGAACTAGGAGCCGGGTTCTTTTCCTGTGTCTGCCACTGACCTGTTGTGTAACCTTTGGCAAGTCACTTCAACTCGCTGGGCCTCTTTCCCTCCCACCCGCGGGTTGACGGAAAGCTCTTCCAGGCGGGGCCTGTCTCTTACGGTGTATACGTACCGTACTTAGTACAGTGGGGCCCCTATCCTGGTTGAAGCCTCTAGGCACTATTGTGATAGAAAAATACGTGATCGTTCGTATCCAGCCGGTGTCTGTGTGTGTTCTAGGAGGGATGCCCCTGGCTCAGAGCCGCTCCACATCAGCTGCTGCTGTTGCAGGGTCTATTCACTCCCTTGCCGCTTACGTGTGTCCGTCCTTGACCTGTGTGCATGTGTTTGCAGATCAGACCCTTACTGTGGGGCCTTTAGGAAAGGACCAGTCTGGCAGCTGCCGCTCGAGTCTTCCAGCCCCTTCGACAACGCTCGCGTTGTTTGGAGGACGCGCCCCAGAGTGTAAGGATTGCTGTGGCCTCCGTCCCAACCCCCCGAAGTCAGCCGGGCTCCACCGCGTCTCCGCGGGCCCCCTCGCTGTGCTGGGGCAGCTCTATTGTCTGGGCTAAGTGAGTGGGAAACGCCCAGCGAGCACGTTCCCTTTGTCAGGCCCAGCTCTGGGATTGGGGTCAGGGATCAGAAAGAATCCACTGGGCTCCTACCCGCCCCCGCCGCGCCTTCCCAACTGTCACCCGCAGGGTCTTCGTCAGAGCGCTGGAGCGTGAAAGCTGAGCCCAGCAGTGACCGCTCGGGAGACGAGAGATGGGGCTGGATCGGGACCTTCCCCCAAGTAGGGCTCTGGCTCCCGAGCTGGCAGCCCTGTCTCTAAATAGAGCGTTTGGGGTGGGCACCGCGCTAGCAACCCTCCGGCACTGGGGACAGATCCCAACACTGGGTTATTTAGGGGGTAGGTGGGCCAAAGTCAGCAACTCTGGGGGGGAGGGATAGCTCAGTGGTTTGAGCATTGGCCTGCTAAAGCCAGGGTTGTGAGTTCAATCCTTGAGGGGGCCGTTTAGGGATCTGGGACAAAAATTGGGGCTTGGTCCTGCTTTGAGCAGGGGGTTGGACTAGATGACCTCCTGAGGTCCCTTCCAACCCTGATAGTCTATGATTCTATGAACTCCTGTGCTCTCTGTCTGGGGCTGGAGACAACAGGACCCCGATTGGGCCCCCTGGCTTTGTAAATCCTAAATTCAAAGCTCTCTCCCCCACCCCCCAGGCCTGTGAGGCTGGCAAGCCCCTAGCTAGCCTTCTCCGCTGCCAAGTCCTCCAGCCATGGTGCAAGGCCGGCACCGCCCATCCGGGTGACGTGTCTGGTAATGACAACGAGCAGCTATAAAGTCTTGAGTGAGTCCCGCACCGGGCAGGGACTGTGGCTTTATGTCCCTGCAAAAGAGAGGCGTGTTTACGACGAGAGAGCAATCCCAGTGTGACGGCCTAGTGGAGACAAGGTGCTGGGTAGGGCTGTGGCTAGCCAAGATCAAACCTGTCCCACTAGTTACCAGCTAGTTACCTCCAGGTCCCTCTCCGGTCAGCGTCTACAGCGCACTAGTGATCTCGGTGCACAAACGTGCAAAGACGTAGCCGTGAGTCCGTGCAGCGCCCAGGGCAATCTCTCTTAGGGCTTTCCATGTTCCTGTGATCCGGACAATAATGGAACTGGCTTAGGCTTTGCACCCAGCCTGTCACCCAGATGCTCGCCTGTCCTGTAGGGAGCGCTCCCCGCTAGATCCCAGAGCAAGGTTCTGCAGCAACGAGGTGTTTTCACCTCCCTAAAACCCCTCCTTGGGTTCCAGTCTTTAACTGGGTCACACTCGTCGTGATCCGCTCTGCCATTAGTCGCCGTGTTCTCTGCCTGGCTGGAGAAGGGCTAACCCCGCCAGGGCCACCGCTCGCCCCGGGATGCTGCCAGGCTTGTTCACGCGCGCCGTATTTTCTGAACGCTGGTTCAGGCTCCATTTCGTCACCTGGATTTTGGGGTAAAGGGGGGGCAGAGGGGGCTTTTAATTTTTCTTTCCCTCTTTTAAATGGCTTTAAAAGCTCAGCATGTTCTGCTCCTCTCGTACTGGCTGTAGGGTCCTCTCCTTGCCCGGCAGCTCTTTGGGTCAGGAGTCTGGGACTGGCCACGGGCCGAACGTGTCAGTGTAGGGTGGGATCTGGGAGCTCCTCCACATGATTGATTGGGGCCTGGTTCCTGCTCCCAATATTTCCTGTCTGACTCCCTCCCCTAATGTCTCCTGCCTTGGGTCTACCTCCTGTGGGCCCCCTCCTCCCTCTGGTGCATCCCACCCTTCCCTCTGCCAGGGAGATGCTAGGGGTACGTTGGGTGTTGTCACTTTCCGACGCGTGTCCTGCAGCTGCAGACCGGGGGGCAGAATCCTTCCCCCTGCCTGGGTTTGAGCTAGTTTGGGTTCAGTCTCCCGTCCCTTCATCCCCCACTTCTCCAAATCCTCCCGTTAGCTTCCTCCCTTCCACCCTCTTCCTCCTTGTCGCTGCTGATCCCAGCTCTGGCGCTGTGGCCCGAGCAGGCATCGTATGGAAGGCCGATTGAACGGGGCTCTCCCTGCCCTGCTGGGACTGTCCCTAGACACCGCAGATCCAGATCCCAGCCCTGCTGGTGTCCCGGGGTGTTTGGTTTGCCCCGTGTAAAGAGAGAGGCTCTTGGTTCACACTGTTCCTGTCCTGTCTGGGGGTGTTTAGGTTGGAGCAGATTCTCTGGTCGCCTCCTGGCCTGCAGGGATATTGTTTTCCAGGGCTCTGTCTTGCTGCTCTACCTGCTATGGACGCTGATGGGTGTCTCGCCTGAGGAAGGACAGCAGATTCTGGGCCTCGGAGCATCCCGCAGGAGCCAAGGAGTGCCCCGTTGCATTGGAGACTAATCCTGGAGACCGGGGTAGCTGTTGCCAAGTACTGTCCCCCAGGCCTGGACCTCTGCTTGTCTCCTGGCAGCCGACACGTCTCTGATGCCCATGGATTGGGATCTTGTAGTGATTTCCCCTTGGCTGCCTTTCAGGCCTGCTGGGGAGCTTTCAGCGCAAACAAGCCCTCGCCCCGGAGGGCCAGGGTCTTAAAATCGGAAGCAGCCAAACCTGGCTGGGCAGGGGAGGTCCCTGCTTTGGGCTTGCTGCACACCAGCCTGAAGGCTTTCTGGTTCGGATCCGGTGTCCCCGAACTGGAGGGCTTTGCTCCCGAACTCGGAGGACTCCCCCCTAAAGACGGGCCCGTTGACGGGCAGACTGGGCTCGGAGGTGGGAGTTTGGATCCGTTCCCCCAGTGGTACCCGAGTCAGCAGTTTGCAGCTGTCACAGGGAGAGCAGCAGGGCTGCGTGGCGGGACGGTTAACTGGGGTCTGGGTCTAACTCATTCGCTGGCCTGTGGTGCCAAGGGCAGGGCTGTGGGGATGACGCCCTGAGGTTTTTTTGCTGAATTCCCTGCCCAGCAATGGTGCTGCTTTGACGGTCCTGGAGACCCAAGTCATCTTTCCTCTGACCTTCACCATCGCCCTCCCTAGCAACGAGCAAGCTGACCGCTGTGCTGTGCTGCATGGGCCGGGCGTTCAGAAGCGCTGGGCACCCAGGATGCTAACTGGAGTCTCTGGGAGCTATAAAATCAGGCCCTCTATCTATCTATGGCCCCCCATCACTGGAGTACATGTGGACTTCCCAGATGCTAATTAACTTCTCACAGCCCCCCCATGAGATAGGGAAGGGTTAATGCTCTCAGCAGATGGGGTGCCGAGGTACAGGCACACAGCGAGTCTGTGGTGGAAGCAGGAGTTGAACCTAGATCTCCTGGCTCCCAGTCCAGAGCCTGACCCTGCTGCTGCCCGTGGGGTTAAGTGTTCACCAGGTTGCCCTGCCAGTGTTCCTCAAGGAGTATCCTGGACAGTCCCCACTGGGGGACAGAAGCGGTGTTGGATCAGCCCCTCTCTCTGAGGAGCCGGTTGGGGTGGTGGTTGTCCTGTTAGCTGGGAATTGGGCTGAGACCCACCAATGTCGCTAGCAGCCAGGACGAGAAGAGATCTGCTTTTTATTGCTACACTGGGCTGAATGTTAGATGGGAATTTCTGACGGAACATAAAAGCGGCCCTACTGGGTCAGACCAAAGGTCCATCTAGCCCAGTATCCTGTCCACTGACAGTGGCCAGTGCCAGGTGCCCCAGAGGGAATAAACAGAACAGGGAATCACCAAGTGATCCATCCCGTCGCCCATTCCCAGCTTCTGGCACACAGAGGCTAGGGACACCAGGAGAAAGACCTGTGTAGAACTGGAGCGGACGGGCTGCCTAGTCCTGTTCTTTCCCAGGATGCTGAGAACCTCAAACTCTTTATATGTGCCACTGTCCATGAGATACGTACTGCCACCCAGGCAAGCTTATAAGGCAAACACCTGTCCCTTAATTAGCCCCAGTCCATGGGGGTTGTGCTTAACTCTTTGAATACCAGATTCTAAGGAGCCTCTGGATTTGTAGTCTCTAATTCCCCAGAAGGGCGTCATCTGGTCCTTGCTCTTCCTGACGTCAGTGCAGCGTGCTGTGAAAGGGTTAAATCACAGCTGCCAAATGTGTAGTTTGTGGGGTAACCTCTGCTTTGTAGGCGAAATACCAGGCGGTTATGAAACCACCTCTGCAGAACCGCAGCAGTCCAGCCCCGCTGTCTGGCTGCTCGCCCTCCGTGAATAGGCTTTTAAATAATCTGTTATTAACACACGCTATAATTGTCTTATTTAAATGCGTCTGGGAGCCTTTTAATTATCACTTGATTAAATGTCAGGTTCCAAACCTGCCTTTTTGATGGGCCCTGACATTTGCTTTGTAGCTCTCTGGTCAATGTTTGAATTTGCTCCCGTGTTCTGATACTCGGTGGCGCTGCTGGTCTGGCCTTGTCATCAGTCCCCCTTTCCCAGGCCTTGTTCTGTCCGGGTGCTGTCAGGAGTAGCCGTCACCATGGGATGGGCGCTCCTCACGGGCAGTCAAGAGTTAACGCGCACTGTTATCCCCATGTAATGGATGGGGAAACTGAGGCACGGTGCGAGTCCATGGCTTGCCCAAGGAACTCATGGCAGAGCGGGCAACTGAGTCCCAGCCCGTTCCCGCCCTGCCAGTTCTCGCTGCTGATCAGTGTGTCGCATGCTGCTAGCCGCTGACTCCTGCTGAGATTGCAGCAGCGGCAACCGGTACTGGGACAGGAAGCAGGAAACTCATTCTTGAGTCTGGAGGCGATCTCTCCAAGCCATGGCGTGGGTCTTATGTGGAGGAAGTGTTTGCTGTTGCTACCTGTTGTATGGTAAATGACAGGGCTCAACTCTCTACAGCTCTCCTCCCCCCAGCATGCAATTTGCTAAGGACTGTGAATTTCACCTTCTGTATGGCAGGAGGTCGCCACATTGGTGGCCCTGGGAGCCCCATGCTGGAGGTTTTTACAAAACCAGTTTCCATCTGGCTGCATATTCGTGCTTCCCAACCTGCCGCTGAATTTGGGACCCAAGGGAAAACAAGCGGCGCAGCCGGCTTAAAATGTCTCGGGGATTAATTTCCTTTGCATACATCTATTCCAGTGCCATGACGACTGGGGATAATAAAAGTAAGAGATCAACGCCCAGCTTGTGTGGGTTGGGAAGAGATTTGCGTCTCGAGGGAGGGCCGGGCATAGTAATTACAGACAGCTGGGAGGTTCCGCAGGTCCGACTTTTATATGCAGAATGAAGTCGACAGAAGAGCTACCCTGGTTAATATTTAAAACGCTGTTCACAAAGCAGCTTCCCTCCCTGGTACTAGGGAACGCGTCTTTCGCAGCCCGCACCCTTTGCTGGCTCGAAATCGACAGGGCATGGTGTTGGTCCTTCTGTTAGCGAGTCGGGGAGCTGCGAAATGCTACTGCTGCCTGCTCCAGCCAGGCAAGTCGCGTAGCGTGGCCAGCGCGAGCCAGATCAGAGCGATGGCCTTCTGCCTTTGCAGCATTTGCCTCTGGGGCGGGCGGGCAGCCTCCTTATGTGTCCTGCTTGTGCAATGCTGAATTGTCTCTGCAAACACCTGCTGATCAGCTCCTGCCCTGGAGCCTGGGGATTGAGGACCCTTGTACTTTTTATCTTAACTCCGATCACGGCAGATGCTGTTCTTAGTCCGACACGTGTTTGATCTTTGGTTTTGAAATTTGCTAAGGTGTTTGCTGCCACCGTACCCTGTGGCACTGAGTTCCCCAGGTGAGCCTGGAGAGAAGTATTTCCTTCTCGGGTGATGTTGGCCGGAGTCGGCAGGTGCGGAAGCGACCCCCCAGATCTGAAAGCCTTTGGACTCTCCTAAATCTCAGCTTTCCATACGAGCTGAGTGGCTCAGGGCTTCTTTTGTACTGTATCCAGGGCTGCTGTACTGGAAGGGTGAAAAGGCCAGGCTGGTGTCTCGGTCTTTGCATGCATCAGGACATGCTCTCCTGGTACTTTTGGCCTATTTCCCGTGGACTTGATGGGCTCAGATACTAGAGAGACCGGCAGACTTCAGAGCACTTCTCCCAACCAAATCACCGTCCCTCCCCTGCCACCACCCTTGCTAACGCAGGTACATGGCACTTGTCCGTAGGGGTGACTCTGTGGTGTTGCTATTGCTACTCCTCCGGCATGGTCTGTGAGTCCACTGTGGGGCTGTCCGGACCCCTTGTGGTCTCAGGGCTCTGGCCTGGGGTTTTGTTTAACTGTGTTAATAGCAGAGCTCTGGCTGTAGCGCTTGGGAGAGCTGTCCCATGGTACTGTTCTGGTGATGTTAAACAGCCTCCCGTCGATGGAGAGGTTCTTGGGAAATGCCAGTCTCCCAGGTTTGGTTCCCCACCACCAGTCCCGGTCGGTGTCATCTCGTCGCTGTTGCAGGCAGGAGCAGCACCAGGGTTTTTGCTGCCCTAGGCGGTAGTGCTCCTCCGCAGTAATCGGTGGCGCTTCGGCGGCAGCTCCCCCTCTGAAGCTGTGTTCTCGGCGGCCGCTTTTCTTGCCGCCCAGAGAAAAACCTGCCGTTGAATCGTCGCCAGGAAATGAGTCACCGCCGAAATTCCGCCGAGGGCGGCGAAATGCCGCCCCCCAAATCCTGCTGCCCTAGGCGACTGCCGAGGGTCGCCTAGTGGAAGTGCCAGCCCTGGCTGCAGGTGTGTACGTGCTCCGTGTTAGTGGGGAAGGTTGTGGCCGGCTCCGTGTCCAGGCTCTGTTCAGGGTATGTTGCTCACGCCAATGGTCATGCAGAGCTGGTGTGAACACTGGGATCACCATTCTGTTTTTAGTGGGGTGTGAGGAGGGGCTTGTGGCTGGGGTGTGGGAGAGCTGGGCTCCCTTCCTTAGAGGTTTTTAAGGTCAGGCTTGACAAAGCCCTGGCTGGGATGATCTAATTGGGTTTGGTCCTGCTTCGAGCAGGGGGTTGGACTAGATGACCTCCTGAGGTCCCTTCCAACCCTGAGATTCTATGATTCTCCTCAGGGCAGTGGCTGGATCTCCTGGCTGGATCTCCCATCTGCAAGGCGGAAGATGCCTCCGTTCCCCTGCTCCTTGTCTGCTGGAGCGGGGACCGCGTCTCGCGCATGAGGCAGCATTGCCAGCTCGAAGAACAGGATTTTGGCCCCAGCCTCCCTTGAGGCCAAAAACTCCAGCCCCGGCTGGGGGAACCCCGCCCCGCCGCCCCGCCTGCTGGGGGAGAGCAGCCGCGCGGAGCCGGGGCAGACGGCAGGTGCAGCTCGCTGCCTCTCGCAGGGAGAGGGAGTGGGGGACCCCCGTGTATGAGGGGGTGGTGAAGAACCCCTGGAGCTGCAGGAGGATCTGATGTGGGGTTGGGGGGCGGGGGCAGATGTGTGGCACAGAAGGATTTAACTGGAATATTACCGGGATTGGGGAGAGGCTGGAAGCTCTGTGATCAGGCAGGCAGCAAGAGGGCCAGAATCCCCATGCTGGGTACCTTTGGGAGAGGGGGCAGCCCTGCCCTGGGATGGCAGGAGGAATCCACAGGCAGACCACAACCCCCAGTATAGCCTTTGCACCCAAAACCATTGTGTGTGTGTGTGTGTGTGGTTTTTAATCTCATGAGTTTTGTGCTCTTGGGGTTGGCATTATTGACTGGCACATCGGGGCCCCCATTCCAGTCAGGGCCTTTGGGAGCTGCCCTAATATGAAAGAATCAAGTGGCAGCAGGAGCCAGTGGTTAAGGCCCTGGTCTGGGATGGAGGAGACCTGGCCTCTATTCCCAGCTCTTGGGCAAGTCGCTGCCCCGCTCTGTGCCTCAGTTTCCTCACCCAGCCTTTGAATGTCTTGCCTCTTTGGATTCCAAGCTGCTGGAGGCGGGGACTCTCACTGCGTGTGCGTACAGCGCCCGGCGCAGCTGGGCCCTGATCTCCATTGAGGCCTCCAGGCGTATTAAACAATAAGCAGCCACGAGGAGGTGAAGCTGAGCCAGGTTAGCGGCCACGTGTAACGAGAACAAAAGGGACCGTGGGAAGGTTGTGGTTTTAGTCCCCGGCCTTGGCTGCCTCCTGCATGTGCCACATCACTCCTGCCAAGGCGGCGCCTTTTATTTAGTTACTTACAAGTTTGGCATTTAAAATGAAAGAGCAAAAGAACCTGCCTTTGGAGACAGCCACCAAGCCACGTGCGCCCCCTCGCCGCTTCGTATGCTGCTGGCGGGAGGCAGGGAGAGCCATTAGACTGGCAGGCGCGTAGATGGGAGCGTTCTTGAAAGTCCGCTGCACAGCGGGAGTCTCGGCTGTGGCCTTTGTGAGTCCGGCTTGAACGCGGAGTGGCGGCTTCAATTATGGGGAGAGAGGAGCATAGCGGCTCTTGGCTGCGGAGGTGGGGGGTCACCTGATGCGATGACTGGCAGGTGTCTGTCTGCCTTGGACTGGAACTGGGGCAGCCCACCTGCCGTGTTAACAGAGGCTCCGTGTGCCAGCAGGAGTTTTGTCCTTGTTAGAACTGGCCTGGGCAGCTACTGCTGGAGGCGTGTGTGTGTGTGTGTGTGTGTGTGGTTTTATCTTTAAATGCTCAACAATCGACTTTCATTTGCTGTGGGCAAAGTCTTTGATCTTCCCGTTTCCAGGTAGTAGTAATGTGTGGTGCCACTCCACATTTGCCAAGCAGGGCAAGAGAGAAATGCTACTTCTGGTAGCAAAGGGGGGGTGGGGAGTGGTTTAGAATAAAAGCAACAATTATTCTTTGTCCATCTCTAGCGCCTTCCAACTGGGGAACTCAAAGTGCCCTACAAACATTGAACTGCTGCTGCTTCAGCCCCTATGATCTCCCATTGAGGCAGGTGGGTATTGTTAGCCTCATTTTATGCATGGGGAAACTGAGGCACAGGGCAGGGGCAAGCTCAGCACAAGCAGGGAAGAAAGGCTGCAGTCCATTGCCCAAAGTCATGCAGCAAGCTGACAGCAGAGCTGGGAATAGATCTCTGGAGTCCATGGCTCTCGGTCCATGGGTCTAACCACTGACCTGCACACCTGCCAGTACAGGGGAGATAATGTTCCAGAGGAGAGGAGCCCTCCGCTCATGAAGGGTGGGTGTGTGTGTGTGTGTGTGTGTGTGTGTGTGTTCGTCAGATTCATCCTTTCCTGCTAAAGCGACTCTACACACACATACACGCCCCGCCCCGCTTGGCTGGGGCAGTGAGTCGCGGTTGTTGTCCCCTGGGCTCGTCGCCACAGGACTGCGCTCTGTGGAGGCCTGGCTGCGCTTTGTGGGATGCCGCGCATGTCAGCATGGTCTGAGGTGATGGGCAGCATGACTGTGGGTAACGCAGGCCAAACAAGGCTTCGCGGACGCTGGATCCAGGCCTCGCGTTCTGGCAGGAGAGCAGGGAGGGGGGGAAAAACCCCCGTTCTGTTCCCCTGGTGCACAACGTTCCCTCAGACACATGCTGCGTTTGTGAGCTGAGCCGAGCGAGCCTAGTCCCACGCCTGGTTTGCTGGCAAGCCGCTACTTGTCCTCCGCAGGGCCAGGTCCTTGGCGGACCCCAGGTCTCTCCTGGCCCCAGCCCATGCCGTGGCTGCCTTGGAGGGCTCGGAGGGGGCGCCTGGACGCGGGGAGCTCACCCCATGGTATTAAGCGGAATGGCACATCTGGAAGAAATATGGCAAAACGCTGCTTGTCTAAATAGGTGGTTTCCTGCCCTTCTGGGCATGTGCAGGAAATAAGGCATTGAAAGTGGAGCCGGAGGAGGCCCGTCTGCAGCTGCTGCCCCACAGTATGTGCGTACGGGCGTTGCCTGGGGCTGTAGGAAATGTCCTACGGGATGGCTGTGCCCCTTGGAAGGCTGGTTCCCAGGCTAATCGATCTCCCAGGTAGGGTGACCCGATATCCCCATTTTATAGGGACAGTCCTGGGTTTTGGGGCTTTTTCTTATATAGGCCCCTATTACCCCCCCACCCCCTGTCCCGATTTTTCACACTTGCTGCCTGATCACCCTACTCCCAGGTAAGGGAACTTCCCCGGGCCAGCTTCTGCGCATTGGGAGCCTGCTGTACTGCGGTGCCCCCAGTAGAGGGAGCCGTGCAGCCTGCAGCTTCTGTGCCTCTCCCCTTTACCTGCTCCTCTCCCAGGGCTGGGACTCCCTGGAGGGGCGGGGGGAGCCATGGAGCCAGGCAATAACCTGCCGACTTCAGGTGAGACGATGCTGGCTTGTAGAGGATTTGGAGCGGTTTAGTGTCTAGGGGATTTGGACACCCAGCTCTCATTCATTGGCTGGAGCCCTGTGTGGCTCGGCCCTGATTATGGGGCTAGGTTAGGCTGACCAGACAGCAAGTGTGAAAAATCGGGACGGGGTGGGCGGGTAATAGGAGCCTATATACGAAAAAGACCCCAAAATAGGGACTGTCCCTATAAAATCGGGACATCTGGTCACCCTAGGCTAGGTACAGGAATGTTCTTTGGCTTGTTGCCCCCAAAGGGGAAGCACTTCCACCAGGGGGCCTGTGTATTGCTCCACCACCGTGGGAGGGTGTAATCGGTACAGCCTCGTGCGGGCTCTTAGTGCCGGGAGGAGTCTCGCCTGTGTCAAATGTTAAACACCCGGTCGGCAAACTCTTATTGTGTAACTTTTAAAAGTGCCGTAAAATCCCCTAAAATGCAGGAACCTCCACCTGATGCTTTGGGATGTTCTCAGGGGAGCCTCTTCCTACACACCCTTGGTTCTCCCTGCTTTGTTTGGCTGCCTAGGGGCCCCTTGTCCCCCTCCCCCTCCACCCGCTGCCTTTGTGTTCCATGCTGTATGTCCTGCTCTGTGTGGTGGGAGGCCAGATGTTTGGAGCTGCTAGTCCAGATGTTAGGCCCTGTGCTGGGATCTGCTGCCGGGTTGGCTGGTGTCAGGATTTCACATACCCTCCCCATGTGACTCTTACGGTCCGTCTACGCTGCAAATAGACACCTGTGGCTGGCCTGCGCCAGCTGACTTGGGCTTGTGGGGCTCGGGCTGGAGCCGTGTAGACATTTGGGCTCGGGATGGAGCTGGACCCTATGAGGTGAGAGGGTCCCAGAGGCAGAGGCAGAATGTTCACACCGCAGTTAAACAGCCCCTTAGACTCATAGAATATCAGGGTTGGAAGAGACCTCAGGAGGTGTCTAGTCCAACCCCCTGCTCAAAGCAGGACCAATCCCAATTAAATCATCCCAGCCAGGGCTTTGTCAAGCCTGACCTTAAAAACCTCTAAGGAAGGAGATTCCACCACCTCCCTAGGTAACCCATTCCAGTGCTTCACCACCCTACTAGTGAAAAAGTTTTTCCTAATATCCAACCTAAACCTCCCCCTCTGCAACTTGAGACCATTACTCCTTGTTCTGTCATCGGGTACCACTGAGAATAGCTGAGCTCCATCCTCTTTGGAACCCCCCTTCAGGTAGTTGAAGGCTGCTATCAAATCCCCCCTCACTCTTCTCTTCTGAACACTAAATAATCCCAGTCCCCTCAGCCTCTCCTCATAAGTCATGTGATACAGGCCC
Source organism: Macrochelys suwanniensis (assembly GCA_033296515.1). Taxonomy (NCBI): domain Eukaryota; kingdom Metazoa; phylum Chordata; order Testudines; family Chelydridae; genus Macrochelys; species Macrochelys suwanniensis. The sequence goes on along the minus strand of CM065794.1, from coordinate 6,789,110 downwards.
CTAATAATTTTTGCTGCCCTCTGCTGGATTCTTTCCAATTTTTCCGCATCCTTTTTGTAGTGGGGGGCCCAAAACTGGACACAGTACTCCAGATGTGGCTTCACCAGTGCCGAATAGAGGGGAATAATCACTTCCCTCGATCTGCTGGCAATGCTCATACTAATGCAGCCCAATATGCCGTTAGCCTTCTTGGCAACAAGGGCACACTGCTGACTCGTATCCAGCTTCTTGTCCACTGTAATCCCCAGGTCCTTTTCTGCAGAACTGCTGCTTAGCCAGTCGGTCCCCAGCCTGTAGCGGTGGATGGGATTCTTCCGTCCTAAGTGCAGGGCTCTGCACTTGTTTAACCTCGTTACATTTCTTTTAGTCCAGTCCTCCAATTTGTCTAGGTCACTCTGGACCCTATCCCTACCCTCCAGTGTATCTACCTCTCCCCCCCAGCTTAGTGTCATCCGTGAACTTGCTGAAGGTGCAATTCATCCCAGCATCTAGATCATTAATGAAGATGTTGAACAAAACCAGCCCCAGGACTGATCCCTGGGGCACTCTGCTTGATACCGGCTGCCAACTAGACATCGAGCCGTTGATCACTACCCGTTGAGCCCAACAATCTAGCCAGTTTTCTAGCCACCTTATAGTCCATTCATTCAATCCATACTTCTTTAATTGGTTGGCAAGAATACTGTGGGAGACCATATCAAAAGTTTTGCGAAAGTCAAGGTATATCACGTACACCGCTTTCCCCATGTCCACAGAGCCAGTTATCTCACCAGGAGCCCAAGTCAGCTAGCATAGGCCAGCTGGGGGTGTCTGATTGATTGCAGTGTAGATGTACCCTTGTAGAGACTCTGCAGCCCATGTGAATTCCGTGGTGGTTGAAGGTGCAGGGGGAAATTTAAGGGCAGGCTCCAACCAGAGATGCTTGACTTTCCTTGAAGCCCAATTAGCAACTACTGTTGCCGTGCAACAAATGGGGAGCGTTGACCTGGGAGGTCTTTCTAAGCAACATTGTGAAGGAGCCATGCTGAGCAGTGACCATCGGTCGCGCCCCTTCTCCGATTGGGAAATGGGCATCATTGAGTGTCTCACCTCCAAGCCACCGGGGCTAGTCCAGCCGGCTGGAAGCTGTTGGAATCTGATGGCTGGCCTTTGGGAACCAGCAGGGAGGTGTCCACGTTACAGAAGCATCCCCTGCATCGCTGGATCCCTGGATGTCAGTGCCAGGTGAGAGGCCCAGGACAGTAGATCCAAGCAGATGGAGCTCTGCTCTCCAGTCAGGGCTGGGGCATGTTGTGGCGGGGGGGGGGGGGGGGGGGGCAGTATCCGGGGGAAGTCTGTGTGATGGCCGGCCGCTGCAGTGGTCATGAGCGAGGACTGAACCAGGGACCTCCCGAATGAAGTGCACGAGCCTGCACAGCTTGAGCTAAAGGAGTAAGTGGTACAGCTGGGAGCTGTGGCCGACTTGCATCTTCTGTGGCTTGGGCCTGGGCAGGGGACATGGAGCATTGGCTGAACAGCGGGTCACACTTGCCCTGCCATGAACTCTGCTGTGTCTGTTCTGTGGATTGACTGAAGGCTTCATCCCCTTGGGACGGCCAGTCCGGTGCCTTCCACGAGCGCCAGATTCCTACCCGCAGTGACGTGGGAGCTACCCAGGAATGAACCCTGTCGGGCAGAGCTGACGCCTCCGCAGCTAGCTTGGGAAGAAACCTGCGGCTGGGAGCGTGGTGACCAGAATGGTGGGTGGAGCGGCGCCTGCGTTTTGTTAGAGAAGCTAAGTAAATTGCTTTGACATCCTTCAAAATGAAAGGCCTTGTATGCATGGAAGAGATCCGTATTAATTTAATGAGAGCAGTGACCGAGGTAAAGTGGCCCGCAGCCATCTGAGCTGGCCCGGGGAACGGGAACGTACAGTCGGGAATCTCGTGGCCTGGTGTGTCTTAATGAGGCTGCTGTCCCTGTGGCCGCCCTTTGCACGGGCAGCGCTGATTAAGGAGCCCAGGGATGAGCTGAAGGCACGTGGCCACCGATCTGTGTCTTCCAAGCCCGTCATGCATCCCCCCCCGCTTGATGCGCGCTCAGTCCAGTGAGCCGAGCTAGCCGAAGAGCGACGTGCATTTCAATTCCAGTGCGTTCCACCTGATAATCGGACCCGCAGCTGCTGGCTGGGTCAGCGCCGGCCGTGGGCACCGAGTGGAAGATGCTGCAGAGGTCAGAGCGGGATCGGATCACGACCCCCCTTCTACAGCCTGATGGCTCCCCTGGTGAGAGCCTCTCCTTCAGGGGTACACCCTGAGTGCCTCAAAGGGGGGTTTGAAGAAGCCTTTCCCTGTAGGACTGATGAGAGTCAAAACTGGCTGCCGTGGTGGCCCTGAGGAGCCCAGAGGCTCACACTATCCTTTGCCCTAAATCCTCTCGCTAGCTGCAGGACGGGGCTCTCGCTAGCCCCATGCAGCCGGCTTGGGAAGGGGCCACTGCTAGCATGCAGAGGAGAGGTCACGCTCCAGGGTGCAGCCAGTCCTAGGTGCCTTTGCTGAGATGGCTGGTTGGGCATGATATGGAGAACCATTGAACTGCCATCAGACGTTCACCTCTCCTGGCCCCTTCTGAGCCAGGCTGGATTCAAATCGGTGAGCTAGAGGTGAGGGGCTCTTTCTCGTGCTGGCATCCCCCAAGCCAGCCCCCTCAGCATTGCTGCTGGCCCTGCATGGAGCTCCATGGAGACCCATTCAGGATATTTGTGTGCTCTTAAACCATGGGCACTCGGCCTTTTCCATACGGTGGTCCCCGCAATTGGTTCCTGGTAGCCGGAGCTGCTCCGCAGCATCCTCTGTGTCAGTCGCTGTGGGGAAGGGGTTGGGAGGGATTCGTTCTGGAGCTCTGAGGGCTCATTAGCCCTTCACCCATGGGTCCGCAGCGGTCTCCCGGGCTCTCCACACGTCACCTGCCCTGACAGCCTCCTGCGGCAGCCGCTGGCTATTGATATCTGGGGCCTGGCCGGGCTTCGTGGGAGGATGCGGCGAGGGCGGGATATTAAAGGAGCCTCGGCTGCCATGAGGACCGGTTTCAGGGCTATCCGCTGCCTCTAGCGACTCCTGCTGGACTGTTTCAGAACCACACCTCCGAATGGGAGTCTTGTCCGGTTCTCACTGGGCGCTGCCTCTGGGGAGCGGGTGGGACCGGGAGCGCCCCCTGGTGCGAGTGAGCTCAGCAAAGCCTTTCCCAGCTCCCTGGCCGGGCCAAGGGAGACTCGCTCTTGTCGAGCTGTTGTCTATGGCCCTGGTTGGCGTCTCGGCTGCAGCAGGACACTGGCCGGGCCCCTGTTACTCAAGTATTTGCACCCCTCAGCCTCATTGATGTGTTTATCCCCCCGGCAGGCAGGGCACTGCTGTTATCCTGGTTCCAGCCATTGGGGAGCTGTGGAACAGACGGGCCAAGCGACTTGCCCAAGTTCCCCCCAGGCAGAGCGTGTAGTGTGACCAGATGTCCCGATTTTATAGGGACAGTCCCGATTTTTGGGTCTTTTTCTAATATAGGGTTCTATTACCCCCCCACCCTCTGTCCTGATTTTTCACACTTGCTGTCTGGTCACCCTAAGAGCGTGGGATTGAACCAGGGTCTCCCATGCCGAAGGCTAGGGCTCTGACAGCGAGGCGGTGGCCAACAGGAGCACCCAACAGGATCGTCGGCGCTCCCCACCGGGCGTGGGGGCGTCTGCTGTGCAGCTGGGGAGCGCTTCGTTTCCAGACTGCTGTGACTGCAGGGGATCGTATCTGGGAGTGGAGACATTATAACTCGCTGTGTAATTAGCTGAATAAATGCTCTTGAGATAATAGCTAAATGTAGCTCGCATAGCCTGAGTGCTGCGATGGGGATAATTGAATTACTGTATGTGGGTGGATCTCTATTAATATTTTAAAATCTTAGTTGTGGTTTTATTTTGGGCTGTGTAGATTAGGGGCTGGATTGAATGCACCAATGAGCCCTGGTTTTATTAGCCCTGCGTGCTGATCATGCACCAGGCAGAGGGGAAGGGCCTGGTGGAACGTTAGCTTCTGAAATGCTGGGGCTCTAGTGGCATCTTCTCCCCAGGGCTGCTTCCTTTCGTGTCCCACCCCGTGCGTGGCTACTGGTGTGGGCAGCACGATAGAACCACTGTAAGCCAGCGTGGAGGGGCAGCGTCTGTCTTGCAGTGAACTCTGGGCTCCTTCTGGCTAGTCCTGCGAGAGGGACCCAGGACAGCTGGGCCAGGTGGCACCGCGTATTTTGCCAACGCCATCCCCTGATTAAACTCACTCGGGTTCTGCGTAGTGGGAAATCTTTGCAGTGCAAGGATTGAAGAGAGAGGGGAGAGGGTTGTTTCTCTGACTTGGGGAAGGGAGCAGCATTGAAGTCCCTTGTGGATTCACAGGTGTTACCAGATGGCTGTCACTTTGGGGTATGCTCATTTATTAGGTTTCAGTGTAGTAGCCGTGTTAGTCTGTGTCAGCAAAAAGAAAATAAGAAAGAAATACTTGTGGCACCTTTATAGACTAACAAATTTATTTCAGCATAAGCTTTCGTGGACTACCGTCCGCTTCGTCGGATGCAATAAACTTCATTTATTAGGGTTACCCTCTCCGGAGGGTGGGGGTGGGTTTCTGTAATTCTATCAATGTACTGCTTGTGTCACTTGTGGGTTCATATGGAGCTCTACTTCTCCCTTACGCGAGTCCTCTCCCAGTGGAGCTATCTGCAAGACCTAGGTTCCCCAGGGCTGGGTTCCTCCAGCCCCGGAATCTCAATCAATCTCTCTCTCTCTCTCTCTCACACTCACACACCTGAGTGGACCGGGACAATCCGCACTCTCAAGCTGACCCCCTTACATGTCCCTGGACTCAATGGGCTGGGTCAAGCAGCACTTTCAAGCTGACCTCCTTATATGCCACAGGTTCAGCACATCCCTATTCCCCCTGTCACATTACAAGTGTACTGGTAGTAACCCACTTGATGAGCAAACCCCACAGTATGTTTGGGCACTACAGGGCTCTTTAGCTTAGGTAAAAGAAGTGTTGCTGCGAGTAAATGGGGAAGCTAAAATCACAAAAGAGTAAAGTTTAGAGAGAGAGAGATGCAATCAGCTTAACCATAAAAGTTATTTATTGAATAATAGCGATAATGATACAAGGAGAGCCTAAGCAGACATAAGTTGCATTATTAAAGGTTAATACCTGAAGTAGAAAAGAAAACAGAGAGAGAGATGGGATCTCACCCACTTCACGAGGCTTGAACTGGTCGGGCTTCCCAGGTGATGGTGGTAGCTCAGGGTCCTGAGTGCTGGAGACAGGCAGAGCCCCCAGCATGATCAGTCAGGGGAAGATGAGGTCCCAGTGGAACTGATGCAGAGTTTGGGTCCATGCATGAGAACACTTACTTGGGCATAGGTCGGGGTTTGTGTAGAGAAACAACAATGGTTCAAGGGAGAACACTAGATTTGTTTATGGGTAAACTGATGACTCAAGGGTTTTCTTTAGGCCAGACAATAGGAGTTGATCACTCTTGGCTATAGGTGGTGTTTTCTTCCAGGGAGCTCACAATGCAATTAGGCTGCTTCAGTATTTTGGTTATCAATCAAGGATTCATGACTAGACCTGGTCTGATAACTGCTGAGCTGAGTGTGTGCAGGTGTAGGTTCGTTAACATCTGGAGCAGAGATCCCCCCCATGATGCAGTGCTTCCCTGCTTTTCTGGTCCCAGAGTTCAGTGCGGTTCTCTGTTCTCCATTCTGTATGCTAATGGAGATGTCTTAATCTTGTCACCCTTGTCAGAAGGGGTCTAGGTGTGTCTCCAATGCCCTTCACTGCTCTCTGCAAGTCTTTTCTCTGATCGGTTTTGGTTCAAGCAGAGACTGGTTGGGGGGCGTGGGGGGGTTCATGAGTCAGGTTAGATACAGCACCCTGGTTCCCCAAGAACACAGAGCTGACTGGTATGACAGGGTGGGTACAGCATGGACAGCTCCTACCCTCCACCACAATCCCATGATTGTCCCTCAGCCGAGATCTGTAGCAACCGTCTACTGGGGTTGTTAGTTGAGTTTCCAAAGCCTAAAATGAGGGCTAATAAGAGCTGGCAGTGTGCTGTGGACACCTCTCCACTGGGAAGAGGGCTCACACCCACCGAGCTCAGTTCATACAAGCCAGCACGTGACCATCCGATGGTAGGCAGCTGACCGAGGCCGGGTTTGAACTCGCCATGTTGAGGTTTACGGCTCTGTGTCCGTGTAACAGACTGGGGGTATAATGGTGCCGGAGGGACTCAGAGCCTACTCTGAGGGACTCTACCAGGGACTGTAGCTGGTACAGAGCAGTCTAGGACCATCAAGTCTGATTGTGTCTTAACTCCCGACCCCATCCACAAGAACAGTGAACTCTCTGTGCACAGGAGCCTGGCTGCGGGAAGGGGCTGGCGTGGGGCGTGGTTCTCAGGGTATGCCTGCCACCCGGTGAAAGCTACAGCACCACCTACACCGCTGTAGTGTGGACACTAGAGCCATCACTGTAGTGAATCCACCCCCTCAAGAGGCAGCAGCTGGGTCGACGGAATAATTAGTCTGTCGACCTCGCTGCATCTACACTGGGGGTTAGGTCAACAGGGTGTGAAACTTTTCACAGCCCTGAGCAATGTAGTGTGATTGGCTGAAGTTCCGGGTGTAGCCCAGGCCTCAGCTTGGAGACATGGCAGAGAGGCTGAGAGACTGAATTTAAAGGCAGAGGCATCCGCTGCCTTGTGCCAGAAGCCCAGGAGGAGGCAGGAAGAGTTCCCTGGCCAGACCCAGGACTCACAGGAGGGGGAAGATCAGACTGGGGTGGGGAGAGTTCGGCGTTCAGAATTTTGTTGTGTTTCGTGGCTCTGTAACTCTCCTTCACAAGTGAAGTGGTTGAGAAATCCCTGGGCTCAGCCTGTGTTCCTTGCTTTCCTGTCGCGTTGTCCCTGAAGGGGCTAATTGAGAAACCAGTGCTCCCACAGCCAGCGTTCCCACGTTCGGGGGGAACGTGTCTAAGAAGCTGGGGGCTTGAGAGGTTATCACGGAACAGTTATCGGTTCCCAAGTGGGCAGATGTCCCTGCAGGGAGGCCCTGTGCCAGGCAATGGGCTCTCCTCGAGGTCCCCAGGACTCACTGGGGCCGGGCTGGCCCGTGACCGTTGACCGGGTGAGTGTGGGCGGGGATGGGTATCAAACACATCAGTCTGGATTTTTTTGCTGGTCTGGTAACTAGCCGAGCCAGAGGCTGCGGCGGGAGGATCATGACTGGCCCAGGGCGCCGGATCAGTGTAGCGGATTAGTTTTTGCTGTCTCTCTCCTCCCAGTGCCCAGGGTGTGCTCCGTGCTAGGAATCAACGTTACAAGCTCCCTCTGGACCGGCCGTCGTTTGCTTTCATGCAAAAAATGTAATTTTATGCTCTACAACTTCTACCAGGCTGAGGAACCAAATGGCACCTGTCCACTCGTGCCGGGGGATCTGGGCTCTCCTGCAGGGCAGGGGGAGAGGAGATGGCCACAAGACTGCTGGGAGATGAGGAAGGCCCCCCAGCAATGGCCCTGTCTTTAGCGATCCTTGCATTTCTTGGTGCTTCGTGGCAGGTGCTGAACTGTGTGAAACCTGGTTCCCAGATTAATACCCCGTGAGTCCCGGAGCTGGGAAAGTTCAAGGCCATTCTCCCATGTTCAGGGCAGGGTTTCGGAAGGAGCCTCTGGAATGGCGGGGTTGGGGCGCACAGCTGTACCCTGGGTAATTTGGGTCATCGTGAGGCTAAGTGCCTGCTGCACTTGGCGTCCCCATGGCCCCGTCTGTTCCAGGAGCTCAGCCCCTCAACAAGCAGGAATGGATTAAGTACTCAGCAGGTCAGTGCTATTGGACCCATTGTACAGGGTGGGAAACTGAGGCACAAAGTGACTTGCCTGACGTCACTTGGCTAGTCTGTGGCAAAGCTGGGAGCAGAAGCCAGCTGCTGTGCTCTAACCATTAGACTCTTCTCCCGCTTGTGCCTGCAGTAGAGGCCCCTTGGCACACACAAACGTGCACGTATGAATCACGCAAACTTGGCCTGTTACGGCTTGTGCTTTGGGTGTCCGGATTCCTGCCCTCTGGTCCTGGCCCTGCCACTGAGTTGCTGCATGGGCTCGGGGAATTCACTTCCCCTCTCTGTGCCTTGGTTTCCTCGTCTCTGCAATGATGGGAACTCCTGGACTTTGGTTAGAAACTCCGCAGGGCAGGGACTGACTTTGCTGCTCGTTTGGACAGCGAGGGGGCCCTGGTCTCTGCCTGGGGGCCCGTAGAGCGACTGCTCAGGGCAGCAAGGTGGGGGCTGAATTAATGTCGGCGAGTGCTGTGGGATGGTCGGCTGGGAGGGGCTGGAGCATGTGTATTCAGCGTTCATGGGTACAAAATCTCTGCTCCATCCCCTCTGCCCCCCACCCCCTGCCTCGCTGTCCAATGACCGGAGTGAATAATGGGGCCGGTAGGGCATCACAGGGCGGGGGCAGCCCTGCCCCTTCCAGCTTTGAAGCTGGGTGATCTCCCATGTGTCACCTTCTCCACCCCACACGGGGCCTTCACCCAACCTCGGCCCGGCGCCGGATGTCCCTGTGTCCTGTAGGCTGCGGTGCTCAGGGGTTAACATCGGACGGTTTGACTGAAGCTCCCTGAACAATGGAGATATTAACGAGCACTAATTAGCATTCCTGGCAGCTGATTTTCCCCCCCCCCTTTCGCTTGAGTGGCGCAATTGTCCTCTCTGTGCCTCTCCCGCCCGCTGCCACACGCTGGGCCCGTCCTCGAAGGGCCGGCTGCCCCCTCCGGGAGAGCATTGAGTGGGGAGCGTCACCGCGCTCCTACCGCTAGGCCGGAGCTCACCCCTTCGCTGTGCACAGCCGGGTGCTTCCAAAGTGCCCGAGGCCCGGTGGGGAGAGGACAGGGCGCGTGGGGGCTGCAGAAGGGGACAGGTGCTAGCAGCCCTGAAGGAAGGGGAGAGGGGTGGAGCGGGCGCAGCGCGCTGGTGGCATAGGGAAGAGGGTGCTGTGTTGTCCCAGGGAAGCAGAACTGTGGATGGGGGCGGGGGGGGCTATAGGGGAGAGGGGGGTGCTGGGTGCTGTTGGGGAGGCCAAACCCCAGCTGTCAAACATCCCGTCTGATTTCCTGGGTGGTTTAAGTGACAGGCGTGGGGATGGGGGGCCCTGTAAGCCCCTTGATGGACACTGTCTCCTCCCCGCCCCACACCGCTGTCTGCACACAACGCCCCCCCTGTACGCTGTGCCCAGACACGTGGCGTACAGGGAATCCGCTGCGCTTGGGGAAGGCCTATGGGCAGAGAAGATGGCCTGGCTTGTCTGTGAGGCCAGACTAGGGGCTTGGCAAACTCAGCTGGGTTCGGATAAGAGAGGCCAGGGGCTGTCCCCGTGTCTGGGAAGGGGTGAGGTCTGGGAATCGCTCAGTGCCCTGCCATAGCAAACCAGCCGTGCATTGCCACTTCCGCCCAATGCCCACGGCCGCTCGACCAGAACACTAGCGCATATATGCAAGAGTCCTTCCATCGTTCGGTCTCCCGCAGGGCTGATGGGCAGGGGAGTAAAATGCCCCTCCTAAAATTGGGGCCGGCTCTTTGTTAAAATCAGAAGCCGCCCGCCCGCTGGCTGGCCGTTCCCTCCCAAGGTCGGTCTCTGTTTATTTCTTCCTGTATTTACAGCCCCGTTGTAGCAGGTGGATGTCTGGCTCCTCATTGCCGAGTGATGATGTCCTATTGATTTTCCCACCCGGTGATAATCCCGCTTGACTGTTGTTATAAGCAGCGGCTGTGGAGATCTCTGTGTTGGGGCATTTTTCTTTTTCTCGGTGGAACTTTTTAACATAGTCCCAGGTTCTGGAGTCAGAATACTGGTGTGTATTGTTCTTCCTGCTTTGAAATGGGGGCGGGGAAAAGCCCAGCACTGCGATAAATAGATGGGGGAGGGATGCGGGAGGCCTCTGCCCTGATGCAGGCTAGTGCTTTTTTATGGCAAAGCTCTCGAGGTACTTGGGGTGGGGTGGGATGGACGTGGGAGGAAAGAGCCAGGTGGGGGGTATGTCTGGGCAGCAGGAGTGGAGTGCGTATGGAGAAGGGCCGTGTCTGTGGCAGTACGGGACAGAATGGGGTATCGTACTTCACCGGACGTGATCCTGATGCGCTTCAAAATGCTTGGCCGTGTGAGAGGCGTCTGGGTAGATGCTGGGGGAGGAAGGGACGTGCCCGCTGAGGAGCGTAAGATTTGCTGTGCTACATCAGTGCTCCATCTGGTCCAAGATCCTGACTGCTGTAACCGATGGCTATGGAGTAGCCTGTGCTAGTGGGAAGCTTCTTTCATAGGCTCTCGCCCACGGATTTGTGAATGGAGGTGCCTCCTCTTTGCCTGACACTGGTGCAATGTCTCCATGGGGCGGTCACAGGTAAAAAACCCTGTGTGCTTTGTCAGCTCTGCTCGACCTGTGCTCTCGCTGCAGCTCTCCAGCCCACCTGTCGTTCCAGCCGTCTTGGCGTGGGCAGCGCGGCAATGGGCCGTTTGGGTTCCATGCCGACAAAGCCGGTCTTTCGCCTGTGACTTTCCCCTGCAATGACTGTAGCTGTTTCCCCTGCAATCACTAGTCTTCCGTGGGAGAGGGGCGGGGTAGGTTGCCTAGGCTGTCTGGCTTTGGGAGTTGGAGATTGAACGGAGCTTTGATCTCTGAGATGCTGCCATATGCTGCCTTATTGTCTAGGAGTAACAGCTAGGAGCCAGTACCCCCATGGCGCTAGGTGCTGTACAAAGAGAACAAAAAGTCTCTGCCCCAAAGAGCTTATGATGCAAGTTTTCTTCCCTCTTCTGTGCATGTGCGTAAAATAGATTTAAAAACAAAGTTGCATGGTGCAGCTGCTCCGAGGCAAAGCTTGGATAGAGATGCTCTAAGCCGATGGGAGAGAGCTTCGCCCTTCAGCATAGTTACTCCACTTCCGGGAGAGGCGGTAGCAGCTCTCCCCCCGACAGCGCTGTCTACACGCGGGGTTAAGGTCGGCATAACTGCGTTGCTCAGTGGGGTGGATTTTTCACACCGAGGTAAGTGTGTTGTGTAGACCTGGCCTGTGGCTCCTTTTAACAGGGGATCCCCAAAGACTTCCCCAACATTTTGAGCCTCGCAACTTCTCTGTGTGAGAGACATATGAAGTGACTTGCCCTAAGGTCACACAGCCAGTTCCAGAGCTGGGGATAGAACCCAGGAGTCCTGATTGCCAGTCCCCTGCTCTAACCACTAGCCCACCCTCTCTCCTTTCCACCCACCTGTGGCTGACAGGAGATAAGCTGCCCAATGACCTGTGTGCTCGGTTCTGTGCGTGTATTGGGCAGGCTTGTCTACATTGCCACGCTGCCATGGCAGGCTGTCTGTTGGAAAAGCCTCGTGGGGCGTTGCGGGGTGGAAGGTGCGCGCGGCTGACTGTGCACGTTCCAGTGGGATTTCTCTTTAGCACTTCCCATGCCTTGCAGTTTAGTCCCATTTAAATACGCATCTGCCTGGTGTCTTCGTTGTCCTTGGAGGCACTTGCCTGCAGACCTCTCATGAACAAGGCAAAAGAACTGGCTGCACCTCACTGCTCTGAGAAATTCTGTTCTGCTCCATGGTGTCCTGGAGAGATCTCTCCTCTTCCTGCCATCTCCAGCCCTAGCTATTAAGCTACTAGATAGTTTCCCCTCTATCCCGGAGCTCAGGAGCTCTGCACCCTCTCCCTGGTCACCTTGTCACTTCTTTTCTAGCCGGCAGAAACATCTCTTCCCCTGCATTCTGCTGCTTTGGGTCTCTGTCGCTCCTTGGTTCAGTGGTGCTCTCGTTAAATACCAGCAGGCTAGGGACCAGAAAACCAGCCATTGTTCAGGCTAAGCTGTCCTCAGAAGCTTCCTAAATGAGATGTCGCTGGATTGAATCCCTCCTTTTGTTCCAGGGTGGATGGTGAAGCGGCTGTGAATGAGGAGGTTCAGTGTTTCGGCGAGTGACTGTGCTAGCGTTTCGTGTTCGGACGCCTGGGTTCAAATGTGATATTGGATCACAAGTGGAACCAAGCGTGGGGGGGTCTTAGCTTGGAGCCTAGTGGACAGAGGTCGAGGAGGAAAAATGGTAACCTAATTTTGGCTTGATGGATTCTCTGCTCACGGGAGGGACTGGTCTTTGACAGCAGGAGATGCCTTGGCCTTGGCCGGCCCAGAACTGGAGTTAATAGTAGGGAGAGGCTCACCGGACAGGACTGGGGGCATTGGCAGTGCTGTGTGTGTGTGGGGGGGGATCACAGAATAGAATAGCAGGGGATGCTGCAGGCTAGGATGGAGGTGTGTTGGCAGGGCTGATTGTGGGGCCCAAGCCAGGAACAGGTGGGGGAGCTGCTGGGCAGCACTGCGGGGCATGGGCAGAGCTGTGTGTGTGGAGCCCCGGGCCGGAAGAGCATGTGTGATGTGTGGCTTGAGCAGGGGGAGTGATTGTTCAGGGGAAGGGACTGGAGGAGGCTTCTAGTGAGGTGGGGACACGTCGGCCTTCAGCAGTCTGACCCCAAGGCCCTCCCTCGCAGCTCCCCCCCGGATTTACCCTCCTCCCTAAGGCTAGGTGTCCCAATGATCTCATGGAGCTGTCTCTTTGATCGGGGCATGCCGTCCCTAGTGCCCCTGAAACCCACACCCCTCCTAGGGGTGATGCCCTGTCCCATCAGACCACTCAGAGAGAGATTCATGAGTCTGATACAGCCTTCGCCAAGGGCTATATGGCTTTTAGCTCATGCAGTAGAGCAGGGGTCTCCAAACTTTAGGAGACGAGGGCCACATTAGATTTTTGAAGGGGCTTCGCGGGCCGGCTTTAGGGAGTGCGGGGACCGATTTCGACAGGGCCCCACCGCCGAAATACCGCCGAGGCGGCAGCAGCGTTTGAGCTGCCGCTGAAGTGCCACCGAGGCAGCGGCAGCAATTGGTTGGGGGGGCCAGATAAATCGAAGCCGCGGGCTGGATCCGGCCCCCGGGCCGTAGTTTGGAGACCCCTGCAGTAGAGGCTCCGGCCCCAACCGCGGCTCCGCTCCTGGCCGCAGCCTCTGGCTCCTGACCCCGACTGCGAGACTGCTCCTGGCCCCGGCTCCCGACTGTGGCTCCTGGGGGGGCTGCGGACCAGGTAAGTGGGGGGCGCAACCAAAAAAGTTTGGGGACCACTGGGCTATTGAGACCTTCTCTGACCTGTCGTATATTCACTCTGAAACCTTCCTCCCCCCCCAACCCTTGAGGGGAAATAAATTGCCTCTCTGTGATCAAGGAGTAAACTATTGGAAAGTGCAAAATTACTTAGCAGCCAAAGCTACAACAGAATAGAAAAACTGCCTCCATAGACATGAATGCTGTTGTAATGAGGACGCTTGCAGGTATCAAACCCAAATGCATGTTATAAAACAGCTGAGCCCTACGAGAGTCTACTGGGGGGGAGTCGTGTAATCAGGTGATGCAACCAACTGCTAACCAAGCTATTTTGCCCACCCTGCTTTCTCTTATGGCATGTGCTTTCTTTGCCTGCCCCCCTCCCTCTTCAAGCCCTAGCCCTCCTGGAACTGGCTGATAGGGTTTGGCCTGGAACCCACTCACCCTGTTAGCAGGTTTTGATCTTGCTGGGAAAGGATTAAGAGGGACCCAAAAGGAGTAATGTGCAATACTCCCATTGACATGGCAGTAGAGTACCTAACTCCCATAGGCCATTTGAAAATCTCAGCCTGAGCAAGCTCTGCTGACTCACATGGTAGAAGGTGACTTGTTATCCCACCTGGATGCAAGAGGGAGTGGGAGTGGTTCTTTGGGGAGATGGGATCTAGGGTGTGGGCTGAGCAGTCCTGAGGGAGGAGCCCTGGGGACAGTCAAGCTGTGGCAGGTAAACCATAGGGGCACTAAGTTTCCTACCTGAAAGCCCAGCGGATTATGTTGGTAGTAGTTTTGTTAGTAAACCAGACCCGGTGGAGTGGAGGGGAGTTTATTATTGAGCATGTGGTTTTGTTTGATGCTGGTTAGGGATGCAACTCCCAGCTCCTTGTACAGAGAGGTGGGGCCTGATCCTGCCCGGAACTGAGCACCCTTGGACTTTCAGGGTCCTGGGATCAGGCCTTTGACCAGCCGGATCTTTCTTTTCCCAAGCTCAGAACTCGCTTGTCTCTCTGCTTTCCCAAAGAGAGAGAGAGCCTGTTTATTATTGCCCCGCTCCCCGCAGTCCCACTTTCTGTCTCTCAGGCAGACACAGGTTCTGAAAGCCAGCTCTTTCCTTGTGCACTGATGCGTGGCAATGTTTTTCAGCCGCTAATAGTGTTTCCCAGCTCTGCATTCTTATTTTCAAAATCTTCCCTTCAGTCAGGCGGAAACAAAAATTACCTTCCCGAAGCAGGTGGGCGCGAAGCGACGTGTGTGTGTGTGTGTGTGTGTGTGTGTGTGTGTGTGTGTGTGTGTGTGTGTGTGTGTGTGTGTGTGTGTGTGTGTGTGTGTGTGTGTGTGTGTGTGTGTGTGTGTGTGTGTGTGTGTGTGTGTGTGTGTGTGTGTGTGTGTGTGTGTGTGTGTGTGTGTGTGTGTGTGTGTGTGTGTGTGTGTAGAAATGGTGCTTTAGAAATGAAATGGGGCCAGAGGACACAGGATGCGTTTAGGGGGCGGGAGAAGCCTTTCACCTCCAGCACAGACTTTCCAGCAAGTGTGTGAATATCTGTCACGGAGAGCTGACAGACAGAAGTTAAATTGTACAGAGGTGTTAATGGAAGGGGAAAGGACACGCCAGCAAACAGGTGTTTCTTACACTGGACTTAACTATAGCATGTGGATGCAATACAGTACTCTCCAGTCTAACAATAATAGATGACTATTTAAACCATAAATTAAGGACTTCTTTATATCTTAATTGTCAGTTTTATTTTTTTTCTCTCCCTTGATACTAACCTTACTTAGTTCTGGGCCACAAAATGCTATTAAAATGGGATTCCGTGGTGATGAGTGTTATGCTGTGAAACATACAGAGACGCTAGATTAAAAACATAGAAATACTCTTGCTGGGAGGATGCAAAGTTACCCTACTTTATTTCTTGGAATTCAGAATAACACACAAGAACTCCAAAACACAGAGAGACAAAGCAGGCTGCTCCCAAAAAGAGAGAGGCACAACTCCCCCCTCCCCCTTTTTCTCTAGGCTGGCTCTCTGCAGACTGACTCTGATTGCATGCTTCCCTATAGAGCCCCCAGCCTGCAAGCGGGACCAGGAAAACTCCTGAGATTTTACACAGTTTGCAGTAGTTCAGGGAGGGTGGTCTAACAGGGATTGCTCTTGGGCGTGTGAGTTTTTTCTCTCCTTTAGGTTACTGGTTCTAATCCAGCCCATGTCTCTAGTGATGCCATGTTCTGATTTGATGGTGGTTAGGCCCTTATGTGCCATGAGTTTGGGTCTTGAGCCATTTCCCAGTGCATGGGTGTTCACATCCTAAAACCCACCATTAGCAGCCTGGCCTCCTTGCTGCCAGTCTTGCCAGAGGGGCTAAGCACTGAAATCAAACTGCCCTTCTAGCTCTAGAGGTGGATCTTACAAGTGAGTCCCATTGGGGGAGGAGGTTGGGGGCGGTCAGCCCTGTGGCTGAACAGAGGAGTTCAGTCTCTGGGTCTGTCAGGGTGGCACCTTTCACCTACGTTCATGGACAGATGATAACCCCCAGAAGGGTGGAACTGGACTGTGGATTGAAGCTCTGGAGCCAAAAGCAGGAAATTTTGGGTGTGTAGCTGAAGCCTGAAATTTGACCTGCATACAACGCAAAAGTGGCTTTGTTCTGTGACGTATGGACCCTGGCTTTGTCCGAGTTCATCAGGAGTGGGTTCAGACCCAAGGTTCTGGTTCAGCCCTAAGTGTCCTTTATACTCATGATCCAATGTTGTGATGTGTCCTTTTTCTGCTCTGTGGTGTAATGGACAGTTTCTGTCCCATGAACGTTTCCAGGTAGCGACCTCTCCCTGCTTGTCTGTGGGAGACGGCTACCCTTCTGATGCAGAATGTTTCCGGGAGAAGGGGACACACTGTGTGCTCTCTCTGGGTTGGAGACGGTATATGTATTTGTTCTTTTTCCTTAATCTGCTAGGAGGCATCTAGACGGAAAAATGTGTTAAAGCTGTTTGTGTAGAAGAAAACATAAAGTCCTCCAGCGGCTATTCGCACTAGGACAGGCCTGCACAACATGCGGCCCAGGGGCCGCATGCGGCCCACGTGGGCTCACTGTGCGGCCCGCGGGGGGGTGAGTAGGTGGGCTCACTGTGCGGCCCAAAATCTGGGACTGTGTCCGTTGGTCCTTTTTGCTGCTTGTCTCTGGGCTGGGGGTTGTCCCAATGCTGCAAAGAGGGTGTTCCCAAAGGAAGGTGCTTGCTTCTAACCCCTGAGGCCATCAGTATGTCTGCTCTTCTCTAGTCAGCCCACTTGACAAGTTTGATTGTCCTTGGTCTGGTTCCCATCCCCTCTCCAAGGATTGCAGCTGTCTGGAGGTGCCTACCTTCCACACCTTCCTCATTCACACCTCCGGGTGGGGCCAAGTGGGGAGGGGGCGGGTCCTATTTTACTGCTGTGATCTGGTCACCCTATGCGCGCTGTTTCTTTCCCCCTCTACAGGCTTCCACACCCTAGCGCTGGGGAAGGAAGGGTTTGTTTCTGTGGGGCAGGCGGCGCTGGGGGAGGGTGGGGGGTGTTTCCGTGGGGCTGGGGTGTTTCAGCCCTCAGCTGTTTTCTTTGGAGTAATACGGCCCTCGCCACTTTACGAATTGTGCAGGCCTGCACTAGGGCTTTAAAGGGCCCACCAAAAAAAGATATAGTGACCTCCCTCTAGTGGCTCCAGTGGAGCAATTAATTAATAAGCACTATTGGAAGAACTGCAGTGGTCCAAAAGCTGAGAGATAACTGAGCACAGAAACCTTGTTAATATTCGGGGAGAGGGGGAGGATAGGAAAATCAATTTTTGACAAATGACACAAAGAACCGAGCCATTTGCAAAATAAACCCAGCTTCGCAGACCGCTCCAGGAGCAATGGAGAGCGACATATTTATTGTTTTTAATAAGCTATTGAAACAGGCACCAGAGACGGTTCTTTCACATTCCTAGGTTAGCAACCAACTCTCCCCCCCAACGATGGATTATTTTACGCAAAACATCTGCACCTGAGAGTCTGTGCCCAGGGGACCCAAAGAAATGATCTGCCTGGTCGAAAGAAAGACGGTTTGAGATGGAGCTGGCGGCGTTTCCATCCAGTTTACCTGAGAGTGAAGAGATAACATCACTGAATGGCTGGCTGTGAAATGGGAGAGCTGGTGTCTCTGACGGGGCTCAGCTGGAAGGAATACAAAGGAGATCTTTTACTAAGGCTGCTGGCCCCAGGCAGACCCCGTGGTTCTCTCTGGCTCTCCACTCTCTGTGCTCCCTCAGTGCTGGCCTGGACTCGCCAGTCGTGGAATGGATTGACAATGCTGTCGGGACAGTTTCATGAGAAGCAAAATGGGAGAGTCAGTATCTCTCTTGCAATAGAGAAGAGACAGGACTCAGCGGGAAAGACCACAAAGGAGATCTGTAAATAAACAAGACAACATGGGAGTTCTGTTCTGCAAAGCTACGTCTCTCCAGGGAATGGTGAATGGATAATTTTGTAGGCTTGCCTAGGTTTCTGGTATACTATATACTTCAGATGTGTAGAGGTTCTTACCCCCCCCCCAAAAAGAAATTGCCTTTACACTGCTTCCCATATCTGTTCTGAAGATGGAAAACTGGATTCCTCTTTGGATTCAATTCTCTGAGCTTCCTGCACATGGAAATCTTACTGAAATCATAGAATCATAGAATATCAGGGTTGGAAGGGACCTTAGGAGGTCATCTAGTCCAACCCCCTGCTCAAAGCAGGACCAAGCCCCAATTTTTGCCCCAGATCCCTAAATGGCCCCCTCAAGGATTGAACTCACAACCCTGGGTTTAGCAGGCCAATGCTCAAACCACTGAGCTATCCCCCCCCCCCCCCCCCAAAAAAAAATAAAATAAAATAAAAATGGAGATATGCCAATCTCCTAGAACTGGAATGACCTTGAAAGGTCATCGAGTCCAGTCCCCTGCCTTCACTAGCAGGACCAAGTACTGTCCCCTGACAGATTTTTGCCCCAGATCCCTAAATGGCCCCTTCAAGGATTGAACTCACAACCCTGGGTTTAGCAGGCCAATGCTCAAACCACTGAGCTGTCCCCACCCACATCAGTGGGTGTTTGGTGCATACAGGGCTTACGCAACCAGTCCTGCAGAGTTTGTAAACTAATGAGGCACAAAGCCAAGGGTCCTGGCTGCTTTTCATCATTAAAGACCCTGTGACATGCCAGAGTTTAACCTGAATTTCCTGCCCAAATTCCCAATTTGGGGCAGGAGGGGGACTATGTTGTCTCCCTGAATGCTACCCCACTGCAGTATCAACTGGGTACAATGTTTTTTGCTTCATTCCCCAAACAGCCGCAGTGTCCCTTCCCAGAGGTGGCTGCTTTTCAGTGGTGGATGACTGATTCTTGCATGTACAAAAACCTGAAGCATTTTGAAATCCTTCAGGGGAAAAAAGCACAATCAGAAATAAGAGATTGTGAGCAGAATTGGCCGAATAATAATTCAATAGCAATTTATTTGCCCACTTGGTGAAGAAATCTGCAGATGACTTCAGCCTTCTCTCTACCCAGTGGAAAAATCACCACCTTTATTTATGATTAATTTTGCAGAGAAATATTACATCTGAATTGTGAGTGTGTTGTTTGTCCAGCTCGAATTCTTCTTACGAACGAGGACGCTGAGGAAGAACCTGACAAACCTGCGGCCAAGGAGGAGAAATAACTCCTTTTTAAGCCTGGGCTGGTGTGTTGCCGAACGGCTTTTTGGACTGCAGTTTCCAACTGGTCTTGCTCTCCCCTGCCTTAAGGGGTAGATCGCTTCATTGCCTATTGAAATGGACAAAGGCTGGACCTGACCTGTCAGTTTCTAGCATGTGACCGCCTCCTTTCCAGCGCCCCACCCCCCCTCCATCACCATGCTGATTTAATCAGAAATTGCAATTGCATGAGGCCGCTATAGACCAGTGGGGGTGGCGCTTGCTTTGTTTTGCTTTTCCCCTTCCCCTAAAAGCATATAAATGCCCCCTCTTCTGCAACGCTCTCCAATCCGTCGGTATTAACTACTGGGATATTGTTCCGGAGCCGGCAACTTCTGAGCCAGGCAACTGTGTGTGTGAGCGTGAGCGCTGGTAGAGGTTGATTATCCCTTCAAACCCTGACGTTTCAATCCCTTATTGAAAGAGGGAGTTCAGCAAAGTAAAGGAACCACTAGAACAGCCCAAATTAGCAAGGCGATATGGGAGTTGTGCTCTGTGCAGTTGTGCGTATCCAGGGGTTGGTGGAGGGATAATTTTGCTGGCTCGTCTGTGTTTCTGGTATACCATACGTGTCAGAGGCATAGAAGTTCTTGCCTCCCAGCAAAGAATTGTGCTTGTGCCTCTCCCCAGGCTAGATCTGTCCTGAAGACAGAGGACTTTGTTCTCCAGAGCGGTGAGGCTGGCACTGGGTTTTTTAAGTATCTTTGCGGATACTTGTGTCTTTGGGTGGGAAGGAGACAGGAGTGAGCAGAGGGCAGGGATGGGTTCTAGTGTCTGTGTCCCAGGCTAATGGAATGGGGCCTCCTAGCCATTGAGAAGTCCTCTCTGGGCTAATGGCCTGTCCTTTTAGCTCAGGCAGTAGAAGCTATTTTGAGCCTTTTGATCACCCTGGCTTCTCATATTCAAGATTTTCTTTGCGACCTTCCGGGCTGGGAACGTGGTATTGGTACAGAACGGAGGCTGCGCTTTTCAAGCAATAGGCTTCCAACAGCTGGGGCATGCAGCAAAAACGGAGTCCAGGTCTCGCCGCCTCCGCCCTAGAAGTTGGTCCCGAACAAACGCTGTGAGAACTGGCTTTGCGTAGGGACCCCAGGGTGCAGCCCTAGGGTTAGCGCCTGTTTTCTGTCATCCCCGTTTCTGTAGCAGCCAGACAGCGTTTCAAATCCTGGGCACGTGTTTTACAAACACTGCGTGGCCCCATCCTGCACCCCTTGTGCACCCCCCATTGTCCGAGGCACACAGGCTCAGGCTCTTACGTGTTGTTTCGTTCTCTTCTCCATCCCCTTCGATGCGGATCCCACGCCTGGAGCAGCGGCAACCTTGCCGAGCCTGGCTGTGTCCTCTCCCGCGCCTGGCGTAGATCAGCTGTCACTCACTGTCCATCCCTGGGGTTAGAACTGGGCAGAGAGCATCATCCAGCCCCCCGAGCAATGACAGAGTCGCGCTGATCAGGCGGCAATTCCCAGCGCTGACAGGCCGGGTCAGATTTAATCCACGCGCGCAGTTGCTCTTCTGAGCCGAGGGGCCTGAAAAATCTTCCAGGAAAAGCCCTACCTTGTGATGGCTGGCCCCAGCGCTGGACCATTTATGTCTACAATGCCCCGGCCCCCACCAGGCACCGCGACTAACCCGGTCGGTTCTTTCTGAACCTCGCAGCGAGTTCTGGGTTTCTGATTCATCTCAATTGGTTTGCCCAGCCCTGGGCATCACAGCTGTGTTAAGGTTCAAAAGTGCTCCCCCGAGGCTGACTTTTCAGCATGGTGGGGGGAGGAGGGAACAGCCCCTGCTCTGCACGCTCACAGGTGATGCTCTGGGGGCTGCGGGGAGGGGGGTTTTTCCATCCCGTTGCAGGTCGGATATGGTGAGTGCTTTCCCCTGCCTGAGCCTGCCACCTTCAGCTCTGCAGCCTCAGCTGATCTGGGTGGTGCTGCCCCGTAGCAGCCACACTTCAAATTAATAATTGTCCTGGCACCGTCCGTGTATTTAGCACTTTTTTTAGCTGAGCGTCTCCAGGCGTCCCACAAACCCCAGTTAAAGCCTCGCAATAATGAGTGCCCTGTGCTATAGCGGAAGTCAGACTGGATGATCTGGTGGTCCCTTCTGGCTTTGAACTCCCCACTGTCCCCATGTGGGCAGCAAAGGTTCTTACGCCCATTTCACAGGGAAGAGCAGGAGGACTGAGAACTGTTGCAGATGGGGAGGTGATTTGGCCACAGAGCAAGTCTGTGGGAAAGGTGGGTCTTGACTCTCCATCTTACTGCTGCCGAATGCCAGTGTTTGGCATCGTTAAACGGGCTTAAAACCCCCCAGATTTTAAAAACCACAGACTTGGCGTCTTTTCATTTGCCTTCTGTTTTCTGAGCCGTTAGAGGGTCACATTGTCACACTTTTCCTTGCACCCATGAAGGATAGACTTCTTTATATTTTTTTTAAAGAAAACTCAGATGATGTGAGAATCACATGACTTCAGGAGGTGAGGCTTTAAGGAAAACAATGAATCCTGCGAGACTTGCAAAAAACAACAACAAAAACCAATCCTAAGAGAATTGGCTGCACTGCAACCCCCTGCTCTAACCACTAGACACTACTATTCTGTTATGCCCCACTCGCCACTGTCTGATCTGAGTGTCTTCCAGGAGGGTGTTTAGTGGCATGGTTAACATCTGTCACAGGCTTGTTCTCTCGCCCTCTCCCCAGGGGACGTTGGAATGGTTCGAGCTGTGATATGGCGCACACGGGTTACTCTGTGTTTGTCAGGAAAGGGAGGTTCAGGAAATGCGCCTTGCACATGGGGTGGAAAGTGGGGATGTTTGTGGTGATCCTTGGTTCCCTCAGTGGCTCTCGGTTCCTCCCTCCATAGAGAGGCCTCCCAAGGTGTCTGGGCCCTGGAAATGACTGGGGTCGAGCACTTCAGCCATTGGACGCCCCGTGATGGGCTCTGAAATGGGGCCATTGAAGGAGGACGCCTCAGAGCCTGGAGGGTGGGGATGGCTCTTCCAGCTGTGGTTCTTGTAGGGCGGTCCACGTGCCTGGAGCGTCGATCCTCCTGGTAGGGCTTCTGCTCCATCTGCAGCAGCTGCTGATGGTGAAGCTGGGAATGCCAAGTGACTGAGGCGCTCTGCAGGCCCATTTCGGTCTCCTCGCGCTGTGGGGATGGGTTCCCCATTTCCTCTCGCTTCGCCTTCCGCACCGATCGGCCAGCGTCTTCTGCCTTTGTGTAGGCTGCAGCCATCAGCTGAACTGACTGCCTCAATTGAGTTCCCTTCCCTGACTTGCCGTGACAGCCCACGGAGCCTGATGAAGTGTCCTGTGTTTTCCAGCCCTGCAGAACACAGACATCAATATGCTGTCACTTCCCTCCAGAGCAGCTCTGTCTTGGAATTTATTGACACAGGGAAATCTCTGGGCCGGCGTTTTGCTGAGCTTCTGCCTCGCTTGTCTCTCTCACAGCTAGGTAGCTTGGCTAAGACCTGGCCACGTGGCTTGACCCAAGCAGTCGAAACGCAGGCAGGCTGCACGGAAAACCCCTTTTCCACCCAGCCCCATTGCACAGGGCCAGGGGTCACGGGGTGAAGAGCTAATAATAGGGACATACCACTGCCTCGGGGCAAGGGTGAGTTGGAATGGCTGTGGTGGGATTGAAAAGGGGGCTGGATAATTTGTGGCCAGTAACAGCATCGCTAGTTCAGCGGGTGTAGGGCAGGGGTGAGATAGGGCCAGCTCCCTGACCCGTCCATACACAGCGGGTCATCCCCTTCTTGAGCTTTGCCTTTATTCTTCTGCAATCAAGCCCTAAAACGCAGCTGTATTTATACACCTATGCCTGAGCTAAAGCTCCCTGCTCAGCTGGCTTTGCGGAGGGGTTCTCCCTGCAGTCCCTCCCTAACTGTCTGTCTCCTTTGAGAGCGATTGAACCTTTTAATCTCTTGACTGGACCTAATCAGACCAGCCTAGTCTGACTGCCGGGGTGAGTCAGCAGAATAGCTCTGCACCTTCCCGCAAGCCCGTGCCTGGTTCCTGGGTGCAGGGTAACTGAATCTCATGCTTTGGGCCAATGAAACCACCTGCTTTGGGACATTAGCTGATCGCTGCAGGGGCCAGGAAGGTATCTCCCAGCCCTTTGTGTGCAGCATTATATGATTGGCCAGGCGGATTATTGCTTTCAGAACTAAGTCTCCTTCCTCTGACCCACTGGTGGAGGCAAGTTACTGGCGTATGTGGCCCAGTGGTCTGAGCCATCCTGGATGATGATTCTTGCTGAAGGTGAGTCAGTGGTTTATCCAATACCGGGACTCCAGAGCCTCTGAACTCCCTCTCCATTTGCTCCAGCCACTAGCGGATACGCAGCTTCTTGCTAGCAGGTTTCCATGAAAAAGGCACTGATGTGGCCCGTCCGGAAGGTTCTGCTGCCAGATCTGTTTACTGGAAACTCTCCCCAGGTAAGGGGCTGAGGAATGGGAGCACCCCCACCCCAGCCAGGCAGTTCCTGCCTGAGGTCGGTGTACCCCCGGCCAGGCTGTGGTACGGAGGCAGCGCTTGTTGCTTTGGTACATGGCTCCTCCTGCTCAGAGACATGGGATCCTGTTCACCCTCAGCCCGCTAGGCCTCCCCGTGGGATGGGAGCCGAGATCAGCCCCCAGGTGCCCTGCTGAGGTGTTAATGGGAAGCGCTGCAAAGACCCTGTCTTCTCTCTAGCCCCCCCACCGCCCCGCATTCTCAGCATGGGCTCCTAGGGCCGACGGCTGCTCAACTAGCCATGGCAGCAAAATCCTCCCCTTGCTTCTGTGATGGGCCAGAAGATCCCTGCCTGTCCCGTCAGACCCAGACCTGGCCACAGCCGTGGCTGCATTCCTGACCCCCGGGAGCGAAGCCTGCACTGGCACAGAATGCAGCAGCCCATCCGCCCAGCACTGCAGGTGGCCATGAACCGCCCCTGCAGAGCAGAGAGTCTGGGCCACAGCCCCAGTCTGATATCCATGGGACTAGCCCTGGCTGCCTGAGAGATGCTGCTTCCTCCGTGACCTCGGCCTCCCACACAGACTGTGGTCTTGGAACCATGCAAGCAGCGGGGAGAGCCTCAGGGGACAGGACTTTCCCAGGATTTGGGCCTAGACTTCGGAACTCATTGCCACTAGAGAGCAGAAATCAGGGGGGCTCGGTACGCAGAGAACTCAATGCCCCACACATCTCCAACGTAACCTGCCTACGGTAAGTTCTGGGTGTGCGAGCTCTCTCCCAGAACCCCCTGTATACCAACCGGGCTCTGTTCCCTGTGCTGGGAAGAGACTGAGGGTGGTTGTTTTGTGTACTGAGAAGGTGCTGGGGCAGCGTGTTCCGTACGTGGAGGTCATTTCTACGGCAGAGCTCTTTCTGTGGTGGGAGGGATAGCTCAGTGGTTTGAGCATTGGCCTGCTAAACCCAGGGTTGTGAGTTCAATCCTTGAGGGGGCCATTTAGGAATCTGGGGCAAAAATTGGGGATTGGTCCTTCTTTGAGCAGGGGGTTGGACTAGATGACCTCCTAAGGTCCCTTCCAACCCTGATACTCTATGATTTCGAAGACATTTTGTAACCTCTCTGCACATCCCCGCAGTTGGTCTCTATCTGATTAATAATGAACCATTGTTAGAGAATCGATAATCCCGCCCCTCTGCTGCTTTTGAGCCATTGATTGGCTTGCTTCAGCTGAATCGCCACCTTTAAGCCTCCTTGTCAATCATCCCATTGTTTTGACGGCTCTTGCCAACTAACCTCCCCAGCCTGCCGCAAAGAGGTTTCTTGTTCGTTTATGCTGCAGTTAGGCACCGTTTGTCCCCCTCCGTTTTTCTTTGTTGTTTTAAAAGCCGCAGAGAATATTGTATCTGGCTGGGACGGTTTGAACAATGAGAGCTCGTGCGTGTGGCTCTCAACATGAAAAGACACTGTTTTCACCACCCACCACGTTCACCGAGAGCACAGATTTATTTATTTATTGAGAAGCTGAATGCAACATCCCAGCTATAGCAGGGGGAAATTTATAACCCACTGCTCATATATCTATCTATCTATCTATCTATCTATCTATCTATCTATCTATTAGTGGGAGGGAGGTTGCTAGGGATTGTAGAACTTCAAAGTGTTTAACGGGCCGGGTCACCCTTAATTTTGGGTGCTTCTGTGGCTGTCTTGGCTCAGCCGGGCCAGTCTGGGAAATCTCACGAGACCAGGTTTATTATTTGCATTGTGGGAGCTCCTAGACAACCCAACTGAGCCCCGTTGTGCTAGGCGCAGTACATACCCAGAGTAAGAGATGGTCCCTGCCCTGTAGAGCTAACTGGCCAGGCGTGGAAGACAGGAAGGATTATTTACTCCCATTTCACAGGTGGGAACTGAGGCACGGGACGATGAAGGGACTTGCCCACAGTCATACAGGGAGTTTGTGGCAGAGCCAGGAACTGAGCTAGGTGCCTTAGCCACATGCCCATTCTATCCTTTTTCTCTATTTTGGCACCTTCACTTCCCCTTGTGCCCCAGTTTCCTGATCTGTTCAGTGGGTCTAACGACCGTCTGTTCTGGAGACGTTCTGACCCCGCCCTCTGAGCGCCTTCCAGTCGTGCATTGAGCGAGGTGGCTGCCGTCTGTCCTGCGTGGTCTGTTTTCTCTCCCCGGGGGAGGGCAGTGGAGGGTTGTCTGCTGCTCTGGGTGTGCTAGCGAATGCGAGCCAGAGAGCGGAAGGTGGGGAAGTTTGGGACGGTCCTTGGTTCCCGGGGGAGTTTGTCCCAGCGTCTGTGACCGGCCCGCGGAGAGCTCTGTGTTCTGTGCCGATGATGAGCTTTCTCTCGGGGTAGGAAGTGCCATTGTACATGAGGAGCGGCGCTGTCAAACCTCAGTCCTCAGCCTGGGGCTCTAGACTTATTTCCATCTGCTGGGCCCAGACCACTGGTGCCTTGACGCTAATGACCGAGGCCTCCACGGGACGTTTCCTATGCCGCGGGTGAATTGTGAGGCTCAGCCTGTCAATGTCAGGAGCTTTGGGATGGTGGGAGAGGTGGTGGAGACTGGCAGAGAGCTGTTGGTGTGATGGCCCAGATCCTCCAAGGTGTGTAGGTGCCTAACACCTGTTGATTTCTAAGGGAGTTGGGTGCATAAATACCCGTGAGGAATTGGGCCCTGGAGCTGTCCCCCATCCTCTATGGAGTGAGCAGCAGAGCTGTGCCCGGCTCTCCTCTCCTCGGAGCACTGACTTCATCCCTAACCAGCCACCGCCATGGCGGGTTCAGCTCAGCTTTCCTCCGAGCCGACCCAGACCCCAGAACCCCCCGCCGGTGATCCCCAGGCAGAGCAGAGATTCCCCCGCAGGGTCTCAGCTGCGAGTCTCCAATCAAAGGAATGTGATTGTTTCTCTTCCTGGATACCTGCCTGCATCTCCCCTGGGGAGCCCAGCGGAGGGAACGGCGACCTAATGGGAAGTGCAGGGAAAAGTGCTTGTTAAAGGCACCAGCGCTCTGATGGGTGCTGTCGGCAGGGCCCTGCCCTTGCGGCTCTGGGGCATTTTGTCCCCCTGGATCCCACCTGCATCTCGGCCTCGCTGCCCATTTTGCTGCTTGTCACCCTGGTCTGTCGACACCCCGGTGTAAAACGACTTGGGCAATGCAGCTCTGATGCTGAGCACAGGGACGGTGGCTCTGCAGAGCCCTGGACAGTCGCAAGCTGGCTCCTGGCTCTCTAGTGACCTGGGATCTCTGATTCTATTCCAGGAGTGCCCGGAGGCCCCCGCTGTGAGCCAGGCTGGGCTGTGCTGGGCCCCTGGCCCCTGCCCAGATAAGCTGACAGTCTAAGTGCGACTTCCCCTGGATGTATCTATCTGAGCGTCCTAGCATGGTATCAGGGTCTGACCTAGTTTCTGGATGAACGGGATCAGATCCCTCAAACGCTGACCCAGAGCCTCACCCTGAATCCCGGCAGAGATTTCTGAGGGCAAAAAAAGGTTTCGTTAGCTCCCTCTCCCCCCCACCCCCCACTTTAATTTTCATTTCCCCGGCTGCTTTTGCCCACCTGGGGGCTTGATGGGGTGGAGTCCTTGTCCCGGCTCTCTCTGGATGCCCAGCTCGGCTGGACTTGGGGAAACCTGGCGAGGGTGCCTCTCGGGGGGGCTGTCTCAGGCAGTACACTCGTCTGCGGGATTCTTGGAGCTAGCCCGGCCAGAGCACCGGGGAACGTACAGCAAGAGAGTGGTAGATTGATGAGGTTGGCGGGGGCTGGGTTCTGCTCAGACGAAGCATCCCCGGCGAGTGGGGTAATGGGGCGTGTCTCTGGACAGAGCCCCACCCTCTGGCCATCTTTGTGGTGGGGGATTTTGGCTCCTCCCTGCAGCCGAAGCAGCTTTGGTCTTTGCCACAATCAGAGGCTCCTCCTTGCTGATGGTTTTTGTGTTTGATTCATGAGTTGAGGGGTTCTCAATCTGGTGCCGGGAGGGCGGGGGGGAGCCGCTGTCTGCAACAGGTGTCACTGGAAGAGCAGGGTGGCTGTGACCACCTAATGCTAGATGGAGACCGGGGGGAGAAGACGAGGGCCCCCTGCACTAGCGTAGCTGATCCTGAGCAGGAATGGCCCAGCATTACTGCTGCCCCGCTGGGTCACTGCCTCGCTCCCAGTTGGGGCAGAGAATGAAGGATCGGGGCGTGGAATCCGCCTTCCCCTCTTGCACTTGAGACGTGATCAGGCTACTGCTGGCGTTTTTAAAAACGCGGTGAGCAAGCAAATCGGATCATGTGACAAGGCCCCGTGCCGCTGCGCTCTGTCTCACTGGTCGCTGGGGAGCGCTCAGATCTGGCAGCAATGATCTGAGGGCTCTTGTCCCGACCATAAACCTGGACCTGTCCTGGTCTGGGGTTTGTTCCCTCCTCTCCCGCTAAGTGTCATCAGAGTGACTCAGAGCTACCGGCCCTAATGGACTTTGGTTGCGTGTGGTACCACACACGACCAGTCTCCCTCCCCTCCCCCCCACCACAGGTATACACCCCCGCATCTTGCACTGTCTCTCACAAGTCTAGCCACAAGGGCAAAAGCTAAAATGCTTGTCGAAGAGCAAATCAGAATGGTTACCCAGAGATCTCTAGGAATTCTTGGTCGAAACCTTGTCAATTCCTACCTTGTAAAGAACACGCACATCCTCTAGGTGTGAGAGATCTGCCCTGCTCCTGTCCTCCACGCGCAGCCTCGTGGCAAACCCCCAGGCACTGGGGTTTCAAATGAAAATGGCTTCAGGTTGGATATTACCGAAGCCAGGGTGAAATCCTGGCCCCACTGAAGCCGATGGGAGCTTTTTGTCATTGACATCAGCGGGGCCAGGGTTTCACGCCCTGTCTGTAAGGATGTGGGGCAGAACTTGAACCCGGGGCTTCTTGTTCTGAGAATGCAAGAACTTGATCCAGTCACTAAGGGCTCTCTGTACAGCGCCTAGCACGGCGGGGCTGGGTACTACTGTAATACAAACAGTTAATACCAACAACAGCAGTGAGCCAGCCAGGGAGCTGGGCAGGTCTCTTGTGGCAGCGGAGGGCAGCGGAGGCAGGCTCAAAGGACTGGGTGAGGGAGGTAGTGGTAGCGGCGGCAGCTGGCAGAGCCTGCAGCGCCTTCCAAAACTCTCTGCTCGGCCCCGGTTGGTCGTCTTCCATCTGCACCCCTGTGAATTATTTAGCTCACATCTCAAGGCAAATTGATGGCAGGTGTCTAATCTGGAAGGTGATTGTGTTCCTTTGATTTCTGTGCTGGCTGTGTGCCATCGCGCTGCTCTGTGCGGTCCCTGCAGACAGGCTGGCATGGGAGGTGGGGGTGGGCATTGGGGGGGAAGAACTGGGGAGACTAGAGAGAGCAGGTCCAACCCTCCCTCTCCCCATCCCGGCGCTGTACAGATGATCCCACCTGGCAAGATTCTGGCCTGGCCTCGCTCCGGCTTAGTGCGGCAGACAAGAGTTTCTGACATCCCCCTGGAGGGCGTGCGAAGCAAGAGCCGCAGTGATAGCGCCTGCAAATAGGGGGCTCCTATTGTAACGAAGGTACGTGTGTGGGTACGCACACGTGTGCCACTGCCCTCCGGTGGAGGGAATCTGTACAGCAACAGTGTGTCATAGACCCTCACCTGCTGACAGCTCATGGTGATTCTCCTTAGGGGCCTGGGCCTTTGGAGCAGGAGGATTTGAGTTCTATCCCCGCAGCTGTTGAGTAGCCCCTGGCCTCTGGCTTTGTTACTGTTTGGGAGGAGGACCTGGAAGTGGGGTGGCTGTCGGAGGGCGACAGGAGAAGAAGCCATGTCTCCCCATCCCCCTTGTTTCCATTGCTGGGAAAGGGACAGAGGCAGCTTCTCTTGCGGTCCTGTTCCCCTTAGCGGCTGAGGCTACTCGGGTCTCGCCCAGCGATGCAGCCAGCTCCCCTCCCAGCTCCCCAGAGCAGCAGCAGGTGCGCCAAGGGTGGCCTGGGCCATTTGCATAGCCGCGGCACTGGAGCCAGGAGAAGAGGGGAATGGAGCTGGAATGAGGCCGTTTGGAAATGCAAACCGTGCTGCTTTACATATTGAAAGGCCATAAATAACCCATCGTCGCCCGCTTCATGGCTCCGGAAGGGCCCTCGCGGTGCCGGCACGTGTTCAATCCCGGAGAATTTAGCCCCGCCGTGCGTGCTTTTATTGCCTCTCGTAACACATTCCATCACTCACGCCCCACAGCCCCGACCGAGGGAAGCTGCTTTCCGTCGGAGAGCTCTTTTTCTTTGCAAACAAGGCGCCGGGCTCAGCTATTGAGGCAAAACTCGCTCGTTGCAGGCTGCTTCTCCAGTGAAGCTGAGGTTCTTAATTCTTTAAAGCGTTCTCGCTGGCCGGCACCAGGCAGGGGTGGGTCAGGGGCGTTTAGAATTTAAATCTAAAAACAAACCGGGGGGTGGGGGGCCGGCAGAGGAGGGAAGAAGTTTACACATCGAGGAGGCTTTTTCGATTTCAGACAGTGACTGCCCCTCTCGGCCTCGGTTTCCCCTGCTGGAAAATGTCGTGAGGTTTATTTAGTGTATTTCTGTCCCCACCTCAAATACCCGGATTCTTTCACGAATATTTCTTTGTATTGCTGTAGCACCTCAGCACCCCAGGCCTGGTCCAGGACCCCAGGGTGCTGGGTGCTGTACAGACACAGAACAAAGAGGCCCTAATTTCCCGTGTGTCTGCAGGTAGCCAGCCTGGCCTCTGTGGAGTTAGCTTAGAGAAGGAGAGGGCCATAGACATGGAAAGACAGGAACAGCCACGCGGCATCAGAGCAGTGGGCCAGCTGGTCTGATAGTGCCCTGCGGAGGAAAGCCCAGCCTTCCCATAATGCATCTCATTGTGTAGTGTTAGTCAAGGGCTGGGCAGGGCTGGGGACTGTCTGACGTGCGTGAGGACTGACAGCCCTGGTTGTGCCCTCCCGCCACGCTCCCGCCAGCCGCTCTCCTTGGTCAGCTCTGTCCTGGCCGGAGCTATTTTGATTCCCAGCGGATGGGCGGCACGCACTCCTGCAAGCCAGCAAATTCCCACTGCAGGGCATTTGGCCCTGTCCTGCCCAGCCCAGTGGGGAACCCCAGGGATGACTCGCCTCTCTGCGTTTCGGACGTCCTGCTTAGGTACAATAATTATCATCCCTGGCTCTTATCTAGTGTGGTTCAGCAGCAGATCACTATGCCCCTTATATAGGAGGTCAGTATCATTACCTCCATTTTACAGATGGGGAAACTGAGGCACAGAGCTCCCGTGACTTGTCCAGGGTCACCCAGGAGGTCCGTGGCAGAGCTGAGAATAGAACCCAGGTCTCCCGAGTCCCCGTCCAGGGCGCAATCACTTGGCCATACAAGGAATTCACCTGGATTGGAGACTCACCCGCGGCAGATGGGGCTTTGGTGGCCAAGTCTGCCTCTCCTGCCGTCTGACCCGAAGGCACCTCGGGGATGATGCTCGAGGACGCGAGTTGCCCTTTACCCATTCGCTGTGGGGGCTGAGACCCCACAGACTCCACCTGGGTGGTATTTGACTGTGCGCAGATGGGAGGTGCCAGGCCTACATAGCATCTGTACAGCAGGCCCAGTGCAGCACTCGGGCAGGTCGTAACGTGCCTAGATCTTGGTGCTGAGCTCACGCTGACCCCAGCTGCTGCTGTATGCTAACGATCTGCTTCATACCGGATGCAGCCCAGGGCAGAGCTGCCAAAGCATAATTACCTGTGGGGCCTTGGGAAGGCAGGAGGCTTCTCCGCCCCACGCCCATCGGGGTCCAGCATCAGCCGCTCAGAGCTGGCTGCGTCTCCCGGTGGGCCCGCCGGCTGGGGTGACAATAATTGCATTTTAAATAAACCATGGCTCCGGGACAGAGGTTTCGAGTCCCTGTGTGTTTGGAGCGGGGAGGCAGTGGGATGTTAATTGAGTGGCGGTTAATTATTGAAGCAGTTTTATTGCGGGTTAGCGGATGTATAATATCCCACGCCCGGCCTTGCCTGTCTGTGTCTCCTGGCTAGGGAGCTTGGCGGAGAGAGAGACGGGCCCTTCAGGGTAAACAGACAGAGTGTGGTGGGACTTTGAACTCTTTGCACAGAAACCTGGATCCTGAGCTCCTTAAAGGGACAGGTACAATCTCCGGGAGGTCTAACCTGTGTTATTGACCAGCCTTAAAATTACTGTTATCCCCGGGGGCCTGTCCCTTGGATTCTCTCTCTCTCTCTGTCCGTCTCTCTTGTCTATATAGGGTGTTCACGTAATGCTGCACGTCACTGTGGTCTCCGAGCACCAGAACCAAGAATCGCCAGGTTTTTTTAAAGCTGCTGTTGTGTGGCCAATAGAAACAACCAGTTGTGCATAGTTTCTGAATGCTGCAACAGCCATCCTACGTGATGTCACTTCCTGAAGGAACGTTACTGAGGGCGGGACTTCCTGGATTGCCATATTCCCCAGTGTTGGTTGTGCAGTCGGTTTGGGTAGTTGAAATGCACAAATCCTGCCCTCCCATTTTGGGAGCTCCTGAAGTCAAGTGGCTGGGCTGCAGCCCAAAGCACTGGGCGGCGCAGGGTGGTTCATCGGGTCTAACCCCTGTGGTTTTGTGACAGCCGCCATGGCCTGCGTGGCTTAGTTTCAGAGCTGCCCCCCTAGTCCCCCATGGCATGTGCTGCCCTTCACTCTGCTACTGCAGCCCCCACAGCTGGAGCAAGATTCGGCTCCAGCCGTGGGGCTGAAATCCTGCCATTCGTTCCCCGTCACTTCCTTGCAAAGAGTTAAACCATCCGGTAGCAGCCAGGCTCCCTAGAACCAGGACAGATCTCCAGTCTCCAAGTAGTTTATTGTTCCCTGAGTGCTGTCTCTAAGCCTCCGCCAGGGGGCGCTAAGATTGGTCACAGGTAAGGGGCAGAGGAGGGGGACACCTTTAGCCGGTTTAGTTGGGGCACTGATGCATTTTAGAGGCAGCAGGTGGGGCACTGATGTGTTTTAGAGAGCA
Source organism: Macrochelys suwanniensis (assembly GCA_033296515.1). Lineage (NCBI taxonomy): Eukaryota > Metazoa > Chordata > Testudines > Chelydridae > Macrochelys > Macrochelys suwanniensis. Next base: position 6,756,693 of record CM065794.1, on the reverse strand, counting down.
CAACCTGGCTTGGACAACAGCTGGGGGCCCGTAAAGGTGGAAAAATATTACCTGGGGGGGTTATTCCTGAAAATCAGAGGTGAAGGGTGAGGGTAGGATGGGGCCTTGTGACTCTTGTCAGCAGAGTGTATGGACACTTGGGGCCTAGTTTTAGAGGGTGACTCCTAGGGGAGGGAAAATTTCATCCCTCTTCATGTTACTCCATCTTCATTTGGCAAACCTTTTAAAAATGCGTTTGCAAAGAAGCAGTGACACAACAGCACTCACTCCTCCACGTCGGCCATCCTACGTGATGTCACTTCCTGAAGGAATGTTACTCAGGGTGGGACTTCCTGGGTTGCCATACTCTCCAGTGTTGGTTGTGTAGTTGGTTTGGGTGGTTGAAATGCCCAAATCCTGCCCTCCCACCTTGGGACTCTTCTTTGGTCCATCCTCATTTTAAACAGTTACTGGAGTATTCAATAGTAAGAACTCACAGCGCTGTCGGTACTAATCATGAGCTGTAGTATGCAGCATTGTCAGCCCCAAGCATTCAAAAATCATGACTGATGCCTCCCAAAATTATGAAATTGGCTTAACAATCTATTTAAAAATTAATATATTTTGGGTTCTATTTATTTGCCTTCTGGCATTTGAGCCTGTAGGTTTCATATTTTCAAGCTTTTCTCTGCAACCCCCAGGGTTCGAAACTTCTTATCTTTTTCAGATTGAAGCTGAGATTCTCACATAATCACCGGACTCCAGGAGTGGGGGCTTTAAGAAAAACACCAGATATCCTGAGAGTCTCGATTAAAATCACAAGACCTTGCAATGTTGAGTGTTTAGACTACTCTAACTAGTGTCAGACTATTACTGGAGAGTGAATCCCTCTAGTATTATTTTTTAATCCAAAAGCAGGATTCCTCATTTATAAATAAATAAAATCCTACAGTAATGATCCCAACCACTCCAGATTTAAACATTAATGATCCAACATGCTGCAGTATCAATCTATATTTATTTTGTATTGCAATACCCTGCTATCCCTGCTTGGGATCCCTGGTGTGCTAAGACACACAGACACACACAGACACACACACCCCACCCCAAAAGACGGGCCCTTGCCCTTCCTAAGGGATGCTCTTTAAAAGGCAAGAGGAAGGAATTTATGACTTCTCCTGTAGTTGTTGATAGGCCCATATTGTTCCTGTTAGTCTTGCATTTGCAAATGCTAAGGTTATCAGGGATAAGTGACATATTATGCAAATCCTCTCTCTTAATATCGGGCTGTTCTCCCACTGGAATCGCATTGGCTAAACCCCATGCATTATAGGAGCTGCTAATGTTTACGCATTAACTTCTTTGGCTAATATACGAGGCTTCAAGTTGCAAATTGATGTTTTGTACAGCTGAGCAAATTATTTTTCTATTAAATACAATATTTAAAATGATTTGGAAAAGCAAAACAAACTACTGGCAAGAATTTTAATCTAGCCACTTTCCATGGCCCCCTTAATCAGTTTATATCAGCGGCTGAAAGCCAGTCATTTAAAAAAAACATTTCTGTGTTGCAAAAGTATTTATTGTAACCTGCATATCTATAGATGTCAGTCCTTGTGTATACAATCTGCTTGTACCTAGCTTCTCTTCATCCAAGGATCTTAATGTGCATCATAAATACTAAACTCCCGCTCTGGCTTTGTCTAGATGAGGGCTGTGTTTACATTGCAGAGGTCCGCTGGCATAGCAGTGTCAGTTCGGGATGGGAAAGAGGTGCGATCTCTGACTGACAGAGCCGTGCCTGCAAAAGTCCCTTGTGCAGACGCAGCGTATCCCAGGAAAAGCGCGCTTTCACCGGCATCGCTTGTCTTGCTTGTGGGCCGAGGGGCTGGAATAAGCTTTTGCCAGCATGAGCTACATCCACATTGAGAAGTGCTTTGCTGGTACATCATGCCGGCGTTCCTAGCCTGGCAAAGCACTCCTAGTGGAGACAGTGGGGCTTGGCCCCAGTTGTGGGTCTTTAAGCACTATGACAATACAAATAATAAATAATAGCAACAAATCCTAGGAAAAAAGTGCACTTCCCCCCGCCAATCAGTCAAGATAGTTTAACTTGATTGAAAACCCCAGTGTAGCCGCTGGCTAGACCTTTGCTACTCGCAAGGTGTGTTTGCACGTCAGGATAGCATTCTCGACGGGAAAACGCTTACGGTCTGTATGCAAGAGATGAACAAAGGGAGACCGGCACCGAGCAGGGAAGGGTCTCGTGCGAGCCCAGGGGCAGAGCGAGTAGCAGCAGCGTCTCCTGCACCCCGAACGCGCGCCCGCTCCGCCGGACCGTTCTTGCTCATTGATGGCGGTTTGAGGCCAGTGGTGCCCCTTGTGGTCTCTCTGGTAGCCCTGCCCTTTAGAGTCTAGTGGCTCTGTGAATTGTCTGGGTTAGGGTGACCAGACAGCAAGTGTGAAAAATCGGGACGGGGTGGGAGGGTAATAGGAGCCTGTATAAGAGAGAGACTCAAAAATCGGGACTGTCCCTATAAAATCGGGACATCTGGTCACCCTGTCTGGGCATAGCATCTCTCCCCCGCCTCTCAAAGCCATTGTCCGTGGCAAGCGGCTGGGCGAGCTGGTTCTGGAGCGGAATCGGAGGCAGTCGTGGGAAGAGCGAGTGACCCGGCGAGAGAGAGAGGCAAGGAAACGTGCTGCTCTTCCCAGCGGCAGGGGCAGGTGGCAGCAGCACCAAGCGGAGGGGAAGTAAAGGGGGGGGGGGGGGGGGGCTTTTAAAGGCACAGATTGGGCCTGCCTCGGTTTCTAAGTTCGCTGGGTGACTGGAGCGCGCTGCTGTGGTCGCAGAGCACTGGCGGAGGGGCTGAGAAAGTTTATAGATTTTTAAGGCCAGAAAAGGGCCGGTACGATCGTCTAGTCCGATCTCCTGTGGAACCCGGCCTGAGAATCTGGCCCAGGAGGCCCGGCCTGGGCACAGGAAAATCTGACCAGGAGGGAGTTCCCGCAGCAGCAGCGGTGAGTGTGGTTAGAGCACGAAGGCAGAGCCCAAGCCTGGGTTCGGTTCTTCACTCCACCACTGCCTCAGGCAACTCGCTTCGCTTGCGTGTTTGAGCTCACTCCTCTGCAGCCAGGGGGCGCCTTGTCGTCAGGCCCGTACAGCGCCTAGCGCGCCATGTGAAAAATCACAGTGATCGCCCCGTGTTGTGAGCCCCTCAGATCTCATAGGGCTGGGGTGGGTCCAGAACTCCAAGGAGAACCCAGGACTGGAATAACGGGAGCTTAGGCGTAAGGTGCATTGGCCGAGCTGTGTGGGATGGTGCTGGAGCAGTGGGACGGTTGCAGGTTGGGATTGTGGTGCATCGGCCGAGCTATTCAAGAGGGCAGCTCAGGACTGGACTAGCCAGGAATAGCCGGCTAGGACTGAGGGGCAGCTGCAGAGCTGTGTGAAGAACTCCCTTGAACTCGACTGCCCACCTTTGCCTCTGCAGGGCTATGGATGAATTTGCCGGGAGGGATGCACCATCGTGGCAGGCCACAGTCTTGCAAGCCAATTCCCAGGGATCTAGCCCAAGTCTTCCTGATGGTGTCCCGCCCAGGAACAGTCCCTAGGGACAACCCGGGGCCTGCTGTATATTCCTTGTGTTGTGCCGTCTGCCAACAGCATCTCACACACCATGGGATTGTCCACGTCCTTAGCTTTCCAGCCCAGGAAGGTCTCGGCTTTCTGATTGCTGGGCACAATTAATGTGTGGCAGGGACTAAGGCTGCAGTAGCAGGAGGCACAATCCACCAGTGTTCAGATGAAAAATGAGTCCATGTTAATAGGATAATTACAACCTCCTGTATGTTATATGATCTCCTGGGAAGAAAGACGTGGACCCCTGGCTTTTGGTTTGCAGAGGGCCACTTACAGATATTGCGAGAGCTACTCTGTACATGTTCAATGCATGCAGTTTAATACAAGACATTCTCTGCTACCGATGATCATCTAGAGCAGAGGTCTCAAACACGGCCCGCGGAGCTCTTCCCTGCCACCCGCTGGGCTCCCCACACCCACCCCCACAATTTATTTTTTTTTAAAACCCCCAGGCAGTTCCCGCTGCCAGGCAGCTGTTCTGGCGGTGGGAACTGCCTGGGCGTTTAAAAAAAAAAAAATTTTTTAAAAAGGGGAGGGGGTGCGGGGAGCTCGGTGGGCCGCAGGGAAGAGCTCGGTGGGTCGCAGGGAAGAGCTGCACAGGCCGCATGGGAAGAGCTTCGCGGTTTCTGGGAGGGAGGGGGGAGTAGCGGGAAGCCGTGCGCACAGGGGAGGAGGTGGAGAAGGGGTGGGGCCTAATGGAAGGGGTGGAGTGGGGGCGGGGCCAGGGGGCAGCGAGGGGGCGGGGTCAGTGATGCGGCCCTCGGGCCAATGCACTAGTCCTCATGCGGCCCTCGTGACAATTTGAGTTTGAGACCCCTAATCTAGAGAGACCTGATGCCTCTTGGGAAAACTCTGCAGAAGGTCCTGCACCCAGATCCTGTGCTCTCTGCCTCTTCTCTTGGTTCCTAGCCCTCACCCCTTTTATTTGTTTGTTACCCTGGGTGTTTTGGAGCTAGGATCCTGTCATGGCCCTCGACAGCGCCATGCTACGCCCTACCTTGGAACTAGGATACCTCGCACCTCCTTTCGCTTGCGACCTAAATAAGACCCGGGCTCCATTTCCAGAAGGAGAAATGTTCCTTTTGAACGGAGCCAAGAACATTCATTTAGGAATGTGCACAGGAAATATGTTTTAAATAACGATTCGAGGCGAAGTAACAGAGATCTCTCTGCATGGGGCCCGGAAATGAGCAGTTCTGGGCGGGGAGGGGGAGGGCGAGAGCTGGGTTTTCATTTCCCACCAGCTGCACTTTAAATTAAACCATGCCGCTGAAGCAGGGGATTGCATTAGAGGCGATTGTAATGCACAGGGAGATGGATCCTGAAGGTCTGCTCCTGTGATTGATGACAAGGGGGCCCGCAAATATCCTGCCTGCAATGAGATGCAGCCCATTCTCCGGCTCTGCTTCTCCTACCTTCACTCTCTCGACCCCCGGTGCCCCCCGGCTCACTGAGGGTCTGATATGGGGGCACCAGGTTCTAGCCTTCCTGTTGGCTCTTTTGGTCAGGTGCCCACTTTTTTCCTTTACCTGGGGAACTTTTTTTAACCCTTTACATGTAAAGCAAGTAAAGAACAGCTGCCAAGAGGGATTTTACAGCTAACTGGCTGACTGGGTGTCCATCAAAGGGAACTACCTCCCCCCCCCTTTATTTATCACATGTGCGAATAGGGAAAAGTCCATAATGCTCTGGCCTTAGCTGACATGAGTCCCCCTTGAAATGATCACCGGGGACGATGGGCTGGGCTTTGGGGGTATCTCCCTTCTCCTCAGTGTCTATCTTTTTTTGGAGGATGTTATGAGGGAGTGCGCCTTGTTTGCTGAGAGTCGCTGGCTTTCCCCTCGCCCCGACATGCCCTTCTTTAAAAACACAGCAATGGGGCGGTGGGCACTTACAACAGTAGTACAGAACAGGCCGGTGTCTCACAGCGTCCAGGCGAGTGTGGCTCCCGCAGCGTCTGCCAACAGTGCCTCATGGACAGCAGTGCCGTCCGTAAGCCGCGGGAGGTAATTGTCCTGTCTGTTTAGCAGAGGTGAGCCCTCAGCTGGGGCACGGTGTCCAATTCTGGGTGCCGCACGTTAGGAAAGATGCAGACAAACTGGAGAGTGTCCAGAGGAGAGCAGCGAAAACGATCAGTGATTTAGGAAACCTGACCCGTGAGGAAAGGTTGAAAAAACGGAGCATGTTAAGTCTGGAGAACCTGGTCCCGTATCCCGCCTGCGACGGGCCAGGGCCAGATGCTCATTCAGAGGGAATGAACAGAACAGGGCAATTATGGAACGATCCATCCTCCCTTGTCCAATCCCAGCTTCCGGCAGTCAGAGGGTTAGGGACACCCAGAGCACGGGGGTGCGTCCCTGACCATACTGGCTAATGGCCATTGATGGACCTATCCTCCATGAATTTACCTAATTCTTTGTTGAACTCGGTTATCGTTCTGGCCTTCACAGCATCCCCTGGCAGGGGACCTGATAACAGTCTTCAAACATGTTAAGGGCTGTTATGAAGAGGACGTTGATCAATTGTTCTCCGTGTCCACTGAAGGCAGGACAAGAAGTATTGGGCTTAATCTGCAGCAAGGGAGATTTAGATTAGATGTTAGGAAGAACTGTCTAACTAGAGAGGGAGTTCAGCTCTGGAACAGGCTTCCAGGGGAGGTTGTGGAATCCCCATCATTGTAGGTTTTTAAGACCAGGTTGGACAGACACCTGGCAGGGCTAGTCAAGGGTTGCTTGGTCCTTCCTCAGTACAGGGGGCTGGACTTGGTGACCTCTTGAGACCCCTTCCAGCCCCACATTTCTATGATTCTGTGATTTTCCTTACAGGGGCTTTTCTCCCCCAGAAACTATCAGCTGAGTTTCCTCTGCTTGAACATGGGTAGATGTTTGTCCATCCATCCCAAATAACCCACATTGCTGTGCTCAGACACCACCATATAGGCAATAATGAGAGGCAGAGACGGCCCAGTGGTTAGTGCACTAGCTTAGGACCTGGGAGACCTGGGTTGGGTTCTTTGCTCTGCCACAGATTTCCTGTGTGTCCTTGGGCAAATCGCTTAGTTGCCTGTGCCTCAGTTCCCCATCTGTCCAATGGGGATGACAGCCCTGCCCTGCCTTGCAGCGGTGTGTGAGGATAAATACCTTAAAGGATTGTGCAGCAGTTTGAGATCTACTGCTGAAAAGCACTAGGTAAGATACGAGATGGGTTTTATGATCATGATTTTATTGTTTGTCATGTTTTTTTAATACAAACCGTACAAACACTTTCTGTCTAGGTGATTGTTTAAGGAAACTGACGAGGAAAGAAAACAAATACAGTCTTCCTGGGAGAGTGCTGTGTGGGAGATTTGCTCTGTAAGACTGCATCAGCCAGTTCTCTCATCCATGCTCACTAACAGCCAGGTAGCTGGACTGCTTACCTCTGAAGGTGCAGTCTGCAGAATGATTTGGTAATGCAAGGGTAGCCCAGTGGTTGAGGCCCTGGCCTGGAAGTCAGGATATGTTGGTTTCATTCCTAGCTCGGCGGCTGGTGTGTGACTTAGGCCACATCACTGTTTTGTGCCTCAGTTTCCCCAGCTGTAAAACGAGGCTAGTGACAATTGCCTTCCTTTGCCAGTCACTTAGAGAGCTATGAAAATGCGGTATTTCAGCACCTACCACCCCACCCAAGCTTAATATGGTTAATTTTTTGTGTGCAGTTATATTCAGGGCTTAAATTCAGCTGGAGCTGCCTGGGGAAGGGGGGCTCCGGGAAACACTCTATGAGAATTTAAGCCCTGGTTATATTCCTGCCGCGCAGGTGGCAGAGATTCATTTGAAGAAGATAAAGAAGCCGCAGGGGCCCGAATAAACACATGGCAGCTGCTGAGCGCGTGAGGGTGGAGATGAATGTTGGCCCAGCCTAGCCGTTCCTCATCTTGAATGATCCCGGTGTGCGGTGTGAGTTCTCAGGAGCTAGTCCAAGGCGTAACGTGTCCTGCCGAATACAGGATCCTGTTGCAAATTCCAGGGGAGAGCAAGAGGCGCAGTGAGCATGGGAGGGGCATGGTGGGGGCAGAGGGGGAGATGTAAGAAGCTTTCATGGGGTTCTGAGGAGCCCTGAAGTTCAAAGGCTGACTCTCTCTGGTCATTGGGTTTATTTATCCCCCTGGGGTGAGGATCCGGGCCATGCTCCTGCAGGGGGAAAGGATCAGACTTGGTAATCCTGATTCTGTCGAGCTAGAATCGAGATCCCTGGGGAATGGCTGGCCGGGGACCCCAGCTGAGTGTATTAAGAGAAGGAGGAACGAATAGCACATGCTTAGGAAGCAGGGCTGAGCGTGCTCCCTGCAGGCAGCTCTGCTGACGCCCCTCAGTCCTGACCCCCCAGCCCCACTGCTAGGCCAGTCCTGCGCCTGGGAGAATGGCTCAGGCACCTAACTTCTGAGCCGGGGCAGTCCCTGCTCTTCCAGTCCCAGTTCTCCCCCTGCACACCCAGGGCCGCACACCCACGGCCCCTGGGGATGTGGAGTGGGGCAGTGGGCTCAGGGCTGGGGCAGGGGATTGGGGCGCGGGGTGCAGGCTCCGGCCGGGAGGCGTTTTCCTCAGGCGGCCCTGGTCGGCGGCGCAGCAGGGCTAAGGCAGGATCCCTGCCGGCCCTGGCTCCGCGCTGCTCCCTGAGGTGGCCGGCATGTCCGGCTCCTAGGCAGAGGGGACAGGCCGCTCTGCGCGGTGCACGCTGCCCGTGTGCGCAGCTCCCGTTGGCCGCGGTACCCGGGCAATGGGAGCTGCGTAGCCGGCGCTGGGGGCGGGGGCAGTGTGCAGAGATTCCCGGAGTGCCCCTTGCCTAGGGGCCGGACTGGTGAGCCGGCGCTCGCAGCTCCAGGCCCGGGAGGGGGGCGCCGAGGCTTGGGCACCGGTGTCCGGCCTGTGGTGTGGAGACTTGCCGTGGGCCGGATGAAAAGAAGCAGCGGGCCGCATCCGGCCGGTAGGGCTCCCCTTAGCCCGAGGCCTTGGGCTGCAGCCCCTAAAGCCCCTGCACTAATCCGGCCCTGCACAAACCCTATAGATCTGCGAGTGCCTCTCAGTCTTGTCTTGAATCTCCCCTCCCTCCCTTCATCCCTGAGCCACCCCCGGCTTGTGGCTGGGGTGGTGACAACCAACCCCTCCCCCCATGTTAGCTCCATCCCTCCCTCTCCTTAACAGGTGTCCCTCCAGCCCGCGACCCAGGCACCTAGTGCCCCCCCCTCACAGGGACAGGCTCTGAACTGGAGTAAAGTATTGACCATTTCCTGCCCCGCGCCCTCCGGAAGTCTCTCCTGGGCTCATCCATTGCAGTGGGGTTTAAGGGTGTTTCCACTCCCACGTTGTCCCGGTTTGGAGGCTCCGAGCAGTGACCTGCTCAAGATGGGTGAGTTTTCTGATCTAGGTGGGGGAATGAGGACCATGAGGGAGCCTGTTTGGAGCCTGTTTGGAGCCAGGATTAGAGCGAGCCGAAGGCCGTGTCTACGCTGGGATATTTAGACTCATAGACTCATAGACTTTAAGGTCAGAAGGGACCATTATGATCATCTAGTCTGACCTCCTGCACAATGCAGGCCACAGAATCTCACCCACCCACTGCTGGAATAATCCTCTCACCTATGTCTCAGCTATTGAAGTCCTCAAATCATGGTTTAGAGACTTCAAGATGCAGAGAATCCTCCAGTAAGTGACCCGTGCCCCATGGTGCAGAGGAAGGCAAAAAACCTCCAGGGCCTCTGCCAATCTACCCTGGAGGAAAATTCCTTCCCGACCCCAAATATGGCGATCAGCTGAACCCCGAGCATGTGGGCAAGACTCACCAGCCAGACACCCAGGAAAAAGTTCTCTGTAGTCACTTCTAACATCCCATCATTGACCATTGGTCCTATTTACCACTGATGGCAATTAATTGACCTTTGACTAAGATCATGTTATCCCATCAAACCATCCCCTCCATAAACGTATCTAGCTTAATCTTGAAGCCAGATAGGTCTTTTGCCCCCACTGCTTCCCTTGGAAGGCTGTTCCAGAACTTCACTCCTCTGATGGTTAGAAACCTTCGTCTAATTTCAAGTCTAAACTTCCTGATGGCCAGTTTATATCCATTTGTTCTTGTGTCCACATTGGTACTGAGCTGAAATAATTCCTTTCCCTCCCTGGTATTTATCCCTCTGATATATTTAAAGAGAGCAATCATATCTCCCCTCAGCCTTCTTTTGGTTAAGGTAAACAAACCAAGCTCCTTGAGTCTCCTTTCATACGACCGGTTTTCCATTCCTCGGATCATCCTAGTGGCCCTTCTTTGTACCTGTTCCAGTTTGAATTCATCCTTCTGAAACATGGGAGACCAGAACTGCACACAGTATTCCAAATGAGGTCTCACCAATGCCTTGTATAACGGTACTAACACCTCCTTATCTCTACTAGAAATACCTCGCCTAATGCATCCCAAGACCGCATTAGCTTTTTTCACAGCCACATCACATTTGCGACTCATAGTCATCCTGTGATCAACCAGGACTCCGAGGTCCTTCTCCTCTTCCGTTACTTCCAACTGATGCGTCCCCAGCTTATAACTAAAATTCTTGTTGTTAATCCCTAAATGCATAACCTTACACTTCTCACTATTAAATTTCATCCTATTACTATTACTCCAGTTTACAAGGTCATCCAGATCTTCCTGTAGGATATCCCGATCCTTTTCTGAATTGGCAATACCTCCCAACTTTGTGTCATCTGCAAACTTTATTAGCACACTCCCACTTTTGGTTCCAAGGTCAGTAATAAAAAGATTAAATAACGAACGAACGTTTCCTATGCACGGTTCAGCTGTACGGCTCGGGGGGGCACTGGTGTCCCGGAGACCTCCCCTTCGCTGGATTAGACAGCATGGCGGTTAAAATGCCTTCGTGCTCTATCTTTGTGCTCCTCCCCCCATGTCTCGACCTTCCTAGGCTCAGATGAGATAGACAGTGTGATCCCAAACGAGAGACACATAGTTAGTCCTGGCCCTGCTAGAGTCTCCGAGCTGGACTGAATTGCTCTGTGCCTCAGTTTCCCCTCTGTAAAATGGGGATAATTAGGTTTCCCATCTCCCACCCTTGTCTGTTCCAAGTGTGAGCTCTTTGGAGCAAGGGCCATCTCTGACTGTGAGTATGTACAGCACCTAGCACTCATCTCTGTTGGTGCCTCTGGAAGCTACTATGCCGCTTAGTAGAGTGTGATCCCATTGCCATCCTGTTGGGCCAGGCCAGTGTGGACTCCTCCCCGTCCCCCCCGAGTACATGAGCCCCTGGCGGTTCGTCCATCCTGCACTTCACCAGCCCCACCGCTGCCGTTCGTCAGCAGGGTTTGGCTTGTCTGGAAATGTCCCCGGGTGGGGTCCCCACACTGGCTGCACTGGCTCTCGATGATTGCCTGAGCCTCCGTGAAAGGTCAGCGATTAAAAATTAATCAAGACTGCTAAAGGTCACCTGTGTTTGCTTTCCTGCCGCACTGTGCGGGGTCAGCGGGGGACACACCGAGTGGGACCGAAGGGGCCTAGGGCAGCTGCCTTGCAGGGCTGGCTGCTCTGGGGGCTATTCCTGGGTATTGGGCATATGTCAGATGATCCCGTGTGGGAGCCCCCTGCCCTGCCTAGCCCTGATGCAGCAACCAGCGTTGGAACAAAAAGCTCTCAAGTTGCGCTGAGGCGGCCGGGAGCTGAGCTGACCTCCCCCTAAAGCACAGGGAATTCAGACCTGTGGCTCCTTGTCCCCTGCTCTAACCACTAGACACGCCCCCCTTTCCAGAGCTGGGAATAGAACCCAGGAGTCCTGACCTCCATCCCCTCCTCTGGCATGGCTCCATTTGCTCTGGAGGTTTGGAGGCAGGTGGCTGGTTCCTCTCTGAGCCCTCTTGCTGTGCGTTCGGCTCTGTGGAGTCAATGCGGCGTCTCGGGCAGAGAGCGCCTCCCCCGGCGCGTCTGAACCGAGCCGCTCGCCCTCCCGCTCTCCTGCCCCCCGCGCAGAACTAGCCCATGTCAGGATAATGGAGCCTGCGTTCAAATCAGCGACTGCGTCAAGCCCTTTAGTGCGGGAGCCTTTTAAAGGCTGCTCGATAAAAGAAAAGAGAAACCCGTGGCACATTTCCCATGGTGCATTAGGTTAAACAGAAAGGGTTTAAGTGTGTAATTAACTTTCAAGCACGAGGCCCATAGACTAAACAGATCAAAAAGCACAAGGCAGACTCCTGGGCAGCCATCCATATTCCTAGCGACTGTGGAGGATTTAATTAGGCTCTGTCAATTGCACTGGGTCGCTGGTTCTTTCTTTTCTTCCTCCTCCTTCATTCCGCCCCCTCCCCTCCTTTCTCCTCCGCTCTCCTCCCACTGTCTGCCCCACGCCATCTTTCCTGCTGCCCCCCAGTGTTTGGAACAGCGTCCCGCTCTTCCCTGCTAACGCCTGCCCTCTGCTCTTTCCACCCCTCCTGCCAACTCCCGCCTGGGGTGAAGCTTTCCCTGTTCTCCCCTCCTGGGACGTCGCTGGAACCTGCTGTCCCTTTCTGTTGCTGCTGGGCTGCACTCTCCTTGTAACACCCATTGAGAGGGGGGAATGGATGGGCTGGTGCCTCAGACACTGACCTAGCAGGGCGGTTTCGGATGAGTCGCTTCACCTTGTTTGTGCCTCAGTTTCCCCATCTGTAAGCTGGGGTCGATAGTCGCTAAGAAGTTGGTTTGTTCTAAGTTTTGCATTTCCTGCTCTGTTCCTGGCTCTCCTCTCCTGAAGGAAACCCAGGCGGCTGGGTGCACTGCTGAGTCAGGGGCCCAGGCTTGGGACTGATGTGAACCTGGGCCTCAGCTCACCAGACAGTCAGTCCCTGCTGCATCCGCCGTGTGTCCTTCCAGCAGTTCAGCGTACAGCGGGCGGGCGTGTGTCTGGATTTGAATGGTGCCGGGTTCTGGGTTTACTGTCCCGCAGTGACTCCAGATCAGACGTGCTCTGTTCACCAGGAAATACTCGTTTCTCTGGTCATGGCCAGCCCTGCAAACTCTCGGGATCTTTAGCTGGTGTGGGCATTCTCAGCCATAGCTCGTGGTCTGGAGGCAAAGGCCGGGGGTCCTACCGCGTGGAAAAGGGCGGGATTGAGCGTGGCGACTGGTACGTGGGGGACAAATCTGTGGACGGGCGTTTTTCAACCTTTGCCCAACTGTGACCCTGTGCTGCAGCAGAAAAAGGTTTTGGGTCTCCCCTATCTCACCAGACAGAAAGGGAACCCCCCAGGGCCGGGTCACGCTTCCCCGGGGAAGCCAGGCTGTTGATGTCCAGGGAGGAATAGAATCCGGCTGCCTCTCCCAGAGGCCTGGCAGGGCTCACGGGTGGAAAAAGCAGCCCAGATTTATTTTAGTCCCCACCCTTAGTTGTCCTGACTCTGAGGGGTCCGGTCTGTCCTTTCAGAAAGAGCGTTTTTTACCCAGTCACTTGAAATAGCCATCTGGGCGTCCCACCGGCCTGGTAATGCAGAGCTGGGAACGTCTGGAATGTGGCTGAGTCGCCACCCGACTCCATCTGCTGCAGGTCTTGCAATGAGACCCTGGCTCCTTTGCCCGGGCAGGCATTGCTGCTGTGTTGGGCACGTGCTGGCTTATTCTTCCCCCTGGGGTGCCCTGGCGCTGATGTGCTGATAGCTTCCAGCTGCAGCCTTCGGTTTGGGTTTGCCTGGATTGTCTCCACCCTCCTCCTCTTCAGTCTGTGGGGGAGGAAGTGCTCGTTCCTCTCTCTCCTCCCTTCACCTCCTTGTTCTGCGGCTTTTAACTTCCCGAGGTCCCCCCCCTCCTTTTTTTTTGGGCCTGTCTATCTTTTAACCCCCAGTTTAGTCCTGCCCCCCGGGCATTATCCGGGGAGTAACCTGTTGTTAATTGGGTGCTATGCCAAAGCACACGCCGGCCCTGCTGGGCTGCCAGCTTCCCATGCCAGCCTGCCCCTGGCCCTGCTTACCTAACGCATGGCTGGCGTACTGGGCCGGCCGCTCCCCAGAGACATGGGCCATTGGACGGTACCGCTGGAATAACGACCCTGCAGAGCAAGACTGTCTTTGAAAGGTGGTGTGAGAGAGTTTGGAAGAGGAAAGGCGCTGTCCTGGCATGGGGGAGATGTGGCTTCAATTCCTGGCACTGCCGCTGGTTTCTTGGGCCCAGATCCTCGTGTATTTAGATGCCTACCTTCCGTTGTGATCAATAGGATGACTGGTGAAGCAGGGATTGCTGATGCTTCAGACCCAGGCAGCCTAAAAGCCTTGATTTCTGAAAGCTCTGCCTAGCGCTGAGGTTTTCAGCCTACAAACCTGACCCTGGGCATGGCAGGGAACCGGGGACTGGGCTAAATCTATTGGTCTTTCCGTGGCCGATGGAAGATGATGACTTTTAAATAGCGGACATGAGCTCTATAGCTGGGACATTGGAATTCATCTGTTTTAATCTTAATGTTTATTGTGCTATCAGTCTTGCAGTGTAGAGAGGCTGGAGGCCAGGCCTGCTCTAGAAATCCACAGTCAATGCAGCTCCCCCTGACCCCCTCTGCCCTCGAATCAGCCTTGACCTGGGAGGAGCAGCTGCTGAGATCGGAGGGGAGGTGGGACGTTAATTAAAACATCACCTTGACATTCCTCATGGCAGGGCCACAGAAATGCAGCCAGCTCTGGGGTGGACGGAGCCGCCAACTTTTGCACTGTCTGATCTGGGTGGGGAACTTTGGCCTGGTGCATAAGGGGAAAATCTTATTCTTCTGTGCAAAGTGCCATGGGACTTTAATGGTCATGCACCTGTAATATACCATGGGTGCGTAATTATACACCACCTCCAGGAGCGGGGATCGAACCTGGCACCTTTAGTAACAAGAGCACGAGCCTTTTCTGCTGGAGTTAAAGGAGGGGCTCCTTTAGCTATGAGTAGCAGGCTGTAATAATGACTGGAACGAGCCATTAGGGGAGTTGTGAGCATGTGCACTCGGCCAGTGCATTACAAAGAGAAGATGGGGGCTTAGGAAGTGGTCAGCAGGATTTAAAGGTGGCTGGGTCGTGCCAGATCTCCACTGTGGTCTAGTACAGTGGTCCCCAGCCTTTCTGTGGCCAAGAGCACATTCATCCCTTCATCAGAGTGTGGTGGGCAACGACGCTTCTCGGCGGCATTTCGGTGGCGATGGTTCTCCGGCGGAAGCGCTCCTCGACAGCATTTCAGTGGCAATGCTTCTCCGGCGGATGCTCCTCTCTTCCTTCCTTCCTTGGCGCCGCCCCTGACAGTGGGTGCACATAAATGCCCTGGCGGGTGCCATGGCACCCTCGGGCACCACGTTGGGGACCACTGGTCTAGTAGCTTAGGTACTGGGCTGGGAATCAGGAGAGCTGGGTTCTAATCCTGGCTCTTCCTCTCCTCTGCTGTATAACCTTGCGTGCATTTCAGTGCCTCTGTTTCCCTCTTTGGCCGCTGCTGTCTGTTAACTTTGTGAACCCTTTGGGGTAGCGACGGTCTCTTACTATGCGTATGTACAGCGCCTAACACAATGGGGCCCTGATTTCATTTGTGGTGGCCTGTGCTTGCTACTGTAATACAAACCATTAGCTGGGGTTGTTTTAAACCCCTTCCTGTTCCAGCAGCTGCGTAAGAGTAAACGGCCAAGCACGGCAGTGCAGCAGGCTCCTGTATCTCATATGCTGTCTACCGGGGAAGCTGTTTTCGAGGCCGTGTGCGGGTGTGTCACGGCGTATAGGGGAGTCCGGCCCTGCACCCCTCTTCCCCGGATTCACTGGGAGTCTCAGCCAGCCAGTAGAACAGAAGGTTTATTAGAGATGCCAGGAACACAATCCAACCGGAGCTTGTCAGTACATCCAGGACCCCTCAGCCGGGCCCTTCCGGGGGGCAGGGAGCTTAGACCCCAGCCTGGGGGCTCCCTGCATTTCGCCCCACAGCTCCAAATGGGGCAGGGAGGCCAGACCCTGTCTGCCCCCCTCCCCTCCTCTTCCCAAGCCAGCTCCAAACTGAAAACACACAGACAAAAACTCCAGGAGGCTCTTTCCCTCCCCCCGGGGCTCCTCCTCTCGCCTTTTGTCCGCCTTTTGTCCGTTCTCCCAGCCAAAGGTGTCACCTCCCAACCCCCGTCCTGGCTCATGTTACAGCCCCAGGTAAAGTCTCCCTTTCCTAATGCAATGCCGCAGGTCCCAGGGAACCTCCCCCACAAACCTCCCAGGTTGAATCCACCTCACTCTCTACTCCGTCACATCTCTCCCCCCTTCGAGACTGAACTGAGCGGGGTCACTCTGACCAGTGGCCTGGGGAAGTTCAGGGCCCCCTCTCCGGGACAACACATCCGCTATCAGGTTGGCACTTCCCTTCACATGGACCACGTCCATGTCGTAATCCTGCAGGAGCAGGCTCCACCTCAGGAGCTTGGCGTTGGCCCCTTTCATCTGGTGTAGCCAGGTCAGGGGCGAGTGGTCGGTGTACACGGTGAAGTGTCGCCCGAATAGATACGGCTCTAGTTTCTTGAGGGCCCACACCATGGCCAGGCATTCCTTCTCGATGGCCGCATAATTCTGCTCTCGGGGTAGCAGCTTCTTGCTTAAATACACGATGGGGGGTGTCTGCCCCGTTTCATCCTCCTGCATTAACACCGCCCCCAGTCCCATGTCGGAGGCGTCGGTGAACACCAGAAAGGGCTTGTCAAAGTCTGGGTTTGCCAGAACCGGGCCCCTGATCAAAGCCTCCTTCAGTGCACAGAGAGCCCTCTGGCACTCCTCGGTCCAGACCACCTTGTCTGGCTTCCCCTTCTTGCATAGCTCAGTGATGGGGGTGGCTATGGCGCTAAAGTGGGGCACAAATCTTTGATAGTACCCCGCCATCCCAATAAAGGCCTGGACCTGCTTTTTAGTTTGTGGAGCGGGCCAGTCCCGGATCACCTCCACCGTGGCTGGTTCTGGTTTTAGGTGGCCGCTCCCCACCCGGTGTCCCAGGTAGGACACTTCAGCCATTCCCACCTTGCACTTCTCCGCTTTTACGGTCAGCCCAGCCTCCCGGAGTCGGTCCAGCACTTGTTTAACTTGGGACACATGGTCCTCCCAGGTCTGGCTAAAGACACAGATGTCATCGATATATGCCACAGCGAAGCTCTCCATCCCCTTCAGTAGCCGATCCACCAGGCGCTGGAAGGTGGCTGGCGCTCCCTTGAGGCTGAAAGGCAGGGTCAGGAACTCGTAGAGCCCCAGAGGGGTAATGAAGGCAGATTTCAGCCGGGCATCTGCATCCAGTGGCACTTGCCAGTAGCCCTTTGTAAGATCCATGGTGGTAAGGTACCGAGCCCCTCCCAGCTTGTCTAGGAGCTCGTCCGGCCGGGGCATGGGGTAGGCATCAGATACAGTGATGGTATTGAGCTTCCGATAGTCCACACAGAACCGGATCGACCCATCCCTTTTGGGGACCAGCACCACCGGCGAGGCCCAAGGGCTGGACGACGGTTGGATCACCCCCAAAGCCAGCATGTCCTTGACCTCTCTTTCCAGGTCCCGAGCTGTCTTCCCTGTGACTCGGAAGGGGGAGCATCTTATAGGTTGGTGCGATCCTGTCTGCACCCGGTGGACAGTCAGATTAGTGCGACCAGGCTGGTTGGAAAACAGCTGTCGGTACAGATGCAGCACCCCTCTGATCTCAGCTTGCTGGGCAGGGGTTAGCTGATCAGAGAGGGGGATCGTTTCTTGGGAGGAGCCAGCTCCTGTCTCAGGGAATAGATCTACTAGAGGGTCACTCCCCTGCTCCTCCCAATGTCCACACACGGCCAGCACCACATTCCCCCTGTCATAATATGGCTTCATCATATTGCCATGGTACACCCGGCAGTGGTGTGCCCGGTTAGACAGCTCCACCACATAATTTACCTCATTTAGCTGCTTGACAATCTTGAAAGGGCCTTCCCAAGCGGCCTGCAGCTTGTTTTTCCTCACGGGGATGAGAACCATCACCTGATCCCCCGTGGCGTAGGCGCGGGCCCGTGCCGTGCGGTCATACCAGACCTTTTGCTTCCTCTGGGCTCTGGCCAGATTTCCCTTGGCCAGGCCCATGAGCTCAGTAAGTCTCTCTCGGAAGGTCAGGACATACTCCACCACTGACTCTCCCTCGGGGGCCGCCTCCCCCTCCCATTCGTCTCTCATCCGGTCCAGGGGCCCCCGTACCCTCCTGCCGTATAACAGTTCGAAGGGCGAGAATCCGGTAGACTCCTGGGGCACTTCCCTGTAGGCGAACAGTAGGTGCGGTAGGTACTTGTCCCAGTCCTGCGGGTGCTGGTTCATAAAAGTTTTCAGCATCATCTTTAGCATCCCATTGAACCTCTCCACCAGCCCATTGGACTGGGGATGATATGCTGAGGCCCAGCTGTGCCGGACCCCACATTTCTCCCACAAGCACCGGAGCAGGGCCGACATGAAGTTGGACCCTTGGTCTATCAGGACTTCCTTGGGGAACCCCACTCGGCTGAAAATGGTCAGCAGCGCATTCGCCACGGTGTCTCCTTCAATGGAGAATAAGGGCACCGCCTCGGGGTAGCGGGTGGCGAAATCTACCACCACCAGAATGTACTTCTTCCCCGACCGGGTTGCCCTGCTGAGGGGGCCCACCCTATTCATAGCCACCTTCTGGAAAGGTTCCTCTCTGATGGGCAGGGACCTCCAGGGATCTTATTCCTTACCCTGGGCCAGGTGTAATAGCCGGTGATGATACTTCTGGGGCCTCACCGGCTGCCTCCTGATTCCCCACAGTTCTACTTCCCCTTGGGCAGCCCATTCCCGGCATAGGAATCCCTTCTCCCACAGGGATCTGTCTCTGCAGTCTTCCCCAAGGGGGTTTGCAGCGCTGTGGCCAGCAAGTTCCCTTAGCTTCTCCAAGGCGGGATCCCTCTGCAGCTCACTGGCCAGGCCTGGGGTCACCGCCCCACTGAGCCCTGTCCCTGGTGGCTCCCTCCCTGCCGTGGAATCACTTCCCGGCAGCACCTCTGGACCAGGCAAGCCTGGCTGGCAGCTGTCCTGCCCTGCCTGTGTGTTCCCCCACTCAGCTGGGGTCTCTGCTCCCCCGGTGCTCAGCGCTGCCCTGGCTGTCCCTGTGGGGCCAGGCAGCGAGCTCGCTGCTTTGCTCTCTGCATCAGAGACTACCTGAGCCACCTCTCCATTGTGCAGGGGGGTGGGGAGCATCTTTCTGTCCCACCCCGCCCTAGGGGTCTGGTTACAGGCAGGCAGGTAACCGGGGCCTGGCAGCTCCTCCCCCCTGCCAGCCAGGTCATTTGCATTTTCACTGACCATTTCCCTCTTAGCCAATTGGTTTCCTGAGTTCAAATTCAAATCCTCGGCCGTTACAGGGCCAGGGCCTGGATCCTGTCCCAAAGATACACAGTCACCCCCTAACAGCACCTCACCGCTGATATCCTGGAGACCCCCAACCACCAGCCAGCCCGACCCCTCCTGGGTCTGCACAGGGATCTGGGCCATAGGCAGGGCGAATGGGTCCGTCCCTGGGACCCTCACCCAGGTCACACAGCCCCTCAGCATCTGGTGGGGGTGCACCACCCGGGGCCTGACCACAGTTCTCTCTGTCCCGGGGTCTTGCCACCCCCCGAATGTCTCTCCATTGACCATCACCTTCTGCTCCCACTGGGGGTCCATAGGGTTTGAGTCCAGGGCCAGGAGTGGAAATCCGTCCACCATCCCACCCATCTGGCTTGCGGAGTTTAT
The DNA here is from genome assembly GCA_033296515.1 of Macrochelys suwanniensis. NCBI lineage: Eukaryota > Metazoa > Chordata > Testudines > Chelydridae > Macrochelys > Macrochelys suwanniensis. Next base: position 6,737,328 of record CM065794.1, on the reverse strand, counting down.
GGCCTTGGGACCGAGCAAGGGGGTTAGATCCCGGGGCTTTTCCGCAGGGTCTCCCTGGTTCCAATCACCAGCCTGCTCCAAGGCAGTGAGGTGGGCCTCCACATCCCCACCCTCCTTAACCAGGGGCAGCAATTTAGGATCGAGGTTCCCTGCGGAGCTGGCACCCCGGGATCTGTCCCCACTTACCCCTGGCCAGTCCCCTATGCCTCTCCGTTCCACCACCGCAAGTTCACGCTGCTGCTGCTGCTTCTTCTGTAGGTCTTTCTCGGGCTCTTGCTGTCTCTCACTGTCCTCTTGCTCTCTCGGACTCAGCTCCAGTCCCATCCGTCTCCGATCCCCTGCTGGGGAACCCGATCGTGAAGACCCCCGTCTGGTTGGGGACCAGACTCTTGGGGATGCCAGGCTATCACTCCAGCTGCTCCCAGATCCTGCTGTAGCCCCATTGGGGTCAGGAATCTGCTCCCTGGAATGGTCATCCTCCTCCAGCCGCGTGATTAACTGGGCTTTAGTGAGCTTTCCAATGTGTATCCCTCTCTTTTTGCACAGGGTTACAATGCTCTTCTTAAGGAGAAAGCGATAGGCCATCACGTCACTGCTCCCAAGTTTGCTGTGGATCCGCAGGCCTGTGTGCTCTTAGCTCCCCACGGTTTCCAGGAAGAACCCCAAGTGTGCCAGCCCTTCTCCAGGTCACCGCCTCTTTGCCAGGGTTGAGCTGCAGCTCCTCTGCCCCTGGGTCCACTCACGGCACCCCCAGGGGAACCCTGTCACTGCAAAAATCCTTCTCTCTCCCAGGGCCAAGCCGCAGGCTCCTCCGCCCCGGGACTGCTCACTGCAGCCCCCAGGTGGACCCCATCATTGCACAGTCCTTCTTGCTGGTCACACACTCCCAGGGGTTAAGCGTAGCTCCTCCGCTCCCCGAAACCGCTCCTCTGTGGGCCTTCAGCACGCCTGGTCCTCGTTAGCCCCCCTTCGTTCTACTGCTCCCCAGTCACTTACTGCAGGAAGCACCGTTCACGGGGTGCAGAACATCCCACCGCTGCCACCTCACTCTCTACTCCGTCACAGGGTGTGTACACATTCATTGGCAATACGGCGCGTCCCATCCAGCCCAGCTTCATTTCAGCTATAGCTCGGGGGAGCGGAAGAGAGAACAGGCCCGCACATAAAGAGCAATAACAATCAACCTGTCCAAGGAGAGGAGATTGATTGGCTCGGACAGCTGTGTATTAGCCGGCGAAATATCCATTCCACATAATTGCATTTTAAGCTTCCGCTGGTGACTAGCAAAAATTGTTTCATTATGGCAACATATTAGATGGAATGACAGGCTTTCACTGGCAATTTCTTGATCAGAGGTAAGCAGTTTCTAGGCGAGGAAGTGAAGATGTTTCGATTTGACTAATAGCAGCGTCTGTATCTTCAGAAGCAACTGGCAGAGGTGATGGTCCTCTTGGGGAGCCCAACCAAATAACCAAGCATTTTGGAGAGAGGAAAGAGAATGTAGGGGGGAGGGATAGCTCAGTGGTTTGAGCATTGGCCTGCTAAACCCAGGGTTGTGAGTTCAATCCTTGAGGGGGCCATTTAGGGATCTGGGGCACAAATCTGTCAGGGGACAGTACTTGGTCCTGCTAGTGATGGCAGGGGACTGGACTCAATGACCTTTCAAGGTCCTTCCAGTTCTAGGAGATAGGCATATCTCCATTTATATTATATAATGCTACTTCACAGAAGGCAGGCAAAGCATGCAATCCCTGTTTTTGCAGTGGGAAAACTGAGGCGCAGAAAGTCTTGTGTGAAATCTCCCAAGGAGTCTGGGGTAGAGCGGGGAACTGAACGTTGATTTTCTGCAGCACACTCCGGTGCATTAACCACTAGGCCATTCTTTCCCCCTGCAAAGCTAGGAGGGAAAAGCCCTGTTAACTCACCTAATCTTCCGGGTGTGGGGGTGACTTTTGGGATGGGGACATGGGCTGAGAACCAGCAGACTCGTTTCACAAAGGTCACCAAACAGCTGTAAGATGGTAACAAGCTTTGGCTGCCCCAAACTGGTGGGAAACTGGCACCCCAGAGGTGAGATGCATGGTTTCTTACTTGCCAGCCAGCGCCGCTTGGGCTCTGCAGGGTGGCGTAAAACTACTCCCTTTTGGGAAAACCAAGCACACCACAGGCAGGGCGAGCGGCTGTTCTTTTCCAACGGCCCCTCCTCCAGTCTGGTCCTCTGCTCGTCAGGTGGTTCTGTGCTGGCTGCTGTTAATTTAAATTACCTTCAGTGCCCAGGTTTCCCTTTGCTAAGACGGAATGAAGGAGCCAAACTCCACTGGGGATGCAGGAGGGTACAGCAAGGACCCCGCTGGCTCTAGTTCCTCTTCATAATTAGTAGTTCTCTTTCGTTCGTCTGCTTTCGGGGGGTTTCCCCTCGTTTTTTCTCTTCCTTTTTCTTTCTCCGTTTGCTTTTCTGGGTTGCCAGCTTTGGTTCTTTTTATTGCGAGTCTTGATGGTTTTCCCAGAGCTCCGGCACTTGGACTCGTGATTTATGGCAGCTTTCATTAAAAAAGAAAAAGTAGGTTTAGCCCTCATGGTGGCAGAGCAAAACTTTGGAAATGTGGCCCAGAAAGGCTCAGGAACCAGAAGACATGGGGTCTTGTGGCTTAAAAATCATGTTGGTTTTTTTCCTTTTTAATCGCATGATTTCCAGGGCCTGGCTCCCGAGCTTTGGCTGCTTGATGTAGGCACTGCTGCGTGCTGTCCCCACCGTTAACACTGCTCGGAGTAGCACGGCACCGGGAGCAGCTAAATTTAATTAGAGAACTCTGAGGAAGTTTGCGGCTTCCGCTAGCCGCAGCAACTCCCTAGTCTGGCTTAGCAGTCAAGGGCACCCCCAGGGGAAAGAGGTTACCCCTAGGGAGCGGGAAGGTGGCATTGACCCAGGGAAAGTGGTGTAGCCAGCATGGAATTTGCCCTCCCCATCACTGCAGCTCGGTGCGCTGGGAGACTCAAACTCAGATCCTGTACGCAAATCCATCCCCTGGCAAGGTGAGAGCTGTGTTAATTTTCTACCTTCGGTGCATTAACCACCCACACGGGGGGTTAAAAGCAGAATGGGGCAGCGGGAGAAAGTGGCAGAACCTGCCCTTATCTGTGCATTTTACATTTTCACACCCCTCCTGCCTGTTCTCTAGAACAAGTCCTACAGGAGCGTAAATCCCAGATTGTTCAGAGTGCGGTGGGCCAGATTCTGATCTCAGCTACCCTGCAGAACCTGGCTCCCCAGGCATTGCCCTGTGCTAATTTACCAGCTGGGCTGCAAATGTGCCCCCTTTACTAAATAGGGAAACACGTATTGGGACAGGCAAACACGTATTGTCAACCCACCTGAAAACTCTTCTCCTCCTTCTCATTATGCCCCAGCTGCTATTTCCTGCACAGCTTTGGCTGTAAAGTATTTCTTCAGACAATGCACAGTCAACCTGTGGAACTCATTGCCAAAGGACACTGTGAAGGCCAAAAGTATAACTGGGTTCAAAAAAGAATGAGAGAAGTTCCTGGAGGATAGATCCATCAATGGCAATTAGCCAAGATGGTCAGGGATGCAACCCTATGCTGTGGGCCTCCCTAAATCTCTGACTGCTGGAAGCTAGGACTGGATGACGGGATGGATCACTCGATTAAATTGCCCTGTTCTGTTCATTCCCTCTGAAGCATCTGGCACTGTGGGAAAGCAGGATACCGGGCTAGCTGGACCATTGGTCTGGCCCAGTATGGCTGTTCTTATGTGGCATCACCAGTTCCCAGAGTATAACTTGGCTGCAAAGTCTTACAGATAATTTCTTCTCAGTTGATCTCAAGCTGGTGCAGTAAAAGCTGGAAGATCTGAAAACTCTGTAGCCTCTTGTATCTGGCTGGATGCAGGATATACAACAGTTAAACTTGAAAAATTTTGCTGTGGTGAGAGGAGTGGGGAAGGTTGATTCTGACAAATAGTCAAAGAAATGGTTCTACCTATCCACGGTCACCGGCATAAACTGCGAAGTAACTTAGATTTCACTGTTGTTTATTTCTTCCAATTGATACTTAGTCTGGAAGCTCCTTGGGGTGGGGAATGTCTCTTTGTTCTATTTGTACAGCACCGAGGTATTAATATTTTTGTAATCTGATGGGTTTTAAGCAAATCTCATAACATTTGGGCTCCTGATTCATGATTTTATTTTTAACATGTGGGGTTGGCAATAATGTGTTCAGATGCAGGATTTTTGTAGGGAAGATGGAGGCCTTGAGGCCTCCGATCCAGTCTCCAAACACTGACCACCCCAAATTTCCTTTTAAGGATTCTCGTTGGCGTTGATTAGCGGGCAATTTCCTGTTCCAAGTAGTACTATACTCAGAATTGCCACTAGGGGGCATGCCAAACCCGGTGCACCTATTGCAGCCGCATTCCATTCTGGGAAGTAATGAGTTCTGTCCTCCTGACTGCACCTGTGTCTGGCACCTTGGCTCTAGTACTTGTGACAATCTGTTTTGAAATAAATGTTTTAATAAAAGCTTGTGAGCAGAACAAAGCTACCTGCTGCTTCTCCCAGGGAGCAGGGCGGCTGGCTGGTCGTGGAGCTCTGCTGTGGGAGGGCTGTGTTTGTACTTCATTGGTTCTTCAAACGGCCTCTTTGTGCATCTCATGGTGATGTTCCTAGCAGGCAAATCACATAAGGATTGAGCCTCGGTGGGGAATTGCTCCCGAATGGGACGGCCTGGAACAGCCACGCACTGTCCTGTCTCTCAGTGGCCAGCTGAAGATGTGTCCGAGGCAGGTGTATGAGGAATGCTACAGTAACAGCGGTGGCGTAATCTGCCCACCCCCCCACCCCCATGGGTCGAATTGTGGTCTCTAGCAGAGATGGGTATAAACCCCGAAGCCTAAGGTTTAATGGCCCTTCCAGAACTGGGATTAGTCCTGGTAACTCTGCCTCTTCCTGGCCCTTTTCTGAACCCCAAGTGGGTGTAAAATAGGGCTGGAAACTTGAAAGAAAAGCCTCCCCCCTCCACCCACGGTATTTCCACTTCTAATCCCCTCTGGAATGCGTGTGTTTGGGGGAAAGGGAGTTCAGTGTTTTGGACCCTCACCAAGCTTCAGTCCGCGCTCGGCTCCAGGGTCGAGGGACAGCTGCCTCGCTCCAGTGCGCTGATATTTTATCTGCTTCTCTCACGTCTCCTCCTCCCCCTTTCCTCTCTAAACCAAACTCCACTAAGCCTGTCCCTCTTATCGGGATGAGGGAGGGAGAGTGCAGGGAGGAACTCTGGGGGGCGAGCAATGCACTCCCCGTAACTCCCGTCAGCCCTTCGCGGCTGTGCTTGCGTTGGTTCTTGTAAGCGTGCGTTTGGCCTGGATGCGACGGGAGAACTGCCATGAAAACTCAGCTTGCGGTTGGTCACCCAGCAGGTGACATTACTGCCTTTGTATTAGTCCTGGCAGGCAGGCTCGGTGCAGCTGGAGGTGCTGGCTTTTGGGTGGGACGTGAAGCTGAGACCCTGGTGAGTGCTGAGACTCCCTGGTCCTGTAGGGGAAATCAGGGCCTGAATTGGGAATCCTAGTGCCCTGCAATTCCATTCTGTCCCACTAAATCCCTCCTGGCAGTTGCCCTTGACTATAGTCCCATCTTCACTTCCTGCCCCAAACTGGTGGGAACGCTGTTGCTGTGGGTTGTTTAAGGCCCCTGAGGTGGCTGCATTGTAGTGGCGGGCGAAGCCATTCCTTGTATGTACTGCGTGCAGTTTAGAAAGTGCTTTGGGGGGGTCCTTTGAGATGACCCATACCCAGGCATTTTAAGGAGGCTAATCAATGTTGCGTGCATTCATTTAAAAAAAAAAAAGATTCTTTTATGATTTATGTATTGGCTGGCATGAGGGGAGAGCCTGGTGGAGCTTCAAAGAACTGCCAGCTGGACTAATGCGCAGCCTCACTCCTTCAATCGGGGGGAGGTGTGGACAGCAACCTCGCGCCCTGTCCCCGTCGAGCACGCTGGGACCCACTTTCTGTTAATTTCTTGTATTAACTGCGTGGTTGAGGTGGGGGTGCAGGCAGGCGCCCTGTCCCTTTGTCAGCACTGAATATTGCTTTGCCTCGGGGGGGGGGGGGAGGGGGGTGCAGATCCAGCAGCATTGGGGAGACCTGTGTGTAACATGACTGCCTCCGCGCATCTCTCCTCGCTCCCTGCGGGTGGAGGAGCCTGACTGCAGGGGAATTTGTGTCTAACCGGAGTGTGATCCTGCAGCTCAGAGGTCCCTGCTGCGTAGAGGGCAGGGAGCACGGTGGGGCCGACTCTCCTCTGCCCGGCGCCAGAGCAGAGTGAGGGCTTTCCATGGGGCTGAGTGAGACCACCAGCTGCCAGGATGGTGATCCTGAGGGGGTGTGGCTAGCTAAGGAAGAGAGATGGGGCTAGCAAACACCTGTTAGGGTCATCCCAGGCTAACTTTGATCTCAAAGCACTTTAACAAGGCAATTCAGTGTGATTGTTCCTTATTGTACTGATTCGCCCTGGGTCATGCAACAGGCCAGAGCCAGGACTACAACCCACATTTCCTGACTCCCAGCCCAGTGTCCTAGCCACTAGGCCACACTGCCTTCCTAGTCCAGTGAGGGAAGATTTTGTTTATCTTAAGTCAGCTGAGACCAGGTTTAACTCAACTGCAGTGAGCCGCTCTTACACCACAAAGCCTTTTGTACTGGCTTATCTATATTGGTTTAGAAATGGATGTAAATGAATTATACCATTAGTATTAGCAGGAGTGTTGTAAGCAAGACACGAGAAGCAATTCTTCTGCTCAACTCCACGTTGATTAGGCCTCACCTGGAGTGTTGTGTCCAGTTCTGGGCACCACATTTCAGGAAGGATGTGGACAAATTGGAGAAAGTCCAGAGAAGAGCAACAAAAATAACTAAAGGTCTAGAGAACATGACCTCTGAGGGAAGATTGAAAAAATTGGGTTTGTTTAGTCTGGAAAAGAGAAGACTGAGAGGGGACATGATACCAGTTTTCAAGTACACAAAAGGTTGTTACAAGGAGGAGGGAGAAGAATTGTTCTTCTTAACCTCTGAGGATAGGACAAGAAGCAATGGGCTTAAATTACAGCAAGGGAGGTTTAAGTTGGACATTAGGAAAAACTTCCTGTCAGGGTGGTTAAGCACTGGAATAAATTGCCTAGGGAGGATGTGGAATCTCCGTCATTGGAGAGTTTTAAGAGCAGGTTAGACAAACACCTGTCAGGGATGGTCTAGGTAATACTTAGACCTGCTGTGAGTGCAGGGGACTGGACTAGATGACCTCTCGAGGGCCCTTCCAGTTCTATGATTCTCTGCCAGTAGCACAGAGAGGGGACGGGACTTGCCCAAGGAGGGTAGTGGCTGAGCTGGGAGTAGCCCCAGATCTCCCAAGTCCTAGTCCGGGGCCCTGCTCACTGGACCGAGCTGCCTCTGTGGTGGAGCGCCTAGTTAGCCTGTGGGATGGGAACTTTGGCGGAGCCTCCTGCTTCCTGGTGGCCTTTGGCAAAGGCTGGCTCAGGGTGGATCGACGCGGGTTATTCTCGGTGGTGGCGTTGGAGGAATAAGCTCAGGGCTCTGGACATAACCATGCTGGTTTTGGAGCTAGCTGCAGCCCAGCCGCTGCCGAGGATCCAGCCCCCCACCGCGGGGGACAGAGAGGTGGCGTGTAGCAGGTGCCGAGGTGTATATGGGTGGGTGGTCGGCGCTGCCTTTGTGTAGGGGAGACTGTGCCTCAGGGAGTCGGGGTACCGGTGCATGAGGGGGTGCATAGCGCGTGAGTGAGGATTGAGGGGCCAGTGTACATGCATGTGAGGTGTGGGGCTCACGGGTGCCGGCTGGAGGGGGGCCCCCGTGTGTGTGTGTGTGTGACTGCCAGGGGCGGGCTGCGTGGACGCTGGGGTGCTGGCACGTGGTGGGGTGAGCATCCTAATGCCAGTGTGTGGGAAGAGCAGCGTGTGTGCACACACAGCAGCCAGTGCCAGCACCCCTCAATAGGGTGTTGGCTGGAAGGGGCTGCTCCCTGTCTGCATGTGGGGGGCAGGCCGGGCCCGTGGTTGGGAACCCACCGCTCCCTGCTTAGGGAGTGGGGCAGGGGGAAATCCACTCCAGGGACATTAGTGGTGCCCAAGCCCCGTGCTCTGGCCCGCGTTTCCCTCAGGCTGTAGAGCGGCCCTGGGTAACAATCCCCGTGCTAGGCCCGAGCGAAGCTGCTAATCGCCGGAGCCCCGCAGAGAACTGGCTGATGTCATTGGTGGAAAAATAGGGAAAAGCGAATGACATAAAAAGGGCTGGGCAGTGCCTGAGCACCGGCCTATTTATGGGGTATTTGCCTTTGTTCTTTCTGCTTGCTCAAGGGGTTTCTTAATGGGCCCGCTCCGCTGAGCCCAGGGGGCCGGTATTAATTATTACTGAAGCCCTGGCCGGCATGTAATCTGTGGCTTTAATGGAACAATAGGTCAGTGTTTAACAAGCCAAGCTGTACCAGTTACACGCGGTACAAAATCAAATCCCCAGCTCCTTTTTTGGTTTGGCCGGTGCACAGATGACTGAACATAAAAGCACCCTGGGACCTGGCCGCGAGGGAAGTATTCATAGGATGAAACATCAGAGCGCCATCCTTCTGCAGGCTGGAGCGGGTGGCGGGGGAGGCTGCGTAGGCTAGGGACCGCGCTCGGCTGTATCAGACAGAACCGCAAAGCCGCTTTACCTTGCGTGTGTTTCTGGGCATGTTTCTAACCAGGCTTGCTGGCATTTACTTCAGTTAGCTCTGCTCAGTCAAGGGCCTTTCCCCGCTCTGCGATCTAGGGAGCCAGTGGGGTTCAGTGTTCAGCAGCAGGACTCCTGGGTTCTAACCTTACTTTTCTGCTTTGTTTTGCTCTCTGTAAATCCCTTTCTAGAAGTTTGGGACCGCCCCCAATATTTTGTTTTCTCTGCTGACGTTCCCCTTTTGGCAAACCCTATTCCTTCCTCCTGTGCACGGAGCTGTACATCGTTCCATCAAGATGAGATTATGACCATTGTCATCTTCCACTTTAAAATGCTGGGGGCCAGCGACTGTGAGTGACAGCTGGCCTTGTGGTGATAGGGATGTGGGCGGGTAGATGAGATGTTTGCTCTTGAGACTGGCTCAGATCACCCTCCCCTCGAACTTCGGAGTGGGGGTGAGAATCCAGATCCACATTTTGTGGCTGGCCTATGTCTATAATACCCAACCAAACAGCTCCCAGATAATCTCAGCATCCTGGAACTCTGCTGCGGGTGTGGACCCAAAACCTGGCTCTGGATCCAAACGCGATCGGCGCTGTCTCCATGTTTCGCCCCGTGCGAGCTGCATGATGCAGTACGTGGGTCCCAGAGGTGTCCTCGTTCCCAAAGCTGGTGTAGGTTCACCCGCCACCGCAGCCTGCCTTCCCTTCCAGCCTCACACGCGGGATACCGAGGCTTGCGTTATTTCCTAAGGCTGGTTGATTGGTTATATTTCATATCTAATCAGCAAGGGGATCAAGACCCTGGCCGCCCCCGGAGACTCTGCCATTCCCATGTCTGTGTTTTATCCTTTCTGTATCTGGTACTAAACGTTTCATGCTGTGTCTGTTGCTTTCCGGTCACCGGCTGCCGTTTTATGTTGCATTTAAAAGACTCCTCATGACCATTGATCGCTCTGTTCCCCTCTGAGCGGCTTAAATACCATCCCCGAAAGGTGCTGGCTGCTCCCTGGGGACAAACAGCAATGCAAGGCCCTGAGGTTAGCTGCATCATCCTTGTTGGTGCTTCCTTGCAGGCAGGAAGGATGGGGCCCCATCGCAGCTGATGAGGGTGTGTGTGTAGGTCTGTGTGTGTGCGCACGTGTGCGCGCGCTGGGATCTGTGTGTAGTGTTAGCTGCAAGACACGCCTTGTGAAGTCCGGAGGAGTGTAGATTCGCACGGCAGCCGGCTGTTATGTCTAGGGTTAGAAGTCAAGTCCTGTCAGGGTGAGGAAGTGTGAGTTCTCCTACGGCAGCCCTGCCCTGGGGGCCTGCCTGCCCCAGGCCATCTGTGAGGGGGGCTGGCAGGTAGCTTCAGCCAGGCATGAAGGTTTTTTTCTTCCTCTCTCTCTCACCTGGGCCTGTGGGCACTTTCGCTGCTGTCCCCTCGCGGCCGCGCTTGCTGCATTTCCCCTGGCACTGACTCTCTCTCTCTCTCTGTCTCTCTCCCCCCCCACGGCAGCCGGCTGCACCTTCGAGGAAGACGTGGATTTAAACCAGTGTGAGTACAGCCAACGGGAGGACGACGACTTCGAGTGGGAGCTGATCCGGAGCTATGTCATGCCTCACCTGACCTCTGACCTTCCCCATGGTGAGTCGTCTTCTCCCCCCCCACCCGCTCTCCCATCAACGCCTCCCAGTCTGAGCCCCTCTGAGCTTTCCACAGGTCAGACCTACGGGATCCCCCCGCCCAAACACAGAGCCTGCTGCCTCCTCCCCACAGCCTCCCACTGCCTCCTGCGGTTGCTAGGAGGAGATCCGCAGCACGGTGTCTGCCGAGGCGGCAGCCCGTCTATTGTCAGAGTGGCTGCAGCTTGTTACAGAGGAGACACCCACACTGTGCTCTCTCTGGGAGACAGTACCTTGGTTCTGTCTTGTGTGCCGTTTTCTTGATGCCATTTTAGCATGAAATTGTGTGTGTGTGTGTGTGTGTGTGTGTGTGTGTGTGTAAGCTTAGCTAAAACCCTACCAGAGAGAAAGAAACAGGTGGTAAGTGACATAAGCTTAGCTGTGCTTTGATCATTGAGGATCTTGCAGGCTGTATTTTCCCCCCCCCGTTGTCTTAGATCAGAGACCCTGCCCAGTAACTCCTGCTCGTGCGCTGCGCACGAGGGCACATGCGTCTGCGTGGTGGGGAGGGAGAATGGGCCAAGCGCAGCCGCCTGGAGTAACGAAGCTGCAATACTGCTCTTCCCCTCTTTGGATCAGGTCGGGGTTGTGGCCAGCCGGTTGGCGGGCGAGCGCTTCCGGGGGACGTTTGCGCCGTGTTCCCTTCTTGAGTCCCCCCGTGAGCTGCGTGGGATTTCCCCAACTGAATTGACTGGCTAATTCCTGCCTGGACGTTCTTGGCCCTGTGGCTCACGCGATAGCCGCAAAGTTTCAGTTCTTGTACCCCTGGTTGTATTGTTGGCTTTCCCCTGCACGGTGGAAGGCGCTGCACAAGGCGGGGGTGACGGAGAGCCAGGCTGACGGGCTCAGCGGTGACGGGGACTGTTCTCTTGGCTTTTCGGGGTTCTGCGGCACCTTCGGTCTTCCCTTGGCGGCGGGAAGTCCTGGCTTTGTGAGTGATGTCGCCGTCTAGTGGCTGGGCTCACAGACAGGATAAGGGACCTACAGCCAGCGTTAGCCGGAGTGACTCTCTAGGGGTCAAGGCCTGAGGGCTTGGAGCTGAAGATCTGGGGTTCTGGGCCCAGCTCCCCACACGTGTCTGAATTATACAGGAGCCATGTGTGTTGCCCGCCGCACACGGATCCACCCCACGGGGCTGTGCTGCGAAATGGCGCGAAATGGCGGCTTGTCGGTGGTTCCCAGTTCCCAGGCTGGGGTGATGGTGGCAGGATGCCCCCTGCTGGCCAAGGCCTGGCACTGACCCCACCTCCCTCACCTGGAGGAGACCCCCGCCTGGCTATCAGCAGCTTGTGCCCTATTCTGCGTCTCCCTGCTCAGCCCAAGTCTCCTTTTCCTCAGCTACGCTGTGATTCCAAGCCCCACTGCTTGCTGGACCCTGGGCTCCCCATCTGCCAGGGAGCCAGAGCCTCGGCAGCGTGGACCCCGCCGCGCCAAATGCGAGCCAGTGCGAGTGTCCGAAAGGAACGTTTTCTTTTTCAAAGAGTTATTCACGTTGCCTTTATTCCAGCGAGGGGATCGCGGCGGGTTTTAGAGGAGCAGCCTGCTCTGCGATGGGACGGGGGTGCGTGCTCACGGTGTTGCTGGGAAGGACTACACAGAGAAACCAACGTGTATTGTTTTTAAACTGCACTATTTCCAAGCTAGTGTGGTGCTTTTCCGGGGGCCTGTCGCATGGTTGTTGAACTCCTGGGGATGACCAGGACGTGTTTTGTGGATTTCTGTCAATGGGGTCATCTCAATAGCAGGGATGGTGAATGCACCGGGCTGGGACTCAGGGGATTTTAGTTCAGTTCCCAGCCCAGACTCCCTGTGTGACTCAAGCAATTTACCTGCCCCTATCCCCTCCCTGTCTCAATTCCCCATCTATAACAAAGGGGTTAGTGATACTGACCCACCGGGGGGGGAGTGGTGTGAGACTGAATTCACAACTGGTTTTGAGCTGCCCAGATGCTATGGTGATGGGTGAGCGACACAGTGCTCCTCACTGCAGTATCTGAACAGCCTGAAATTATAGTCCCTGATGCTCAGACCAGAGCCTGGAGATCGGGTCTGGCACCAGAGTCGGGGAGAAGATAGAGAAAAGCTGGTTTATAGCTCAGTAGTAAAAATGATTTTTATTAGAGTATTAACTGCTTTATAGAAAGCTCTTTATTGCTCCATCAATCTGACATGGGCTGTTTATCTTGCCAGCTTGGTCATACTTGTTTTGTTTTCCCTTCATTTCCCCCCTTCCCTAACTCTCCCCTCCTTTCATCTGCTCCTCCTTCTGCTCCCTTCCTGCTCTCCCAGATTGCTCTCCGGAGCAGACACAATGTAGGCACTAGGCAGCCACTGCAGACGTCTCGCTGACCTGGAGAGGGACACCTGGAGGGGATCGGTCTTTGTGGCCTGCTCCCTCTACTTGTGTGTGGGGAAGGGTGGGGGTGTGCGTGGGTCAGTGGGTGTGCTGTACCTTTAAATAAGTAACCATTCAAACAAAGCCACCTGAAAATGAGACCGAGGATAGAATGGGAGAGAGACATGGTGGGTAACAAAGACCGAGAGACAAGAGGAGAAGGGAAAAGAAGAACGAATGGAAAGTGAAGAGGGACAGTAAAAGACCAGAATGAAGTAGGAGAAGGGAAGCAAACTCCTCCAGGACAGCCACAAGCGTGGTGGAGAATCGGAGTCCGGTGCCCTTGGATTCTGGTCGCTGTACGGATAACGTGCTCCATTACCTGTGGGAGACGAGGCCACGGACACAGGGTGGAGAATTCGAGGGCAGGAAGCAGGGGCCAGGGCAGCCACCTGCAGGATGATAAATCACATCATGTCAAGCAGGTCATGGCTTTTCTTCTGGGATGGCTGGTGCGGGTGGGATCTGCATGCATCTGCACTGTCTGTCTCCTCTCCTCCACTGAGCTCAGGTACCAACAGAATGAGCTGGTGCCTCTTGGGTCTGGAACACGTTCACCCCAGTGCCCTTTCTCCTCCCTCCCACCGGCCCTCTCCAGACTCTTCCTTATTTATAAGCTGTATCACAGTGGCACTGTGATGTCTTGCTCAGGTTCCCAGAGCTGCGAGTCACCGTGTCACCGCTCTGCCTCAGCAGGAGTGCGCTTTGCTGCTGCTATGCTCTGTAGCAGCCCCCCGCCCTGCCAGCCTGTCTTCCTGGCCAGCAAACTCTGCAGGACTCTGCCCGTCCAAACCTGGCCTTGCAGTTAGCAGTCAGGGAATCCCAGCTCCCCAGAGACATCTCTTGGCAGCCGTCAGTCCCTCTCGCTGCGCGCTCACAGAAGTTATTACGTTTGCTGCCTGCAAAGAGACCTGGAGCCCCCATCAGCCTGCTAGGTTCGCTGCCGACCCACACGTCACTAGAACAGCACTGAGATGGTTTTGTAGTAAAACAAGAATAAGTTTATTAACAATGACTACAGGTTCAAGTGATTTCAAGTGAGGGTGAAAGAGACCGACAAGGTTACAGACACAACACACTTTCTAGTGACTAAACTTAACTTCAGCAAGTTCCAAGCGTTGTCCAAGCAGGTTTCTCACCAATAGTCAGTTCTCAGTTCCCCCTGGGCTGAGGGATCCACCTTTCTCAGGTGGCAAGAGCTCTGGCCTTTTGTGTCCCTCAGGTGATGGATACCCAAATCGCTTTCTGCTTCTATTTCCCAAAGGCCATTTCTCTGTTTTAAGAGCCTGGAAGGCTTCCTGGGGGGTACTGCTTCCAGCCCCCAGTGTGACCGTTAAGTGGGCACCTGCCCCACTTACTAATTCAATGGCTTTGTTTCCCTTACATGTAAATGTACTTCCATTGTGTCTAGCCTCCCCTTGCTCAATTTACATTGGAGACACAGTCAAGCAGGTGAAACAACCTTCCTCTGTCTAGGGCGGGCTGGGCTAATGCACTGCTTGCCAAACACATGTGAAGGCCGCACTCCCGGCGCACGTCTATAACTGTTTATACACCACCTGCGCACGCCCCACGCAACAATATTAATGACCAGCGTGTTACCAGTCTGCACATGACACCTTTTAGATACAGATTATGACCACAGTGTCTTGGGGCAATGAGTGTGTGAGGCCTGATATGAATTACCGGTTCGTGTGCCCGCTGCCAGCAGTTATTGGTGGCCACCTGGGTCACAGGCACATAGAGACCTCACCTGAGAGCAGGGATCCATTGTATTGGTGCTGTACACACACCTAGGGAGAGACAGCCTGGCCTTCTCACTGGAGAAAGGGGGAGAGGGAAAGAGAGGAATAGAGAGAGAAGGGTATGTCTTCACTGCAGGGTTGATTCAGGGAGTTTTGTCCCTAGCCCCCTTCCTGTCCACACACCAAAACCATCTCACCCAGGCGTGTTGGTGCTTTCAATCCAGGCTTGCTGGCCTGGCTGGGGGTGGGTTTGATCCCTGGTTCTGCTTTCACGGAGGTGGGTAATCTGCCCACTTTGCAGGGAGGACACAGGCTCAACCACTGGAGTGCCACTAATCCTCCAATGACTTCCCACAAATTAGGTCATACAACAAGGTTTCCCACAATTCCCTGGGGAAAGAATCATAGAGCAGCTCGACTTACAGCAGCACTAAGATCCCTGGGGTGTGTCCCCAGCAGTCCTCGCCACACAGACCGCGATGAGTGTGTGACCTCAGTGAGGACGCTCCGGGTGAAAGTGATCATGCAATGACCGATTTCAGGATGCTAAGGAAAGGAAGGAGTGAGAGGAGCTGAATAAAGACAATGGAGTTCAGAAAAGCCGACCTCCACAAATGCGGAGAACTGGTAGATAAGATCCCATGGGAAGAAAATCTATGAGAAAAAGGTTGTTCAGGGGAGCTGGCAGTTTCTCAAGGAGACAATATTAAAGGCACATCTGCAAAGTATTCTGATGTGAAGGAAAGAGAGGATGAATAATAAGAGGCCAATATGGCTCCATCAGGAGCTCGTTAATGACTTTGAAAATCAAAAAGGAATCGTACAAAAAATGGAAACATGGACAGATTGCGAAGGAGGAGAACCAAAGAATAGCACAAGCATGTAGGGACACAATCAGAAAAAGCCTACGGCACAAAATGAGTTACACCTAGAAAGGAATATAAATGGCACTAGGAAGAGGTTCTTTAAATATACTAGGAGCCATAGGCGCTGACTTCCCCTTTAGCCGGAGGTGTGCTCGACCCTCCCCCCCATCACAGACCCTATCCCCACTCCACCCCTTCCACCAAGCCCCCACCCCCACCCTTCCTCCTCCTACCTCCCCTCCGCCCCACTCCATCCCTTCCCCCAAGTCCCCACCCCCACCCTTCCTCCTCCCACCTCCCCTCCGCCCCACTCCACCCCTTCCCCCAAGCCCCCACCCCCACCCTGCCTCCTCCCACTCTATCCCTTCCCCCAAGCACCTGCCTCTTCCTGCCCCTGCTTCTCCCCCACCCTGCCTCTTCCTGCCCCCTCCCCTGAGCACACCCTGTCCCTGCTCCTCCCCTTCCCTTCCGGAGCTGACCTGTATGCCGTGAAACAGCTGTTCGCGGCAGGTGGGAGGCGCTGGGAGGGAGGGGGAGGAGTGATCAGCAGGGTCGCCAGTGGGGGAGAGGCGCGGGGGGGGTGGGGCAGCGGGGGGGAGCTTGGCTGCCAGTGGGTGCTAAGCACCTGCTAATTTTTCTCCGTGGGTTGGAGCACCTACGGAGTCGGCGCCTGTGCTAGGAACAAGAGAAAGACAAAAGCAAGTGATGGTCCTCTGCGTAGTGGGGAAGGAGAGCTATTAACTGGTGACATCAAGAAGGCTGAGGTGTTTCATGCCTATTTTGCTTCAGTCTCCACTAAAAAGGTTAATAGTGACCAGATACTGAACACAATTAATATTAACAACAAGGGGGAAGGAATGCCAACCAAGATAGGGGAAGAACAGGTTAATAATATGTAGATAAGTTAGATGTATTCAAGTCAGTGGGGTCTGATGAAATTCATCCTGGGGTGCTCAAGGAACTAGCTGAAGCAATCCTGGAACATTAGCAATTATCTTCAAGAAGTCATGGATGATGGGTGAGGTCCCAGAGGACCGGAGAAGGGCAAACATAGAACCTATATTTAAAAAAGGGAACGAAGAGGACCCCAGGCAGCCTAACCTCAATATTTGGAAAGATACTGGAACAAATTATTAAACATCAGTGTGCAAGCACAAAGCGGATAATAGGATTATAAGGAATAGCCGGCAAGAGTTTGTCAAGAACAAATCATGTCAAACCAACCTTCTTATACAGGGTTGCTGGCTTAGAGGATGGGGTGAAGCAGTAGATGTGATATATCTTGATTGTAGCAAGGCTTCTAACACAGTCCCACGCAACATTCTTGTAATCAAACTAGGAAAATGCGGTCTAGATGAAATTACTAATAGGCGGGTGCACAAATGGTTGAAAGACCGTACTTAAGGAGTAGTTATCAATCGTTTGCTGGGTTCTGCAGGGGTCAGTCTTGGATCTGGTACTATTCAATATTTTCATGAATGACTTGGATAATGGAGTAGAGAATATGCTTATAATGTTTGTAGGTAACACCAAGCTGGGAGGGGTTGCAAGCACTTTGGGGGAAAAGATTAAAATTCAGAATGACCTTCGCACATTGGAGAATTGGTCTGAAATCAACCAGATGAAATTCAATAAAGATGAGTGCAAAGTACTACACTTCGGAAGGAAAAATCAAAATGCACAACTACAAACTGGGAAGAACCGGGTAGGTGGGAGTACTGCCTGAAAGGATCTGGGGGTTACTGTTGATCACAAATAAATGTGATGCAGTTGTGAAAATAGGTTAATATCATTCTGGGGTCTATTAACAGGAGTGTCCTGTGCATCTCCGTCAGTGGAACTTTTTAAGACCAGGTTGGACAAACACCTGTCAGGGCTGGTCTATGTTTACTTGGCCCTGTCTCGGCGCAGGGGGCTGGACTTGATGACCTTTTGAGGTCCCTTCCAGCCCGACATTTCTATGATTCAGTAACTCAGGCAGTACAGCAGCTCACACCCAGGCTAGGCTGACCTGTGTGCCACTCACCCACGTTAGCTCTGCAGTGAAGACGTACCTGCAGTGACTTGTCTAAGGTCACACAGCAGAATGCGGGCGCAGTCAGGAATAGAACCCCAGGTCTCCTGGTTCCCCGTGCAGTGCCCTATCCGCTGTCCTCCCCGGTCTGCTCTGAGGAGGAGGAGTAAAGTCATTTGATGGGTAGGGGAAGGTCAGTTGATCTGCAGTGCACTCAGAGGAGCAGCATGCTCTGTAGGATCACGGAAGCGTATCTCATCTCAAGGGACCTGGCTGCCTTCCGCTGTCTCCAAAAGAAAGGAAACTCACCCTCACGTGGGGATTAGTTTGTAGAAAATACTCAGGAGTCACCGAAATGCTAGAGCAGCCGCTGTACAACAGCTGTACCCAGGTCAGTAGTGATGGGCTTGCCTTGGAGTGGGAGGGGGGTTAGATCTAAAGCCGGTGTAACTCCCCCGACTGCTGAGATCTTGACAGAACCCCCAATGCCAAGCAAAGCTCAGTGGGTTCCCTGCCCCCCAACCGCCGCGACCGTATGTGGTGAGATTCACCTTCCGCCCTCCGCGGAGAAAGAAAAAGCGCTGCCCTGAGCGTTCCCAGAGTTCCTGGCCTCCGCAGGCTCGTACTGCATCTCTGGCCACACAGGAGAGATGAAACCCATTAATCAGCCGTCTGTGTGCCGGGGTGGGGCTGCGCAGCTCAGAGCAGAGCCAGGAAAAGCCAACACTAACTAGAACGCGTCAGGAAATCAAACCGCTTTTTCTGAGCCCATCAATCAGGGTAATTCAATTATTTTTTTTCTTTTGTGGCAAAAATGACGGCAGGTCCGTGCACTTAAGGGCCCTTGGCGTGAGAGCCGGATAGAGGTGGCTAGAGACACAGTGCAGGAAGGTGCTGGTCGAGTTTCCTCAGCTGCTCAGCGCTCCTTTCCCCGCCTGCTCAGTTTGCTCCCATCTGCAGCACCTCAGCTGTGCTAAGCCAGACCCAGGGCGTCTTCACTGCGGCGTTAACGGGGTGATCGACGCCTGGGTGTGAGCAGCCAGGCTGCAGAGCCCTGCCAGTGCGGCGTGCGGCGCTAGGGCTTCGGGGGGCGCAGCAGCCCGTGGATTGTTGTGCTACTGTAAACTCTCTGGTTGCTCTGTGATTCTGTCCCAGTGAACTGTGGGACTTATCATAGAATCATAGAATCTCAGGGTTGGAAGGGACCTTAGGAGGTCATCTAGTCCAACCCCCTGCTCAAAGCAGGACCAATCCCCAATTTTTACCCCAGATCCCTAAATGGCCCCCTCAAGGATTGAACTCACAACCCTGGGTTTAGCAGGCCAATGCTCAAACCACTGAGCTATCCCTCCCCCCAATAGACTTGTCTGTCTCTCTGGGCGCACGGGGAATTGGGGGTGGGACGGCAAGGGAGGACTATCAGCACGTGAGTGGTTTAGTCCTCACTGCAAAGGGGGTGGGTTACCAGCTAGCCTGGGCCGAAAACATCCCCCAGCTCGGGTTTTGGGTGTGGACAGGAGGGGACTGAGGCAAGGTCAGAGTAAGAGCCCCAAGTAACCCTGCTGTGAAGACTGGGCCACTCTTACTCAAACGAGGTTAACTTGAGTGCAGGTAACTTGAGTGAACTCTATAGTGAAGACCTAGCTGGAAGTTCCGTCTACACGAGGAAGTTGCATTGGTTTACCCAAAGTTGTGATTTTAAACCAGTTTGATTAAACTGGTGCATAAGGCTGCGAGGATCCTCTTACTTGCGTTTGAATCGGGTTTACGTTGGTTTAGCTTATGTGAATTTGGAATTGGTTTAAGCTAAACCAAAATAAGCCATTCTAAGACCTAAAATAAGTGCCGCCTTTTGCTCTGGTTTAACTAAGTCGATTTAAAAACCGATGCAACTTTTCCATGTAGACGAGGTCTTAGGGGGACTCGGTCAGCTCTGTTGGAAGGTTTTGAAGCCACGGCTGAAAGTCGAGGAGAAAGCAAGCAGTTCTAGTGCTCCCTGACCGTCCCTCCATGGCTCTGACTTCTGTCCTTGGCCTCCTTGTGTGAGAACCATAGAGGCACATGTAAAAGGGGTTGAGAACTCTCACAGTGTGAGCCAAGAGTCTTGGGCTATTGGATGTTTTCCTTAATGCCTGAGCTTCTGGAGTCCTGTGATTTAAAAATCAAACAAACAGCCCCGTAAGTTTCTAGCCCTCTTGGTTGCCAAGCAAAGCTGGAAGATGTGACTCCTATAGGCTCAGAAGGCAAGGGAAAAGAACCCCAAATGTGTTTGTTGTTTAAATCTCAGGAGTTTTAAGCCGGCTGCAGGATTTTTTGGGGAGCCCCAACTCATGATTCTTGAATGCGTGGGACTGGCCGGAGTGCAAATGCAGTCAGCTCAAAAGGCAGGGGAGCAAAATAAACTCTGTACTTGCAAATGGAAAACCTGAGCCACAAAGCCGACAGGAATGAGCTCTCCTGGGCGCTCGTTGCCTCTGATTGACTCTCGTTGTTTTTCCTCGGTGACCTTTGCCAAGTCAGGTCCTGCTCCATTCCTCAGTGTCCCCATGTGTCTAACAGTGATAATCATCCGGATGTGTAATGAACATGGAATTGATGGAAGCAAAGTGTTCTAGCAGTGCTGTTAATGGAGGGAAAGACAAGAAAGGGAGAGGAGAAGAATGAGGGTCTTTCTCCTTGGGCCTTATCCTGTCTCACTTGTCTAGCGAAACGTTGCTGGGTTTGTTTGTTGGGTAGGAAGATAACCCCCCATCCAGTGGGGTGTTTACTGGAGGGGCTGGGGAAACGCTGGAAGGCAGCTCCTGCTGTCTTATCACCCGTCTCCAGTCCGCTCCGCAGCTTGGTAGATAAATAATATTTCATACCAACATTGCCTCTCAAGGGAGCACTTTACAAAGGAGTCTCATGGTCTTAGATTAAAATGAGTTTTTATTGGAGATCAGCCAATTTCAGGGAGCCTAGAATTTATTTGGACAGATCCTGGCTGCTGGCCATCGTCCCTCTGCCTTTTGATTTGGTTTGGTGTTTTTTCCCCTGCTTTCAATGTGTTTTCCTTCCCTGCCCCTCCCACGTTAGCACCTGGCTTTTTTTGTTAGCTAGGTTTTTATTTAAAGGGACAGCTTCGCTGTTCCTAGAATATCCGTTCCCTTGATACAGGAATCTTGGAGTGATCACCCCAGAGGAGAGGGCTCTGAAAAACGGTCGTTAGCGTTTATTAGCTGTATTACGGTGGCGCCGAGAGACCTCAAGTGAGATCGCGGTTCCATTGTGCTAGGAGCTGTACATATATCTAGAGAGAGAGCCCATTGCCTGAAGAGACAAAGGGTAGGAAGGGAAACATAGAGGTGGAGTTGCACAGAGACACAGCTCATTGACTACGGTCATTTGCTTCGCAGTAAACGTGCAGGAAAAACCTCAGCCGTTCTGTTCTTAAGGACACTGTCAAACGGGCCCCATCTTTTTCAGTCACTGCTTCCCAAGACAGAGTCCCCCAGCCCGTAAGCATGGCTACATTCGTTGTTCCTGGATGGACACGTTTACATTTTGCTGCGTGCAAACACACATTCTTGGCTTGCGCCCAGTTCACGAAAGGATCCAGATCGCTCAGGATCAGTGACCCGGCCTCTTCATTTTTACCGTTCCCCAATTTTTGTTTCATCTGCAAACTTTATCAGTGAGGATTTTAGGTTTTCTTCCAGGTCACTGACCAAAATGTTGACTAGCGTAAGGGCCAAGAACTGACCCCACTGGAAACACACCTGCTCGATGCCGATTCCCTGTTTACACTTCTATTGTCCAAACTCCAACGTAACGCCTTCCTCCGGAGTCCGTTCTCCAGTGGAGCTGCTCCCGCTTCACTCCGGGACAAGGGCGTTCAGAACCCAGCTCGGTGTCCCTTTGGCAGATAATGTACGGTGCTGGAGATAACGTACCAGGCTCTTTTTCACCCCCAATGTCATTGGGGGGAGGGATAGCTCAGTGGTTTGAGCATTGGCCTGCTAAACCCAGGGTTGTGAGTTCAATCCTTGAGGGGGCCATTTAGGGATCTGGGGCAAAAATTGGGGATTGGGCCTGCTTTGAGCAGGGGGTTGGACTACATGACCTCCTGAGGTCCCTTTCAACCCTGCTATTCTATGATTTCAGCCTGGGGGTTTCCCATCGCTCCCCCTGTCCAACCCATGGCCATGGGGATGCTGTGCTTCCCAGTTTGCATCTCCCTCCTCTGCCCCCGTCACTCTTTCCTACCCAGCTTGTAGTCTCATTAGGTGGACAAAGTGACGCTGGGAGGGCTTGTGGGCATGTTTCACTCTGGCACAGCTTGACTGGCTGCTGAGAAAGATTCGCCGGGGTCCACACGGGCACAGAGGAGCAATGGCTGTAAAAACCCCACTAGATAACAGGCTGTTTAATGCAGCCCAGCCCTCCTTAGGCTGTGCGTACCTCTGCTGCCGCTGGGGAGGGCTGGGCACTGAAAGACAGCGGCACTGGGAAAACGGGAGGACAGGCAGCAGTGTAATGCTTGTGAAGCGGGACGAGGTTGTTAGGTGTTAGGGAAGCTGTGGGCGCTAGTGGATAAGGCCCTGGGACTCGAGAGCGGAGTTCTAGGCCAGGTGACCTTGGCAGATCACGTCCCTGCTCCGTGCCTCAGTTTCCCTCCCCACCTTTGGGTATTTATATTGGGAGCTCTTTGGGGTGGGGCCTGTCTCTCCCCATGTGCTTGTCAGGATTGTGGGGGTTCCCCAATTTAGCCTGATCCCACCGAGATTTCCAGTGACCCGGCGTCTCTGCTTTCATACATTATTTATGATGTGTATTGCCGCAGCGCCGGGCAGGCCTGGACCAGGCCGCCTTTGTGCTAGGTGCTGTACGGACCCAGAATGGAGGGACAGACCCTGTAGATCCTATCCCTGCCCATGGTGAGCGTGTTCAGAACGCAGCTCTGGGGGAGAGGGCCTGGCCCAGCTAATCCTGTTGAAGGATTTGACTGAAGGTTGTACTAATTTCTCCCCCCGCCTTTTTAAAAAATTCCTGCTGGCCCCTCCTCGCTGCCAAAGGCTCGCGGGGCCTTGGATCCCCTCTTTGCCAGCCTCCCTTTCATACCCCCTTTGTGTATTTAAAAAAAGAACCATAACAAAAACCAGAACAAACTGGAGAAGAGTTGTTCCTCCCCCTCCGGTGTTGGTTCAGAGCAGCTCTTTCGTTTGTTTCCAAACCTTTGCGCCAGCGGCTGCCAAAGCCGCCTCGGCTGCGGCGGCTCCCCAGCACAGCCGCCTGCTGGCCATTTCCAACCCTCGTCTCCGTCCCCCCACCCCAGCGAGCCACACTCCCCCCCCCCCCCCCCCCCAATTTGCTGCCCTTGCATTGAGACTCCAGGAGCCAGCCGAAATGCGTCTGAAGTCTGTTTGCCAGGAGTCACTTGGCTTTTTCGGCCCCTTGGAGCTGCTGGCAGGGGGAGCTTGTTAATTGGGCTCAGGATTGGATTTTCACAGCAGCCTTCAGAGGAATTCGAAGAGACTTTGTTAAATGGAGCTGCTGTCGTTTCGCTCAGTGCAGCGGCATCGCGGGAATCCTCCAGGGGAGAAATGATCTTTCTCACGGCGCCTGTGAACTGTGCTGGAAAATATGGTTTGATTAAACCCTGGGCTGTTCCCCATCCCCCTTGTCTCATCCCCTTTCTTCAAAGTGGATTCAGCTGTGGTAGAAGGCGTGAGATAGACAGCCCTGAGAATAGAAAAGTTCAGCTTACCTGCGGTAGTGGGGCAGCCTTCCCCAGAACAGTTCCCCCTGGGCTCTGGAGGATGAGGGGAATTCCATCTCCGTGGTCACTCAATGCTTGGCCTTTCTGCTGAGATGGGGCTCGCTGTGGCAGTGGCCATTGGGATGTGGCCATCTGTGGGCACGGAGCTAGGCTGAGACCCACCAAACTTGTTTCACCCAGCCCCCTCCAAGCCAGCTACAAAATGGACGCAATTTTCAGTCACCACCAACCTAGGCTATGCTTGTAAACCGGACGTTTGTTGAGATTGGTTCTGCAGGATGAAGAATTGAGCGATGTCACCTGTTGATCCTTCTATTAAAGGATTGGAGGGATAGCTCAGTGGTTTGAGCATTGGCCTGCTAAACCCAGGGCTGTGAGTTCAATCCTTGAGGGGGCCACTTAGGGATCTGGGGCAAAAAATCTGTCAGGGGACAGTACTTGGTCCTGCTAGTGAAGGCAGGGGACTGGACTCGATGACCTTTCAAGGTCTTTCCAGTTCTAGGAGATTGGCATATCTCCATTTATTAATTATAGTGATAGACTCAAGGTGCCCAAACTATTTAGCTTAACAAAAGGGAAGGTTAATGAGTGATTTGGTCTAGAAGTACCTTCATGGGGAACCAATATTGGATACTGGGCTCTCCAGTCTAGCAGACAAAAGTCTCCCAAGATCCAATGGTTGGAAGTTGAAGCTAGACAAATTCGGACTGGAAATAAGGTGCAAACTTTTAGCAATGAGGCTAATTAACCATTGGCACAACTTACCAAAGGTTGTGTTAGATTCTACATCACTGGCAATTGTTAAATTGGATGTTTGTCTAAAAGATCTGCTCTAGGAATTGTTCTCGGAAGTTGTATGGCCCGTGTTGTACAGGATATTAGATTGGATGATCCCAATGGTCCTTTCTGGCCTTGGGAATTAAGAACACCCAACGGCAAAGTTTGCTAGGTGTGGACTGGCCCAGCCAAACTGGGGACTGCCATGTGGAATCCAAACTGAATAGCAGTGCCATGTGTGTCCTGGATTCCTCGGTCTTGGCACCAGGGTATTTTTTTGCTGTTGGTTGGTTGGTATTTGCTGGAGACCCTTAATCCTCAATGTGGTTTTGGGACTTGACTGTGGCACTAGCACAGGGTAGTTATCCCACCCCAAACCCTGCAAGAGAGAATTGCAAGAATTGAAGACAAGAGCCTAAATTCTGCAAAAGTAGGTGGTGTGTATATGGAGATATGCCTTATCTCATAGAGCTGGAAGGACCTTGAAAGGTCATCGAGTCCTAGCAAGAACAAGTACTGTCCCCTGACAGATTTTTTTTTTCCCCAGATCCCTAAATGGCCCCCTCAAGGATTGAACTCACAACCCTGGGTTTAGCAGGCCAATGCTCAAACCACTGAGCTATCCCTCCCCGGGCTGATTTTGGTCATCTCAGTTTTGGGCATTCAACTCAAGGTTCCCGAAAGGGGCTGGATTTTTCAGACAGTGCAGAGTCCCCACCCTCTGGAAGCCAGGCCCCTTTAAAGTGTCTCAGATAAGGCACCCCAAATCACTAGTCCCTTGAAAACGTAGGACAAGAAGACCCGGCAGGCACAAGACCCAGGGCTGCTGTCAGTAGCTCACCGGCCGAGCATACAATATGGATGTGCATATCATTACAGTATCTTACTTCAAATACAGCAGGTACTAACTATGAGAGTATGTTTTAAAAAATGATTTTTCCAAACAGTTTACACAGACTCCTGGTTCACGGTCTCCAATCAATGGGAACAAGTCGTGGTTAGAGCTGGGCGGGAAATAGTTTTTCCCGTCCTGTAAATATTTTTGAGATGTCAGTAATTTTTCCTGTGGGTTCGCGCAGTCCCCTGAGCTGGGGGAGAACCAGGTTCAGATCCCCAAATCTCTGTCTGATTTGGAGCAGAGACTTTAACCCCGGTCTCCCACATCCCCTGGTTTGTCAGAAATTTCCCAGCAAGCTGTCATCTTGACTGCATGGAAGCTGTGGGTGAATAGAATCATCCCAGAATGAGACCCACTTGAGCGTAGGACACAGACAGTACGGCTCCCGCTTGAATGTATGGGGTAGAGGAAGACTCTCAAGGCTGTCCAAGGTGAAGGGATTGTCTCATATCTGTGTTTGTACAGCATCTAGCACGGTGGGGCCGGGGGGCATTACCGTACCACAAAGGGTTGTTTTTAAATATTTATTTGATTTATTGGTGTTCTGATTAAATCTTTGTTGTGAGTTATTTGACTGTGAAATTGACCCAGCCGTGGTGAAACGAGCCCTGTTTTGTTTTGAAAGATGCACACAAATGATCTCACAGCAGCTGTGAAAACCTCCTGCTTTTCCATGTGTTCAAATGGAAGCTGCACCCTGGAGCTCCTTCTCCTCATTGACAGGCAGATGAGATTGTGCTTTCCCACTTAATTCCTAATTATTCTTTTAAACTATGGCAATAATATTAGCAGCAGAACGCCAAGCGCTTTACAAAGCAGGTCAGTATCCTGATCCCTGCTTTACAGATGGGGAAACTGAGGTATGGGGCAGTAAGTGACCTGTGGCAGTCACTCAACAGGCTATGAGCAGAGCTGGCGCTAGAACGTAGGTCTCCATAGCACCACTCTGCTGTTCTAGCCACAGGGTCGCACTGCCATGCCGAGTTTTGGGGTGGTTTAAAGTGAGTGAATGTCCCTGTACTCAGCCACCCTGCAGCTTTGCAACCCACAGCTGAGGGGGGTTTGTGGGAAGGCCAGTGAGCTGTGAGGGATGCGTTGTCCTGTGCCCAGGCAGGGAAATGAAAAGACCCCGCTACCCTGCAGCCTTTCCCTGCTGTTCCTGCCTCCTAGCAGGGCAGGGAGCCCTGGCCAGCTGTCCTGGGGTTGGGGGCTAGCTGCCGAACGGAGCCGCCCTTGAGAGGGCAGCCAATGCTGTCCTGTTTCCGCATTAAACAGGCAGCGGGGGGATATTGCTTTGCTCAGGCACGGCAGCTCCCGGGGGTTCCCTGCAGCACCGTGAGAGAACTGGCTGCTGGAGGAGCCACGTCCCGGCAAGAGTGCCAGCGCTGTCCTTGCCCCTGGCAGTGTTCCCCTGGCTCGGCAAGCTGGCAATGCTTGTTGCGAGGTGCATGATTCACAGCGGTGGAGACTGAAGTCCCCTGTGTATTCCTAGGGCACAGGCAGCCCAGCTGAGGGCAGAGCAAACCTCTCCGCCCCCCCCCCCCCCCCCCCCCCGCGCCGGTGTGCCTCCATCCTCACCCAGACGGACCCCCTCTAGGAGGGAGGCGGGCGTTGAGTCCTGGGATGTTCGGCTAAAGTGGGCCAAGCTGATTTGACGTGTGGGTTTGCAAGGTCCGCGCAGGGGGAGCTGCAGAGAGAGTTGCCTGCAAACTAGAGGTGAATAGAATCCTAGAAATGTAGGGCTGGGGGCGGGACATCCAGAGGCCGTTTCCTCCGTCCTCCCGTGCTGAGGCAGGAGGCTTGGGGGAAGGGGCAAGAGGCATAGGAACTGCCAGACGGTTTGGCCCCAGGTCCGTCTGGCCCAGTGTCTTGTCTCTGACAGTGGCCAGCACCACCAACTGCTTGTGAGGAAGGAGAACGCCCAGGAGAGAGACAACGTGCCACTAGGTGGCACTGCCGGTGAGCCTTCCCCTTCACACCCCTGTTAGTTAGGGGCTGGTCCATGCCCTGAACCAGGAGGGTTTAGCCCCCTTCCAGGACGCTCGGTTATTCTTCGAGTATTTACTATAACGACACAGTAGAGTCTGGCTCTCCATAGAAGTGTCCAGTAAAACGTGTTGGTTGCGTCACTTCATGTGTGGCTGGCAGGTGCGGTGGTGAGGATGGTATAAGAACCTGTGATACTTCCTGGGGGTCCCAAGGGCTGTGAGGCACCTTGCCCCCCCCCCTGCCATTAGCATGAGGAAGCCTCATCTGTGCCTGCCAGGGATCAGCTCCCCAACTCCACCAGCCCTCCCCCGTAGGACTCTCAGGCACCCGCGGTTGCTCTACGAGGTTAGCAACAGGCAGACTCCAGCCTCTGAGCGTCTCCCTGGCGCGTCCAGCCCCTGCTCCACTGGACGCGCGCGGTGTTCACCTGCGGGCTGCTCCCAAAGGAACGGTGCGTCCCAGCGTCGCAGCTCCATCTCACGTCGCCGC
Source organism: Macrochelys suwanniensis (assembly GCA_033296515.1). NCBI lineage: Eukaryota > Metazoa > Chordata > Testudines > Chelydridae > Macrochelys > Macrochelys suwanniensis. The sequence continues at coordinate 6,709,993 of CM065794.1, read as the reverse complement.
GCCGCGTAACTCACAGCACTGAGAGATGTGCATAGTGATTGGAAGGTTATTTAACAAAGGACAGAGACTCTAGTCACAGCAAGTAGAAGTATTGGCGACAGAGGGTTACAGATCAAATACACTCATACCATGCATCCTGGAGCCTACACTTACTGACCCTGATACTTTCCTCCCGTGCACAGCACTGCTCACCCAAAGCCCTTCCGGTGTTTTCCGGGCGGGCGTGGCTGGCCTCTTCCATTCATGAGAGAGTCACGCTGTCCGCTTGCCTTCTTGGTGAAAAGAAGCCGGGGGTCTCTTGCTGCCCTCAGATGGATCAGGGCAGACCTTTGTTCTCTTTCATAAACAGGCTGCCCCGTGCTGATCGTTCTTTTCCTGAGGCTTCCCTCATCAATTTTTGCCATCTTGTGATTAGCGTCAGGCTCAGGATGCAAATAGGCCGCCATTGTGAAGCGGACAATATACAATGACCAGACAGAGATAAGTGTCAAATACCCCTGTCTGGCAGGACACTGTCCAAGGCATATCACCTCCTGCTGTCCTGCCTTACCGTACAAAGATAACTCTCAGTTTAGATGCGTAACTTCAGAAGAATGATCTTTACGTACATTTTGCAGGGATTACAATGACCGGGGGCTGCTGGCTCTCGATAGAGACCTCACATGTCACCCTTTGGTGAACTATTATGTGGATATCCAACCCAGTGGATCCCTGTAAAACCCTATTCACTACCTGTGCCCTCTGCACCAAGGGGTCCCTGAGTCATAGTATCTGTATAGACTAGACTAGAATTGGCTTCAATGGGATCTTGTGGCCAGGAGTTCATACCTTTCTTGAGTATTTGCAGAACTGCTGGGTACTGGTGCAAATGAAAGTGAATCCCCTGCAAATGAATGATTTGTGTGTCTGAAGGTTTGTCCCCAGCGGTGGATTAAAGCGCCGCAGACGGAGGCCTGTGGAATGATGGGTGTGTCTAAGCTGCACTCAGAGGTGGGACCGTGGCACCTGTAGATGTACAGAGCTAACTTTGATCGACCCACCTCCATTAACACTCTCAGTGAAGCTGCAGCGGCGTGGCTGGCAGCAGGGGCTAGCGGCTCCAGTCCATACCTGGGATCCCAGGTGAGCTTGTACAGTTAAAATGAACAAGCTAGGGGCTGCAAATGTAATTGACGGAACATCTAACCCCTCGGAGTAATGAATCTGTTAGCAGCGATCAGGAGCGATTTGCTAACGAGGAGAGGGAAACATGCAAAGACGTCATTGCTTCCTGCAAGCCCTTGCAGCAGCGGTGGGTAACCTGCGGGAATGGTGAACTGCAGCCACTGGGAGCTGCGGGGGGCCGTGCCTGCGGACGGTCAATGTCAATAAAATGTCTTGCGGCCCACAATCAGATTACCCTGATGGGCCGCGGGTTGCCCACCGCTGCCTTACAGACTGATGCCTGCCACAGCCATAAACTGTTTCTGGGATGGAAAGTCATGCTGTGTCCTAGAAAAAGGGGCCTTCAGACATACCCAGTCCCTACAATGGCTCATGATTTGTATTACAGCGGAACAAAGAGGCCCCAACTGAGATTGGGGCACAATGGTGTTAGGTGCTGTACATATGTGTAGTCAGAGTCACACCCTGCCCCTAAGAGTTTACACTCTAGACAGACAAAGGGAGGAAGGGGAAACAAGGCATGGAGATGGAAAGTGATGTATCCCAGGTCACCTGGCAAGTCAATAGCAGAGTCGGGAGTAGATGGAGGTCTCCTGGCTCTTAGTTCTGTGCCTTACCCACTGGATCATGCTCCCTCTTAGTCTGCACTTAGTTTATAATCTCTTTCCTAGTGGAACAGCAGATCAGAAATCCCTGCATCTGAGGAGATGTCACCACACCCTGCCATATGTCTGTTAAATAACTAGATTTAATTAAAGAGCAGACGTCCTGCAGGCAAACATCTTGGCTACAGACTGTGTGCAGCGGCCTAGGTCCCGGGAGATCTAGAACCCAGAAGGGATCCTAATGACCCACATGGCAGCTGAAAGCAGTTAACCACCACGTTTGGCTGCAGAACGGACTTTCTGGGCTTTGGATTCGGATTCCCCATGGAGCCCTTTTAACAAGTGCCGGAGAACTCCACGGGCACATCCCGACTCTTTGTCTTGAGCCGGACGCTGGCCGCAGGAAGGCTCCCAGCTTGTAGAACTCAGATACGAACCCAACGGCGATGGTACAGAGCGTGCCCTTGAACGATGTGTCCGTGTGGGCAATATTTGCCCCTTCAGTGGCTCTGCCTTGCAGCCGTCCTCTCTCATTTTGTCTGGCTCTGCTCCTCTTCCTCGGTATCTTGACTTTAGCAAAGCTTTTGATACGGTCTCCCACAGTGTTCTTGCCAGCAAGTTAAAGAAGTATGGGCTGGATGAATGGACTATAAGGTGGATAGAAAGCTGGCTAGATTGTTGGACTCAAGGGGTAGTGATCAATGGCTCAATGTCTAGTTGGCAGGGGAGTGTCCCAAGGGTCAGTCCTGGGCACTGTTCCTTCTAAGCTGTGCGCATGTGCGCGCACACACAGATCCTAAACCCCGCGCACATGGCAAAACACTGCTTGCACAAAAATTTGCACAGAAGCACAACAATTTGCATAGAAGAAATTTTTTGCGCGCACGGCCTGTCAAAAATTAGAGGGAACATTGGTCCTGGGGCCGGTTTTGTTCAACATCTTTTTATTAATGATCTGGATGATGGGATGGATTGCACCCTCAGGAAGTTTGCGGATGACACTAAGCTGGGGGGAGAGGTAGACATGCTGGAGGGTAGGGATAGGGTCCAGAGTGACCTAGACAAATTGGAGGATTGGGCCAAAAGAAATCTGATGAGGTTCAACAAGGACAAGTGCAGAGTCCTGCACTTAGAATGGAAGAATCCCATGCACGACTACAGGCTGGGGACTGACTGGCTAAGCAGCAGTGCTGCAGAAAAGGACCTGGGGATTACAGTGGATGAGAAGCTGGATCTGAGTCAGCAGTGTGCCCTCATTGGCAAGAAGGCCAACGGCATATTGGGCTGTATTAGTAGGAACATTGCCAGAAGACAGAGGGAAGTGATTATTCCCCTCTATTCGACACTGGTGAGGCCACACCTGGAGTATTGCATCCAGTTTTGGTCCCCCCCACTACAGAAGGGATGTGGACAAATTAGAGAGAGTCCAGTGGAGGGCAATGAAAATGATTAGGGGGCTGGGGTACATGATTTATGAGGAGAGGCTGAAGGAACTGGGCTTATTTAGTCTGCAATTGAGAAGAGTGAGGGGGATTTGATAGCTGCTTTCAACTACCTGAAAGGGGGTTCCAAAGAGGATGGAGCTCGGCTGTTCTCAGTGGTGTCAGATGACAGAACAAGAAGCAATGGCCTCAAGTTGCAGTGGGGAAGGTCTGCGTTGGATATTAGGAAACACTATTTCACTAGGAGGGTGGTGAAGCACTGGAATGCGTTCCCTAGGGAGGTGGTGGAATCTCCGTCCTTAGAGGTTTTTAAGGCCCAGCTTGACAAAGCCCTGGCTGGGATGATTTAGTTGGGGTTGGTCCTGCTTTGAGCAGGGGGTTGGACTAGACGACCTTCTGAGATCTCTTTCAACCCTGATCTTCTATGATTTGTAACGTAACCTGACTGGCTGGAAGGGACACTTTTGGGTGATGAAATGGGGGAAAGACTAACCCACCTCCGTTCAGTACAGCAGCAAAGGTTGAGGTCCGTCTCCCAAGTCAGGCACTCTAAGACCTTTGCGGAGGCGATGCTGGAAAAAGAACCGCCACTCAATAGGATTAAACTAGCTGCTTTGGTAAAGCCCGTTCACACCTGTAACCTCTGTGCTCTGCTCACTCACCTGAACTGCCGCTGTTGGCCTCCGCGTTGTATTACATTTGCATCCCTCTTGCGTACCTGGTGGTTATGTGCATGGGCAGATCTCCCAGGAGTGCTGCCCCAGCGGCTAGAGGAGGAAACCCTTTGGTATAGTTACAACACTAGGCGGGCCCTCAGCGCCCCCCTCAGAGCCTTGGTTTCGGAACGGAGCTGGGGGACATTTTTCATACAAAACTTTTTTTTGACAAAAAGCGCAGACTCAGGGCAAGTGAAACATTTCACCAGCTTGTGTCGAATTCCCTGAATTATTTCGGCCAAGCAAACAAAAAGTCCCAATGTTTTCTTTTTGCCATTTTCAGACTGAAACATTTTGATTTTTTTAAATTCAAAATGACTGTTTTGTTTAATTTTCTTTGATTTTAGTTTAAAACAAAGGTTAAAAATATAAAACCCTTGGAAATGATAAGCTTTGCTTCGGGGCCAACCAAACGATTCATTTGACCTCACGACATAAATATTTTGTTTTGCCAGAAATAAATGCTGTTTTGCATTGAGCCGAAATGATTTTTTTCTCCCAATTTTTTTCAGTTCGGCCACTGCATCGAAAAATCCGTTCTTCGGGCAGCTCTAACCTGGAGTCGATTCGGCAGAGCTATGACACTTCAGCAGGGAGCAGGATTTATTTTAAGTAGCTGGGGGTTGTTAAACACTGGTGCAGTGTGATACTTCATTAATTGCCTTGTGAGCGGGAGATGGCATACCTGTTGCTAGGGTTATCTAGCACTTGTGCTCTGCCTGTGGGCAGATGCCTGATTTACCTCCATAAGGAGCGTGTGACACAATTAGCCTTTCACAGATTAAAAATGGTACGTGTTTGCTTAGAGGATGACTGGCGGTATGCGCCCGTCTGGCTGTTGCCACCTGTTGTCTCTTGCCTTATACACTTAAAACTTCGATTGATATAGTCACGTCAGTGAGGAGGGAGATTTTTTTAATGCCATTTTTATACTGGCAAACGCCGGTATACACACACATACGGGTATATAAGAACATTTGCTGATAGAGCTTATTTTGACCCTTTCTAGTGCAGACAAGCTTCGCTTGTAAGCTCTTTGGGGCAGGGACTGTCTTTCCATTCTGTGTTTGTACAGCACTGGCACAATGGGGTCTGGCCCATGACTGGGGTTCTAGGTCCTGCGGTAATACTACTAATAATCATACAATCACTCCATATGGAGTGGCAGGACAATTTCAGCAAGGAGGCTAGCCAGCAATCAGCACTGGTTTGGTTTTGGTGGCTTTCTCTTGTTGTTAGGATGGAAGACCAACCAGCTATGAAGTGCTTTTTACCAAGGACGTTAAAGTAGTATGGACTGGATGAATGGACTGTAAGGTGGACAGAAAGCTGGCTAGATCATCGGGCTCAACAGATAGTGATCAATGACTCCATGTCTAGTTGGCAGTTGGTATCAAGCGGAGTGCCCCAAGGGTCGGTCCTGGGGCCAGTTTTGTTCAATATCTTCATTAATGATCTGGAGGATGGCGTGGACTGCACCCTTAGCAAGTTTGCAGAAGACACTACACTTGGAGGAGTGGTAGATACGCTGGAGGGTAGGGATAGGATACAGAGGGACCTAGACAAATTAGAGGATTGGGCCAAAAGAAATCTGATGAGGTTCAACAAGGACAAGTGCAGAGTCCTGCACTTAGGACGGAAGAATCCCATGCACTGCTACAGACTAGGGACCGAGTGGCTAGACAGCAGTGATGCAGAAAAGGACCTGGGGATTACAGTGGATGAGAATGAGATATGAGCTGGATATGAGTCAGCAGTGTGCCCTCATTGGCAAGAAGGCTAATGGCATATTGGGCTGTATTAGTAGGAACATTGCCAGAAGACCGAGGGAAATGATTATTCCCCTCTATTTGACACTGGTGAGGCCACACCTGGAGTATTGCATCCAGTTTTGGTCCCCCCACTACAGAAGGGATGTGGACAAATTGGAGAGAGTCCAGCGGAGAGCAACGAAAATGATTAGGGGGCTGGGGCACATGACTTACGAGGAGAGGCTGAGGGAACTGGGATTTAAGTCTGCAGAAGAGTAGAGTGAGGGGGGGATTTGATAGCAGCCTTCAACTACCTGAAGGAGGGTTCCAAAGAGGATGGCGCTCGGCTGTTCTCAATGGTGGCAGATGACAGAACAAGGAGCAATGGTCTCAAGTTGCAGTGGGGGAGGTCTGCGTTGGATATTAGGAAACACTATTTCACTAGGAGGGTGGTGAAGCACTGGAATGGGTTCCCTAGGGAGGTGGTGGAATCTCCATCCTTAGAGGTTTTTAAGGTCAGGCTTGACAAAGCCCTGGCTGGGATGATTTAGTTGGTGCTGGTCCTGCTTTGACCAGGGGGTTGGACTAGATGACCTCCTGAGGTACCTTCCAGCCCTGGCAATCATGAGGACATCTAACACTTCAAGAATCTGGTAAGATCGCCAGTAATGGAAGTGAACTGAATATCCAGTCAGGTCACCTTAAGAACTTAGCTAGAGATCGATCCGGGTGGCGCTGGATCTGCAAAGGAGGCCACCTCCCTTTGGGGTTTGCCTTGCATGTGATGAAAATGTGCGGCTGTTACTGTGGAATGCTGTTGTTATTGTCTCACATAACTTCACCGTAATGCAGTGTTTTAAGGTTGAGAGGCTGTATCAGTAACTTAACGATAAGTTAATTGCAACAGGGATGTTGTAATTATCCCCCAAACCAATTATCAACTTAGGAAATTCAGAGCTGCAGTTACACTAAAAAAAACCTTTTTGTTTAGTTTTCGTTTTTTTTTAAGGTCAGAAATGCATAGTGAAGGCATCCAAACAGCTTTAAATCTGCCCTGTAGTAACACCATGCAATAGCCATCCCATTATAATTAAAGTGTTTCAGTGTTTGTGCTCCCAGATTAGATTAAGCTGAGTTTTAAAGACCTATTCCGTTTTAAAATATTTTTTTACACCTCATGGCATTGCTCCCACCAAGCCCTTTGTGCCAGGCGCTGTACAGACCATAGAATCAGAGACATGTCAGACTGCAAGGTGTTTTGAGAAGTCATCAAGCCCAGCCCCCTGTGCTGAGGCAGGACCGAGAAAATCTAGACCATCCCTGACATGATTGTCCAACCTGGTCTTAAAAACCTCCACTGATGGGGATTCCACAACCTCTCTAAGAATCCTAATTACCCTTATAGTTAGAAAATTTTGCCTAATATTTAACCTAAATTTCCCTTTCTGAAGATTAAACCAGTTACTTCTTGTCCTGCCTTCAGAGCACATGGAGAACACAGTCCTCTTCTTAAACAGCCCTTAACATATTTGAAGACCGTTGTCATTTTCCTCCTCAGTCTTTATTTCTCCAGATTAAAAATGCTCCCCCCCACCTCCATTTTTTTTTTTAACATTTCCTCATATAAAACGTCACCTCCTTTCTCTTGCTCTTCTCTGGACTCTCTCCAATTTGTCCACATCTTTCCTAAAGCGTGGCTCCCACAACTGGACACAGTGCTGCAGTGGAGGCCTCACCCATGCTGTGTAGAGCAGGACAATTATCTCCCGTGTCTCACGTACGACCCTCCTGTTAATACACCCCAGCGTGATACTGGCCTTTTTCACCATATGGAGTCAGAGACATTCCCACTCCCAAAGAGCTTGCAATGTAAGGAGGCAAGGGGTGGGAGAACGGATACATTACTGTACAGATGGGGAATTGAGCCCAGAGCGATTAAGTGACTTGCCCAAGGTCATACCAGGAGGTCTGTGGCAGAGCTCCTGAATCCCATCAGGTCACAAGACATCACTGTACTACTTAGGTTTGTAAGTACATTAGAGCTACTGTAGTGTGTTCCTTCATTCAAATGGAATTTGTAGCTGGGTATTATAAGAATAGCCATGCTCTGGGCTCCTTTTCTCTAGCTTTTAGGATACCATCCCAATCTCTGGGGCAGAGAAGCTCCCCTCTCATATTCTCCTAAATCCATGGCCAGATTTTCAACCGACGCTGGGGGCCGAGCACATGTGAAAACCTAACCCCCAGTGTCCCAGTGCGAATTGCTGGGGTCAAGAAAATGCGGCCCTGCATTCTTCTGAGAATTTGGCCCAGTCTGCGTAACCCCCTTTGATTGCCGGAGTTCTCTGCTTGCTTGGAGCTGTGCTCCTAGTGTTTCCCTAAAAGGCTGGGAAGCTGGGGGTGCTGCTCCCATGTGCCGTCGGTGCTGCTAAGCTGCTGATCTAAACGTGCGTTGTGCTTGAGGTTTTACTCTCCAGTTCTCTCAAGAAGCGGTGTACGTGGCTCAGGTTCCAGATGTCGAACCCTCCCTACCATCTAGCCATTACTTGTGTTGCTAATCATTGTTACTACTCCCCTAGTGGGGAAGGCGGTTTGGGAATAGCATTGGTCAAGGCTACTGGGTTCCCGCTGGTGGAAGCAGCTGCGATGGACTTTGCGAAAGCTCAGCGTCCCTGTCTGCGTGGGAGGAGTGCTGATAACAGGCAGCTGATGGGGTGTGTGGGAACGTACCCCCCTCCCGAGCTTCGCTTACAGCTTTAAGTGCACACACAGTAAGATAGTTCTCTTATGGTGAGGTACCTGAGTCCCAGCTGCCGCTGTCTACCAATACCACAGTACCTCAGCAAGCTGTAGTGTATCGATCCTCACTACACCCATTATACAGATGGGGAGTTGAGGCATAGAGAAGCTAATGACCTTACCCAAGGTCGCCCTAGAAGGCTGTAGCAGCAGAGACATGAAGCTAGGTCTCTGAGGGCCAAAGCTCACACCTTCACCACTGGACCATCCTTCTTGTCCTTGGCATAGGAGCCCCCTTCCCTCACCTTTCCTGGATCCTGTCCCTTAGTAGTAATACGCCCCACCCCACATGCCCCTGGGGTTGCCGGGGGAAGGGCAGAGGGCTCTGTCCCAGTCCTTGAGGTGTCTCTGTGCCGCCGCTGGGCCAGACGGCTCAGGAGAAGAATGCATCTGTTTCATTACAGCCCCCCATGGAACTCACCAGGCTTTGGGTTTTGATCCAGACCAGATCCTCATGGAGTGACACTGATTTATGCCAGCTCGGGATTTGGCCCGCAGAGCTCAGCCCCCGTTCACAAGCCAGGGCCCATCTGGGGTTTTGCAGCTGAGCTGAATTTATGCCGAATTCATGTTATCATGACAGCCCTTGGCTGTTTGGTTTGACCTCCTGAAAGGTGAAACGGAGGTGGGGTGGGGGACACGTCGGGAACTGGAACAAAGGGAATTGCTCCTAGACCCTAAGGGGTAAACCTCATCTGGGCAGGAGACACAGCTTTCTAGGGGGGGCTGGTCTGAGACTGGAATGAGCTTTCCCAGGAGACACCCCCCACTTTCCAGAATAGCGAGACAGTCTGCACAGAACACCTTCCGAATCTTCCCCGCCGGAGACGGGACGAACCACACGTGTTAGTAAGGTAGCTTAATGCCCGACTGGAAGATGCTCAGGTATGGTGGTGATGAGGACAGGACAAGAACCTGAACAGCGTAAACTGGAGTCAGAGATGGATAAGCCCTAACATGTCTCAGCCCGTCCCTGGCCAATGCGGTACTGGTCCCTACGGAACATTCCCCAGGGGAACCCATACGGGCGTAGCCAAATATCTCCCAGCTCCTCTCCATGCCTGACGCACGTCGTCCCCACCTCGGCTGCGATGTCATTTCTCTGAGTTCTCTCCAGCAGGTTAATTTTAGTCTCACTTCGTTGGCTGGCGTTTTGGGCGGAGGCGAGGCTTTCATTTATTAATGAGCCCCTGGCAGATTGGACAGGGAGAGCGATGGCTTTCGGAAGACGGCCCTTGGCTGTGGTTCAGGTGTCAGAACGGGCTGGTGATGGCTCTCAGGGCCCCCGCTTTTCCTGGGCCAAATGGAGCCAATCTCATTAGTGCAGGAATCATTTTGCTGGGGGGAGGGGGACTCACAGGCAGGGAGGGAAGAGGGCGAGCGAGAAAGAAATCTACATATTAGCTTTGCCTCCCTCGATTAAATTTGACTCCCACCAATTACACCATCTTCTCCTCACATCAGCCTAAAACACTGCACTGACACCTGGGTTCACTATGGTGTGGCAGTTTCTCAGGGCATCTCTCACAGCGTGCACCTTTCACGCTCCCTGAAAAATCTGTTCCCCCCCCCTTTGGAAATGGACACACCCACCATTCCCTGCTTCCCGCCTGCTCTCCCCCATCCCTGTGCCACTTCGGCCAAGGGCCAGGATTTTTTTCACACATCTGCAAGCAGCTGATGAAATCACAGAGAAAAATGGCTCCGTATTAATCTAACTGGAAAGCAAAAAAAGCCTGCAACTGCAAAAAGCAACATCGTCACAGATCCATGGCCAGAGGGACCTCATGGCGGCACATTCCAAGCTGGAACTCGGACCCCTGCTAACTGAGCTAAAAGAGAATCTCCCTTAGCTGCTAGCAGTATGAGGACTATGACACACAATTGAGTAGTTCTGATTTCATCCAATAGAAGGCGGTGGTGCATGCACGCACTAGCCCTTTTATTACACTATTGTCCTTTCCTGCAAACCTGAGTTGCCAGGGGAGAGTTCTTAGAAGAGAATAATGTGGATTAATTTAAATTAAACAGTGGTAAAAGCTATTAATAATTAAAGGACCACTGTCAAGAAAACAATGGTAGATTTAAATAAATGACTTGGCTCGGTTAGTTACAGCATCCGGCGCTATTAAAATGGAAAGAACATTAGCAATCTCATTTTCATTGCACTGTGTCCCCGGCCTTGGCGGCTGGAGACTGCAGGCGATCAGGTCTGGGATTCAGACGCATGCTAACCGCTGGGCCAGTCCTGTCAGCGGCACCTTTCCATGCCTGGCCTTATCACTCTCTGGCAGCTGCCCCTGGCTTTCGCTGCAGTGTGATGGCTACATATATGGTCTGGGGGTTAAAGTCAGGGGCCAGGACCACTGGGTTCTGTTCCTAACTTGGGGGGGGGGGGCGTCGCTTAGGGGTTAGTGCAGGAAGGGGCTGGGAATCAAGACTCCTTCACATTCTGGCCCAGACCCACAAAGATACTTAGGTGCCTAAACCCCAGATTTAGGTGCTGCTGCTCTCTGCAAAACCCCTGTTCGGCTGCCACCTAGCCCCATAGGGGACTAAACTCAGCGGTTCCCCAGGTGCCTAAGTTTCTGCCTCTGAGCATGTGCATTGCTGCCCTATAGGCATCCGGATGCCTGTCTCACACCTAAGCCCCAGTGAAATCCATGAACCGGGGGAAGCCAGCACTTCTCCCCATTCGTTGTCGGGGGAATCTTAGCACCGAATGCAGCCTTTGTGGGGCCTGTTGTTGAGTGTAGGGGTAGGTGCCAGGACTCCTGGGTTCTGCTGGCAGCTCTCCTGCTGCCTCACTTAGTCCCTTCTCTGCTCCTGCAAGTGGGAATAGTGATTACGTCGCATCCCAGGGAGCGGGCGGGGTGTGTGTTTGTATGTGTGTGTGTGGGGGTAAAGATGCCGTTTGTGCAGGGCTGAGAGAGTGGGGGCCGGACGCAGGGGGCCGGGCATGCTGAGCGTTATCTGGCAGCCGAGTGGGCATCCTGGAGCGCCCGGGAGCTGAGAGACCGGCGGTGGTTAAGCTAACGGCCCCTGAACGTTCTCGCTAGCTGAGCACGGTTTAAAATCAGCGACGACTGTGTGTTCAATGATACGAGGCGATGGGAATGGAAATGAAATGGTTCCAATCGCAGCCGGAGCAGTGAGCGTTAAAGAAAACCAGTCAGTGCGTCTCTGGGGCAAGGCAAGCAATTGCCAGGGCCAGTTTTAGTGGGATCCTGGAGGAAGCATTGAAGCCTATGCAGCAGGAGGAAGAAGACGCCGAGGGGCTTGCGTATGGCTCGGGAGAAGGAAGCTCAGGGTTCATCCCGGCTTGCTCAGGTTGGGGACCTCTGGAGCTGGCGTTTAGCCCCAGCTCTGCGCGGCTGTCCGGCCTTTGGGGCTTAATCAATAGCGTAGCCAGGGTGGGAGCAAGGGGAGCAGCCGCTACCCCTGTGAGGAGAAGCAGTGCCTTAAGGTGCTGCCGGAGCCGGGCTGGAGGGGGTGGGGGGCGCTTTAAAAGGCCCACTGCTCCCCGCACGTGGGCCTTTTAAAGCGCTGCCCCTCCCTCCGCTGCCGGAGCCGGGCTCGGACAAGGATTTAAAAGGCCCGCGGCTCCCCGCGGCTGCAAGAGCCGCGGTCCTTTTAAATCCCCACCCGAGCCCCACTGCCAGAGCCAGTCTGGGAGGGGGTGGGTGGAGCCGTGGGCCTTTTAAAGCGCCGCCGGAGCCCCGCTGCCAGAGCTCCGGCGGCGCTTTAAAGGGCTTGGGTCCGCAGCGGCTGGAGCCCCGGGCCCTTTAAAGCGCCGCCGGGTGAGTACAGGGGCAGCGGGGAGGCGCCTTTTTATAGCGCCGCTCCCCCTGTGCTCCAGACCTGGCTACGCCACTGGGCTTAATGCAGCATTTCCTAGATGGGCAGCGGGGCCATTTGCAGGGGGTATGCGTGCAGAAGGCAGGCTGTGCTGAAAGCGATGTGTGAAGAGCCCAGGCCAACCTGCTTAGCCACACTGCAGAGCCGTGCTCTGCATCCTTTAGCAGGGACAGACCTGAGCCAGCCCCATCCCGCTGAGTGCAGGGCTCTAGCTTCCTCTCCAGATGTTGGCATTGCACTTTCAGATGCTGGCAGATGTGGTGAGACCCCCCCCCCCCCCCCAAGGCCTGGTCCACCTCTTTCCCTGATGCAAAATTTTCCTGTTACCTCCTAACGAGCAACCCCCCCTCCAGTCGGCTCTCAACCCCTCCAACACCAGCACACCCCCCCCCTCAGAAGAGCCCCCTTCCCAGCTGTCTGACCCTCCCAGCCCTCTAATGAACTAACGAAACATTTATAAACTAAAAAACGAAATGTGAAAGCAGGTAAACACACACACACACAAACGAGTTACAGCCTCAGGTGCCCAAAGGTAATGAAAGCTCCTGTAATTAGCAGCTCTGTATGTGCGTCAGGGCTAATCCAAGCTTAATGGCTGAGGATCTCTTGCTTATGTTTAGACGTCTTTGCACCTCAGATTTCAAACGGTATAAACACAGGCACAGAGTTTCATTGTTCCCGGGGGGGTGCTCCACTCCCTCTCCGCCCTGAGGCCCCACCGCCACTTCACCCCTTCCCCCAAGGCCCTACCCTCACCCCGCCTCTCCCCGCCCCTGTTCCAGCCCCTTCCCCGAGCACACCGTGCCCTCGCTCCGCCGCTTCCCGCTCCCTCCCCAAAGTGCCTCCGGCCCGCCACCGAACAGCTGATTGGTGGGTGCTGAGCACCCATGGAGTCGGCGCCTATGAGTATAGAGATAAAAAGTTCCTTCTGGTCAGGCATTTTTAGTCTCTTCCCCCAGAGTTCAAACGGCCGCCTGTCTCCTCTGCATGGGTGTGGCGGGAGCCCTCAGCAGAGTCTTTTGTTCTCTGATGTCCCGCGGTGGCTTGTCTGATGTCTGTAGAGCTTGTGTTGGGCAGGAGCCGACAGCGGTTGTGATACGTTGGTATTTCACACTCGATAATGTGTCTCTCCTGGCTGTGGGGGTTCCAGTTTCATAGCAAACACTTGTATAGTTCCAGAGCAAACACTTCACCGTTACCGTAGAGCACGGCATACCGATCTGATCAGTGAGATTAATGCAGGCAACAATTTACAAGCATTTCATAAAGTCCAAACACTAGACACATCTCTATGAAGCTAATCCCTGGTTTAGCAATACTAACACGCAGGCGGGCCAGACTGGTTTCCAGCTCTGTATTTGACAGTGCTCAGTGAGGCCTACGGGTCTTGGCATGAGCTAGCACCTGGTCTGCCAGCGTCACTCCCCCCACGGGGCTCTGGTGGCTGTGAAGGCAAGTAGGAAACCAAGACACGCTGTGGGCAAGGTCCGGATTCTCCAGGGTATTTGGGCACCTGCCACTGAAATCACTGGGCATTAGGTAAGAAGCTGGGCCCGTGTGACTTTGCCCCCCATGATCACAGCAGCATGTCAATGGCAGAACTGGGAATAGAGCCCAAGTTCCCTGCTCTGACCGCTAGACCGCACTGCCTTGGGGAGCTCATTAAGGAGAAAGACCCCTCAGATCTGGGATAAGTGACATGCCCCGACTCTGGCACCATCCCCCGCAGGAGCCTGGCTCCGGGTCTCTGCCAGGCTGGGCCTGGGGAGCTGGTTTTCCTAATACCAAACCCACTCAACATGGGGCGTGTGAAAGGTGACAGGGCCTGGCAGATTGTTGGGTCTGGACTCTGGGAAGGGGGACAGGTGAACAAGGGGGGTCGGAGGGGAGAAGCGTCCAGTGGAAAATAGGGTCAAAGGCAGCAGGTGGGAGGGGAGGGGAATATTCTAAGGAAAAAATACGTGGGACCCTGACTTGTGGCAGCCTAGATCATGGGACATTTCTGCTCCTCTCCAAGCATCCACCAGACCCTCAGATTCCGTGAGCTCCCCCTATCCCCCCCACGTACCATAACCCCCCCCCCCCTTTGCCCAAGGATCTTGAGGAGGGTGAGAGCTACACAGACGTGGCTTGTTGACAGGACCCAGCCATGGCCTGGGTGATGACGAGCTTCCTGTCACTTGTGCAAGTTCAGCCAAAGTTCAGGCCCAGCCGCGGTGCGTCTGACAGCCTGAGGAAGCCGGGCTGCTGTGTCTGTGTCCGCTTCGGCAGATGCTGCGTCGGATTTCCCCTCCCTGCCACTCCACCCTGCGCTGCGGCTGCCCTGCTATTCCAGCAGCCTTGGGGCCTCTCCTAGACTGCCACTCATGCCAGGCTTAACCAAAGAGCCGGATACTGGTGCTGTTACCTGTCAGGGGAAAGCACGGTCCGGGGAACGAGGGGTTTCCACATTCTGGGCAGCCCCGAGGGCTGGAGCAGTCCCTGGGGTGTATCAGAGCAGTCCTGAGGCCTGCTTTAGCCTCACCTGCCTCCCTACAGGCCGCTGTGCTGGAGCGTAGATAGGCTTGGATGGATTCGTTGTCGGTAATGGTCCATTTCACTGGACACACACAAACCAACCCTAAATATTTCCATCTCTGGGAAGTGGAATTTACAGAGAGGCAACGTAAGAAAAATGCTGCTTCCAAAGTTACCAGCATTTGATTTTAAGGGTCATTATTTTGTATATTTTGGCAATTTGTGTTTTGACAGTTATAAAGCTTTAACTTTTTGCATCAGTGTCTTTGGTCATTAAATAATTATTATCTGCCCCCCCACCCGTCTGATCCCCACTTCCCCCCAATTTCTTGCAATGGCGAAAATTTAAATGGATACAAATTGGGGTAAAATGCTTTCAAGTAAACATCGATGTTATCTGTTGAAATTCTACCAAAAAGAATAAAATTAAATTCTGGCCACGCCCCGTCCTGCCCCCAGCATGCCCTGCGCTTGGGTCTGGAGTGGGCAGGAGCAGCATGCAGCCGCCTTACGCTGCCCCTGTGCTAGGAGTGTTTCCCCCGGAGGGCCGTTCTGGCTCCTTTCTGGCCACTCGAGTTGCGTAAAGAGGCCGGAATTGGGCTTAATTTGTAAACCCAGGGCTCCAAAATTACAGAGCTAATGTGTTAACCCTTTGTTCATTATCTAGTTATTATTATGAATTATTTGTTTTACCATAGCGGCTAGGAACCCTGGTCATGGACCAGACCCCATTCCGCTAGAACAAAAACACAGCCCCTGCCCTACCACAACTCACATCAGGCCTGACACACTCATTGCCCCAAGACACTGTGGTCATAATCTGTATCTAAAAGGTGTCATATGCAGACTGGTAACACGCTGGTCATTAATATTGTTGCGTGGGGCGTGCCCGGGTGGTGTATAAACAGTTATAGACGTGTGCCGGGAGTGTGGCCTTCACATGTGTTTGGCAAGCAGTGCATTAGCCCAGCCCGCCCTAGACAGAGGAAGGTTGTTTCACCTGCTTGACTGTGTCTCCAATGTAAATTGAGCAAGGGGAGGCCAGACACAAAGGAAGTACATTTACATGTAAGGGAAACAAAGCCATCGAATTAGCAAGTGGTGCCCTCTTAACGATCATGCCGGGAGCTGGAAGCCGTGTCGTCCTTCCCCCCCCCCCCCCCCCCCCCGAAAGCCTTCCTGGCTCTTGGAACAAAGAAATGGCCTTTGGGAAATAGAAGCAGAAACAGAAAGCGATTTGGGCATCCATCACCTGAGGGACACAAGAGGCCAAAGCTCTTGACACCTGAGAAAGGTGGACTCCTCAGCCCAGGGGGGACTGAGAACTGACCGTAGGTGAGAAACCTGCTTAGACAACAATTGTAACTCGTTGAAGTTAAGTTTTAGATGCTAGAAAGCGTGTTTGGTTTGGTTGTAACCTTGTCTGTCTCTTTCACTCTGACTTGAAATCATGTAAACCTCTGTTTGTTGTTAATACGTCAAACAGTCAAAGCAGTGCGGTAGGAAATGGTCTGTGAGCAGCATTCTGAACGGACCCGGTCGGGGCAAGGTTGCCTTTGCCCAGGCCGGAGAGAAGGCTCTTGGAGTGATTGAGACGCGAGATGACGAGGGCCTGTATGAGAGTCAGAGCTGTGCGGATGGACAGGAGAGGCCGTATCTTAGAGACGTTAGGCAGCAAGAATCAGCAAGATGTCGAGGGAACCCTCATGAGGGCAATGGAATTACGGGGCGGTTTCCTCGGTCCTCTCCCTGACATGGGAGGGTCAGTCTCCTTCCATCGGCTGTAATCTGTCCTGGCAGGCTGAGCGGCCACGGGGTGACGTTGAGGCTGGGGAGGGGAACGAGGAATGAATTTAATAGGTTCTCTGCCCCAGCTAATAATTCATCGAAACATCAGTCACTGCCTGAGCAGCTTTCCCCGGGCCAGCCGCCTGCTCGTTAAGCCGGGGAGATGTCAGAGAGCTTGATAGCAGTGATTTGCCAGGCGGAGCCCGTTGAGCCAAAGGAAACACATCAATCGCATGGGAGGGGAGGTGCAAAACCAGCACTTACCTGCACTGTGTAGCTCATCCTTCAGCCCCTCTGCCTGGGAGCGGGCGTAGCTGGGTTCAGGGCCCAGTTCCCCAGTGCCCTGGACCGTGCGTAGCCAGCTCGTCACTCTGCCAGGACCCGAGCTAGCTAGATTAGAGTTAGCTCGGATATGCCAGCCGGAGCTGCAATTACACTCCCTGACTCAGGGCTGGCCTTACCATGAGGCGAACTGAGGCGGCTGCCTCAGGTGCCAGACTGTGTGTGTGTGGGGGGACTCCACTAGGACCCAGAGTGTGGAAAATTGTCTGCTGCTGGTGCATCTGTATTCTCTCTGCTCTAGATGCACAGAGATGGAGGAGTGCTGTGCTGGAGGAAGGAGGGCACAAGAGACCTTTCAAAGTTTTGGCCCAAGCGAGAGGGTATGGGGGCATCATTTGAGCTCCCCGCCTCAGGTGCCAAAATGTTGTGGGCCGGCCCTGCCCTGACTCCAAGAGAGCCACGCCAAACAAAGACGGGACATGGGAGAGCCCTTCGGGCCTAGGACGGGGTGGAGACGTGAATGGGGAGGAGAACGAGCCACTGGCGGAAGGAGGAGTGAGAGCCGAGGGTGCTGGGAACTGGCAGGCTGCACCGGGGTAAGGGGGGAGAATGAAAGAAGAAACGAAGAGCTGATCTCCAGACTCACAGCCCCCAGGTCAGTGGGCCAGGCCAAGCTGTGGCGTCGCCCTGAGAACACCCAGTGCTCAGCGGTAACGGATCTGGCTCCCAAGCTGGGCAGAGGCAGTGAATTGGAGCATTGCTGGCTGGCATGGCAGGATTCATGCGGCGTGGATGGAGCAGTCCAAGAGAGAGGGCCGGGGATTCAGCATGCGGAGGGCACACGATGGCTGTGGGGCTAGACTACGGCAGACGTGGGCGGGGAGTCTGACGCGCACAGATCCCCGGGCGACTGGGTGCTGCTGAGCCGATAAACCCTCCTCATTCTCCTGCCTCTTCCTCGCAGGTTCCTACCTGATGGTCAACTCCTCCCAGCATGCGCCGGGGCAGAAAGCTCACCTCCTCTTCCAGACGCTGAGCGAGAATGACACCCACTGCCTCCAGTTCAGCTACTTCATGTACAGCCGGGACGGCCACAGCCCCGGCTCCCTCAACGTCTACGTGAAGGTGAACGGGGGCCCGCTGGGCAGCCTGGTGTGGAACGTGTCCGGCTCCCATGGGCGGCAGTGGCACCAGGCTGAGCTGGCGGTCAGCATGTTTTGGCCCAACGAGTACCAGGTGAGTTGGAAGCATCCCTCGCGACGGGAGGCTGGGAGATGGTCTCGCAGAGGCCACGGGGTGATTTGGGGCCTAGAGGGGACTTAAGCAGACAGTGACTGAGCTGAACGGGCAGATCACCTCAATGACAGGTGTGTGTCTGGTTGCCCCCAGGTCCTGTTCGAGGCGGTGATCTCGGGCGAGCGCAGAGGATACCTCGGCTTGGATGACGTCTTGCTCTTGAATTATCCGTGCTGTGAGTATCGCAGCACCCTGGCTGCAGCCTCCGTCCTGGCAGGGCCCAGCGGCCCAGCCCGCTGTGCTGCTATCCAGAGCCCTCACGCTGCCAGTGACGCGTCCCGCTAATGAGCCACTTGGCGGGACTCTGTGAACTGGCGGCCGCGCTGCGAGCATGAACGACCTGCTGTCGGAGCAGGGCCAAAGGGGGATGCGCCAGGAGCAGCTGCTGTGGGGGAAGGGACCTGGTGGTTGGGGTTGGGAGGTGGGCGTCTTTCATCAGCAAGGAGGGTGGGCAGAAAAGCCGGAGCCCTCAGGGGCTGGGAACCAGTGGCTAGTAGCCAGCACTGGGCAGGGCCAGGCCAGGTGGGAGACCAGCCTAGTGCATAGTGCCTGGCAGGTCGCACTGAGCCCCATGCATGCTGGGCAGGGTGATGGAGGGATGCCCGGCGGGGTAGGTGTGATCAGCAAGGCCGAGATATTTATCTCACTGTGGCGTCCCCAGGCCCAGAGCTCAGGAGCTGTCAGTATTGGGGCTCTTGACACTGCTGGGGAACGGCTGAATCTCCCCCCCGATGAGCCTCTTCATCGACGGGACACAAACCCCAGCTCTGCCCCTTCTCCTGGGAGAACGCAGGCTGAGCGTCGGGCCTACACGGCCCCTTTGAAAGGGACAGCTCCAGCGGAGAGAAGGGACACATTAACCGCGGCCGGCCGCTGGGGAAGGGAGCTAACACCTCGCTGACTGCACGAGGCAATGGAGCGCTATGTGCACCTGGGCCCCCTCGCTAAATGGTGGCCCTGCAAAGCCAGACAGTTCCCGGGGCGGCTGGGGGTTCACCCCCTGCTTCTCCCAGCCCTGGTGCCGTCCCTGCAGGGAGGGAGGGCTCTGCTGGAAATCGGCGCCATCCAATGGAAAACCCCGGCATGGCCAGTGGGATTTCAAGGCTTCAGAACTGTACTGGCTCCCGACTTGCAGCTGAGCTTGTGATGTCATAGGGTCCCCCTGAAATCTCCTCCATGCCTTAAGTTTCCCCAGCTACGCTGCCTTCCCTACAGCCCTTTTGGCTCTGGTTTGTATACCCTGGAGTGGCTGCACCATAGAATATCAGCAGTGAGGATTTGTATATCCAGGCTGCAGCCCTCGCTCCATTGAGTCCGTCAGTCTGCGTCTGATGGTCATCCACACCTGGTGCTACAGAGAAAGGTGAAAATGCCTCTCACAAAGCACTTGGCTATTTTGGGCCATGTTGCAGCTATGGGAGAAAATTCCTTCCTGCCCCCAAAAGAAGTGAAGTCCTGAAGCATGAGCATTGATTGCTCCTAACCTATCCCAGTGGTGGAGGAGGGAGCCAGGGTGTTTGGTTCTGAATATTGGGTTCTTTGATTCAGGCCCTTAGCTAATTAATATTGATTATTAAATGGTCCAGCTCCTGGTAAAGCCGTTAACCCAGAGCAGGAAAGCAGCACGTTCTGTACCCCCATCCCAGCTGCAGACCCAGAGCCTGGTCTGGCTTTGTGCTCCTGGGATCCAGCACCTCGTTTCATGGGTGCATTGTGGAGCTCGCCGGGGAGAGGGAAGGTACCGGCAGGTAGCTGCAGAGTAGCCCAAGTCCTGGATCCCTGTGTGACTCTTTACCCCTCTGTTCTGGCAGCCAAAGCGCCTCATTTCTCCCGCCTGGGCGACGTGGAGGTCAACGCCGGGCAGAATGCCACCTTCCAGTGTGTGGCGGCCGGGAAGGCGTTGGAGGCGGAGAGGTTCCTCATGCAGGTAACTGGGGGTTGGTGGGGTGAGGCGGGGTCTGCTCTGCCAGCGTAGAGCCTTTTGCCGGCTCCACTGCCCGGAACTCCCTGAGATGGAGTCAGCTCGGTCCCCGCCTCA
This sequence comes from Macrochelys suwanniensis, assembly GCA_033296515.1. Lineage (NCBI taxonomy): Eukaryota > Metazoa > Chordata > Testudines > Chelydridae > Macrochelys > Macrochelys suwanniensis. The sequence goes on along the minus strand of CM065794.1, from coordinate 6,689,737 downwards.
CTGCCGCACGGTGCCCGGGACTGAGGGCTGTGGGGCGGTGACTGGCTCAGCCCCACGGGCCGGATCGCATTCGTGGCTGCACGGCCCACCCTGGAGCACAGGGAGGGGGAAGGAAATGAGCAGTGAGGGATGGGGGTGCGGGGCCCTCCCCCTAGTTGCCATGGAAGTCCCATCGGAAGATCAAAAACTACAGAAGAGGGGGAGTCCCCGCCCGTAACCAGCCCTCCCTCAGAGGCCCAGCCTGCCGCCCTCTCCCAGGCAAGGCGCCCTTTGCCGTTGGGACTGGACCCCCAGGTAGGAGTGGGAGTTGTGGGCCGTTATAGTCCCAGGCCCATACCTACGCCCCTCCCCCTGCACCCCTGCGGGACACCGCATTTGTGGTGCTGCAGTGCCATTCGGGCGGCGGGGGGGGGGGGCGGGCGTGCTCCCACCCGGAGCGATGCCCCGAGCTCCTCAACAGCGACCCCTGTGGCTATGTAGGGAGCAGCCCTGAGAGGGCTCTGGCTGGCTCGGCAGGCCAGAGCCAGTGGGGAGAAAATGGATGCTCTGTCAGACCCAGAGGCGATCACCCCTCCTGCCTGGGCAGCGGTGGGGAGCAAGCGCGGGAGGGCTGAGCAGCACAGGCTGCCTGGGGATCCCCCCAACGTCCTCTCTCTCTGGCTGGCAGAGGCAGAACGGAGCCGTTGCCCCAGCCGCCTCAGTGAAGCACATCAGCCATAGAAGGTTCCTGGCTACCTTCCAGCTGGACGAGGTCTCCAAGGGGGAGCAGGATCTTTACCGCTGCGTCAGCCAGTCCGTGCGGGGCTCCGGCGTCTCCAACTTTGCCGAGCTGATTGTGAAAGGTGAGGGTGGCGCTCGCTTACGCTCGAGGAGGGGCCTGGAGCAGAGAAACTCAAAGCGTGTTACAAAGCTGTCATGTGAACTAAGGCCATTAACTAACATGACGCTAAACATGACAGGCCAAGTCATGTTTAAAAGGGATTAGCTGGATATAGTGGACCCTCCGCTCTGCTCCCTGGCCTGGGTTAACCATGGCCACCACATCACTGTCCTCGTCTACACACAGGGCACAGTCATGTCTGACCTGGTGTTAGCTAACCTGTGGGAGTTAACAGGAACTGTTCGCAGTGTGGACGTGGCCTGCCTGCTTCTCTCTGGGATTCATCCCGGACTGCTTGGCACGTACTCGAGCCAACATTCTCAGAAGTGGCAGCTGACGTTGGGCTCTTCCCCTTCCCGGAGCTCAAGCTGAGATGGCCCAGGCCTGTTTTTCAGAGGCACTGAGCACCTGCAAATCCAGGGGCAGTCAGTGAGACTAGGCACCAGGTCTGAGGTGTCTTGCTGACAACTTCCAGTGGGGGTTGAGTTTGGTCCACTGGGTTCTAATCCCATGCGAATGACCTCCCCTTTGCTCAGGGCTTCTCACTGATGTAGAGTGAGGCCGTGCTTCATCCTGAAGGATCCTAACCTGCTGGAGCTGTATGAACCCAGTGAAGTCAATAGGAGCCTTTCCTTGATTTGACTGGGCACTGGAACACGTTATATGCATCTCTTCTCCCTACCCACCACTGACATGCGTCTGCCTCTGGGGTGGAGCGCTGCAGCTGTTCAGCAGTGCACTCCAGTACTGTGCTGCCTTGCGTATTGCATCATGTGCTGTTAGCGCGACGCACATCAAGGGGGATGTAAAGACTTAGGAACACAGGAACTGCCAGATTGGGCCAAAGTCCATCTAGCCCAGTGTCCTGTCTCTGACAGTGGCCAGCAGCTGCTGCTTCAGAGGAAGGTACAAGAAACCCTGCAGTAGGCCGTTGTGAGATAACCCGTTTCCGGAGGTTTTTTCCCTAACCTCCAGTAGTCGAGGTTAGCTAATGCCCTTAAGCACGAACCCGGAGTTATTTGTTAAATTGGTATTATTATTATTACGGGTCTTCTTAAATCGGGGAGAAATCACACCTTTTTTGCGGGTTGGTCACGGCATATATAGCAAATTTCACGCACGTGTAACACTGCTGTGAAATTTCCTACGTATGCTGTGACCAACCTGTGCAAAATGTGTGGTTTCTCTGCAGTGTTTCTCAAGCTGGGGTCCCCGACCCAAAAGCGGGGGGGTTGTAAGCTTATTGCAGGGGGCTCGTGGTATTGCCCGTCTTACTTCTCCACGGTCGCTGGCGTTGCTGAAGCTGGCGGCGGGAGAGCAGCAGCTGCAGTCTGGGCGCCCAGCTCTGAAGGCAGCTCAGCTCCCAGCAGCAGCACAGAAGGAAGGGTGGCAATACCACGCCGCTCTGCCTTCGGAGCTGGCTGGCCAGAGACCATATTTAATGGGGGAGACCATATTTCACGGTCCATGACGCGATTTTCATGGCTGTGAATTTGATAGACCCCTAATTATTATAACCGGATCGCCTTGCTATCTGGATACAGGTCCAGTCCCTTTTAAAATCCTGCCTCAATGCTATGTAGTAGCAATAGGTTCCACAGGCTAATTGCGCATATCTCAATACCCAGTGGGAGGAAGGCGTTTTTTGCCTAGCACAGTGGGACCTCACTAATTCTCGCTGACCGGCTTTTGCGAGTCAGCGAACGCAGACAATTAAAAAGGAGGCAGAAGAATGCATCCTGCGAATGTACTGTGTTCATTTATTTTGACGGTTGTGGCGAAGCATTAATTATTGATGACAGAGTTTCACAGCACCGTGGCAACCGCTCGGAAGCATATGCTGTGAAAAACACAGTGGAGTTCTGGTCACATGAGACCTTGCTGCTGCCTGTGCCGTTAAACTGTGTGTGTGTGTGTGTGCGCGCACGCTTATGCGTTCACGACTGCTTTATTTATAGGTGTGAATTCTAAAGAGTTCTGCTGTGTTCAGGACTGAATCGGGCTAAACTGCACTATAAATCCCCTGATCTCACTTATGCTGCTGCCACACACCAAAGACGATGACAGAGTAGACTTGCCTACGAGGAGAAACTTGCAGCCCATCAGGATGGCTATCAGTGGGCCAGGTTCTGCTCTTGTTTACAACAGAGTGAATCTGGAGTGAAGGCAGAGCGGCTGCTCTTAGAACCGAATTGGAGCCGCCATCCTTATTATGTCAGGGTCCTTTTAGCTAAATGGCAAAGAAAGTCTGAATATTAATTTAGTCCCGCTTTGTGTTCCAGCAGCACCTAGAGATCAGCTCCCCCTTGTGCTCGGTGCTGTACACTCACGGCAGTAGGTGATTCTTGGTCCAAAGAGCTTCCAGGCTGAATAGATGAGACAAACGGAGGGTGGGAGAAATGATTCTTATCCCCTTGATACAAATGGGGAAATGAGGCCCGGCGAGGCGGTTGTATCAAGGGTACACAGGGTGTTGGTGGTAGATCAGGGAGCTGCGCCTGGGTTTCCTGAGTCCTAGCACAGCACTTTAAACCGCAAGCTGGGCAGCGTGGCTGATGGAAAGACGATGGCGCTCCGGGGTACAAGCGCCTGTGAATCAGAAGGGGAACGTTCCATTCACACCTCTCCCCCTTGGTCTTTCTCCAGAGCCCCCCACGCCCATCGCTCCCCCCCAGCTGCTCCGAGCAGGCTCCACCTACCTGATCATCCAGCTCAACACCAACTCCATCATTGGCGACGGCCCCATCGTGCGGAAGGAGATAGAGTACCGCATGACCTCGGGGCCCTGGTCGGAGGTCCACGCCGTCAACATGCAGACCTACAAGCTCTGGCACCTGGATCCCGACACGGAGTACGAGATCAGCGTGCTGCTCACGCGGCCAGGGGACGGAGGGACTGGCAAGCCGGGGCCGCCCCTCGTAAGCAGGACCAAATGCGCAGGTAGGCACGCTCCTTAGCGCGGGAGGCCCCAGGCTATTGGCCGGCCCTCGGTCAACAAGGATCTGCATGGGTATCCATTGGGTGTGGTGTAAAACCTGGGCACGATATTTTCTGGGCTGGTGGCGGTGTCTGGACATTGTGCTTTTCCTAGTCCTCCAGTGGCCCTGAGCTGCCCTCAGTACCGCTAGCCATTGGGGCTTGTCTACACTGGTAGAATTACACCAAGATAACTCCCCATGCGGCCAGTCTTATTCCGGTAAGTTTAAACCACTTCCAAAGCGGCATAAGCTCAGCTGGAAAAAGGCCCCTCTCATTCTGGAATGAGTGTCCATGTGCGGGGTGGAGGAGCAGGATGGGGCCCTGCTTCTTACTTCACATAAAGCCTTGGAACAAGGATGTGGACCAGTGATTACAGGGGGAAATGGAAGAGCAGGACTCCTGGGTTCTGTTCCCAGCTCTAAGAAGGGAGTGGGGTCTAGTAGTTAGAGCTGGGGGTGGGGAGTTCAGGACTCCTGGGTTTGTTTCCCAGCTCTACCACTGACTCCCTAAGTGACCTCAGGCAATCCACTTGACAGTCCTGTGTTTGTTAAAGCTGAGAAGTTGTGGCAAAGGGCCCTATGTCCTTGACCGTTTCCTACGGTGAAGTCTTTGCCGCTCTCGTTACGGCGTTATCAGTTTGCAATCAGACAGGTATTAACCACCAGCCCAGGCTGAAAGAAAATGGAAGAACCCCAAAGAAAACCCTCCTGGCGCGGGAGCCGGCTCTGCAGCCTGGATTTACTGTTTAATACACTAACAGGGGCCGCAGTAAACTGACAAATGATTGTTGCTTCAGCAACTGGGTAAAGCAACAGTCAGAGCTCGCTGGCAGCGGGAGGATTGATAACAGCCCAGAACAATGAGGTTTCGCGCCCGCCATAACTCAGCTCCGGAGCAGCTGTTTCGTAGAGGCAGGTTGGTAGAGCAGTCGCGGAGGTGACGAGTGGGTTAGCAGGCAGGGGAGCACCTTGCGTGAGCGAAGAAGGAGCAGCAAAGCGCTGGGGCGGCTTTTTGGGCTGGGCGGGGGACGAAGGAAAAGGCTTTATTGCAGTAGCACAGAAGAGCTTCAGCTAGCTCGTAGCCCCACGGCGCTAGGCACATCCCCGCCCCAAAGAGCTTGCGGGCTGAGAGATGGGACCATACAGGTGGGTGTTGGGGAGATGGGCTAACAAGAATCCCAAGGGAGTTGGGAGCTTTTCTGAGGTCTGGCCACATTTGGGTGCCTTCATCCTGGGAGACCTTCCCGCGCTTCCGTGTTCTCTCTGTTGGGGACGCAAAGGGAAGGAGCCTCAGAAAAGTCTCGCAATCTGTCCAGCCCCGACAAAAGGAGGTGTTGCGGATAAAGGACACCTTCACTGACTTCCATAGGAGCTGGGGTTGCTCAGCGCCTCTCGGGGTGGAGATATGGAGCAGGATCCCGTCCTTAGACACCACGTGGCTGATGTACATGGCCGGTGCACAGCAAACAACAATGAACACTTGCTAATGGTGCTTATATGATAGTCCCATCATCAGCCTGTGAGGGCCTCTGACCCCCTCTCTGCCGTAGGAAAGTACCAACACCCCACTGTATGGGGAGAGTAAGTGACTTGCCCAGAGTCAGACCAGGAAGTCTGTGGCAGAGCTGGCCCAGCGCACCTGAGTTGTAGAGTGCTGCTTTAAGCACAAGCCCATCCTTCCTCAAGTGGCGGCTTCTAGCCCACATAGACTCTGATCCCGTGGAGTCCATCACTAGGGTGGCCAGCTGCCTGGTTTTCGGCCGGAAAGTCCGGTCGAAGAGGGGACCTGATGATGTCTGGTCAGATCTACTGACTGGACACCCAATATCCGGTTACTGCGGGCGGGAGAGGCGGGGAGGTGCTGAGTCATCACCCGCGCCAGCCCCATCTCATCTGGGGCCGCCTCCTACCTGCATCGGGCGGCTGCAGCTCCCAGCCCCGTCTCCACAGGCGAGTCCCTCCCGACCCATGCAGGGGGGCCGGGGAAGGGCGGAAGAGGAAAGAGGAGTGAATGGGGGTGGTGCTCAGGAGGAAGGGGCGGGACCTCGGAGGAAGAGGCAGGGCAGAGGTGAGGCCTGGGGGAAGGGGCGGGGCAGGGGTGGGGTCTGGGCCCCGGAGTGTCTGGTTTTTATATATTACGAAGTTGGCCACCCTACAGGGTCCCTTGAGGTCACTGCGACGGACAGGCTGCGTCAGCAGATGCTTCCCAAGGCCGTTGCCGTCTCAAGCTCCAGACTGTCCAGCGCCCTCCGGGTAGGGATCGGGGGCCGTGCAAGTCCGGGAGCCGGTGGCTGCGTGTGCTCGCAGAACTTCAAAGGGCAGCTGCCTTCAGCTGCCACAGCTCGGCCGCTAATTGACTTTTGAGCAACGGCGTCCTGCGGCATTCGCTCTATTGTTCCTTCACTGGGAGTCTTTCCTGCGGGTTGGACGGGTTGTCACTGGAGGAGCGGAATGTCCTCGCGTGACTCCAGCCCCCCACAGACCGGGGCACAATTAGCTGGATTGTAGCGGCAGAGGACCGGCCTGGATTCGTTCCAGGGCAGCACCAGCATCCAGGCTGGGATTTCCTCCACCTCGCCTGGCAGAGGCCCAGACTTCGTTAGCAAACAGTCCCCCGGCCCTGACCTCGCCGTCTCCTTGATCCGAGATCAAATACAGGGAGCTCGCTTGCCTGGCTGGTAGCTCAGCAGACCCAGTGAACAAAGATGCGCCACGGGAGGGCTTGCTGGCGAAGCCTGCACTCCAATCAGACTCGTTAAAGGCTGGTGGGGTGCGTTGGGTAGGTCTGAACCTTAAAGCACAGCAAATGGATCCAGACCCAGGAGCATTGATCATCGGGGGTTAGTAAGAAGAGCACCCTGCAGCTGCCAGCGTGACACTTGAGACAGGCCGTGTGGATTGGTGAACTCCCTATAATGGGAAGCACAATCTGTCTCTAGCATTGTTCCCTAGAGAAGCGTTGGACAAGCCTCCAGATCAGAAGCCACGATGTTCCGACCCCGACTTGGATCAGAACCTCCCCAAAGCTCCTGCAGCCCAGTGAAGAGGAAGGCTGGCCTGGTGTCTCAGATGCAGCACTGAGAGGAGACCTGGGCTTGCTTTTGAAACGGTACCACCGGCGCAGGCAACGGGGTGTCACTGTGCCATGATCGACCTGGCGATGGGGGGTTGGCCATGAAGATGCAAGTGGGGACGCTCTCCAGTCCTTTCAGTCTAGCTTGCAGGAGGCAGGTCAGCTGCATGGGCGTCAGCTGTGTAAAAAAGAGGGTGGGCGACTGCCTTGCCCAGAGGCGATGCTCCGGTTTCTCTGACTTCCAGGCCAGATACGTGGGGGAAGCTGCCCTGCATTCTCCTGTGCTTGGTTTTCAGCAGACTGTAGGTTTTATAACATTTGCTTACAAATTAATCCAAATATTTGCCCTGGTGGCTAACCCCATTTTAAAGCAGGAGAAAATCCGGATGGCTGTATTTCAGAACGACCCGGGCGGCTGTGTTTCGGAGCGGGCTGCCTAGTTGTGTGACCGAGGGCAACACTGCGTACTGCGCCTGTTGAGAAATAACGAGCTGTACTCTTCAGTAGCACCGTCCTCCTGCTTGGCCCATCTCTGATTAAGCAGCTCATTCTTTCACAGATAGGATAAACAGGAGCACTAAGAAGTTGAGTGACATGACCAAGGCTATGCAGTGAGTCAGTGGCAGAGCGGGGAATAGACACCCCCCCCCCCACCCCCCGGTCTCTTGACTCCCAAAGTCTTTTGCCTTCCTCTGCAACATCAGCTATGGGTTGCTGCCAGAGGCAGGATATCGGAGCATATGGAGCAGTGGCGTGACCCATCATTGCAAGTCCTGGACCTACTTCAGCTTCCCACGTACGTCACAAGTGATACCTCTTCGACAACATGATCTCTGCTGGGTGCTGGCTCCGAAATCCATTCCCCCCCCCCGGGTTTCACAAGCGGCGAGGGGAAAAATGCTTCTGCCCCATGGGAGCATTCAGAAGGAGGCGGCCCTTGCTTTAAAGACCTCCCCCATGTTGGTTGCCTTGACAACGGCGTGCATGAGGTCACAGACGACAGGAGGTGTTCCAGTGCTGGTGTTTCAGACACTCCATGGCAACAGACTTCCTTGGTGTGCTGGGGATTTAACTGCTCAGTAATTGTGCAAAGTCAACGGGAACAAGCTGACATTAAGGAGGAACACGACTGTTGCAAGTCTGGTCCCCTTGAAACAGCTGCTTTTATGAGATGATCCGTAGCAGCCATTTGCTGGGAAGTGATTGCAGGCTGAGGACGAAGGAGGCCCGGACTGCGTTCTCCGGGTTTCTTCCATTCCCCCCCACACCTCCGCCCTCTGTCGGTTGAGGTGATCTGGAGCCTATAAATGAACCACACAAGAACGCTCGGGCTCCTTGCGCTGGGGGAGTAATGGGATCACTTAACCTTTCTGGGAATGAGCTTGTTTTTGAGCTGGCAGAGCCTGAATGTTATTTACGAAGCGATGTTGTAGGCGTCCTTGTCACGTCTCTGCGCGGACGGGGAGGGGGGGTTGTGAAGGAGACTCTGTTGCTGCTGACTTCAGGCCCCAAAGAAAACGGTTCGCTGATGTTCGCTTCGGTGAGCACACATGGAAGATGTAAGACCTGGCACTGGCCTTCACCCCAAACTCTAATCGTGCCCTGAGCTGCCTGCTCAGTCTGGGTGAAAGCTAGCCACTGACTCAGTTTCCCCTCTCCCGACCTGGTTTGATTGCTGCGGTGGGTTGGCCTCCGGCCGAGTCATTAAAGGAAATGTCTGCCCCTTGCAGAACAGCCAAGTCCAAAATAGGCCCAAAACTCAACGTCTTCCACGCCAGTCTCAGGCTGGCCCCAGCCCCTCCTCCCTGAGGGTCCGTCTTCTCTCCTCAGCCCCTCCTGGGCTCATTGGAGGCTCCCGCAGCAACTCCCAGCCTTCTATGGGAGTTTTCCCTTCACTCTGGCTCTCAGGGACTTCTGTCTTATCTCCGCCCCAGAAAGCCTAATTTAGTCACATGCCCCGCGTGGCATGCAACGTTGGTCATTTTCTCCTCCTGGGAAGGCAAGCGAAGTGTGTGGGGCTGAACCCGTCACCCTGTAAAGAGCCAGTCACCCTGTGATACAAAGATTCAGAAAATCTCCAATCGTGACAAGTCCCATCAGCAGGCCCTGAACCTGGGATCTCTCATTCTGAAGCCAAGAGCTGAAGATAAAGGATTACACCTGTTAGCTGTAGTTGACTCATCTACCTCTTTTGTGGACCAGCCACTAGAGGGGGCCACAGAGGCACACCTTGGTAATGTAGGCCACACATGGAAAGCCCTGCTCCGTGGGTTCTCAGCTTGGGGGGTCATGGCCAGGCTTCCTGGGTGGTGTCGGACGTATCCAAGGCAGCTTTGGAGACGCCCCATTGGCTCCAGCTAGGCACTTGCAGTAGCCCTGGAGGGCGTGCTTCAGAGGCCGATGGAAGAAACCCCACCAGAGACAGTTATGGAATAACCTGCCCACCGGGGAAGCTCCCTCCCGGCCCCAGGTGGTTAGTGACTCTGCAGGCAGGTAAGAGTGTGGTGGTGGGGAGCAGAGGAGAAGTCACCCATCCACCCTCTCTTACAGTCGGTCTTCACTGCAGAGTTAGGCTAGCAGGTTCCCACTTAGGTGTTGTCCTGTAGCCCCACTGTTGTCCACACACAAACCCCTCTCACCGAGGTTAGTGGTGCTTTCAGCCCGGGCTAGCTGGCCCGTCCTGGGTGTAGGCTAAATCCTGGGCTCTGTTTCCACTCAGGCTGATAACCTGCCTGTTTTGCAGTGTGGACGCAGGCTAAACCTCTCAAGGCCTCCAGTGCCTTCCCGCAATTCCCCCCGTGTGCCCAGATGGGATGGAATGGATCCTAGAGCAGCTCCGCTCACAGTGGCCCAGAGAACTGTGGGATGTGCCCCCCGGGAGCCCTGGCGACACACGGGAGCGCAGCCTAGGGACACTGCAAAGTCCTACCCATGTGACTGGCCTTGATGCCACTGCACTGTGTGTCCCTAGGGCTTCTGGGGGCCCACCCTGGGGCTGTTCATACACGGGCCAGGCTAGCCCGGGCGCTCAGACCCAGGTGCCGATCACCTGGGCTAGCCTACTCCCAGTGCGACCCGAAAGCCTCTCACTCAGCTCAGTGCTTTCCTGTCACCCGCAGCTGCTGCTTCAAGCCCTGACAATAGCACTCTCTGGTTAGTGGTGTCCAGATCTGCCGCTCTTGTGACGTGAGGACAGGCAGCCCCCCCGTCAGTGGGCCAGAGGAGACGGCCCAGCAGCGTCACGCCACATCCTGCCCCGAGACCTGTCTGGGAGGTGGCCAGGGTCGTGCCAAGGGTCACTAGCTTCATCTCTCCGGGAGTCTCTCACGGACCGCGAGAGGCAGAGATCCATAGATTCTAAGGCCAGAAGGCTCAACAGTGATCACCTAGGCTGACCTCCTGCGACACACAGGCCATGGGCCGGCCCTGCATTCATTCCTGACTGGACTAGAGCGGATCTGGGGAGAGAAACATCCAGTCTTGACTTAAACATTGCCAGGGATAGAGAGTCCACCACAGCGACGGCTCACAGCGTGTCATGTGTCTCTTGCATGGCCGGGCCGGAGAACGGGGTGGCTGACACCTGACCATGCATTCGGTGCTGCCCTCACTCCACTGAGGGGATGCGAAGTGCCTTGATCAGTGCATAGTCCAGGATTGTTTGTATCCCCCCACACCCAGCTCAGTGGCCTCTAAATTTCAGCTGATCCCACACTCCCCAGCTACCGTTATGCCTTGATCGTGCAGGAATCTCTCCTCCCACCAGCTACGGGGCCTACGCAGCAGACACACAAGGGAGCCCGGCTGTAATGGATCCACTCGGATGCTGCCAGTATGACCCACATGCTCCTCGTTCTTGAGCAAACCCCGTTCTTGCTTTCCTCCCAGCTGCCTGATCCACGGCCGCCCATCAGTTCCTTCCCACGCAGCCTGGGTCAGGCACGGATGGCACCCCCTGCCCCGAGCCATTGCTGTCTGGAAGTGTCACACCGGCCCCTCTGAGCTAATGCAACGAGACAAGCCTATCGCTGCAGTGCTGCTGCCCGTTGAATGCCCGGATGCCTCGTTAGTCGTTAGGTGCTGCACAGCGGTCGCTAATGCTCCCTTGATGGCCAGCAAACTCCCCACTTTGCTGCCTCCTTTCATCGTTGATTGTGGGGTTAGCTACTATGTGCTGATTGGGCAACTGCCCTTTCTCCCTGAGGTGTGCCCCCGTCAGATCCTACAGGCTTGGCAGGACGGGGCCAGGTCAGGACTTTAGATAGGAGCAGCCAGGGGCTGCAGGGAGCAGGGCAGGTGATTCATTCGGTGGCGCTTCTCTCTCTCTCTCTCTGTCTCTCTCTCTCGGAGAGTTGCTGCGGATGGATCTGTCCAGGCACGCACTGAGCTTGGCCGGATCTCTTTGCAGGGTCTGAACACTTAGTACTGAGCCCAGTGTCCCAGCGCGGTTAAAGCATGTTCTGCTCCTAACGGGGCCTTATTGGGTGCACTAGAATCCCAGGGCCTTGTGGTGACTGTAGACACCATGGCCCTGTTTAGAAGGGTTCGTGTCAAACTGTGTCCCGTAGCACATGCCACCAGCCTCACTTCCCTCTGCCCTTCCCATTTGACGTGGTATTGTTCTGCACTTCCTGCTCCCAACTGGCCTTGCTGTGCATGGTGAAGCAGCTTCTGCATTCCACCCCAGAGGTGGCTGCATTTCAATGATAGGCACCAATTCTTCTGTAATTCGCCAACCTTTTTGCGAAGCACTTTGCCTGCGAAGCACGATCCATCTCGTGGCAGCATGTGGAACCACGCGCCCAAGCCACTGGTGGAAAATTGGTTCTTCTGAGACCCACTTGCCCCAGAGTCATTTCTGGGACAGAGTAGCGTGGAGTGCACTTGCCCGTCCTTTACCTAGGGCAGCCCCGGAGCGACGGGAGATTCCCAGCGCAGCTGCATGCCCCCAGCCATGATTGATGCTCTTCGTACAGGAACGCCTGCGTGTAATACAGCTGTAGTAGCAACTGTAAGCACAGGCGGCTGCGCGCTGGCACTAATTGTATGGATATATTCAGCAATATTAATGCCTGCAGACATCCTCGTTAGCTGATCTCTCGCTAAACCACTCCTAGAATCTGCTTACGTTGGCCTGGGGGTGCCAGGCTGTCTGTTTTCCACTGATCGTTTGAATACACTGGAATAAAAAGGAGATGGAAGCTTAAAGCCGGGCTTTCCATCAGCGCCTTGTGCTGCTCTCCTGGCAGAGAGGGCTAAGGGCGGTGCACTGGGAGTGGCTCATGCCCAGCAGAGCGGCAGCCTGTTCTCAGTGTGAGATATGAGTCACAGGGGCCTCTCTGCTTTCCTCTTCATGCCTCCCTGAAGCTTGTCTAGCAAGGGACAGGTTTCACACCATGAACATCCCGTTAGACCAGGGTATGCGCCACCCTCAAGCGCCTGTCAGAACTTGTTTTTCTCTCCTGGGGCACGTGGCGTCATGCACTTATGTTACCACATTTGTCCGACTCCAGCGACATGCCTGAAGGCATCCTAGGTGAACAATGTATGCACCAACCAAACGCAACATGAATATCACGGTAAGAAGTCCTTCCAGAGTACCGTCATCTCTAAGGTGGTGGGAGGATCCCGCCAGGTATGTGTGGGTGTCCCCTACCTACCATCCTCGTCAGACAAGATGATCATTACAGATGTGGCTCTCTTAGGCTGGGGATCCCACCTGGGTGGCCATACAGAACAGGCCACATGGATGCCCTGAAGCACATCAACCTTCTGGAACTTCGGGAAGTCCGAGGCGTTTGCAGGGTTTTTCTGCAATTTATCCGGTCCCACCATGTCTGCATAATGCCAGCCCATATGAGAACCACCTTCTACATCCGCAGAGGGGAAGGGGAGAGATCCAGCCCCCTCTATAGAAGCCGTCACCTGGCAGAATTGGTGTAACAGGAATCAAACCACCCTGTCAGCAGCTTACTTTCCTGGAACTCACAAATGTGTTGGTGGACACCCTTAACAGGGATTTTGCCATGAACCATGAGTGGGAGCTACATGATTTGAAGGTAAACAGGGTTTTCTCTCAAGGGGAGACCCCCACCTGGGGTCTGTTCACCTCCTAAACAAATAGGAAATGCAACATCTGCTGTTCCAGAGGTGCTTGAGGCCTGCATTCTCAGGGTGATGTTCTCCCTCTCCCATGGTCAGGACGTCTGAGTGATGTATTTCCTCCCTTGCCACATCTGCCTTGGGTCTTACGGAAGATTTGAACAGGACAAGGCATGAGTCATCCTGATCGCCCCCTATTGGCCCAGAGAGTTTTGGTTCCTGAATCTCTCCTTCTAGTGTCATCTCACCTTCCGATCAGCATCTAGTCCTTTCCTGATCCCTTGACCCAGGAGAAGGGCAGGATCAAGTCCTGCACTTAGGACGGAAGAATCCCATCCACTGCTACAGGCTGGGGACCGACTGGCTAAGCAGCAGTTCTGCAGAAAAGGACCTGGGGATTACAGTGGATGAGAAGCTGGATATGAGTCAGCAGTGTGCCCTTGTTGCCAAGAAGGCCAACGGCATATTGGGCTGCATTAGTAAGAGCATTGCCAGCAGATCGAGGGAAGTGATTATTCCCCTCTATTTGGCACTGGTGAGGCCACATCTGGAGTACTGTGTCCAGTTTTGGGCCCCACACTACAAGAAGGATGTGGACAAATTGGAGAGAGTCCAGCGGAGGGCAACGAAAATGATCAGGGGGCTGGGACACATGACTTACGGGGAGAGGCTGAGGGAACTGGGCTTGTTTAGTCTGCAGAAGAGAAGAGTGAGGGGGGATTAGATAGCAACCTTCAACTGTCTGAAGGGGGGTTCCAAAAAGGATGGATCTCAGCTCTTCTCAGTGGTGGCAGATGACAGAACAAGGAGCAATGGTCTCAAGTTGCAGTGGGGGAGGTCTAGGCTGGATATTAGGAAACATTATTTCACTAGTAGGGTGGTCAAGCACTGGAATGGGTTCCCTAGGGAGGTGGTGGAATCTCCATCCGTAGAGGTTTTTAAGGCCCTGCTTGACACAGCCCTGGCTGGGATGATTTAGTTGGTGTTGGTCCAGCTTTGAGCAGTGGGTTGGACTTGATGACCTCCTGAGGTCTCTTCCAACCCTAATCTTCTATGATTCTAAGTATCTTGACTTTGGATTACTCCATCTCATGGCTTGTTTTTTCGGATGGGCACCAGCCCCAGAATGTTCCTGCTCGGGAGCCATGCAAACCATCCTTAATACTAGCAGAAATGGATATGCCACTAGGATATGCTACTCAGCCAAACAGAAGTGTTTTTCCATCTGGACACAGCAGAGACATGTATCTCCTGAATGAGCAGATATTCCTCTTATTTTGGACTATCTTCATTCTCTTAGAATGGCTGGGTTTGACTCAGAATGGCTGAGTCAACCTGCTCCCCCTTTTTCCCTCGGGTAGAAACATGGCAACGGCGCATGTGCAGACCAGTGGACACTGCTTGCAAGAATTCTCTGACTCCGGGTGCATGGAGCACATGCATACCCACAGTGGAATACAGATAGGCACCACAAGTCTCAAATACCCTACAGCTGCTATATGATAAGTAACTTCCTCTTTTTGTGCTCTGCACATAAGGATATTTCAGCCAGAGAGAAATGAAGGCAGAAAGAGCAAAGTTTACTGGTGATACCCATAGCTTTTAAAAGAACTGCACCACGACTGACAGCAAGCATTCCTCTGAGATCTGCATTCAGTTAGATAGAGCTAGTCTCTGTATTTGTGCCGTCTGGTGACTCCTAGCTGTGTTGCAATGGGCAAAGGATATACTCCTTCATCAGGAGAGGCACTGGATGCAAATCCCACAGGGGTGGGCAAGGAGATCTATTTGGGAGGTGAATGGCAATTTAATAGCAAGACTTGGCACTTTGCTAGCCTCTTAAAGCACTTTAGAAATGAACGAAGCCCCGCAAACCCGCTGACATTTTGCTGGGAGACAGAACAATGATGTGTCGTCCTGTTCCCTTGCAGCGTAGTGTGATATGATGGCTCAGACATCAATGCCCTCATGAAAGGTTTCCGCTTGTTTCACCTGCAGCTCTGCTCTGGGGGTGGTGATAATGTCTCCAGTTCCTTTGCAGAGCGGTGGTGACCCTTCCTTTAAATCGGTCGGGTCCTTAGGGTGACCTTGGTGTCAGAGCTTTGATAGAACGAATGCGCTGCCCGGGCGAGGAGTTCACCCTGGCTTGGGAGCCTGCCTTGTTAATGAGGGTAACTGACATCCAGAGCAAACATCTTTCGGAAGCAGGGCAGCGCCGTTCTCTTGATGCAAACTCACGGGTGAGGGAAGATGTGGCAGCCGCTGCAGAAATAATCCCTCAAAGGCAATGTCCTTGTCCTAGATGTGGCACTGAAGATATATTATGGAGGCATCAGGGGCAGCTCTGTAGTTGTCTGTGTTGAACTTTTCCTTCTGTCTCACTCTTCAGTGGTGGAATTGGAGACCCGAGTCTCATTTGGGATGCTCTATACACTCACTTTAAGGCCCCTCTGCGCGGCTAGTGCAGTATAAAGTAGCCTTAGTGTAAATGAGAATCGGGCCCTTAGTCTCCAATTTCTTGCAGTAGCAGTTCAAGGAACAATTGAATTTTTGGTGACATTTTTTGTGTTGTTTTTCTAGAGAAAACACACACAAACCTCACCCACTTCGGAAATTGAGCCCCCAGCGTCTCACTTGGGTTGTGTTTCGCTTGCAGCTGCACAACCCCGAGTCCCCACAAATTCCCAGTGCTAATTCACATGGCTGCCATGGCTCATTAAAAGCGGGAGAAGGAATTTCAGGAGAATAGAGAGTGGAGCGTCTCAGATGTGAAATATAGCAGAAGAACAATCAAATATAATATGAACAAATAGTACATGAGCACCACATTAAAGGCTGTGTTGTAGGGCGGTGCACAGAGGGGCAGAGTTAAGGTTATGGGGTCAGCTTTACCTTTTGTATTATCTGACTCATGAGTGTTTAATTTGCAATCTTCACATTGCATTAACATTGGGGGACGTTGTGCCCTTCACTTAGGGATAGAGCTTGCAGAAATATATTGCATGGCTCCCCTGCTTATGCCATCCACTGTTTAGTGTGTAACACATCCCGCCTTTGTGCCTGACTCACAGGGAATATGAGCCAGGTACAGTTCCTATTGGCAGGACGTAGGTTCAAGTTGTAGAGGTGCATGCTCTTAGCTCTTGGAGTCCATGGTTCAATCCCCAGAGGCGAACTGGATGCCAGCCTTCATGCTTATGCCTCTGAATAGGGCTTATTACTTACTATGAAGAGGAGTGCAACTTGTTGACAAATCTTACTCCAAGAGAGGTCATCAACAGTTCGCTGACAAACAGGGAGGATGTGTCACGTGGGGCCCCGCAAGGGTCTGTCTTGGATCCGGTGCTATTCAGTATTTTCATGAACAACTTGGATGATGGCGTGGAGGGCATGCTTATAAAATTTGCAGATATCTCCAACCTGGGAGGGGTTGCAAGCACTTCGGAGGACAGGGTTAGAATTCAACATGATCTTGATAACTTGGAGAATTGGTCTGAAACCAATAAGAAAAAATTCAATAAAGACAGGTGCCAAGGACTACATTTAGGAAGGAAAATATCAAACGCAGAGCGACAATGTGGGGAATAGCTGGCTAGGTGGTAGCACTGCTGAAAAGGATCTGGGGGTTACAGTCGATCACAAATTGAACGTGAGCCAACAATGTTATACCACGGCTAAAAAGGCAAATGTTGTTCTGGGGTCTATCAACTGAAGTATCATGTGTAAGACACGGGAGCTAATGTTTTCACTCTGCTTGGCACCGGGGACACCTCATCTGGAGTTCTGTGTTGTTTTGGGCACCACACTTCAAGAAGGATGTGGATAAATTAGAGTCCAGAGGAGAATAACAAAAATTATGAGAGGCTTAGAAAACGTGACCCATGAGGAAAAGTGGAAAGAATTGGGCATGTTAAGTCTAGAGAAGAGAAGGCTGAGGGGGGGACCTGATAACTGTCTTCAAATATGTAAAAGGCTGTTATAAAAAAGAAGGGGATCAATTGTTTTCCATGGCTACCGAGAGTAGGACGAGAAGGAATCAGCTGAGTTTACAGCAAGGGAGATTTTGGTTGGATATTAGGAAAATCTTCCTAACTCTAAGGATAGTGAAGCAGTGGAACAGGATACCTGGGAAGGTTTGGAGGTTTTTAAGAGCAGGTTGGACAAGCTCCTGTCAGGCCTGGTCTAGCCATACTTAATCCTGCCTCAGCGCTGGGGGCTGGACTAGATGACCTCTCGAGGTGCCCTCCAGCCTGGCTTTGCTCTGGTGACTGCAGGTAGTTTAATCTGCTGCATTGGGATGGCTCACAGCAACTGCCAGTGTTTGCAGGCTCCCGCAGTGAGCAGTGAATGAGTCACAGCCCTTGAGAATGAGGGTGGTGATCACACCCTTCTATCTAATGCTGCCCATCATTGCTATTAATGGCCGTGTGGGGAGGTGACTCACCGTTGGGCTCCCCGGGGTGCGTCCGGGTCCCTCTCCTGCATGGCTGTCTTGAAACATGCGGTACAGGCAGGCGTTGTTCCTTGTTACCACTTCCCTGGGGCTCATTAACCCCACTGGGCAGTCTCCTCTGCCTCTCTTTGATCAGGCAAGAAGTTGCCGCCCCCCAGAGGCTTTGCTGCTGTGGGTGTCCCGGTGGGGATGATCCTGGGGTGGCTTTAATGAGGCCTCCCCTGGATAAAGCTTTGCAGAGCTGGAATTCATCGGTGTTGTTCAGAGGCTCCATGTGCCAGGAGGCCCCCCCACCTCCCCTCCGGCTCCCAGCTGATCCAGACAAGGCAGTGAGTCTGTGGCCCAGTGAGGTTACCCACTGGCCTGTGCCCTCTGCAGGCCCTTGCCATACCGCTCGGGGCTCGCTCACCCCGGAAATGAGTTGACTGCATTTCGGCACCAGTCCCTTGATGATTTGAGCTTCAAAGAGCAACTATCAACCGAGACAGGCTCGGCAAGGCCCCCTGCCCAGGTCAGCCAAGGGGAGACTGCCGCTTCATAGAATCATAGAATCTCAGGGTTGGAAGGGACCTCAGGAGGTCATCTAGTCCAACCCCCTGCTCAAAGCAGGACCAACCCCAACTAGATCATCCCAGCCAGGGCTTTGTCAAGCCTGACCTTAAAAACCTCTAAGGAAGGAGATTCCACCACCTCCCTAGGTAACCCATTCCAGTGCTTCACCACCCTACTAGTGAAAAAGTTTTTCCTAATATCCAACCTAAACCTCCCCCTCTGCAACTTGAGACCATTACTCCTTGTTCTGTCATCTTCTACCACTGAGAACAGTCTAGATCCATCCTCTTTGGAACCCCCTTTCAGGTAGTTGAAAGCAGCTATCAAATCCCCCCTCATTCTTCTCTTCTGCAGGCTAAACAATCCCAGTTCCCTCAGCCTCTCCTCATAAGTCATGTGCTCCAGCCCCCTAATCATTTTTGTTGCCCTCCATTGGACTCTTTCCAATTTATCCACATCCTTCTTGTAGTGTGGGGCCCAAAACTGGACACAGTACTCCAAATGAGGCCTCGCCAGTGCCGAATAGAGGGGAATAATCACGTCCCTCGATCTGCTGGAAATGCCCCTACTTATACAGCCCAAAATGCCGTTAGCCTTCTTGGCAACAAGGGCACACTGTTGACTCATATTCAGCTTTTCGTCCACCGTAACCCCTAGGTCCTTTTCTGCAGAACTGCTGCCCAGCCATTCGGTCCCTAGTCTGTAGCAGTGCATGGGATTCTTCCGTCCTAAGTGCAGGACTCTGCACTTGTCCTTGTTGAACCTCATCAGATTTCTTTTGGCCCAATCCTCTAATTTGTCTAGGTCCCTCTGTATCCTATCCCTACCCTCCAGTGTATCAACCACTCCTCCCAATTTAGTGTCATCTGCAAACTTGCTAAGGGTGCAGTCCACACCATCCTCCAGATCGTTGATGAAGATATTGAACAAAACCGGCCCCAGCACCGACCCTTGGGGCACTCCACTTGATACCGGCTGCCAACTAGACATGGAGCCATTGATCACTACCCGTTGAGCACGACCATCCAGCCAGTTTTCTATCCACCTTACCGTCCATTCATCCAGCCCATACTTCTTTAACTTGCTGGCAATACTACTGTGGGAGACTGTATCAAAAGCTTTGCTAAAGTCAAGAAATCGCACATCCACTGCTTTCCCCTCATCCACAGAGCCAGTTATCTCATCATAGAAGGCAATTAGGTTAGTCAGGCATGACTTGCCCTTGGTGAATCCATGCGGACTGTTCCTGATCACTTTCCCCTCCTTTAAGTGGTTCAGAATTGATTCCTTGAGGATCTGTTCCATGATTTTTCCAGGGACTGAGGTGAGACTGACTGGCCTGTAGTTCCCCGGATCTTCCTTCTTCCCTTTTTTAAAGATGGGCACTACATTAGCTTTTTTCCAGTCATCCGGGACCTCCCCCGATTGCCATGATTTGTCAAAGATAATGGCCAATGGCTCTGCAATCACATCGGCCAACTCCTTTAGCACCCTCGGATGCAGTGTATCCGGCCCCATGGACTTGTGTTCGTCCAGCTTTTCTAAATAGTCCCGAACTACTTCTTTCTCCACAGAGGGCTGGTCACCTCCTCCCCATACCGTGCTGCGGAGTGCAGCCACCTGGGAGCTGACCTTGTCTGTGAAGACAGAGGCAAAAAAAGCATTGAGTACACTAGCTTTCTCCACATCCTCTGTCACTAGGTTCCCTCCCTCATTCAGCAAGGGGCCCACACTTTCCTTGACTTTCTTCTTGTTGCTCACATACCTGAAGAAACCCTTCTTGTTACTCCTAACATCTCCGGCTAGCTGCAACTCCAAGTGTGATTTGGCCTTCCTAATTTCACTCCTGCATGCCTGAACAATATTTTTATACTCCTCCCTGGTCATTTGTCCAATCTTCCACTTCTTGTAAGCTGCTTTTTTGTGTTTAAGACGAGCAAGGATTTCACTGTTAAGCCAAGCTGGTCGCCTGCCATATTTACTTTTCTTTCTACACATCGGGATGGTTTGTTCCTGCAACCTCAATAAGGATTCTTTAAAATACAGCCAGCTTTCCTCGACTCCTTTCCCCCTCATGTTATTCTCCCAGGGGACCTTGCCCATCAGTTCCCTGAGGGAGTCTCACCCGGTAGCTCCGATACCTACAGACTCCCAGAACCCTGGGTTGGGTCTGGACTCTGGTAGTCGTAGAGCTGCGGGGGAAGTAAATCCAGATGCCTGAGAAACATGGGCAATGCTGTTTCACTGGCCGCAGTTCATGTTCCATAACAACCACCAGCAACGCTGACCAGACCAAATTAACTCCCTGGGGAAATCCCTTGGGAATTTGGCCCACTCAATCCGCCAGCAGTCCTGCTGTTCCAGGTGGCAGCGGCACTGGGAGCTGCCGCTGCCCCATTGCAGGACTGGAGAGGACCCACAGCCCCATCCATGCTGCCCAGGAGATGGACTGCTGCCGCTTCCCTTAGAATCCACCCCAGAGCAGCCGTGGGAGCCTCCCAGAGGCACATTGCAGGGAGATCGTTGCACATCCAGGGTGCTTAGAGGCACTTGACCTTGGGCCCGTCTAGGAGGTCACCGGCCAGACGTGCTTCAATCCTTGGAATCACACGCTGCCCCTACTGTGTCTTGTCGCCCCAGCAAATCACGCCTCCCAAATGTGCCCTATAAATACATGAGCATCACCTGGCGGGGTGAGACGCACACTTGAGCTTTCACTCCTTCAAGGGTCTTAGATAATCCAGCTGCCTCTGCCCATCATGCTGCTTCTGTGACTCCTGGAGAGGGAGCCTGCAGCTTTCTCCAGGAGCAGGAGGAGGGGGGATATTCGTTCTCTGGTCTATATGCAGTCCTTGCCCTTTAAAAGTCTCCCGGCCTTTCTTACAATATGTCATTTCTCCAGCGGAATTCCTCCTGCAGGCTCAGATTTCCCTTGCAGGACAGGTGGGATTTTAAAGGGACTGTCTCTGTCGCTATAGACATATACGGACTCATGCTTGGTATGCCTCACATACAGCTGGCACGGCAATGCCCTTGTTTGGGCCGTAAATTCAGAACCAAATGGGTGGCTTGAAATAGCCAATTCGCACCGAACGCCCCATGCATGAGCTGGTCCGCCAGGCCTCGGGGCGACGCTGGGAGGTCTGCGCGGCACGTTGGCTTCATGGTGGGGTGACGGCGGGTAGGAAAACGTCGCCCTGCGTCCTGGCAGAGTGGGCTGCAGAACGCAGCTCGAGTGAGGCTCACAGCACCAAGGATGGTCCCGGCAGAATCAAGAGGATTCCCAGACACTGGGTTCCAGGTGTCACTAACCAGTTACGTTAGCATTCCAGGCGCCGGCTAACGAGACCGGACGGGGCCAGATCCAAATCCTCCATGAGAGCCTTTCCACCGACAGAGGGTCAGGTCCATGGAGAGGGACGGTAATTCCCTTGCTCTGGGACATGAGGCCTCTGCAGGCTTCCAAAGCCCTTTGCAGTAACAGCATCGCTGTCCCCTGCCTGCAGTGAGCAGGTCCGGTCCCCATCCGCCTGCCGGTTGGAGCGCGTTAGTTACTGCTGGAGTGCCTCCTTGTGGCCAGGCCAGGCATAACGGCTCTCTCCCTGTCTGGCACCTCCTGCCGATGGTTGCGCCGGCACTGCGGTGGTCTCTCTGCCCACAACTCGGCCCTCTGGCCAGGTCATGATTTAGTTCACCCCTTCTGGAGTAGCAGAGGCCAACAAATTAACGATCCAGATATCCTCACCTAAAGGTCTTCAGCCCCATCTCCGGACCCTGTGGTCCTCACGCCCCTCTCTTAGCCCCGTTGCCCTTCCCGGTGGATGGTTTCCCTTGTGTCATGCCTCTCTCTCTCTCTCTCCCTGCCAGAGCCCATGAGGGCCCCCAAAGGCCTGGCCTTCTCTGAGATCCAGTCCAGGCAGCTGACGCTGCAGTGGGAGCCGCTGGGCTACAACCTGACGCGCTGCCACACCTACGTGGTCTCGCTCTGCTACCGCTACTTCGTGGGCACCAGCCACAACCAGACCTTCCGGGAGTGCATGAAGATGGAGCACAACGTCCACCGCTACACCATCAAGAACCTGCTGCCCTACAAGAACGTCCACGTGAAGCTCATCCTCTCCAACCCCGAGGGGCGCAAGGAAGGGAAGGAGATGATATTCCAGACGGACGAGGATGGTAAGTGCTAGCTGCGGCACCTGTGCTCTGGGACGCCTGGGGCAGGGCGGCCTCTCCTGCCTCTGCACCAGGTAAGCCCCAGCTTGGGGCAGGGCAGGGGAGCACCCAGAGAGGCCACTGAGGGATCCTGGCACGGCCCCTCTGTGCGGCAGAGAAGGTCTCTGAGCCAGCCCTTGCAGGCGGGGAGTGCGGTGACGGGGGCAGTCCAGGGGACGGGCGCTGTGATAGCCATGCAGTGGGGTTGTGGTCACTCTTCCAGCCCGTAGTCTGGAGTAGCAGCTACGAGGTTGGGGGTGTGCAGTGTGGTCCTGTTCCCTGGCCTCAGTGTGTGGGCATGGACTTCAGCTCCCCAGGCCCATCCAAGACATAGCCAGGGACTCACACGGAGGTGGGTGACATGAATTTCACCCGCAGTGAGCATGGCTCAGGGATGCAGGGAAGGATGTTGCAAGCACACAGGTCTGGAAGCTTGGCAGAGGGGCACTGCTGGGAGCGGGCAGCTGGTCTGCGGAAAGGGGAGTCCTGGAGAAAACTCAATCCCAGCAGCAGGGGAGGGAAAGAACCGGGAACAGCTAGGGAGGCCCAGTGAATAGGATGCAGGGTAAAGTGTTTTGAGAGACACACCTAGGGGCCTGGTGACTGAGACTGTAGAAACACCAGAGACAGAGAGGTGTCTGGGGAGGGACAGACAGCTAGATAGTGGGAGTGCATGGGGATGGATGGGTAGGTAGGGTATGCGTGGAGATAGAAGGACCATGCGATGGCAGGGAAAATGAGATGGCAAAGGGGATGGAGGAAAAGAAGGACCAGGGAGAGCAAGAGGGGTCCTGAAATCCCAATGGAAAGCCACGTGTGTGCCCGGTCACTCCCCCTCCGGGCAGTGAGGGTAGGTGACAACTTTGTATCATTCCTCACCAGCCTTGAGTTTCCATATTCCACCTGTGTCTCTTCCCCTGCACTGCGCGAGTTCTTGTCTCTCAGCCAAATCCTCCTGTGGCAGGGGAAAGGGGCTCACTAGGGCGATTCCAGCCTTCGGTAATAAAGCACCCCAGGTCGGGAATTCAACCCCACAGCCTGGAGTGGCACCAGAAGCAGGGATTTGTTACCAGCATCAGTGAGCTAGATTGCTCTAAGCCCAGTACAGGAGGGAGGTTGTATATGATACTGGTCTCTGGGAAGCCCTCTCGTGCAGCGGGGTCACACTCACCTGATACAGCAGGTGCACCGCGAAAACCATCTTGTTATACCCTACCTGTTTACAGTTAAGAGGTACTATGCGTCAGCTGAAACTTGATTTAACCAGTCGGCTTTCTACCTTGTTTTTCTGGTACCGTGGTGTACCCCTTATCTCTCTGTTTTGAACACATGCATTGCAGGTCCCAAGGGGCATGAAGGCACCTGCTAGGTCTGTACTAGGGTAGAACAGTCATATACCTTGTCCTTTTCCTTGGGGATGATCCAGTGCTGCCCTGTGAGAATAACCCTTCCTCTCGCTATGGTAAAATGATCATGTGTCCTGTTCCTGACGGCTTTCCTGTCTGCTAAAGCCAAAGCTTACTTCAGCTAATGCAAGGTGTTATGGGACAGCCAGCGCAAGAGAACAGGATTGTAGCAAAGATATATGCCAAACTAAGCTATGTGACTGCTATAATGTGTGTGCTTAGTGCTGTTTGTGCTTAATGCATTCTTATAGGCGTGGGGTGTGGATAATACCTGTTATTAACATACCATAGATACACCGGCCAGCTCAGACTGGTTAGCAGGATTCGCACACACCCAGAACCACTGGCTCGAGCAGACCGCTCGGCCTCTCTCCTTCCTGCCCTACATTCAGCACCTCTCCCTGTGAGGTCTGTCCCTGGCCGGACTGAGCGCCAGATTGGGTCGCTCCATGCCGGGCGGATCCAGAGCCCTGGCTGTTCTGATTTGTGTCTTTTCAATGGAAGGGCTCTAGTCTCCAAGGGAAGGTCGCGGCCGTGGCTAAAACGTGCTGCTCCATCCTGCACTCCTAAGAACTCTGCTGCATGAGCACCAAGTTATTCTGCCCAGTAGCGGGAGTGAGGTCGAAGAGGGGATCGCCTACTTAAGTGCCTCACTACTGGGAGCAGGGTGGAGCTTAACCCGACACAAGCCCAAACTCCACCCACGTCAGGGCCCTTTTTGCTGCGAGCTCTTTCAGCGAGGGAGCCAGCGCTCAGGGGGCGGGTGTCTGCCTTTCAGAGCAGAGGGCTACATCTCGCACTTACCCTGACTTGTGGTAGTTTCCACCCGCACTTTATGTAACAATCTTGTGCCTTAGGACGGGCAGGACCGAGACAACCAGGCAGCGGTTTTCAATTCTCCATCAGAATTTCTAGTTTTGTCGCATTTCTCCCCCACCGTCGCCCCGAGAAACAGGCTCGGCCTGGCAGACCAGCTCACGCATGGGATGTTCGGTGCGAATTGGATATTTCAAGCCACCCGTTTGGTTCTGAATTTACAGCCCAAACAAGTGACCAGGCACACATGTGGCTTTCCATTGAGATTTCAGGACCCCTCTTGCTTTCCCTGGTCCTTCTTTTCCTCCATCCCCTTTGCCATCTCATTTTCCCTGCCATCGCATGGTCCTTCTGTCTATCTCCATGCATACCCTACCTACCCATCCATCCCCATGCACTCCCACTATCTAGCTGTCCATCCCTCCCCAGACACCTCTCTCTCTCTGGTGTTTCTACAGTCCCAGTCACCAGGCCCCTAGGTGTGTCCTCTTCTGAGGACCAGATTGTCCTCAGCACCGAACATCCTTGGTCTTTGTTCTTCTTGCTAGGGAATCGAAGCCTAGTAGCAATCATAATAATTAAAATAATTAGTACCTTGCATTTAGGCAACCCCTTTCACCTGAGGCTCACAAACACTGATTAATTAAGCCTCCGTGAGGTAGTTATTAACAGCAAGAAAGAGTCAGAGGTCAGCCTGCCTTGGTTATCGGCTTTGTTTAGCTGACGGGTGTTTGCACCTGGAACAAGAGCGTGGACGCGCGGTTTCGTAGCATGTGAATGAGCTCCTTGCTCTTCGTCGGATGACCCGTGTGTGTGGATGAGAGCGCAACAGGCCCTGGCTCCTTGCGGGAAGTGTTTCCTCAAACCATCTGTGCACAAATTCTCTCATGTCATTCCTGGCCCTGGCCCAAGACAGACATAACCCCGAGGCTCAGCACCGCCGTTCTCCAGCACCTCCAAGGTGGGCTGTGTCCTCTGAGAGGGAGCCAGTGCTGCTTTAGTGGCATGCCTGGGTAAGTCTCGCTCATCTCCCTCCCCTTGCTTGGAGTCTGTGTGAAACCCCAAGTCTCCACTGCTCTAGGTCCGGACACGCTGTCTGCAGTGTTACTACAGACGCTGGGTCTGAGCCATCGGGGCCCCCATCACGCCCACCTGAGCCGCATACATTTACCCCAGCTCTGCACTAGGTTAGGCAGCCTCTTCCCCTCCTCCCCTCGCTCCGGGGACCTGAGATTTCTGGCTCGGGGCAGGCATCACCAGGTGGGCGGGTGACTCTTGTCTCAAAGCGTGTTGAGGCCTGAAAACTCAAAGCCTCCTGCTGTGGTCTCAGCCCTTGGGACAAGAGGCCCTGCCATCAACACTACAACCTGATTGCCCTATGCTGGGACCTAGCTCGTCCCCCTGGGCTGGCCTGCCCTACGCATGTTAAATAATTGTTTCTGTGCCCCCGGAGAAGTCCCCATTCTCCTGCTGGTGCTTTGCTAGAGGGTTGGCTCTTAGCAGCCACTAGAAATTGGAGATGGAAAAAACCTATTTCCAGTAGCTCATCTAGAGCAGTGATTCTCAACCATTCCCACTTGGGACCCCCTCCCTACTCCCATATACCCAGCAGTTAGCTGGGACTTCCCTCCCACTTAGTAATATGGGAAAAGCAGGATGAGTTCCTAGGATCTAGACCATCCCAGGACTCCTGACTACTGCAGCATTGAAATCAGAGGGAATTTTGCTATTTAATGGGGCCGGTATTTCAGCTTTGGCCCCTTCCATATATTCTCCAGGGCTTTGTCCAGTCGAGTTTTCAGCGTCCCAAGAGACTGGGTCCCTGCCACTTCCCAGCGCTGCAGCCTAATCGAGCAGGAAGCGTTTGCTTGACATTTAGCATCCATTTCCCTTCTCTCTCACGCTGTGCCAGGCGGGGATTAGCTGAGCGGTCTAGCCCTACAAAGTTAATTTTGAGCTCTGAAGATCCAGATAATGTGATATGAAATACAAGACAGAGCAGTGTTCTAATGAAGTGGAACTGGTACAGTATTTCAGGAGCCAGCCACAGGAGATGTATTGTGTCCCATGGGAGGTAACTTCCAGTAATGACTCATGATGCTTCTAATATACCAACTCCCTTCTCGCTACCCAGTTCTCAGCCCCTACATGTGCTGGAGTGACTCGGACGGCTGAACGGGCTGCATGCACCAGGAACCTGCCATCCGCTGGGTGTGCAGTAATGGTGGCTTTGGTTGCATGAGGGCCCGATCCTACTCTGTGCAGGTGTAGAGTGTTGGGCCTAGAAAGACAAAGATAAGGAGTGGAGTGAGGCAGGGGGCGCGAGGCAGATCCAGGGGGCGTGGCTGAGGGTGCTACCGGGCAGCCCCCTAGTTACAGGCGCTGGATGCTAGCTAGATCCTGGCTATATGAGAGGAGCCGCCAGAGCAAGGACTCAAAGGGGAGAACCTTATTGAGCAGTAAGGGTCATGCTTAAATCCACGCGTCAGACATACCCACGGCTCCGACATGCCCATCCTTCCCTTGTACGTGTTTAGCACTAATGGAGCAGGCACACACACGGGCTTTTGATGTCATCCTCCGGGTGGAGAGGATGCACCCATTCGCACTGCCGCCTAACACCTTTGCAGATCCTGCTGGGAGCCGTGCCAGGACTGCCAGGGACGGGGGCTTGAGCAGCAGGACGTTCAGGGGTGACTCCTGCAGAGAACGGCCCTGGGTGAAGTGGAGCGTCTGGGCTGCACAGAGGGGCAGGAGAAGGCTCTTCCAGCCATTCCAAGCTTCTGGGTGTGCCTCTGAACCTGGACCTTTTGAGGGTCACCCATCGCTTACAATTAAGTTGCCTCAGCAAGAACAGAATGTGTAAGACCTAAAACACGCTGGGCGGAGAGCATCAGCAGCCCCCTGTCCCTCTCTGGCATCCTACCCTGTAATGCTCCAGGTTTGGCTCAGGTCACCACATCCTGGGGGTGCGTAACCTATTCAGTGGCCTCTCTGCAGTCTAAGCAACAGCATGAGAGCTAACCTAACCTAAGCAAGAACAGGATAGGTACTGGTGTAGTCACACGGGAACGAGCTGCCTGGGCCTGCCTTCCAAACTATAGCCTTAGCATAAGAGTTTACAGCTGCCGGTTACAAGGTAATTCATCTCTGCGATATGTTTTAGCCTCAAGTATTAGCAATTAACCTGGAAGAACCTGTAATTACTAAGGACAGTATTAGTGGGTTTAATTTGCATGCTGTGGAAGGCCGGTGCATGGGCTCTAACTCCATGGAAGGTTTATCTGATCGGCCTGCCTAGGAAGCTTAGCAAGGAAAACAAAATGGCAGAGGCGGTTGCAACCCTTGGCTGCTTCCTGGGCATTTTCAAACTCCACACCCCACTGTTCTGTAGGGCCGGGAGTCGCTCTGGCCCCAGGCTATGGTGCGTAGAGACGGATGGCAAAGTACTTCTCAGTGACCGGCGTTTTTGTTGAAAAACAAGGTTTTGTCAAAACCAGTTGTTGTGGGATGTTTTATTTTATTTTTAAACAAAAGTATTAATATTTTCTTCAGCAGCCAGTCCGCCAACATTTCCAGGTTAACGTAGAAAATGTTCTGGTTTTGGTGGCTGAAAGCTGAATTGTCTTTGGTTTGCAACAAGAAGCACAAAACTTTTCAGAGGAAATTTTGGAGGTAAAAGAAATATTAATATGTTCCATAGGGGGAAAAAAAATTCTTTTCCTGACCAGCTCTGATGGGAAGTTTCAGGTGAGGGTGTAGGCAGGGGTTTAGACATGCACAAAAGTTCAAGCGCTGGTAGGGAGCGGAGCAGTTGGGAAGCTGCCCTTCTTTTTAGCCTGCTCCATTAGGGCTGGGAGAATGAGTCCTCAAGAGGCGATGATCCGTCGTGACCCAGCCAAATAAAACCTCAGCATCACAGATCCAAATTCCACAGAAAGAGGACAGCCTGTCTAGTTGCTGTCCACGAAGAGGCTGAGTGCTGGAGACCATCTTTTGAATGATGGAGACGTCTGGTCTCTTTGCCCATGGCTGCCTCTCTGTGTCCCCAGAACACCAGCTATTATGAGCAGGCGTCGCAACGTAAAAGCAATCCCCTCAGCTTCGGGGTACACCAGAGCTGTCATTATTTATACAACGGCTGCACCGTACGGCCCCCGACTCAGAGGGTGCTAAGGGCTGTCTGTCAATCTAGTGAAAGACAGGCTCTGCCCCAAAGAGCTTCCAATCTGAATGGACAAAGGACGTGTTATCGTTCCCGCTATACCGGGAGGGGAGGGGGGGACGGTGCTAATGCACAAAGAGATTCAATGACTTGCACAAGGCATCTGTGGCAAAGCTGGGACTGGAACCCAGATCTTTTGAGTCCTGCAGCACCATGCCCACAAGAATAGCCATTCTTCCTACACCCACCCCTACAGCCACCTTCCCTAAACCCTGCTCTGAACCTGCCTGATGTTTCTGCACCCACCTCGGCACTCCCAGCTGTTTATTCTTTAACTGTAATTGCTCCAGCTGTTTTTACCATGCCGTGATGGCTCCAGCTGTTTTCGTATTGTGCTGTAATACAGTAGCTCCAGCTGTTTCCTTGCTGTACTATAATCACTCCAGCTGCTTTTCACCAGACATGGATTAACCAGGCTTTTTTTTCCTTCCCCCTCGAGTGAAACTTGATACAGTATACAGTCTCTCCCTTGCAAGGGATCAATAAATCTCTGTGTGAGTGTGGATCTGTTGTAAATTGTACATGTGTATTTGTTTCCGTTTCATATCTGTCCGATTTATTGAAATTAGCGAACGATTGTGCATGAAACTCAGTTCCCGTGTTTGAAGCTAATATCTGGCACAAACACATTCAGATTTTTGGTGGTTTTGTTATGTTTTTTCATGTTAAAATCTTAGCAGACAAAGGGTCGGAAAGTGCCTGTGTAAAAACAGCCTCTTCTTAGTCAGCAAATCTGTCCCCTGCGTGTATATCCAAGTTAGATCTGCGGACGTTAGTGGCTAAGATAAGTCTCTGCTGCTTTTTTTTCGTGGGAGCCCTGCAGAGCCAGCCCAGGCCTGGGTGAGCGAGCCGGATTCTGTTCCAGTGGATGCATCATCGTCAGACTTGTTAAGTACGTTCCAATTGCACGTCACGCTGAAGGCGATGGGCCAGCTTCCTTCCTGCTGGGGGAATGTTTTTCAGCTGAGTTACACAGGAGTCACTGAGAGCAGAATTTGGCCCGTCAGAAGTGCTGTTGCTAGCGATGTTGCATGGGAAGTAAAAACCCGGCGTGGTTCATAGAGAGGCAGCATGATGCAGTGGTAGGGCACCGGATTGGGGCTGTATTCCTGTCTCTACCACAGGCCTGCCCCTGTGAGCTTGAGCAAATCACATCATCTCTCTGTGCTTCTATTTCCTCTTGTCTCTTTAGACTGCAAACACTTTGGATCAGGGATTGTCTTGTACTCTGGATACGTCTACACTGCAAAAACACGTCTTCCTGATTCAGATGATCTAACCCACGTTAAAGAGCAGTGCAGACACGGCAACCCGGCTTTTGACTTGGGTTAACAGCTGGAGTTAAAGCCTGTAGGGGAGCCTGGAATAGATCTTGAGCCACTAACTTGAGTTGAAAGCCATGTCTTCACTGCTATTTTAACTGAAGTTAGCTTACCCTAGTTAAGAACACACCCTTTTCTGCAGTGTAGACGTAGGCTAAGTGTCTGTATGGCGCCTAGCATGATGGAGTTTATTAGGGTTTCTCGTCAGTACCCTAATGCAAATAATAACAAGTAATAATAGTAATGGTCACGTAAACTGGGCACACCTGATCTGGAAAGACTGAGATACCATAATCACGGAGCCCCAGAACGCATTTCACGGAGTCGCTTTCTCAAGCAAGCACCATGTTGTAGACTTTTAAAAACTGTAACTGGAAAGAGTTGGTTTAATTTCTCTCCCTCCATGTCTGTCCCGCCCTCCAAGTCTGAGAGCGACCCAGGGCTCTTATTAAAAAATAGGCTGGAAATCTGTAACAAGCAAGCACCAGTGCAATTAACGACGGCGGTGAAGGTTTGTGAATAATAGGACCCTTGATTGTGGGGTTTTTTTTTGGCTTTTTGGACATGAAACAAGCTTCATTTGCATATCCCTATTTGTGTATCATCGCACAAGCCTGGATGTTCCTAGATGAGCCATTGGAAAATAAATTGCCAGGTACAGAGTGGAAAAGAACAAAGAGAGGATTTTTTTTGTTGAGGTGGAAATGCCGTTGGGAAGGAGGCAGGAGGGTCCCTCTTCTGCTCCTCTGAGTCGTTCTATATACAAAACAGTTGCCTCCTCTTACCATGGCGGTCCAAAAGATGTCTGGAATCCCCTGTTCCTGAGGCGCTGTGGGATGGCTGCCCAGAGTTTCCCAGATGGCACTGGTACGAACATGGTTATACAGCATAGGCCGGGTGGAGGTGCACACACGATGTTGCCTTGGATAAGCTCCTCTATGAACACAGGTCAGCTGTGTTTCTTGTGACGCATCCAGAGTGCTGTGACCTGGTTGCAACAACACAATTGTATATGGAGTATGGACGTTGCCTGGGTATTGAGTTTGGCCCATCTAGATGCACTGGAATCCAGGATCCCCCTGTTTTCATTCCATGGAACATCAGTATTTTCTATCCCGTCCAAAGGGAGTGGGTCCCATCCAGCAGGAGGGAGAACTGGGCTTCTGGCTGAGTGACCCAGTCCGCCGAGGGAGATCCGCAGAGTTCCGAGTCGTTCACCGTACGTGGGTCTTTCAGATGAGACCTTAAAAAAACAAAACCAAACCAGGGTCCCATCTGCTCTGCAATGACAGTAAACATCCCAGGGCATTTTCGTAACAGGAGCTGCTGTTTTGTGTCGTCCATGGTCAGCCTTTCTCCTCTTCCCACTCGTGTGCATTGTATGGTGTTTCACTTGGGTTTTGCCTTCTACGCCAGAGGTAGCCGCATTGCAGTGGTGATCTGTGGTAATGACTGGCACTGGGATCCTTACAGAGGGAGAATAATGCACTGGCAAAGTATTTGTTGCCTCTCCTGTTGACTGGCCTGGTAGAAGATGATAGCCTACTAATGTTGCCAGCTAACGGAGCTACCCCACGTGGTCTGTGCGTCGGTGCTGAAGGTCCCCAGCTCAGACCCTGCCGACAGCCCGTGTGGAAGGACTCAGCTGGGTAGTTTGGATTCATGCCTGAACTTGGAACTGTTTGCACCTGGGGCGTTGGGTCAGGCTCTCGTCTCAGATACAAAGCGAAAGTGAAATGTCCCCCCGCCTCTGCAATGGCGCAGATTGAGGGGGCAGCTTCGAGTCAGTTATCTAACTGGAACTGCATTTGCCCATCTCTCTCTGTGGCTTGTATTCCTGCGTGGGCTCTGGGTTGGCAGATAAGGCATCCGCAGCTGTCATGGTCCAGCCCATCAAAGGGAAAGGAAAGATTCCCTTTCGAGATGCCTCTTGGGAGCGAGAAAAGCGCCCCTTTTCTACTGCATACACAAAACCTCTGACACTTGCCCACCCCTGCTGCTGCCTGTTTCAGCCTGAAACCGGCTGCAAGTTGCGGCAAACTTTGCAAAGTTTTTTTTTATGAGACACAGGTGGTTCAAGCCACCCCCGTGCCCTCTTCACACAGAGATCAATGGCACAGAAAAAGAGGTAGTGCCGCTCTCCTTCGTCCCCCCAAAGGCTGTTCTAGGACGGCATGTGATGAAACACGTCTGTTGCGAAACAGCAGGCCAGAGCGCCAAGGGCCAGAGCTTATCTCAAGGCGGGAGGGAGATTTCCAGAGGCCGAGGGATCTGCGTCAGTGCCACTCACACATGCTGGCACAGGGACCTGAACCTGCAAGTCAGGCATGAGCACTTTCAACTCCAGTCCCCCGCCTCCCCTGGCTCTGTTCTGTGTGTGCGGGGGGGCCAACAAGAGGGAGCAGATGGTCCATTGATCGTCAGCTCGTTCATTAAGCGCCAGCGGGCAGCCACAAGGTGATGCGTGTGAATTCGCTGCCATCGGTTGGCTGGAGATGCTGGGCCATGTCTGCACAAAGGTCTCAGCATAGACCGGGGTGTCTTGAGTGGAGTCCTTGGAATGAGATTTTGATCCCCCCCCCCCCCAAACGCGTGCACACACACACATATGTGTACACTCTTATGCACACATGTGCATGCACACACATTCACACACGGACATTAAGACGTGCATGTGCAGACACCCACCTATTTACACACGCATACACCCCCCATACAATCACACACATACGTGTGTAAACATCTGTATGCACATCCACACATGCGTGCACATACGTGTGAATACACACCGCCCACATTCACACAGACGTGTACTCATACATGTATTCACATGCACATCCACCCTCATAAATTCACGTGCACACATCTATATGTGCGTGCACAAACACGTGTGTGCATGCACATCCCCGCATGCTCACACATACGTGTGCACATGCACTCGTGTACACGCCCTCACGAACACACATGCGACCCCACATCCCTCGAGCTATCATGAGTCAAAGCGCTTGGAGCATTTTCTTCTCGAGAAGCGTAAAATAGTTGAGTAATTAGCGACACACCACTCAAGAGAGCCAATCATTTTGTACTTCAGAACAGGCAGGCGAGTGTGTGTGTATGTTGCTTTATTTAAAGTGTTTAGGGAGGGAGGAAAAAAGGCCCTTGAAAGGGTTCAGTTTTGGCACAACAAAAGCATAACTCCTCCTCCATTCCCGTGGAGTGAAAGCCTTTTAAAGATACAATCGATAGAAGAATAAAACTCCTGCCGACCTTCCCCGCTACACACACACGCTTTCAGCAGTCTCTACGAACGGAGGCGCTGCGCCTGTTACTCAGGAACTCGCCAGAGTTCACTTAAGCTGCTGTGTTGCGATGTTTATATGGATGTCAGCAGTGGTAATAGCTGCACATTACTGAGTCGGCGCCGCTCAGCAGTGCAGCCGGGTTGGATCGAATGCCTCTTGCCTCTTGAGACTTGAGTTCCAATTCAGATACAGGCCACATGCGAAATGAGCCTTTTTTCCCCTCCGCTACGTAGTTCTAGCTGGGTGTTTGATTTACCTGCCTTGGAAAATCACTGCACCGATTCAGCAGTGCCTGTGCAAATGTAAACCCCGGATCAGCACAGCTGACGGGGTGACAGGTCAGGACAGAAGGGCCTCGGCAGAGGTAGTGTGCGGGCGGGCTCTGGACTGGAATAGCTGGAGGGGCATCAGCAAAGCTGTGTGAGCAGGTTCCGGACTGGGATGGCAGGATGAGGCGGAGGGACATTACCCGAGCTGCAGGGAGCTGGGCATGATGTGTCGGGGTACTGCCAGTCTGGTGGGAGTTGCACTGATGGGGTTGGGTGTGGATGTGTGAGCCAGCGCTGTCGGCATTTCACCGTTGACAGCAAGATTGCAAAGAAATAATAAAGAAAAGGGTCCCTCTCAACGGACTCCAGAAACAAGGCTTCTCACAGCAGCCTCTTGACCGATGATGTGGCTACCTGGTGCCGGCTCTGACTCCTCTAAGCCATCCAAGGCGTGTGTCCCGGGGAGCTGAGGAAAGGACACCTCTGTCCCAGAGAACCCGTTACAGTGAGAGCAAACTTGGGCCCGGAGGACCAGGCGCGGGAGGTGGATTTGGTGACGAGCACCACGGAGGCAGAGGTGGTTTTGACCATGTGGGCTTGTGAGGAGGCTGAGACGGGGCGGTGGATTTGGGCCGGGAGAGATGGATGATGGGGGGCGACCACAGACGAGCTCGCCGGGAGAGTCCCTGTAAGACGGTGTGAAATCCAAGCCCATGTGATTTATACTGCTTTTATTTTGTGTATCACGTTTTGTGTCGCAGACTGTGTAAAACTCGTTCCACTTGTATTGCCCCCTGAATTTTCCCTATTATTTTTTAACCTGTGTTTAGAAGAATCCCCTACATTTAAAAAACCCCTATTGCCGAAAATAAAACCCAAAGTTGAGTATCAGGGAGTCACCAGGGAGCCAGCTGTTACACACGCGTGTTCTCTCTGCACCTGTCACGCTGGGGGAGGGAGCATTCAGAACAGAGCTCAGGAGAACCTGCTGCCTTACAGAACATAGGAACTGCCAGGTTGGGTCAGAGCCGTGGTCCATCCAGTCCAGTAGCCTGTCTCTGACAGTGGCCAGCACCTGATGTCTCAGAGGAAGGTGCAGTAGTAAGATGTGGGATAATTTGCTTCCCATGGAAGTCCCTATGAGTTAGCAATTAGCGATCCATTGAAGGGTGAATTTATGCATCCCTTCTACAATGTTTTGTTGGCATTAACTATTTCAATCCTGGATGGTCTTGTTGTCCATAGAAGCATATTTAATGATATAGATGTCTCTTGGATGATCCAGCATTCAATAGGATGGTGAAAGCATGTTCCCTGTAGCGTTATGAAAGGTGTGCATTATTTGATTGGGTTTTTTTGTGCACATTCGTGGTCTGCCTGTGTGTCTGGTTATTGCTATTATTGATTATAACCAAGCCCCCAAAACTGTGCATTAATTGAAGCGTTATTTGTAGCAATCAGAATGATCGGTCTGCCCTCGTCCCCACTCCCCTATCTATCTACCCCAATACAAAGAATACATAATGTGTGTGTCTGCGTATATTCTGCACTCCTGTCTGTGGTATCAGAACAGCCCCTAGGGGGTGTTGTGAGACTTACTTGGTGACTGAAGCCCATTGAGATCTTCAGATGAGAGGTGCAATGGGAGAGTACAGCAATGTATTCCGCAGTTCCAGGCTGCCGCGGGGGTTTATGTCTCGCAGCAGCAGGGGAATGTGCCCTGGAGCCTGTGCTCCTGTGTCCTTTGCGGTGAAAAGTCAGGTGCATTCTAAACACTTGTAATTAAATGGAGCATTTGCATAGTGCTGAGCACGGTTTCAATTTGCAGATGAATTCTGGGCATTTGTTTCCAAGAGAGAAAAAAAAATCTCTCTGCCCCAAAGGTTTCCCTAATGCTCCGTGAATTTAATAAGTGTCTTGTGTACATGTGTACGACATGGCGCTGCTGATTCAATTAACTTGTAAATCAAGTGGAAATCGTGTATTTGCATGGCGGGAACAGCACGTAAGGCGATCCCTGTCCCATGGCTGTGGAATTAGGTCTGAGCAAAAACGCTGCGAGAAAATTGCCCGTGGATGTTTGTTCGAAGGAAGAACTGAATTCCCTTCACCTGCAGCCACCTCCCGGGGAGGGGAGGGAAGGGGAGCGTATCCCATCAAACGCATTCACTGGCCGAGATGTTCATGGACACGATCAATGTTCGTGAAAAAGCAATTTTGACTGTGGGCCGAAGATTCAGTGTGATACTAAGCACGTGCCTAGCTTTTAAACACCCGAAGCGTCCTATTGACTTTCAGTGCAGTTACTCAGGAGCTTAAAGTTAGGCACATGTTCAAGCCCTGTTCTGAATCAGGGCCTGGTATTCACTGAGATCCCGACTCTGAGTCCGCTTTCTCCAATCAGGCAACAGAATCACTTCCATGTGACCTCCGTATCCAATGGGAATTTGCCAACACACCTTGATTATCGAGTACCCACACAACCAGAGAGCTGGGAAACAGCTACGGGTAGGGTGACCAGACAGCAAGTGTGAAAAATTGGGACAGGGGGTGGGGGGTAATAGGAGCCTATATAAGAAAAAGCCCCAAATATTGGGACTGTCCCTATAAAATCGGGACATCTGGTCACCCTAGCTATGGGTGAGAATCAGTTGGAGAGTGATAGCAAGTCATGGATAGAGTTGAGGGAATCCTGATCCACTCCCAGACAGAAGAGGAGCAAATGCATTGAATCAAATTATCTGCAGCTAGACTCAAAAGCACAAGAAACTCACCAGGTTTTGTTAGGAAGCCGAATCTCTGGCCGAGGCTTGCAAAGCGTCCCGAGCTTAGTTCCCAGTGAGACTTGGCAGAGTGTGAAACAGAGAAACTGTGAAAATGCCCATTCAGTGCAGAACTAGGAGATGCTCAAGGCTTTTAACTGAGGTCTTTCTCTTCCTAGTAGTTTGAACTCAAAATGGAACCCCAGGACAAGACGTTTATATGGCTCAAGCCCCTGTGAACCCAAACCACAGAGCTCAACAAAACAGCGAGCCATGGCCTTAATGGAGCATACAACCAAAAAGCCTATTTTCAAACAGGCAATTTCAGGAGGGCCCAGCTAATGGCCGTTAATAGTGTTTTTGGACTTTTCATCCGTGCTTTTCTTTCGGCAGCTCCGTCCCTGTGTGCAATGTGTAATTTTTTTTGTAAGTGGGTATAATTGCTCCCTCTGTCTCAAATTAGAGGGTGCATTTTGCAAGCATTAACGCCTGCAGCAGATGATACTCCTCATGGATTGTGATCTCTACAAAGCAATTGCCTGTTCTGTCCTCCTTAATAAGCACCTTGGGTTGGGGAGAGAAAAAAGAAATCCATGCTAAATGAGTGACTATCGATCTTAGTGTCTTCACTCGTTGTTGCTGTTTGTGGGGGTGATTATTATTCTTATTGCTAATTAGAGGGAATGGTGGTGCCATGCCGAAACTGCCAAAATGTTTGCAGATCAGATCTCAAGGCTTTTATCATACTGGGTGGAGCACAATCTCCCAGTTTGGGAGAACGAAGAATACAAATGTAACCCACGCTAACATGGTGTGGCTCTCTGTCCATCTTGAGTGGCTAGTGTATGCCTAGTATTTCATGAGTCTGCTCTTTCCTTTCACCTCGAGGAGGCGTCCCTTTAGCTCAGCCAAGTAGAAGTTCACGATTTTTAGATCTAGAGTCCCCGGGTTCAGACCCAGCAGACAACTGATTCGTCTGTCGATCTCATAGTGTCTGTACTGGGCCATAGGTCGGTTTATGTACGTCTCCCAAGGATGTAAATTTTTCACACCCCGGAGTGTTGTACCCAAATGGACCTAAATTTTAGGGCTGGTCTGCACTACAGAGTTAGGTCAACATAAGCTGCCTTGCGTTGACCTGCTGTGCATGTGTCTACACTAAAAGTTGCCTCCCAGTGCTGTACGCCGACGTAGCAACACCACCTTCCAGAGCGATGGTGAGCCATGGTCGATGTACTGAGGGTGACGCAATGCGTGTGTAGACGCTCGGTTAGCTATGTTGACCCTAACAGTCCTCCAGTGGCTGCCCCACAAGGCCCAACACTGACTGCTGCGGCCACAACTGCGAACTCCCCTGCCCAGCGGTCATGGAGACCAGAGGTTCTCCGCCCACTCTCTTTAAAGCCGTGTGAATTTTTGAAATGCCTTTTCCTGATTGTCCAGTGTGGCGAGCACACCAGGCAGCTCCTCATTGTCGCGTGCATCTGCCCAGCCAACCACGCTGGCTACACTCTCCAGACACGCTCCGGCCTAGAGTAGACAGGCGATAGCGGCTCTCCTGGGCCTGTGGGGAGAAGAGGCTGTGCAGGCCCAGCTATGGACCAGCTGTAGAAATGTGACATCTACAAGCAGATCGCACTGGGGATGGAGGAGAAGGGGTACGACAGGGACCAGCAGCAACGCCGCGTGAAAGCAAAGGAGCTGCGGCGGGTGCACTGGAAGGCCAGGGAGGCCAACAGTTTATCTGGTATCGAGCCGCAGACCTGCCACTTTAACAAAGAACTGTGTGCCGTACTTTGGGAGACCCCTGCCACCACCCGCACTAGAGATACTGCTGAGGCGCCTGAGTCCCAGGCCCCGGGCGTGAACAGCGAGGGGGCGGTGGAGGAAGAAGAGGGGGAGGAAGGGGGTTTTGTAGGACCTACCAAAACCATTATCCAAAGATCTTGAGCACTTTAGAAACATACGTTACCTGTGTGTCTTGCAAGGGGCAATTATCTCCATTTTACTGGAGGCACTAGGATGTTAAGTGATTTGCCCAAGGTCACGCAGCAGCTCAGTTGCAACGCTGGTGGAGGTTGCAGTGATGTCACAAAGCCTGTCTGTACCCATGGGCATGGGGGGGCAAGCTGAGGGCTCTTGTAACCCCCGGTTTCCAGAGGCTGCTGAGCGAGCCCTGCCCGTGTGCCACAGTCACCACGGAGCGTTCTAGCTGGGGAACACCGGGGGCTGCATCCTCAGCTGGGGTAACTTGGTGCGGCTCCATTAAAGTCAATGGAGCTTTGCTGCCTTCCACCAGATGAGGATCTGGCCCTTTCTGTTACAAACTCCCCGTGGCTGATATTTTCTTACCAGCCCGACAGGGGTCAACATGCCTGGGGGTTGTCGGCAATCCCCAAAGAGCCGGCAATCAACCCTAAACCCTGTCCGGGCTAGGAGCTGCACCGGCGCGGTGCGGCGCTAAGATCTGTGTAAGGTGTGTGAGTCCGATTGCTGAATCTCCGGGGCCTGTGCCGTGCCCCCAGCATTGTCTGAAAGGCGGGTGGGGTTTCACTGGGGGCGGGGCATAATGATGCAGACGGCGTTCTCGTTTGCTGTTAACTCCTCTTTGACCAGCAGCGCCTGCAGAATTTCATCGGTCCTTCGTTCTTCTCTTTGTTTCACTAGTCCCTGGAGGCATCGCCTCAGAGTCACTCACCTTCACCCCCTTGGAGGACATGATCTTCCTGAAGTGGGAAGAGCCACTGGAGGCCAACGGGCTGATCACCCAGTATGAGGTAGGTTCCACGGCATTGTTCAGCGCTAAGGGAGAAGCACGTGGGGCCCGGGTTATGGAGACATGGATACGTTCTAAGAGAATCCTCTGAAATGTCTGTAATCCTGTTACCACAAATCTACAGTCCTGGAACTAAGACTTGAAAAGTTACCAGTTACCTCGTACAAAGAATAATACAAATTACACCATTTGGCTCTCATATAGCCAGGAGTATGCAAGGTCTTATCTTACCTCTGCCACTGATTCACTGTATGGCCTTGGTTGAGTCACTTAGGTCCCAAAGTGGCCTGTAATTTTGAGTGCCTCCATTTTGGACACCCAGGGCCTGACTTTCAGAGGGCCTGATCGCCTGCAGCTGCCGTTGGCTTCACCTGGAGTTGCATGTGCTTGGCACCACTGAAAATCCGACCTATCTCCTCTCTGCGGTTGGGCATCCAAACGCAGAAGCGCCCAACATGAGAGTCCACCCTTGAAAATTTGCCATTAGCCTTCCCTGCGTCTCCATGTCCCCAGGGGACAGTACCAGCTACTTCCCAAGCCAGCCGTGAGGATTAATCCGTTAAGTGTTCGTACAGTACTTTGAGAATGCAAAGCACCATTTAAGTTCTGGGTAGCATTAGCCCCCAGGCTGCTGTGTTTCACAGGCACTGGGACATCTGGCAACCCGTCCGGTCCACTCCCAGCACGTTAGGCAACACAGGAGCGGTTGGTAGAGTTTGTTCCTTTCTCAGCAAGGCGTTGAAGAGAAACTTTCTTTGGGCGTCTCTTTCTGCTCGGTTCAGTGCAGAGAGAAAATGGCACATTGTGGCCGGTGTGTTTCTCGAATGGGTATGCTCGCGGGTGGGCCCCTCTACGTCTCCCAAACGCAGTCAGGCAAGACTTCCTCTTATCTCCTTGCTTTTCAGCCTTTGCGCCGGCCTCGCCGGCATCAACAAAATTATTAGAGCGCGGAAACAGACAAATGAAAAGCTGATGCCTATCCACGTTCCCCTTGCTGCAGCTGCGTGGGGAAACGATGGAGGCTCAGCTTTTCATTCTGGGGAGATTAAGGGTTATTGCGTTGTTATTGCTACCTTCGAGTCCTTGCTTTTTATCCTCTTTACAATGGGGTCTCTATCTCTCTCTGTGTCCTTCTTTGAATGCCCCTGTAATCACCTTGCAATGGCTTTTCACCCGGAGCCCCCATGTGTGACTCTTAGCCGCAAAAGGACAGTCCTGGTTTCTGAAGGGAACTCCTTAGACACCGCGGGGGGTCGGGGCCGGCTGCTGGATGGGTCCATGGCACAGTGGGTTAGTGCACTAGCCTGGGGGGTTGGAGAAGAGGGTTCAAATCTGCTGTCAGGTCTGAGGTTAAAAATAAATCTGTTGGGTGATAGCTGAGCTTGGTTCCTGGTGGGCTGTTTCTGATCAAGAGAAGGCCATTGGGGGGGCCTGGAGCTGGAATGTCAGGGGGCCGCAGGGCAGGAGTGAGGGGGTGTTGGCAGGGCTGCGTGTCGGGTCTCAGGGTGGCATAGCAGAGGGTGCCGGCAGGTTTCTTGCACAGTCTCGGGTCTGTCTAGTGCTCCCAGCTGGTCACTTTCTTGAGTTCAAATTCAACGCCAAGGTTGTTTTAGGGATAGATGGGTGAGGCCTCTTTCTATATTTAAAAAACCCAAAGCAGCCCCGCACTGCTCCCACCTCTTCGCCAGGTCTGAGTTCCGTGCCGGGGCACTCGGCTCACGGGACCAGATGTGCATCCCCCACATAAACACCCTGCTGCACGACCCCCTCAGACCGACCTCCTGCTCTCCCCTCCCCATGTTAATCCGCTCCCCCCATGAGCCCATTCCTCCCATTTGCGATGGCAGCAGGCGGCTGTCTCACGGTCTCTCGTGTTCTCCTAGATCAGCTACCAGAGCATCGAGTCTTCAGACCCAGCCGTCAACGTGCCCGGCCCCCGCCGCACCGTCTCCAAGCTCCGCAACGAGACCTACCACGTCTTCTCCAACCTGCACCCAGGCACCACCTACCTGTTCTCTGTGCGGGCGCGCACGGGCAAGGGTTTCGGCCAGACCGCGCTGACCGAGATCACCACCAACATCTCCGGTAGGCTATCGAGACGCTGGCTATTGGAGAGGAGGGAAAAGTGGTTTGTTCTTTCTGTGTCTGTATCTATGCCAGCATGTGAGCCCAAACGCCCAACCCACTGTGGGCATGACAGAGCCTTGGCACAGGGGCAGGGGCGGTAGCCCTGGTGACATGGCCAGACCCCAGGAAATCAGCCTCCCTGAGGTTCTCCTTGCAGTATCAGCTGGATCTTTCTTTGCTTCCTGTCCTCCCGCTTCTCTCCTGGCTTCTCTCCTTCCCAGAGTAACCACTGATTCATTGTCTTCCTTACATGGCAATCAGATTCCCCGCTGGTCCAGGCGGTAAAGCCCCCATTAAGTTAAACAGTGCGGGGGCAGGTTCTGTCTAAGTTCCAACTCCGCGCCGCAACGTGCAAACCAGCAGGTGGACACTAGGGCGCGGGAGCTTGCCGCTGCGTGCACTGTTTAGCACGCACGCTTTGGGAAATGCGGCGCTCCGTGCCGGGGAAAGACGGGAGTCTGTTTCTTCCCGAGACGGGCGCAGCTTGGAGAGTGGCAATGCCCGCCTCCTGCCAGCCTGCCTCCAGTCTGAGCTGCAGGGACCAGCCACAGGGAGAAAAGGGAGTTCATGGCTATGCCGCCTACCACGGCTATGCAGTCCTCAGCCTCGGCTCGGCCTGCCAACAAGCTGGCCAGTCAGTGCTGTGACTAGCTCTCTGCTAAGAACTAGACGGAGCCCACTGCCTCACTTCACCTACGCCACCCAGCAGCTCTCGGCCAATGCCCAGTGCCCCTCTGGCTTGTATTTGAACTGGTGACCTGCCGCACAAAGGGAAATGCCTCCGTCTCCTCTTCTGAGCACCCTCAATGAACCCTCTTCCCCCAGACCCCGTGCACTGGCAGCTGCTTCCCCACCGGGCTAATACCCAATCCAACGGGAATCCGCACAGCCCTTCCAGGAGGCAAGAGAGAGACGTCAGAAGCCAGGCTGCTCCGTGACAGTCAGGATGGGCGTCAGCCCTAGCTGGAGACTGACAGCGCACAGTCGGGGTCTCTTTGCGCCCGCCTCCCCTGTCTACCGCTGGGCTTACACAGTTAAATTCGCCTTCCCTTGAAATGGATTCTTCATGCTCCGAAGATCCCCGCCCCCTTCCCCCCGGCTGCCCTGCAGTCAGAATTCAAATGGAAAACAGCGTGCGTTACATTTTACAGCCCTGCTGGATAATTTAGTTGCATGGCCGTCCCCAAGCCGCCTTGTTTACATTACACCAGACCCGAGCTGGGGTGCTAGTGGAACACATTTCCGAATTCGCTGGAGCGGCCTTGGTGGGATCCATTAGCCGGAGGTGGGCTGCAGAAGGAGAAATGGAACGCTGCTGCTGGCCCCGCAGCTCTCGGGGAAACAATATTATTTGCCAGAGTGAGAAGCGGTGTCTGAGGGGGAAGAGATAAGAGACCCAGTCTGTGCTGTGCATCGTGTTAGATGGTGCATGGTCTTCAGCTCTGCCGCGGCCCAGCATTCAAACAGCTTCCCTGCGCCCAGGACAGGCTTTTATAGAGGGGGTAAGGGAGAGATTGGCACCGAAGTTCCTGCGACGAGCTGGAGAGGCAGGTGACATATAACCGTGTCACATGCCTGTGACCACATCCCCTGCTCACCCTCCTCACCGGGACTTCAGCTCCGATTCCACCCTCCTGAACAGCTTCAGACAAAGTGAGCTGGCCCTTTAAGGGGCGGGGGGGGGGGAGGGGGGGCGCTCAGCTCACCCTGTGCCAGGCTCGGCTCACCTTCCCAGGTGAAGGGAGTGCCAGGGTCATGTGGTAGCAGACTGGGACTCAGAGCCAAGCCTGCTGGGATATAAAGGGCAGGCTGAGTGCAGGGAGATTCTCCTTGGTTCCCAGGCTGTGGGCCTGAGAGGGCAGCCCTGCAGGGAGCCAGTCTATTGGGGGACAGCTCCAGCAGAAGGGAGTAGACGGACTTGCCTTATCCCCCAAGCAGGGGGCTGGGGAGTGAGACCCGCAGGGAGTGGATAGGCTGCTGCAGGAGACCCTGGCTCGGGAGAGGACGTGGTCTGTTGGTGCAGCTTATCTTAAACTGGCTTATTTGGGAGAAATAAAATTTCAGTCCCTGGAGAAAAGAGGCTGAGATCCTGAGAGTTCTTTGATGCACTGGCTGGTGAACAATGGCTGGTAGGAAAATCAAACCACTGGCCCCGGAGAGGTTTCTTCCTCCGCTTCCCCTCAAATGCGGGATTCCACCCCCTTTGCTGTCCCTGCAGGAGGCCTGGGTCAGGCAGCATTTAGTCCAACAACAGTTTTTCTGGGCAGCGTTAAAGTGCGGTAGTTTTAGTCTTGTCCTGCTGGCCAAGGGGAGTGAGGTCGCCATTTGCCAAAGGCGTCGGGCACGCGCTTGGAGAACTTCAATGGGAGATGTTCGAGTCGGGATGTTTTTATACCTGGACAGGCTATTGGAGGTGTTTTCCCACGCCTTCGTTCCTGCCCTCCGACCTCCGCACAGTTGCACTCCTGGGCTGGCGTTTTCACAAGACCTCTGCTCCCGGAAGCTCCCGTTGGGGCCAGATTGTCAGACCAGTTCAGCACCTGGTGGGCACCCGACATACTGAAACTCTGGCTGCTTGGTTAGCTACCTGAATGGGAGACGCGCTCTTAAAAATCCCATCCCACCCGTGGGAGCTGAGCTGTCAGTTCCAGCCAGGGTGAGTAAGGCTCTTGGCTTTACATGCCAAGGGGCAGAAGAAACGGGCCCAATAAGACTTTCCCCAAAGTTATTTTTTTGGGGTAGTAGCAGACACAGCACCTCCAGTGTCCCCCAGGTCTTGGGGTGGCAGGAAGGTTTTATCTCCACTTGTTTGCAAAGATCTAAGCTCCTTTCTGTGGCTGCAGCCTTGTGGTGCTGCTTGATCACACGCCCCTGAGCCTCTCTGGCGTTCCAGCTGTACAGGGCAGGGATGGCTGGGAGACGCT
Organism: Macrochelys suwanniensis; assembly: GCA_033296515.1. Taxonomy (NCBI): domain Eukaryota; kingdom Metazoa; phylum Chordata; order Testudines; family Chelydridae; genus Macrochelys; species Macrochelys suwanniensis. Next base: position 6,645,558 of record CM065794.1, on the reverse strand, counting down.
GCTGATCTTGATGGCTGACGGCTCCTGCCAGTGGGCCAAACCCAGGTGTCCATACTGGTTCTGTCACATCCCTCAGCAGCTCTTGTTGCCAGTGAGCGTGAGGTAGTGACGCCCCTGAGCATGGGTGGGCGGCCCCTCCTTTGGGCTTGCTCCTTCTTCCTCCGAAAGGCCCCAGAGAATGATGCCAGGGAACTGCTGCTCCTCCACCCCGCAGGCCCTGGTATACAGCATCCCTCGAGGATACGTCTTGCTACCCCCTCCCGTTCTGTGTTCATGGAACGGCTCTCGGGGCGCAGGCCCTGGGAACCGCTTGGATCAGATAGCCACTGGCCGCCTCACCTCTGTGACATCAGCCCGTCGGCTACCTGAGAAAAGCTCGGCATGGAGTTTCTGGGCCGAATTCCATCTCTGCCAAAGGGCGTGGTCCGAACCTTCCCGGCGCTATCATCTGCCTCACCCCGAGGCATGTACGGGAGTGGTGCCGCTCGTCCATGGAGCTGTCTTCTGCCGGCGCTGGAGCCGGTTGTGTCTATCCATGCCTGGCACTCGCATGGTTTCCCTTCCCTGGAGTATCAGCTGCTCAAGGCCCATGAGGATGGGTTTGTGCCACCGCTGGGGGGCTGAGTCACTAGGACTTGTACACAGCTACCCCGTGGCCCAGCCAGTGGAATACAAGGATTTTGTGTAACCAGGCACCTTCTGAGAGGATCTGCAACAGCTCTAGCCAACTCTGCTGGGGGAGGCTGGAGCCCCCAAGGAGAAACAAGTTTGTATCTTCTGGATGATCCCATAACACGAGCGCACTTGCTGCGGGGAGATTACACCAATGAAACAACCACTGTCTCTGAGTTCGAAATGCACAATCGAGGGATTAATTGGGCATCATTAACAAGCCATGCAGTCCTTAGGGCTGTTTGCTAACGTCTGTGGGGTAACTGCTAACAGCTCTGAATGGGTTGAGATGTTTCCTAATGGGGGCACGGGAATTGCAAACCAGGGTCATCTGCAGACAGCGGGAGGAGGACAGGGGGTGGGGGGAAGGAGCGGTTCTCTGTGTCAGCCGGAGGATGTCACTGGGAAATGCAAAACCTACTTGGATGCACTTCCGCTCCACGCAGTAGTGCAAGTTAATGATGAGTGCCTCACATCTGTGAGTGCCTTTCATCCCAAAGGACCCCGACATGCCTCGCATGCTCTAGATCCATGGCAACCCCCGCTCCCCAGTCTCTGAAATGCTACCATCCCTGGGCTGGAACGAGGCCACTGTGTCAGTAGCACACAGCAGCATGGCAGTTGAGGACAGGAAGCAAAGAAGACTATGGTACTTGGGAGGAAGAAGAGAGGTAGAACATAACTGGCTGAGCCAGAATTTTGCCAGGACACGCCGGTTAATGCCCTAGCTTGCGCAAAGCACTATGGGATTTTCGTGAACACGAGCTCCCATGACCTTGTTTTTTTTCTTGCCTCATCCAAAAGACAGCACCTGCTTCCGAGTACCGCACGGGGGGATTGGCTCAATACTCGATGAGTCGGAAAGCACCCCCTGCTGCCTGGATCACCACCACCACTGCCTGAGCAACCTTTCCATCAGCTCCCATCCATGTCCCGACCCGGCCCCATCTTCCTCGGCTGTCATCACTCCTGCATTTCACCTCATGCATTTAACAGCATCGCCAGCCCGAAGCGTTCAGAACGCGTGACTCTGGCCTCCGAAATCAAGCAATGACTTGAGATTTTAACTGGTGATAATATTGGGTTCCTTGTTGCCTTCTGGTTGCTGGGCCAACGGGGTCGCATTTTACAGCTTTTCTCCACAGCCAGGCGGGCTAGAAACGTTATTTTTTAATTGAAAGCTGTGATTCTCTTATTACCCCCTGATGCCAAGAGATGGGGATTTAGGAAAGACACCGGTTGTCATGGGACTCGTTATAGAATCACCAGAGTTGGCAACACGGATCGAGACTTTAAACCCCATTATTCTTAATGTTCTTCGCTGCCACGAACATTATTATCCCCGTGACATCCCCCGTGACAGGTCACTGGGTGTCTGAGGTTATTATCTACACTAAGTGCAGGCTCTGACTTCGTCTTGAGTTCAAGCCCCGCTTCCATCCACACACAAATCAGTCTGACTCGGGTCTGCAAGCTCGCAGGACCTGGGTCCTAGGAGCCTGCTGGGGGTGGAAGCTCAGGGAATGCTGGGATCTCCGGTGCTGGTTTAGCCCAGTATAGAGATGTGGGGAGAGGGGATACCTGGATGAGGCTTGCGTTATGGACCTCCCCACCGTCCCGGGGGGTTAGTTCGTGAGGTTCCAGGCTCACCTCTGTTACAGTGGAAGGAAACGGTAGGTATTTGGACATATCTCCAGACTGGCTCATGCACATCGACTGGCCTTTGCTCTAAGCCAGTCAGCGGGCAGCTGGGCTGTAGTGACAGCCCAGGCTATAACTGGCACTCATACAGCCGCTTTCATCAACAGGAAAATGAATTTCACCTCGCGTCTCCCCGGAGAGGCGAGCCATTTTACAGATGGAGAAACTGAGGCACGGTGCTTTTAAATGACTTCCCCGCAGTCCAACAATGAATTGGTGACCGAGTTCAGAATAGAACCCAGGAGTCCTGACTCCGAGCGCCATCCTCCGAGCGCAAGCATAATACTGCTTTGTTTAGTTCCTGTGGGCTCAGGAAGAACCCTCAGAGACTTCAGCGAGGGGGACTGCAGGGCTGGACCCTAAACCCTTCGGCGAGGTACACCTCAAGTCCATGGAATGGAATCCTGACTCAAGATCAGGATGTCCTGCTTTGAAGCAAACTTCTTGGCTTCGCTTGGACCTCTGTGGATCAAGGCAGGAGCCAGTTTCTCCCCCAGGACAGAGTTCTGTTCCAGGGACATTACGTGTAATTAACATCGTTCACTTGCAAAGGTTCCAGACCTCAGACTGGAGTTGGGCTGCTGCAATTCTGATATTCTGTTTCTGTGATTAGTACTGGGAGGGAATCGGCGTCACGAGGAGTGCAGGGGATGGGAGTCAGGACTCCTGGAGGCTATTCCTGGCTTGGTCACTGACTCCCTGTACTTGTGATCTGATCGTGGGCAAAGCCATTAGCGGCTCCGTGCCTCGGTTTCCCCATGTGTAGACTAATGATCCTCTGCACAGGAGGGCAGGAAACTCAGCCAGTAAAGTGCTTTGAAATCCTCAGCTGAAAGTGGGCAAAAATATCATTCATAAAATCCAACGGGAAACTGATGGCTGGTACTGCTTAGCCGACAACCACCTAATGCCAGACTGGCCTTTCCGGTAGCCTCTCCCTAGTACGGCCCTTGTGCCGGCCCCCTTGGGATGGTACCTCACTGCATGCGTGTTCAGAAATAGTCATCCCTGCTTCTGCTTCCATTCCAGCTCCCAGCTTCGACTACGGGGACATGCCGTCGCCTCTGGGCGAGTCGGAGAGCACCATCACGGTGCTGCTGAGGCCGGCGCAGGGCAGAGGGGCCCCCATCAGGTAGGGGTCCACCCAGAGGACTCTCAGACTCTTAGATGCAAGGAACTGCATTCCCTGTGTGTGAGCTGTGTGCGTGCCCTAGGTCCTGACGCCGAGAGAAGGCACTGCGACCACACGAGCGAGCACAGAGCCCTAAAGCGAAGCAATCTCCTTTCTTCCCTTTCTAGCTTCCTTTTTCTTTCTTTCATATGAAGTCCCTATAAAGTCCTGTGGCAACTGGTAGCCTTTTCTTTTGCTGGGGGATTCATGGACCCTTAAAAACCACTTTGCCACCTCACCATATTAGCACAAGGCATGCATGAGTCTATGAATGACTGGCAATCTGTTCAGCACCTGGCCATATATAAACAGGTGTCACCTTGACAAGCAGGGCGGATTAATAGAGGTGGGCTGTCCCGTGGCCACCTGGCTCGGGCTGAGAGCTCTGTTGTGTACTATTCTCGGCTCAGTCCTCCACCCACTTCAGACCCCTTGCTTTGGAGACTCCTCGCTCTAATGCTTTGCAGTTGCGGGGAGGTGAGCATCCAAAGGTTTGGCTTGGGGGAGCCCCCTCGAGGTTTGGATCCTTCTCGTGGGTAGTTGTGATCCCTCAGCTGCTTTGCTCTGACCAGGGAAGGGAGCAGGGAGCGATATGCTGCCTGGCAAATCCCTTGCTTTGCTTGTTTCCCAGAGGCGTTGGTACTGCTGATGTCTGTGTCGGCGCCTTGGTGTCTAGAAACTCTGCTCTAGGCATTATTCTGGGCAGGTTCTCTGGCCTGTGTTCTTCAGGAGGTGAGACGAGATGGTCACAATGGGCCCTTCTGGCCTTGGAATCTAGGAACTGATAAGATCCCCCAGTGAGCAGAATGTCCTGAGCTCCCCACAGAGTTGGGAATGAGCAACAGGTGTTGCTCCTAAGCTGTAGACCTGGATTCTGTTTTCACTTCTACCAGTGACTCCATGTGACATTTCCCCTCTCTGTGCCTCAGTTTCTCCACCTGGAAAACCAGGATGTTGCTAATTACATTCCGTAGAGATGAGCTCTGAGACCTATGGAAAAATGCTGAGGATTATCATCGTTCCGTATTCTTTGTCATTAAAAGGGAAAACAAGGTAGAGGGAACGGGGAAAAAAATAGTTCAGAACATTGATAATTTGCAGGCCGAATGTTTGATCTTCCCCCCATGCAACATCAGCTGCTCCTTAATGAGATGCTGAATAATGTCATTATTTATATTCCAATAGTCCTAAAGGCCCCAGCCAAGATGGGGGGCGGGGGGTGGGGGGGAGTCTCAGTGTGCCAGGACCTGCCTGTATAACCCCTGCCCTGGAGAGCTCCCCAGCCAGATAGGTAAAGGCTAGAAGAGAAGACAAAGTGCAGGCTTGCCAAGATGAGTGGCAGAGCTGGGATTAGGTATCCTGATGCGCTGGCGCCCAGACCACATGCCTTCTCTGAGTTACGGTCCATTCGTACTGATCCAAACCACCCAGCTGAGAGCAGGGTCCAGCTTCTCAGAATCCGGTACAGACCCCTGTGAGGTTGTGCACACGTCGGCAGGTTGTTAGAAAGGGGAGGGTTTGAACAGCCTGTGATCAGATAACATCTTCCTGCTCTGTGCCATCGGTGCTGAATTTCTCCGAGGCCGTGATCAAGGGAAACCAATAACCCAGGCCCCACCTGCCCATCGAATCCCACGGCCTCGCTCTGGCAGCAGCATGTGGTCATTAAAACCTACAGTCAGTGGCGGATTAGCCACTGGGCCAATGGGGCCTGTGCCCAGGGGCCTCAGCCAATTGGGGGGGCCCCCGGAAAAATGGGCCCCTCTGCACCCCACCCCACTCCGCCCGCCAGGCACTCCTGTCAGGGAGTGGGGTCAGGGAGCAGGGTCAGAGTGCAGGGGCTTCCCCAGCTCCCTGGCAGGAGTGCTGGGGAGGGAAGGTTGGGGGGGTACTACAGGCAGAAGGGGTGGTGAGGGGCACTCCCTTGCTCTGGCCCAGGGCCCCACAAACCCCTAATCTGCCGCTGCCTACAGCTGTACCCAACAACACGCACTCAGGAGGGAACAGAGTGGATCTGATTGGGAGTTATTAAAGAGGTGGTTTTAATAGATCTGGGGGCTGTCCGTGTCTGAGTGCAAGAGATCTGCCCGCGAAGACTGCAGTCACTCAAGAGCTCATCTCGATATGCTGCTGTTAGTGACCTGGGCTGAGTAATACAGGAATACAGAACGCAATAAACATAATCTGAAATGGCACCTTTAATTCTATCCAGAGTGCATTCCTTCCTGTAGGGGAGGGAGCCTGATTTGAAGGCACTTAGCAGGCTGGGAGGTTGTTCTGCACACAAGATGTTTTCTCAAGTTGGAAAGATTCCTTCCCTGGATTTTTCACGTGGGAATGTGGCTTTTTTAGGACAGTGGTGCAGGCAGGTGCCTTTCCCAAGCTGTTCTGAAACATGATCCTCACAGTAGGTAGACTCCAAACTCACCCTCTTCCTGGGGTTTATGACCTTGGTTTTATTAACAAAGAAATGAGTAAGATAACAGAAAGATCAACATACTCCTGTTCTTAGAGCTCCTCCCTCAAGACTGCTCAGCCCACACCCTAGATCCTCTCTCCGCAGCACCTACCTTACATCCAGATGAGGTGGCAAGTCTCCTGTCTCAATGAGTCAGCAGAACCCATTTAACCCTTTGCCAGCAGGCTCAGCATAGAGTAGTGGGGAGTTTCAGGCAAACACTGCCAGCCAGTTAACAAGGGAGTTGGGCAGGGTCCTCAGGCTTAGCTTTGCCAGGAGGCTCAATGCCAACATGCCAGGTGCCCTGTGCCCACAACTAATTTGCATAAATGAACATTCATTTTAAATATATCCAATAAGTCTCTCCTTTCGTATGGATACAAAAATAATCGGTGTCTGTGCTTCCTCCTTCTCTGCTCAGTGCATAGAAATAGCTCCTTAATCGAATCCACTCACACTCACATGCTGCAGCTGACCCGCTCGGGCCCCAGTCTGGAGTTACAGACTGAGCGTGTCCCCGGGGTGCGTTGTAGCCACAAGCTGCCTTTCTCCCACCACCCGTGGTGATGCAGGGGGCTGTGAGTGTGATCCCCGGACTGCCGTGAGAGAGGGGAGAGGCAGTTCCTCATTTTAAAGCCCAACTCCTTCCGGGCTCACGTCCTTTCTTGTCCCTGCCTTCCCCCTCCCCGCCTCCCGTGTCCAGCACCTACCAAGTCGTCGTGGAGGAGGACCGGCCCAAGAAGATGAAGCGGGAGCTGGGGGGCCAGGACTGCTTCCCGGTGCCGCTGACCTTCGACGACGCTGTGTCCCGGGGCGCCGTGCACTACTTTGGGGCCGAGCTGCTTCCCAACAGCCTCCCCGAAGCCAAGCCCTTCACCGTCGGGGACAACCAGACGTACAGCGGGTACTGGAACCCGCCGCTGGAGCCCAAGAAGGCTTATCTCATCTACTTCCAGGCCATGAGCAACCTGAAAGGGGTGAGTAGCTGCCTCCGTGCCTGGGATTGGTGCCAGGGTGTTCCTGAGTGGGGACTGCCACGAATGCTGGCACCTCCACTCGGGTGATGGGGCATGTGGCCCGCATGGGAATGCGTGGGGAACGGGGGACGTCCCGCGCCAGATTTTCAAAGGGCGTCAGCAGCTGCATCCTCAGCCTTTGTGCCCAGTTACCTCCTCATTTCAAGGGAGGCATTTTAGTGGGTTGCACCAATTTGGAGTTGTTTGACTGGATGTTCGGGGAGAGTTAAAAGAGGTGCCCCCCCTCCAGGCCTCTGAATCGCAAGCGTCTCCGCTCGCTTGTGGCTCCCCTGGCAGGTTGTTCCGAGCTGAGCTGCACGAGCCATAAGCTTGGCCGTGCCTCGGGGGCCCAGCTTCACTGCGGAAGCAAATAAGATCTGACTAGCTGGAGGTTCTGTTCCCCTTCTTGGCCGATTTCCTCCGAGAAGCCAGCAGGAGCGACTGGCGCTTCCTTGGGAGGCCTTGGTCTTCTTCACATGTGCCAGCGACTCCCCTCCTACGTGCAGGGTGAATGAACTATCAGAGACCTAGCGGCAGGCGCCTGTAGTAGCCGAGACAGGGTCTCTCAAAGGAAGCGCTGGCTCTGTGCGGGCAGACAGCTGGTGTACGGCATGTGGCCAGAGGCGATGCATGGCGGGGAGCATGTCCCCCCCGCCCCGCCGCCAGTTTTGCTGCTTGGCTTGCACTGAGCATGCTCACACGGACTGAGCATGCTCAGTAGCACTGTTGAAGTCGGCTGCCCTCACTCTGCCCCTCCCCACACTATCGGCAGGCACCAGCTGCCTTCCTCATGGGGAAGCTGCCGGCTGTGCCAATCTGTCCTCCTGAGGATTCCTTCACAACTTGTTGGGCTGTCATTAGTGCTGAGACAGGCAGCCTCCTCTCTGGTTCACTCAAGCCCAGCTCGGCCCCTCTGCAAGGAGATGGTGGTCTCCGTCTAGCCCCTGTTGGATGTGATGCAAATCCTGCATCCAAACTGGGATTCTTCTCAGCCATCGCACCATAGGGGCCACTGTGTCTGAATGGCTCCCACATCCCACCACAGAAGCTGGTCCTCCCAGTCTGGGTTGTGGCACTTTAATAGGACAGCGTGTGGGAAGCTTTCCTTTCCTCTGCCCACGCTGTACGTGTTCTGTGGTTAAAGCTGGTGTGACTCCATTGACATCAGTGAAGCTGTGCCCATGTACACCCGCCATCAGTCTCCTGGGCTGTCAGTCCAGTGCATTTCACCAGCACTAAGTTCATCTGCAGGAGAAAATGCTTGACAAACTGGAGTGAGCTCAGAGAAGAGTGATGACAGGGATCAGCGGGCTAGAAGGACCGAGGGGCTTAAAAGGAAGGATTACAGTGTCTCTGTAATCTAATCTGATATCGTCTGGGCACGGTGGCATCTGAGAATAGCTGAGCAATGACTGTGAATGGTGGTTGTAGTGGGACTAGAGATGCTACCTTGCGGTTGTAAAGTACAGATGGTTGGAGAATGGGTGTTTTTTCCTCCATGAAAAATTTAGATTTTTCTGCACAAATTTGAACGTGAAAACATTCTGGTAGAAAACTGAAATATTTCAGCAGAAAACCAAAATATTTTGATTGGGAAATGCCACTGCCGTGCCTTATGGGAGTTGTAGTTCAGGTGCCTCATGCGTCCGTTCTCACCTATAGGTCAGGCTCCCTGGTCAGACTACATCTCCCATGATACACCATGGGCAGAAGCAGTCCACCGTGGGAGTCCCTGGCCATGGTGCCTCCTAGGTGATGTAGTCCAGCTGTGGAGCTATGCCAATGGAAGGGAATGGGCACATAAGGCACTACAGCTCCCATGAGGCACCACAGCAGCATTTCCAAATTGAAATATTTTGGTTTGGGGCCAAAATATTTCAGATTTGGAAGGATTGTTTTTTCAGTGAAAATTTTGAAGTTTTCCACAGGAAGTGGAAACTTTTTTGCAAAAAATTTTGTTTAGTTGAAAACCCATCTTTCCACGCAACACATTTCCACCCAGCCCTATTATAAGAACTCTGCAATAAAGGCTGGCCCAGGGCTGTTCTTTGCCCTGTTGATATCAGAGCCTAGACTCGGTACCAGGGTCACCATCAGATCATCCCATTTCCCATCGAATGATGGTCAGAAGCCCAGATGATGGGTCACAAAAATCAGAGTGGATTAGTCCGTCTGGGACCTTTCCATCTAGCCCATCCCTGGGGCTCAGTTCAGGGCTTTTCTTCTGTATGGCCTAGAGGCTCCATTGTCGCCCTCCCTGCACTTGAGCTCTGAGAGAGGATAATGTAGGAGAGTCTGATGGATCAACAATTAAACACCAGACGTCTTGGCATATCAGGGACACCCATTGGCATAGGTACAGAGTATGCCAGGCGCGTCAGCCAGCAGCATATACATGGTTCATGTGAAAAGGGAGCCAGTGCTTCGTTGTGAAAAGGCTCGGCAAACTGGCCAAGTTTTGTCCTGGCTTCCCCGTTAAAAGTAGAGCAATTGAAGATGAACTCATTTTCATATCCCCGCTGGATACTGAACCTCCCAATCTCTTCTCTCTCTGCAGGAGACCAGGCTGAACTGCATTCGGATTGCCCGCAAAGGTAAGATTCCCATTGTACTTCCCAATCACTTGTGCTCAGCAGATTGGCTTTTCTATTTTGTTGTTCCACTGAGGTTGGGACTCCGCACACTGGTTTGTTATTGTAGGGTTGCTCTTGAATTTCCGGGCTGTGAAGAATGCCTTATGGTTGCATGGTTGCTCGTGAAGGTTGTGCATTTCTGGTTTATTATTGTAGGGTTGATCATGAGGGATATGTGCATTCTGGTTTATTATTGTAGGGTTGCTTTTGCTTTTGGCAGTTTTTATTTTTTTTAATAAAATTATTACTGTGGTAGCGCTTGGAGGCCCCGCACAAGATCAGGACCCCATGGTGCTGGGAGAGACCCCCTGTGAAGAGCGTCTACTCTGAGCAGATCAGCTGGGGCAGAAAGGAAGTATATTACCCCCTTTTCACAGGCATGGAGCTGAGGCACTGAGCACTTAAGTGACTTGCCCAGGGTCATGCAGTAAGCCTGTGGCCATGCAAGTGCCCTAACCTGAAGCCCAAGCTTCACCTCTGAAGCGGCATATTAAAACATTTGTTTTGGAATAAAAATCATATAAGAAGTGATATGTGGGTCTTGTGGGGAAAAAAAAACAAGGGGAAAAAAACAAGCATGTCAGATTTCAGGCCTTGTGACCTTGTCAGCATCCCTTTAAAGCTGTGAATATTGCAATTGATCTTGGCTGGTATAAACCCGGACATGTTTGGCGTTAATATAGTCCAGGGTGATATTAACCAGGGTAATTGTGTTGCTGGCAGTGATGGGGAGCCACTCTTGTGAGTGAAATTGATTGGGGAAATATTTCGGCTTCGCTTTTTGGCTTTTGGAATTTCAACAAATAACATAATGCTTTGTTCTTTCAGGGGGATTGAACTTTGGGGCCTCGTGCATTTAATAAAATTCCTTGTGCTCGACTAATATATTTTGCTCCCTACTGGATTCAAGGAAGGGGAAAAATATGTAATAAAATAAGCTAAACTCCTGGCTCGATGGGAAATGAAAAATGGGGATACGTGTGCCTGCGGCTAGCGTGGCATATTAAAAAAGGAGCAGGGGGATTCATAGCTTGGTGTGGAACGATGCAAAGACGAGCTAAGATCCAGCCAGCGACTAGAGGGTTAGCCCTCGGGTGGTCTGGGTTGGCCATGGCAGCAAGGGAGATGTGGATTCGTTGAGGAGGATGGTATGTCCTGGGGCTATCGGCCAATCGTCGTGAGCCAGCCAGGCATGTGGGGATTGTAGTGGGAATGGGGGGCTCCGGGGGGGTACGTAGAGTGAGAGAAGCGTGAGGCAGGTGAAGGGAGGAGGGAGCCCTCAGCGTTGGCCCATGCTGGGGCCTCCCTCTCTTCTCGAGACCACGTCCCTGTTTTTCTTTCCTCTTTGTGTGCTGAATAAACACCCGGGGCACGGGGCACCGTGTGCAAAACATACCTGCTCCGTTCTCCCTGCGGCTGAACCACCAGCGGTGCCCACCGCAAAGGAGACACCCCGCACGAGTGCTGGGGGGCGAGGCCAGGGCTCAGCACCTGGGCCAGGGAGGGAGATGCCCAAGGGAGGCCGGGTTTGTGGCCTCTGCTGGGATCGGGGAGAGGTTTAGTGCGTGGGGTTGAGGATGGCAAGTCTTGGAGTCTGAAGGGGGAGGGGTCAGGAGCTGGGATTGGAGCAGTTCCTGAGATCAGGGAATATACCCTTGCCTAGTATTGGGGTTGGGTAGCTCCCGGGCTCAGAGAGGGGTGTACTACCTGGGCATGGATCCTGCCAGCTCCCGGGCCCAGAGAGGGGTGTACTGCCTGGGCATGGATCCTGCCAGCTCCCGGGCTCAGAGAGGGGCGTACTGTCTGGGACAGTGGACGGGCAGCTCCCGGGCTCAGAGGGAGCTATAGTGCCTGGGACGGGGGACGGGCAGTTCCCGGGCTCAGAGAGGGGCGTACTGCCTGGGCATGGATCCTGGCAGCTCCTGGAACTGAGATGGCTACAGTACAATGTCCGAGATGGGTTATTAGTCTCAGCTGTGACACTCCTCGTTCCCACGTTGTGCCTTAGTCCTGTATTTGGACTCTGTGAGCAGCGCACTCAGGCAGTGTTCTCAATGAGACTCAATTTCCAGGCTGACTTCTGACCGTATCCAGGGGCAGGGCACTATTCCCCAGCCTCCGCTTTGGCTGCCTGCTTCGTACCGGTTTATTAATAATCCTCCTCATCCTTATAACTGTGTTTGTAGAGCTCCCTCTGCCCCTGCCAAGGCGCGGTGGGAGCCTCGGAAATGCAATGAAAATGCAGCCATCCCGAGAAGAGGCAGGAGTTAACCCCTCATTAGATGCCCAGCAGGCAAACCGTCCCGGGTGACAGCACTGGAGTGGGCTGTGTGTGTGTGTGTGTGTGTTGGGGGGGGGGCGGATCGCACACAGGCCTGACATTGATTCAGCTGGAAGAGGTGTCTGGAGGCGAGCGCGCGTCTGGCGTTTATTGCTGCTCCATGAACTCATCGCGCTGGGACGCCCCCACTCTCCACGTTCGCATCCTTCTCACGGCTTATGAGCGCCAGGAGGGGGGCGGAATTCGCCATGAGCTGCGCAGTGCAGTGCTTCCTGGAACAGGGCTCTTCCTCCTTCCTCTGAACTGCCGGCACGCAGCGCTGGGGCAGACGAGCGCCCCGCAGGAAGGGCGAGAAGGGAGCCGTACGTGCATATAACCTGGCTCTGCCCGTGATCCTGGCAGGGCCAGTGTGTTGGCCTGCTAACTTTGATAGCGTCCTTTTAAACCACACTAAGCGAGGGGGAGGAGGGAGAGTGTGGCGAGGAGTCCGCCGGAGAGCAGAAGCAAGGCCCCCGGGGCCGTGCCGGAGAGTGATGCGTCGTGGAGGTTACGCCCCCGGCGTCACCAGGAGAAGGCAGCAGGGAGCGTCCTGGCCCTGCCGCACACTCTCCGTGTGGTGTGAGAGCTATGAGAGAGGAGACTGCGGTGGCTGAAGTGCCGCTGTGTCTGTCCGGATCGGAGACGGGAGAGAAAAAACTTCTGGGAGATTTAGGCCGAGAGAGGAAAGTTCAAATGAAGTGATGGGAGCTGCCAATAGCCAAAACGCAGGGAGTGACTCCATGTCAGGAGCAGCGGGGGATGGGAAGGTGGGCGAATGCTGCAGAAAAACCTTCTGCAGATATCTGATCCGTGGACCAATCCCTCCATCTGACCCGTATACCTTAGCAATTCATTCAGCCTGCCTATCCACCCCATCCACCCGACCCATCTATCCAGCCCATTCACCCAACCCATCCACCAACCCATCCATCTACCCAACCAATAACCTGACCCAACTATCCACCCAACCCATCTATCCAGCCCTTCTGCCTGACCCATCTACCCAACCAATAACCCAACCCATCTATCCAGCCCATCCACACAACCCATCTACCCAACCCATCCATCTACCCAACCAATAACCTGACCCAACTATTCAGCCCATCCACCCAACCCATCTACCCAACCCATCCATCTACCCGACCAATAACCTGACCCATCCACCCGACCCATCTACCAGCCCATCCACCCGACCCATCTACCCAACCAATAACCTGAGCCAACTATCCAGCTCATCCACCCGACCCATCTACCCAACTAATAACCTGACCCATCCACCCGACCCATCTATCCAGCCCATCCATCCAACCCATCTACCCAACCAATATCCAGCCCATCCACTCAACCCATCTGTTCAATCCATCCACCCAACAACCCATCTACCCAACCAATAACCTGACCCATCTATCCAGCCCATCCACTTGACCCATCTACCCGACCAATAACCTGACCCATCCACCCGACCCATCTACCCAACCAATAACCTGAGCCAACTATCCAGCCCATCCACCCGACCCATCTACCCAACTAATAACCTGACCCATCCACCCGACCCATCTATCCAGCCCATCCATCCAACCCATCTACCCAACCAATAACCTGACCCATCTATCCAGCCCATCCACTCAACCCATCTGTTCAATCCATCCACCCAACAACCCATCTACCCAACCAATAACCTGACCCATCTACCCGACCAATAACCTGACCCATCTATCCAGCCCATCCACTCAACCCATCTGTTTAATCCATCCACCCAACAACCCATCTACCCAACCAATAACCTGATCATCTATCCAGCCCATCCACCCAATCCATCTATCCAATCCATCTACCCAACCCATCTACCCAACCAATCACCCAACCCATCTATCCAACCCATCCACCAACCCATCTGTCTAATCATCCATCCAACTCATCTATCCAAACCATCCACCTAATCCTTCCACGCAACCCACCCATCTAATCCATCTACTTCATTCATCCAACCAACCCATCTACCTAGTTCATCTACCTGATCACCTGATTCCTCCACCCAACCTGTCCACCTTATCTATTCACCAAACCCCTCCACCCAATCCGTGCTCCTAAATAATCCATCCACTTGACCCATCCACCCTATCCATTTATTTTATCTTATCTAGTTTAGGTATCGCTATGGTGCCACTCCCCCTGGGATTTAAGTGCCAGGGGTTTGACCATTTCCAGATTTGCTTTCCATTAATGTCCAAGCGCGGGAGCTTTCCCAGCACAGACACTCACCAAGAACAAACTCCAGAGACATGCACAGGAGCATTTGCAGAACACAAACCTTAAAGCCGCACGCCTGGGACTTTGCACCCAAAGTGCTTCCACGTTCATCCATATGGGAACAGGAACAATGCCGTGTGATTCAGCTGACCAATCCCAGTAAGCCGACACGGCCCAAGTAGCAAGGACCCTCAGCGATCCGGCTCTGTGATCGATCCACAGAGGAGACAGAGCAGTTTTACAGAATCAGCACAACAGCTGCGAGATTGCGGGCAATGAATTAATTTGGGGGGGCAGTGGTGGGCTTGGCCTGGCCTGGGCGCGGGGAGCGGGGCGAAGAGAGGCGGAGCAGTAGCGTCTCTCTTGGCAATCGGTTTTTGATCGTTTGTTGGGGTTACTTCTTTGATTGTTTGTTTGGATCAGAACCTCAAACAGCCTTATTTCATGTGGGATTAGATCAGCTCGTTTGCTAGAACATTAAACAGGCGTCCGTTGTCACGTGAACGTTTCCTTCTCTGGAAACGAGGGGTCCATGCATAGCTCCGCTCCGAATGATGGGGGAGGACAGGCTGTTTGATGTGCCTCGCGTAGGACAGCGCTGGCGAGATGCACCCCCAGTTCAGGGGTAGGGTCCAGATTCCTTCTACCCCATTATTGGCTACAAAGGGCACTCAACCCGCCCCCGCGAAGCCGTAGGCCGCAGCCGTTCTGTGGGTGTGCGCGCGCACACACGTTACCTGTGTGGATGTGAGGGAGCTTTTGTCTGTGTGTACGCACACATGTGTACATTTGCACATAAAATCTACATGGGGGGAGTTGTGTGTGGGTGAGGTTGTGTTGTATATGTGTGTGTGGGGGGGATCTTTTGGCTGTGTGTGTGGGGCAGAGAGGTGTGGGGCGTAAGTCTACACATGCTGTCTGCGTGCGTGTGGCAGAGTTTTGGCGTGTGGGTGGGTGGGGCGGGGAGAAAGTAGGTGGGAGCTGATTTCTGACCCTTTCCTCTGTGCCTTTCCCCCTCCAGCTGCCTGCAAAGAGAGCAAGCGTCCCCTGGAGGTGTCCCAGCGCTCGGAGGAGATGGGCCTGATCTTGGGCATTTGTGCCGGGGGGCTGGTGATCTTGATTATCCTCCTTGGAGCGATCATTGTCGTCATTCGGAAAGGGTAAGGAAATGGCTGTCTCCTCATCTGCGGGCTGGCAGCTCCCTCGCCCCCGGGCCCTCCCACTCCTCCCAGCGCGGCTCCTCCCTCGCTCCCGGGGCCCTTCCACTCCTCCCAGCGCGGCTCCTCCCTCTTCCCCGGGCCCTTCCACTCCTCCCAGCGCGGCTCCTCCCTCGCTCCCGGGACCCTCCCACTCCTCCCAGCGCGGCTCCTCCCTCTTCCCCGGGGCCCTTCCACTCCTCCCAGCGCGACTCCTCCCTCTTCCCCGGGGCCCTTCCACTCCTCCCAGCGCGGCTCCTCCCTCGCTCCCGGGACCCTTCCACTCCTCCCAGCGCGGCTCCTCCCTCTTCCCCGGGCCCTTCCACTCCTCCCAGCGCGGCTCCTCCCTCTTCCCCGGGGCCCTTCCACTCCTCCCAGCGCGGCTCCTCCCTCGCTC
The DNA here is from genome assembly GCA_033296515.1 of Macrochelys suwanniensis. Taxonomy (NCBI): domain Eukaryota; kingdom Metazoa; phylum Chordata; order Testudines; family Chelydridae; genus Macrochelys; species Macrochelys suwanniensis. The sequence goes on along the minus strand of CM065794.1, from coordinate 6,629,744 downwards.
CCGGGACCCTTCCACTCCTCCCAACGCGGCTCCTCCCTCTTCCCCGGGGCCCTTCCACTCCTCCCAGCGCGGCTCCTCCCTCGCCCCCGGGGCCCTTCCACTCCTCCCAGCGCGGCTCCTCCCTCGCTCCCGGGACCCTTCCACTCCTCCCAGCGCGGCTCCTCCCTCGCTCCCGGGGCCCTTCCACTCCTCCCAGCGCGGCTCCTCCCTCGCTCCCGGGACCCTTCCACTCCTCCCAACGCGGCTCCTCCCTCTTCCCCGGGGCCCTTCCACTCCTCCCAGCGCGGCTCCTCCCTCTTCCCCGGGGCCCTTCCACTCCTCCCAGCGCGGCTCCTCCCTCTTCCCCGGGGCCCTTCCACTCCTCCCAACGCGGCTCCTCCCTCTTCCCCGGGGCCCTTCCACTCCTCCCAGCGCGGCTCCTCCCTCGCCCCCGGGGCCCTTCCACTCCTCCCAGCGCGGCTCCTCCCTCTTCCCCGGGCCCTTCCACTCCTCCCAGCGCGGCTCCTCCCTCTTCCCCGGGGCCCTTCCACTCCTCCCAGCGCGGCTCCTCCCTCGCTCCCGGGGCCCTTCCACTCCTCCCAGCGCGGCTCCTCCCTCTGCCCCGGGGCCCTTCCACTCCTCCCAGCGCGGCTCCTCCCTCGCTCCCGGGACCCTTCCACTCCTCCCAGCGCGGCTCCTCCCTCGCTCCCGGGACCCTTCCACTCCTCCCAGCGCGGCTCCTCCCTCTTCCCCGGGCCCTTCCACTCCTCCCAGCGCGGCTCCTCCCTCTTCCCCGGGGCCCTTCCACTCCTCCCAGCGCGACTCCTCCCTCTTCCCCGGGGCCCTTCCACTCCTCCCAACGCGGCTCCTCCCTCTTCCCCGGGGCCCTTCCACTCCTCCCAGCGCGGCTCCTCCCTCTTCCCCCGGCCCTTCGACTCCCCCCAGCACGGCTCCTCCCTCGCCCCCGGGCCCTTCCACTCCTCCCAGCGCGGCTCCTCCCTCGCCCCCGGGCCCTTCCACTCCTCCCAGCGCGGCTCCTCCCTCGCCCCCGGGGCCCTTCCACTCCTCCCAGCGCGGCTCCTCCCTCGCTCCCGGGACCCTTCCACTCCTCCCAGCGCGGCTCCTCCCTCTTCCCCCGGCCCTTCCACTCCTCCCAGCGCGGCTCCTCCCTCTTCCCCGGGGCCCTTCCACTCCTCCCAGCGCGGCTCCTCCCTCGCCCCCGGGGCCCTTCCACTCCTCCCAGCGCGGCTCCTCCCTCGCCCCCGGGGCCCTTCCACTCCTCCCAGCGCGGCTCCTCCCTCGCCCCCGGGGCCCTTCCACTCCTCCCAGCGCGGCTCCTCCCTCTTCCCCCGGCCCTTCGACTCCCCCCAGCACGGCTCCTCCCTCGCCCCCGGGCCCTTCCACTCCTCCCAGCGCGGCTCCTCCCTCGCCCCCGGGGCCCTTCCACTCCTCCCAGCGCGACTCCTCCCTCGCCCCCGGGGCCCTTCCACTCCTCCCAGCGTGACTCCTCCCTCTTCCCCGGGCCCTTCCAGTCCTCCCAGCGCAGCTCCTCCCTCTTCCCCGGGGCCCTTCCACTCCTCCCAGCGCGGCTCCTTCCTCGCCCCCAGGGGAACGTCAGTGCTCAGGCAGTGAGAGACCAGCCACAGTTGCATCCGGCAGAGCCTGCGATGGGGAGGGACCGGAATCCACCCCTGCACCTGGGCTCAGCCTGTGCCTGCACTAGCATCCTCTGTGAATCCCCTTCTGCTCTCCCCCCAGCTCCGCCGATGCCCCTTAGTCCTGACCTGCAGCCCCCCGGCTCGCACAGTTGTGCCCCACCTCAGCTAGCTGGGGCACCTCTCTCCTGGGCTGCCTCCCTCCCCAGCCCCTCACCCCCCGATCTGCCCATTCACCTCTCTCCTGGCCGGCCTCCCACTCCAGCCCCTCACCCCCCGATCTGCCCATTCACCTCTCTCCTGGCCGGCCTCCCACCCCAGCCCCTCACCCCCCGATCTGCCATTCACCTCTCTCCTGGCCGGCCTCCCACTCCAGCCCCTCATCCCCCCGATCCGCCCATTCACCTCTCTCCTGGCCGGCCTCCCACTCCAGCCCCTCCCGACCCCGATCTGCCCATTCACCTCTCTCCTGGGGTGCCTCCCACTCCAGCCCCTCGCCCCCCGATCTGCCCATTCACCCCTCTCCTGGGCTGCCTTCCACTCCAGCCCCTCACTCCCCGATCTGCTCGTTCACCTCTCTCCTGGCCTGCAGCCCCCGCTGCTGCCCAGTTTTGCCCCTCTCCTGAGCGACCTGGGTCAGTGTGTCCCGCAAGGCTCGGATTGAAGCAGTCCCAGAGCCATGCTGGGTAAGATTTGGGCAGCATAAAAGCACTGCTTCCTTCGAGGAGGCCGGCCAGGGTTGTAGACCGCGCAGGAGAAGGGAATGGGCTGAGCGGGCCCGTGGCAGAGTGTTTTGTGACTGTGTCAGATGCTAATGTAGGTGCCCAGCGGGTATTCGACAGTCTCGGGGGGGCTGATTCCCCATTGCCTGCTCTGCACGTTAAAACAACCAGGTGGCGACACCAAATAAACCCGTGAGATCGACGTCCGGCCAGAAAGGAGCGAGAGCCTGGCGCCGGCGCCTGTGCCCTGAGCGTGCTGTGCAGCCCTATTGCAGGATCCGCTTCCCCCAGGGGATGGGAAATGCTGGGAGTTGGTCCCCCTCTCTGCTGCCGCTTCAGGCAGTCCCTTTTCTCTCCACCCTTTCGCTGTTCCCGTTAGGTTTCTGGATGGCTAAGCCTGGCCCGTGGGATGAGACCTGAGGACCAGCGAACTTGTTCCGTTAGTAGCTGGCGTGGCAGCAATAACCTAGCGCACCAGGGCACCTGCCCCCAATGCCCCACGTTAGCTGCTTCTCTCCAGCACGCTCTGCCGTGACGGTGCTGACCGGTGCCCCATCCCCACCATCCGTCCCCCAGCGGGCTGCCGGCAGTAAGCCTGCTGCTAACAGCTCCTTTGTCTAGGAGGCAATGTTCCACAAAGGGCAGAGGAGTCACGCCTGTCCAGGCAGGCCGCTAACTCATGCGATATACATGAAACAGACAGTGACAGACACTGATCTCCTTCCCTAGGGTGACCAGACAGCAAGTGTAAAAAATCGGGACAGGGGGTGGGGAGTAATAGGTGCCTATAAAAGAAAAAGCCCCCAAAATCGGGACTGTCTTGGGCTGTTTACAGTAGAAAGGATCTGGGGCGTGATCCCATCCTGACGCTAGATGGGGAGGGGGCAAAGGGGGTGTCTGAGGATTTCCCCTGCCCCCCTCAGCAATCCCATTATCTCAGCACCTCCGGGTGGCTGTCGCTGTCTTTGCCCACATCCCATTGAGCCTCCGCAATTGGCAGTGACTCTGCTGGAACAAGCCCACGGCAGCCCTTGGCTCGCCAGGAACGGGCTCTGTGCCTACTGAGAAGGGAGCCGGCGCGTGCCAGCGAATGCTGCCATCCGAAGTGCCGTGGCAGCATTCCCCGCGGCTCAGTCAGCCCCGTCTCCTTCAGAGAACCCACGCGGTTTCCAGTGAGCTTTGGCCGTTAGGGGTAGGTCCACCTCTGCTGGGCGTTCGGGTGGGGCTGGTCCTGTGGCAGGTGGGGGCCTATGTCAGTTAATTAACAGAACTCCAGACCCAAAGCCCCCTGGATCTTTACCTGTCTATCTGCTTAGGTGCCTGCCTGCCGCCTCACAATCCCTGTATTATCTGAGCACCCTGAGGCGCTACAGAATCTATCCTCACAGCCCCCCTGTGGAGCAGGGACGTATCTGTTAGGATCAATAAATTATCCCCATTTTGCAGATGGGGAAACCGAGGCCCAGAGCAGCGAAGCTATTTGCTTTGGCCACATAAGGAGTTTGTTGCAGAGCCAAGGACTGAGTCCAGTTCAGATCTGCATGTCGCAGCTCTGTCCTGCCTCTCTCCGGAGTCCAAACAAGGAACCCCCCCCCCCCCCATCCCACCCCTCTGAGCTGAACCCTCACCGTGAACTCAGTCGCAGGGGTGAATCCCCATGTGGTTCCGAGCCCAGCCCAGTGCACATCGGTGCTTTGGCTCCGGTGGGATGGCATAGGATCATCAGTGGCGCCAGGTTCTAACACCAGGGGGAGCGAACACATTAAAAAAGGCGCCGACCGCTGGCCCCACCAACAGCTCACTGCTGGCCTGGGTGAAAGAACCCAGACTGGCAGCGGGCTGAGAGACCCCGGCTGGCAGGAGCCCGTGGGAGGAATCCTAGAGCCACTCAGCCTGCCCCTCTCTGGGATTCCCTCCGCGGGCTCCTGCCAGCCGGGGTCTCTCAGCCCGCTGCCAGTCTGGGTTCTTTCACCCAGGCCGGCAGCGGGCTCTTGGTGGGGCCAGCAGCAGGACCCCTGCGTTATTTTGTTGCTCCACCTCCGTCCACTCCGTCTCCACCCTTTCAAAAATGAAAAAGGCACCACTTTTGGAAAATGTGCTCCGGGGGAGCAGCCGCTCCCCCTGCTCCCCCGCTAGCTACGCTGAGGATCATCAGGCTTGATTATAAAGCCAGCTCGTTCCTGTCTCTTTAGGTGGTGGACTTGCATGGGGGTTTGGCCGGGGTAGCTGCTGAGAGCAGCCTGTTCCCCTCAGAGTCGGCTGGCTTGGCTAGAACGGGCCACTGAGCTCCCTGTTTGGCCACTGCTGTTCTTGGGCCGAGACTTTCTCTATTTCCTGAGCAATGGCAGAGGCCGGCGCCCATCGTCGGCTGGCAGCGGGATGCAGGGCCCTCCCTGCACGGGCTGTCTAGGCAGGAGGCAGCAAGGTGAGCGTCTGGTGAGATGGGACCAGCAATAAGGGGACGGCCCGGGAGTCGTTCTGCCGAGTGCTCTCCCCCGACTGACAGCTGAGCCCCTCCCTGGCTGTGTTTTGCTCTCTCAGTCTGTAGGTTATTGTGCTTTGGGGGCCCAGAGCTCTGTTGACAGGAAGGCGGGGTGGGGGTGATATTGTGTCAGCTCATTTGCATTGCGGTTTCACCCTGGGCGATGTGTGACTGGGGATCGGAAGCACCAGCGTGGGCTAAAAACATCAAGCCCCTGCGCCTGCCCAGTGAAATTTCCCCCAGACCCCCAAAGCCGGACGACCCCTAGAAGGGGGGTGCTAGGCAAAGTGCTCACCCACTTGCAGTATCCCCCACCCTTTTGATAGCTTGCTGATAAAATCATCCTGCCTCTAAGCAGTTGTATTACTGGGTGGGGGAGGGGGAAGGAGCGGAGATGTGGACAGAGGACGGGTTTGGGGTCACAGGCCCTGTATAGCCTCTTAGCCTTTTTGTGGCAGCGACAGGCTGTCAGTCATGGATGGAGCAGGGCTTGTTCCACTTCCCCGTAGCTCTGCCAGTCGATGCCCCTCCTGGCCTGCAACGCCCTTTGTTCTAATCCTGGGCTCCGCCAATGCCTGGCCTGTGGCGCTCCCTGCTATTCCAGACCTCACCCCCAGCCCCGCTTCTGCACGTCCATCCTGACCTGTCCAAGAACCCCTGCGGGTCTGTGCCCCGGCTCCTGAGGGCGACAGCTTGCGAGTGAGCCCTGGATCACACTCTGCCTGTGTCAGCAGGTTCCAGCCGCCGTGTGTGTCCACACCGGCCTGCTAGGTCGATGCTTTCATGCACCGTGCCCGTGATTAAGACCACGGACCCAGTGTGCTGGGTGCTGGGCAGACAGGCACAAAGCCAGCCTGCCCGCCCCGAAGAGATTACCGTCTGAAAAGCCATAGCCCCGATCCTGGAGAGCGGGGAGCAATTCCTGGAGGTGCTGAGCGTGGTTGGCTCGCATTGGCTCCAGTGGCAGGATCAAGCCCCTGGGGAGCTGCGCTGGAGCTGTTAACACAAATCCTGGTGGTGCAGTGGAGCCCGTTCTCCTGGACCACGATCAGCCAGACCGTTTGGAAAGCCACGTTCGCTCTCTTTTGCCAACGGGACCCAAGGTGCCGGAGCAACAACTCGCTGCCCTGCCGCAGCGGACTCTGGCTTTCCTTGGCCTGGCCTTCCCCACGTTCTGTCTCCCCCTTTTGACGTTCCAGCCGGAAGCCCCAGAGGAAGATGCAGGCTGTAGACACAACGGCGATGCATCCTCTCTGCCGCCCGGCTCCACTACACCCTGCTTGGTATTCAAAGGGCCCTCACAGCCTTTCTCATGGATATTTTTCTCCCTGCTGCTTTATCCAGCCAGAGCTCTGTGCTTTCACTGATATCTCTCCAAGAGAAATTGGACCTCTTCTTGCCTGACATCGGTTGCTTCCCCCCTCCCCCCCCGCCCTCCCTTCCCTCGACTCTGAGTCGTTTTTTTCTCCTAGCATGCCAGGCTGCGGATTCATCTCCTATCTCCTGCTTCTGTCTCTGTTTAAGAGCAGATAAGCAGAAGGAAGAAAAAGAAATAAGCGAAAGGGGTGGTATTCTCCCGTGAGCCCCGACTGGGCCTCGCATCCACCCTTCGACAGCAGGGTTTGTTTCCTCAGCCCGATGGCCAGCTGAGAGCCAGGAAAGAGCGTCAGAGACGTGTTCACGAACAAAGGGAGACGTGCTTTGTTCCCTGTTTTCTTGTACCCTCATCCCAGCCATGTTCACTAACCTCTTAGGGCCTGAGCCCTGCCTGGTCCTAGCAGGAAAGCTCCCAGCATCTCCCGTCATCAGATCGTTCAGCCCTACAAGCCACATAATTCTTGTCCAAGGCAGCAATTTTTTTTCAGGTTGGGGGGGGGGGGGTGACTGGGGGGAAATAGTAATGCATTGGTAAAAGGATGGTATCATCCCATAGGGCCACATTCTGATCTCAGTTACACCAGTGTAAATAAGGAGTTAAGTCCGTTCCGTGTGAAAAGAATAATTAACAATCAGACAATGAAAAATACAGGATACAAATGTCTGGAGGGCTCTAACCCACCTGCTTCAAGGCATAACCAACCTTGACTATCAGGGATCAGGAAGAAACTTCTCCACTGAGCAGCCTATTCCATAATTGCCCACTAAGAAGGAGACTTCTTGCCCCTTCTTCTGAAGCAGCTGGTCCTGGCCACTGTCGGAGGTGGGATGCTAGACTACCTAGGCTGATCAGCCTGGTGATTCCTAGCAAGCAGGAAGTCAGCAGCTTGACCGGGATTTCAGGTGTCTCTCCATGAGGTCTGCCCCTTTCGTGGCCCTGTTCCCCAGGAGCTCTGTCCAGGGATGTGGTGTGGGACACGGGAATTTCAGCTGGTGGATTTCCATGCAGGAGGCTTTCAAGGCATCTGATGAGTTTTACATGTAGATTTTTGGGGGAGGGGGAGTTATTATTAATGCCAAAACTTACTGAAAAACACAAAACAAAAACAGCCCCTGCAAGATTTTGTTGAGCCCATCTCTCAACTAGACAATCAGCTTGTCACAAACAGTAATGACAATCCCTAGCTCTTACGGAGCGCTCTCAATCTGTAGGGCTCACATGCTTTACAAAAGAGCCCAGTAGTATTAGCCATGGCTGGGGAAACCAAGTCACAGAGCAATGAAGGGACTTGCCCAAGGGTACCCAGCAGGTCTGTGGCAGAACTGAGACTAGAATCCACATCTCCTGGAGTCCCAGTCAGGGCTTTAGCCACTAGGCTACACCGTCTCAAAGCAGCTTCTAACTCCACTCATGAGGCTGGCGATGTCACCTCCCCACTTGGCACTATAGCCATCCTCTGCCACGGTCTGTCCAGTGGTGCAGCTGCAGGATCCCTCCTCTCGCCGTCCCCGCTGATGCAGCGTGTTGCCGAGGCCTGCCGTTGGACCTGAACCAATTCATTGGCATCCAGCTCCGGGGAGGAAGGTAGATCCTAGAACAAGCACGTTGGGCGACCACCGATGTTGCACTCATCACCTTCACCCTGATGGTGCTGCATGGGGCGTGCCGGTGTGTCCTAGTGAGGTTGTCAAACGTTCCAGAGCGGGAATCCCTGATACTCTTCTCTCCAGAGACTCTTGAGCTACTGGGACAGCCCAAGCTTCTGGTGCCTGTTGATTTAGACCGATGTCCATCCTGGGCACTTACTAAGATGGAAGAAAGACAGCAAAATGCTTCGAAAATAAAGCGTCTAGACGCATTTTGGGGCCAGCAAGGGAGAGTGACCTGTGGAGAAGAAGATCTCCTAGGGAGCTACGGGAGGCCTATGGAGAACCAAGGATAGCAAATGGTAGTGAAACCCCGACGACTCCAGTGGGCAGGGGATGGGGTTATGCTGACAGGAGACAGCATAAGGATCTCTTGGAAGGACGTCCTTATGGCATCCAACCTCGTGCACAACCAAGGAGAAGATGGAGGGATAATACTGAGCAAGAACTAAGAGCTCTTATTATGAATGACCATCAATGGGAACAATATACCCTTGCCAGAAAGAGATGGGGGCACATTGTGCAAGCAGCCAATGATCTCCATGGTCTATGAGCCAGGGAGTAAATGAAGAAAGTTGCTAAGAAGCCTGCCCAGCCTTCATGGCTTCGCTCAAACCACACACGCCGACAAGGCCAATGGCTCTCTGTTGAGTTGAAGGCATCTCAGTAGGCAGAATGTCTCAGCTTGGTGAGATTTTATCAGCACTGCAGCTCCAGCAGGAATTTGTGCTGAGGCTCTTCTGCAGAGTGTCTGCCCCCAGCGGGCTGGACCTGATGCATTCTGGAATCAATAAAACTTACCTGGCAACTCTCAGTGTTTTGCTGTTCTCAGGCTGTATTTCCTGTGTTTCAAAGTGCATCATTGCACTGAACTTCCTGCCGAAAAGCCTGCACTAGGGAAATAAAAATTGTTGCAGCCTGCCATTGGTTAGGACATGCCAAGTGTGCAATGCCTCTACCACCTGTTGCGTCCACACACCTTGTAAACTCAGGATGAGGGCTGTAGCTAAGGTCTGGTGGAAAGGGGGAAGGCTGGGAGATACAAGCGTTGCATCATCTCCCTGCAGGATGCTGCAGCCTGCTGACCCTTTGGTCCAGCAAATCAGCATCACCTGCATCCCAGCCCGGGATTCTGGAGCGATAGATGCTTCCCTGTCTGGTCCAGAGGTGCACCTCAGCCAGAGATGAGCCTTGAAATTAGCCACCAGCTGCACAGATTTGACTGTGGCATTCGCTGAGTGCATTTACTCCGGAAGCTAAGTGGGGTGAGGTTCCCTCCCAGGGGAGAGGCAGGGGCTTTCCAGGACACCTACCGCTGGGGGCATTCAGAGAGCAGCTACTGCTCCCCCAATTGTTTGCTGGAGTGCCGTACTCTGAATGGCTCCCTTTTACCGAAAGAGGCCGGAGGCACAGCTAGCTGGGGGGATTGTTAAAAAGCAGACCTGTCATA